>OX638368.1:82921775-83521775 GCA_951812925.1 Calliopum simillimum | reverse complement strand
AAAATAGTCACTTCCCGTAATTTAGACATCGAGATACGCTGATTACAAATCCAATGAGGAGGTTATCTTGCGTTGTACCTAAGAACTTAAAGAGAAAGAAAATTTAATTAGACAATTGAATAAAAAAAAAAAAAAAAAATTGGTTTTGATAAGCAGGGCCCGGTTAGCTAAGGTGTAAAGCATGAGTCTCTGGATCACAAGGTCGTGGGCGGTGGCCTACGTTGGGCACTGATAAAAATGAATGGATTTATAAAACAAATTCAAGAGAAAAAATCCTCAGGTTATGATTTAGGAAAAACGATTGATCAATTTTGATACTATGCTCGGAATAAATCACAAGTCTGAGGACAATAACTCTTTTAGTTTGCGTCACACAATCGTAAGTTTAGCTTTTTGTTTTTGTTCATCCGCAGGCATAGTTAAGCAGGAGTAACAGAACACTGAAGCTAGGAAAAGGGAGGAATTCATGCTTTTAAACAAATAGAATCAGTCGCAATAACAAGTTTATGGACTTGCGTAGTCCCAGCACACTGCTTTGGTTCCAGTTGGCCCTAGTACAACTTGGCCATAGCAGAGTTTTGTTGCGGGGCGCAAGCCCAATTCTGCCGCAAAATATTTAAAAAAAAAAGTAACTCGTTTTTCAGTTTTGAGAAAATCGAAACTTTATTGTTATTCAGAAAAGCTTCCACTTCTCGGATAGAACTATTTCAGTTTTAATCTCTTTGGTATGAAGTAATGCCTTTTGTGATGCTAATTAAGAAAGAAATAAAAACAGGGTGTAATATTTACATTGCTGCATTTGCAATTTGCAAGAAAGTGGAAAACTTTAAAAAATTTACGATTTTACGAAAAGATAGGCACACAATTTCTTAATCCGATGGGAAAATAAGGTTTCAAAGTCCTTAACTGAAGTGGCGGCCTTATATTTTTACGGCAGAGTTCGGTGTGGCTATCCAATTGATTCGATAATTGGTAATTGAATTTTAGGAATGGCAGGCATTCTAAAATTTTACCTCGGATGGTGATCCAATGTTGTTGGTTGGCCGCAAGCATTACTGGAACACACGATTCACTGTAGTTTTTTTTTACCCGGCACTTTTAATTTTCTTTTAATTTTTCTTTTAATTTTTCGTTTAAATTTAATGAATTTTAATTTAATCAAATATAAATAAGAAGTTGAGCGTGTTTTTGTTTTGGTTTCGGCAAATTTTGACGTTTTCAGTTTCAGGGTCGGTTATGCAGTTTTTCTGTGTGTCATTCTGTCATAGGGAAATTTTAGATTAGCAGAGTTGCAAAAGCGGCTGACACATGAATATGGATGTTGCCAGGTTGAAGGTGTAGCAACATTCGGAAATCATGTAGGTAACAGATTTATGTAGGAACCAGGGCTGGAAACTCGTTAGTGAAGTGAGATAGAGCTATGTATGAACCAAAGTAGAGCTAGGGTGTAGTGGTACCAATTAAATAAGTTTTTTTTTGTTGTAAAATATATGTATTTTTTGTTGGTAGTTTTGTTAGGATTAAGCAAAACTGTTTTCATGTATTTGATGAAATCGAAATTTCTGGCTTGGCGATAGGAAAGTGCCGTACAAAAAGTTCAAAGTCAAAAGTACGGTTCGTGGATTAAGACGTGTGTTCTTTTTAATCCGGTCTAGTTTTAAACAATTCAGTTTAGTAGTGTTGGATCAAAGTTTTAAGGGTCCAAGTTTTTTTTGGAAGCAGAATCCTGAAAGGATACAGAACTTGGAAGGAACCAGTACTTTTGAAGGTACGGTGTTTTTTTTGTGTGTTAACTACCAGTGTTTTTTTTGGGTAAAAAAATATTTTTTTTTTGCTAGAACCGAGTCGTTTTTGGCGCCAAGCCAGCAGGAAAAATACGAAAGCAGTTTTGTGATCCTGAGTGGAGCCCCAGCTGTGTTAATCCTTGAAGAGAGAAGGAAAACAGGATATACCTCAAGATACTCGTGTAACAGGAATATAGAGGGAAATAATGTGAGTGTTAATTTAGGGCAGTAAAAAAAAAAGGAAGTGTGCTAAGATATTGTTTTTTTTATCAGTGTGACTGACGGCGACGCTACCAAGGTGAAATTTGAGGACTCGGCCGGTAAATTGTGTAAAGTTGGTAAAAGCAGCAAAAAGGTCAGCCACAAATTTTCCTATTTAATTGTTTTTATTATCACGCATATTAAATTTTGGAGCGCGGAAATTCGCAGAGGAAAAATTAAAATAACGGGGGTAACCCTGAGGTTTTGATACCTGCTTTGGGGACGTCGGAAATTTTCACGACTGCAAAGCCGACATGTTAGTTTAAGTAGTTTAAGTTTTCGTTCGGTTTAATTTCATTCGTTCGTTTTCGTTCGTTTCGGTCAATTGTAAGGGGAAATTCTAAAAAAGGAAGTTTTTAAGGAATTTTTGGTTTCATATTTTTTTATATGCACGAATAGGGAATTTTCTCTCAGCGAGCTCGTTTAGGGTGACCCTCATGTGTGAAAAGATTTTATTTTAAAAAGTGCCTATTTATGCAGAAAATTAAAGAAATTAGAATTTCTTCATTCGTTCACGGTGTTTAACTAGATTATTTTGTCAATTTTTTATGCATCTCGTAAATTGGTGCTGAATCGGTAACTTGATATTCGGTTTTTGTTGAATCGTTAGTTTTAAATCTAATGATTGTTTAAAGGTTATTTTTAATGATTATTATTTTAAGTAATTTCAAATATTACATATTTTAAATTTCATTACATTTCATAACATTTTATATACATTTTTATCAGTGATGGTAGGTCACTAAAATTGGTTTTTGTTAAAGTTATATTTTTTTTAATTATACGGAAGTTGGCTATGCTTTCTGCTGTAATTTTCCTGTGTATATGGTTGAGCCTTTGGTTACCTTTAGGATGAGATTTTGAAATCCTGTAATATAGAGATAAGATTTGAAATAAATTAGTTTATATTTTGGTTATGAGATTCATAATGAGTTTGTGCTAAATTTTGATTGTGGGGGGGATTTGATCCTGACTAAATGATCTAGGTTTCTTGGCCAGCGGAAATGGTAAGAATGGGTGTTATCCTAAAATGGAGTGGGTAGCACAGGATGGGTGGGAGCGTGGGGGAAAATTACATCTGTTTCCTCGTATGGGGGTGAATGAGCTAAAAGGTCTTTGGGAATTATATTGGTTTTGATATTTGGGTTTTCAAATATTTTCAGTTTTTTTTTTCTTATATCGGGTTTTGGTTTGATTTCTTTTTGAGTTTGTTTTGTTTATATTTTATTTCCGTTCGACAACGGAAGTAAAATTTATTGTGAAATCCTCGGCCTAATGCGGTAGGTTGAGAACCCTCCCTGGTGCGCAGGCTAGTCGTGGCGAACCGCATTAGGCAAGATTACTCTGGGACATGTAACAAGATATACATCTCATATAGAAGAAGTCACTTTCACATCCAACCCTCGCTGCGGTGATCAAACGATGAAATGTAATCACTTGGAAAAATAAAGTTATCAACACTTTTTTTACAAAAAACAACTTTTGAGAAACACGCGTCTTCACCGAACTCTAAAATTTATAGATAATTAAATCTTAAATCGCACTAAAAAAGCTATTTTATTCACATGATATTTACAAAAAATTATCAATGATTCATAATTTTCCTTTGTTGACACTTGTAATTTTTTTATCCTTTGTCATCTGTCAAAATGTTCTTATTTCAGGGTTTCCAATATTCTCGTTCGATATTCCTCTACCGTCGGAATCAATAATAGTAGTTTTCATATCGAACGATATTTCTTTCCGCGAAAATTTCCTTATCGAACGGAATCAATAATAGCACCCATTATAACTTTCTTTTACTATAAAAAAATTTGAAGGGGAAGGGGGGGAAGGCGGCGGAAAAATAAGTGCCTAGGGCGGCAAATTACTTAGATCTTTTTTAACAAAAAAGCATACATTATTAACTTTTTATTGTCGTTCTCTCACAAAAATTTTGCGGAAGGATAATACTGAAATATATTATTTCATTTCATTTATTTAATAAATCACAAAGAATGTAGGTACTGTAAAACATTTGATCAATAAATAAATAAATTATAAATGAGTGAGTATTGCCATTAGACATCGTATAACAATTTTAAATTTTATATGAAATATTTTGTACATTGTTTAAATTATCACAATTTCGGACTAGTCGCATTTAAAAGCATAACTTAATTTTAGTTTTACTAATATACTAATATATAATTTTCCTAATTAAATTTTTGCTATGTTAAGTATAAAAATCACTTATGTGTTCTACTACATACTGAGTTACTTTCTTCGTGAATTTGTTGAGGTTACTAATTTGTTGCATTTCAGTTGGTATTTTGTTGTATAGTCTAAGCGCAGTAGGAATAAGACTTTCGTAGTGTTTCTGCGTTCTGCTGTGCGGAACTTGTATATTGCGGGATGATCTCGTTGCTCTATTGTAAATATCGCCTCGTAGTTCAATTTGCAAGTTTTGCTTTATATTTTGGGTTCATCACCAAATCTTGTCCGCCAAAAAATTCAAAAGGTCAACCAACATCCTCGCGTAAAGTCGAGTTTTTAAGTTCGTCTCGTTTTTATTTTTAAATTTGAATTTATTCTTAATAAGTAAGTAAAGTGAGTCAAAGTGTGGAGTTTTTTTTGGTGAAAATTTAGTTTTTTTTTTCTAGATTAAATAAAATTTAAAGCGGTTCGGGATATAATTGTTAAATCTAGGAAACGGAAATTTGCTGCTAGAGCATTGTGTTTGCAAGTGTTTCTTTTAAAGCAAGGTAAATTTTTGGATTTTGGTGATTAAAAATCAATTAGAAGTTTAGTAAGTGTAAACGTTATTTCTGTTAGGAAAGTTTTACCGTGATTGGCGTCAAGAGTCGGAGATTGGTGAGCAGCAAGAAGTCTGGCAGACAGAAGTTTAGTGTATGAAAAGTTTTGGTGAGTTTTTAGTGAAGAATCTTAATGTAAAAGTCGCAGAACTAAAGAAAGTTTCAAATTTGAATAGTGTGGCTGGCAAAATGAAGCGAGACGAGAGCAAAAAGCGAGGGAAACGAAGCCATTTTAAATCCAAGCCAGACCAGATAAGCCACAAGCTTTTCATTTCATTTTTTTATATTTTATTTATTTCCTTATTTTTGGTGATAAAATTATTTGTTCGTGTTTTCAAGCCCAAAGTAATTTAAAACGCGTAATTGGTTAAAGGAAAATTGGTCACGGAAGTTTTTTTCTGGAAAACTAAATAATTTTTATATAAAGTAGAGGTGTAAACCCTATTTAGGCTAACTGGGAAATTTTGATTAAAACGTTGAAGGCAGAGACCGAGAGAATACGATTTATCGAACGCGCACTGTGGGGCGAAGCCGAAGTTGTACGCGGGAGAATTTTGCAGGCGACAAAAAGCCATTTTATTTAATTGTAGATTTTTTTTGTATTTTTAAGTGCAGTTAATTTTAAATTTAAATTTTTTCTTGTAAAACTTTAAGAAGAAAGCGACCATTTTGGAACGTTTTTTTTTGCATGCTATAAATTTTGAGTTTTTTTTTTGTGAATTTTAAGGAAGCTTCTTTAGGGTTCTAACATTCGAGAAATTTCGGTCGGTTATTTATGCAAAGTTTTAAATTGCGTTTTCTTTTTATGAGTTTTTTTTTTTGTATTTGTATGTCTTTATAATCTAAAATTTTATTGATTTAATTTATTCATTTTAGTATTTAAGTTTTTATGTAATATTCATTATTTAAAATTTCATTATTTTTCATATATATCTTCATTTTCATATTCACATGGTTAGTGCCGTTTAGGCCATAGGAAAATTTATTTTTACTTAATTAAATTATGCTTTGAGCAATATTGTGTAAAAATGAATTGCTAATTTTTTTTACGTGGGGAATGGGGGGATATCTGTTTGTGCTGGCCGGAAATAAGTTGGAGAGTTCACCGGAAATGAGTTGCTGAAGAGAATTCGGTGGCGATGGTTTGGTAGTGGGTGATATCCTAAAGTGGATTGGATGTCACAGGTTGGGCGGGCGCATAGGGAAGTGATATTTTTCTCCCTCTTTCGTGTGGATGGTCTCTTGATTGGTACGAGTTGATTCAATCGGTGAGGTTTTAGATTTGTTGGAAATTAAAAGTAATAGATGTGTTTGAAATGGAGTTTTTATTAGGACGTGGTTCAGTTTTTCTTATTTAAAATTTTCTTCCGTTGGAAGAAAATTTTATTGTTATACCCTCGATCCAACACGGCGGGTTAAGAACCCCCTGATCCGTGAGCTAGTCGGTGCGAGCCGTGTTGGATACGATCACATAGGGTCTCATAACAAAGATGACCAGTTTATAATGTTGTATTTGAAGTGCGTTAAAATATGTGAACTTATTAGCAATTTCGCCGTAATCCATGGTTGAATTACTCTGGTTGCAGCGATAACAAATGATGCTTCTTCTTCTAATTTTTTTAAAACTACGAAAATGTCAAAATAAGTAACCAGAACAAAACAAAAATTGACAATTAAAATATAAATACAAATTATTCGAACATAAAAATTTTCAATCAAATTGTGTGAATATAGTTGAAAATGCCATTTTCGTGCTACATAAAAGCATAAAAGCTCAAAATCACATACAAAAAACTTAAAACGCATGTTACGAGCTTCACTTTCTGTTGTAAAAAAATCGTTGCCGCTAAAGTAAACTTGGTCCAATTGTTGGTGAAGCAAAATTGAGTCTTGATGTACGTTGTCTGGCGCTGGTGTGGGTGTAGTCGCTGCAGGAGCTTGTGGTACAGCTATTGGTGCACTTGGAATATCAAGATGCTGAAAGTGATCTCACTGAAGATGACAATAATAATGCTTGGCGGCATATTTCGCTGGTTTCCGGAAAGTGTTTCCTATCCATTTCCATTTGCGCAGCTAAATAGAAAACAATAATTTAGGACTTATTTACGATGATAAACAAAAACCTTACGTGCTTTTCTACTTTCCTGAATATTAAAATTCTAAAAATTTTGGAACCGATTGAATTAAATATTTTCAAATGACTTCTTTCTTTATTTTGATTCTAGTCTTTTGACAGATAGGAAGGCAAGATGCAGGGTCCCATTTTTTTTATTTTGACAGCTTGCCATAACCATTGTTATTGAACTATGATGCAAAGCCTACTTAGGTAACCGGTGAATTCGATTTAAATATTTTTTTCAGCAATAATAAAGCAGTAGCATAAGTCTAATTTTTTCATGTACAAGTAATAAATAATTAAAAATAATTTAACTAATATAAATAATTATTAAATACTAGTTCAACCAAAAGGTCTAAGGAACTAAAAGAAACCGATAACTTAAAAGCTAGAAGTGATTATTAAAATCATTACAATGTGATACAATTCAAGGAAAAGAAAATATAACCCTAAAAAATTCATTATCATAACAAGGGAATTAAACGAAATTTAAAACAATATTGAAAATTTACAAATTTATACAATTTTACAGATGAAGTAGTAAAATACAGAAGTTATAAAATAGCTAGCAGCGTAGTTCTATTTAAGAGGAATTCTTATAACTTCTTTTTGAATATTTCCATGTTCGACATATTCCAAGTGGGGTTTAAAACTGGCACTTCAGGTACAGCTGTTTTTTTTCTCTCTCGCATTGTTGACACCATCGGATTCTCTGATTAAATTTACTTTAAAAAATGTTTATTATAAAAATAATTTTTCCTTCACACAAAACCAAACGTTTTACTTTGATTCTTGAAATCTGAGGAAGACAAAGTATATTTTAAATTTATGCTGTGTTTTTTGTGTTTTTTTATGGTTTTTCTTTAAAAGTTAAAAACAATTTATTTATTTATTGGGCCTTATTGTAAATCTGAAGGGAGTTCCATTCTCTCCCTCCCAGGGAAGGAGCAGTGGAAGTAGTGAATATTTCATTAATGGAAACTCCCTTCCTTGCAGGGATACTTTTTTTTATTTTAATATCGTTGACATTTTCAGAAATAACCAGTTTGCAACGCTGCGTTTTTCCAAGAGCGTTGACATTTTACACAAAAACAACATCTGGCAACGCTGTGTCTTTTCCATATCTTTGACATTTTGCGCAAACAACCAGTCTGAACGCTGATTTTTTCCAATTTCGTAGACACAAAAAAAAAAAAAAAAAACACGTTGCAACGCTTTTTTCCATAAATTGTTGACATTTTTTTCCATTTTCCACTGGATTTTGACAGCTAATTTAAAAAAAAGATAAACAAGAAACAGCAATTGCAAAAGAAGAAAAAGAAGCAATTGCAGCAGTGAAATTTAAATTAATGCGTTGCTTTTTTAATTAAAAAATGTATTTTTAATCATTTTTTTGGATTTGAAAAATCAAAAGTTTGCATCAAAAAGTTAAAAAAAAAAAATTTCAGTGAAAAGTAGTTTTAGCAGAACCAGTATAAGTTGGAAACGCTTGGATGGATATTAAAAACTTTAGTGTCATATGAAAGCTGTTTCAATAATCTTTAAAATTGTTGTTCTAAAGTTTTTAATCTGTCAAACGTTATTTATAATTATTCATTTATACATTAGTTCTCCCTAGCAAAAAGTTGAGCAAATTTAACCCATTAGTGCCCAGCGGGAACCACGGTAGATAGAAAGTTGAAATTTTCAGGATGGAGCCTTCAGACCTCAAACTATATTTGTAAAAAAAAAATTTGCTATACCTTGCTCAGGAGCGGCTCAGTGACTGGGTGCCGTATGGCACCGCTGGGCATTCATACACATTTATTTTTTTTTTATGTAACAGGAAAACTTTTCTCTTTTTAATAAAAAATGTCCTTGTATGTACTTCAAACAATTAAATTATATATTGTTTATCACTAACTAGTCAAAAGAAAGCTATAAACTGAGATTATAGCATAATTAAGGAGAAAAGTAATAGTATGTTCGACTGCAAGGATTAAATCCTGCTGAGGCGAAACCCTTGTTAGCAAATGCAATAAAGCATTCAAATGGCTCGATAATTAAAACTTATTCCTTAAAAGCCAAAAATAAAAACTCAACATGTAGATTTTATACTATACAAATTGTGTTGTGATGAAAGAAAACACCCACTTACATACAACATGTATTGTTGGCTAATGCCCAGCGGTGCCGTACGACACATAGAGAAACAATAACTTTCGTGCTAGGTAATGCCCAGCGATGCCGTACGGCACTTACAAAAAAAAAAAAATTTTTCGCTAGCTATTGCCCAGCGGTGCCGTACGGCATTCTGGTTTTTCAAATCATCACAACTCTTTTAATTTTGCACAGATTTTAATGTTTTTGATTTTAAAATATTAATTAATCTCTCTAGAATAAAACTATGTAAAAAAATTTTCAAAAAGATACACCCAAATAGCAATAAAAGGTGATTGTTTACCTGCGGTACCGCGGCATTGCAAAATTTTTCACTTCGCGCACAAGACACAATTTAAAAACAACCACTGCAGCGAGCACTTGACACAAACTAACAAACAATTGATTTTGAATGAAAGGGAAAACATTCAAATTGTTAATTATCTGTTCTGCAAAGTCAAATGTTGCTTTGGTTATTTTTAAATAACTTTTAAAGTGAAAAAATTTTTGGGTGCCGTACGGCACCGCTGGGCATTAATGGGTTAACAAATAAAAATGAAAAAACTCGCTTCCAACTTATTGCCGATTACATAATTTTTCCAGTGAAATTTCCCTTTCCACGAAAATTTTTTTGGGATTGCAAACCAGGGAGTTCGTGAATAAATTCTCGAGAATATTTATTTACGATAAGGCCCATTATTTATTTTTTGGTTTTTGTTGTCAAAAACAATACCTCGGTTGGCAACACTATTACACTATTAATTTTTTTTTTTAGTAGAACGTTTGGAATTGACTTTGTATTTTGTTGTGTAACTTTGACATTTGAGTATTTGCGTTTTTCCGGATTTTCGCTGTTATGGCATGTGTCCGTGGAATCCTTCGATTATCTGCAATTAACAGAATTGCATCTAGAACTATTACAATGTCCGCTCAACGACGTGCCGAGGAGGCTTTAGAAAATCTGAAAGAAAAGAATCCATACTATGAAAAATACGCAAAGAAGATCGCCAAACTGAAACAAACATCGCCAGATGAGTTTTTGGAGCGTGTTGACAAAGTAGCAAACCCCATTAAAGATGGCAAGAGTCAGACACGGTATGGAGAATCAATCTCAAAATATATGTATAAATATAGAACAATATTCTTTTTTTCTGTTATCGTAGCACCTACTCGGAACTACTGAATCCCAAGCAGCCATTATCTAGAAAAGATAATTCACCTGAAATTCCATACAAAAAACTGACTGACATCATGAAATTAGAGCTAATTGAAGATAAAAGCTTAGAGGAGATAACTAAAATCTGGTTTGAATATCACAAAACAAAAGATGCGCTGGCCGCCACACTCAATGTGCAGCAATTTGAAACCCTAATGAAACGCGCAAAACAATATCCCGTTTTTCTTTTGCCATTACCGCGAAGTGAAGGTTTCGAATTCTTCATGTTGCAGTTTGCGGCGAATGCAGTGCATTTTACGCCTTTATTGGCCTATCAGGTAAGCGCACCTATACTGCACTATATGATATAGTTTTTTTGAGTAAGGATCGGGTATATCGTAATTCTTAAAAAATTTTCATTTTGGTTTATCATCTACTTATTCGAAAAACAATGTCAAATAGTGTTAAAGCGCTTTAGTATATTTCTTGTCTACCAATGTGGAATGCAAACGCCAGAGGCCGTTGTTTAAGACTTAAAATTGCATTTTTTCTCCAATTTTTTATATCTTCGCCGTAATTCTCTGTTGCCCATTACGAAAAAATGTAAAAAGAAAGTTTAAAGCCTAAAAGAAAAAATAATTCAAAAAAAAAATCAGAAACGTACTTTTTGTTTACGAAGCAAATTTTATTATAAATTCAAATTTGTTTGTAATATTTGTGAAAATAAATAATTCATTCATTGGATTTTTTTTTTGCATTATTATTCGTTTATTTTGCTGCAAACTATCGTAAATTATGGAGAAACTCCTGCTTCCAAATACCACTGGCTGACTGTTATGGCGAAGGATTTTTTCAACTGGGAAATCTTTTTGTTTAAATTGGTTGTTACTCCACGAGTAAGTTCAACTGTTATTCAGCTTCAAAATAGTCAAAAATCAGTTTTTATACCAAAGGACAAAGTGAATATACTTATTTGATGCTTTGTTGGTAAAAATACGCTTGCCATTTCCATGGGTCCTTGATTAACTAAATTTCCAAAATGAGACTAACAACATCATTAGATCACGCTTCAAAACCTATAGAATTAGTCATAAGTCGAAAAGCCAGGAAGTATCGCATGGGGCAAAAAAATAACTCATTCGACGATATATGTATGTATATTATTCATGCCCTATATGCGTAAAATGAAATACTCAGGTTTTACACAAAGCAATGGGATTGCTGGTAAAAGCAGGTAACTGTTTCGTCATTTAAGTGTATGTAATGCGAACGTAAAAGACGCGATATCTGGAATTATTAAGTTTATCTCAGTCTGGCTTTTTCATTTTCAAAAACAGTATTTATATATTTTAGGTCCACGCTGAAAATGCTCCTGAATGCCTTAAGCTGATTCATTACACTGAAATGAAAGATAAAGGTATAATTTTAATGCGTGGCGAATATGACAATAAAGTTCTGAGCGGAAAGGAAGCACAGTGTTTAGCTAATCAACTGCAAATGTTCTACTACAAAACAGATGAAACAAAACTACAACTATTGGAGGTATTCAATAAGCGACCCGATGAGTTCAACCATACAGATCTAATTAAAGAAGTCGAAAATATCCAATTAGCTTAAATAGTAGTAAAATAATAGTTGGTTATTGTCATGATTCGAATTATTGTATCATGGTTATTGTTTATTAAAATAAAATTCTTATTCAGTTTCATTTAAAAAATCCATTTCACTCAAAAGTTTTGGATAATAATTTTATCATTTCCTTTTGACTTAAATCCAAACTGTCCTTCTAATAAATAACAAAACGTGCAATTATGGATGTTGTAAGCTATGATGATATTATGAAAGCTATTGGTAAATACAATAAATTAACTTTATTTTCCGAAATGCTTTTATTATTATCCTGTTTCTGATTATTCTGCTTTCAGGGTTTGGAAGAGTACAGTATTTACTTCTTTTCACTGCGGGTATTTTAAATATGATGCCTCTTAATGAAACTATGGGCATGGCCATGATAGTTGTTGCTGCAAGGTGTGATTTTAAAATGAATGTTAGCAAAATTGCTATAACAACAACAGCACCTTTTCTTGGTAAGTTGAAAAAAAAAAAATCTTTGTGAAAATTTCATACTGAAATAATGAAACATCAATTCTTTAACTTCATATGTTAATTTCACTTTAAGGTATGATAACATCGGCTTTTTTTTGGGGATATTTGAGTGGTTCAGTTGGACGCCGAAAAATATTAATTATAACTACATTCTGTTCAACTGTATCATCAATTATATCAATTTTAATGCCTCGTTATTGGCTTTTTGTATCTGCACGTTTCTTAACAGGAATATTGTAAGTTTAATCAAAGAATATGTTTTGTAAAATTAAAATAATTTATTGATTACTTAAACTTATTTGATTTCAGTTTATCTGGACCTGCTTCTATACCAATAACCTATTTGAGTGAGTTTTGTACGATAAAAAACAGTTCGCAGGTTATAAATTGGATGGCAGCATTTACTGGGTTATCTATGATATACTGTCCAAGTAAGAACTTACCAATAGTATGCACCCAAATTTGGCTTTTTGGTTTTGTAAATAAAACGAGTTTTATTAATCTCCTCAGTTTATTAAATTCGAAAATGCAATGTTTGATTCTGTGATTTAAATTGTTCCCTAATTCGTAACTATTTAAAAAAAGTTATAGACAAGAATTCTGAATCAATCAGAAAATTGTAAATGAATGCATGATTTCGTTACCAGGTTGTACTAAAATGAGAGCTGAGATCGTAATTTTGCTTCGTAATTTCTAAAAATCATTTAAAAACGTCCACTTTACTTTATGCATTTATTGGATCTTAATAACTATGAAAACAATGAAAAAAAAAAAAAAAAAAAAAATATCGCATATTAAGATTTCACATCCGCTTGTATTGCATTGGTCTCGTCTTTTGATTTCTGTTTTGTCTTGAACATATTCCCCGATATCTTTTTAATAAAAACATTGTCAAATTTTATTTGCGTTAAAAATTCATATTGTGGGGCATTAGCCCAGGAAAATTAGACGAAAAAAGAACTGCTGTGCGAAATAATTCCAAGTGAATTCTTTTCACCGGAATTATCTTTATTTATGCATAATAAATAAAGTGTGAAAAGTCCATTGCAAAGTCGTGTGCGCATAAAAAGTTATTTAGGCTCAAAGGTCGCTAAAATCAGTTTTTTACAAATATATCGCTAATGCTAGCTGTTACAGAAAAATGTTGGTCTCCAATTTTGTAGCACAGGAAATTTCCTACAAAAATTTCAGAAATATCTTTAAGGCCATGAGTCGTTCGAAAAAAAAAAAAAAAAAATAAAATTATACGCTGTATAGAGAATCAATTATCTTTTAAACTGTATTTCAATTTTGTTTGTACAACTTCTCGTTGAAGAGTTATCGCAATTTGTTTATTTATTTATTTATTCAATATCAAACAAAGATGACATCTCTTACAGACTAGACAACATTTAATTAACTAAAAAAATACCAATAACATAAAAACATATAAATAAGATCTTATAATTAAAAGCGTTCAAGTACCTCAATTTGATTTAAAACTAGAAGGAGATAACTTTTAAAGCAATCTCTGGAACAATTATGAAAAATGTCTATATCATCTATTAATACATTAGTAATACTGAGGCAATGCGCAAGGGGTTCCTGCTGAGCAAAATTACTTCTCAGTAAATTACATCGAAAGTGAAAACTCTCTCTAAGGTTTCTAAGAGGCGAATAAAAATATATCTTGAATAAAATATTGGGACATTGATTTTAACAATGAAAAATATCTCTTATGAACACAACGGAATACATTATGCGACGACATTCAAGTGAATACATACTAAACAAAGCAAGTAAGAAGGTCTGCTAATTTGCCAATTCAACTTGGAGAAAAGATATCTGGTAAAAGCTTTCTGGACCCTTTCTATTCTCAGAATGTGCGAGGTATAACTGGGGTTCCAAATAACGCTGCAATATTCTAAAAATGGTCTTACCAAACTTTCATACAGTAGCTTGATTGTACGAGGGTTCCTAAAATCTTTGGAATTCCTCTTTAAAAATCCTTGCATAGAGTATGCCTTAGATATAACGTAGTCGATATGATCTTTAAAGGTAAGACGGCGATCAAAAATCACTCCCAAATCTTTTTTAAAATAAACACTTTCAAGAGTGAGATCATTAATAATATAATCAAAAACTAGAGATGAATTTGTTCTATAAAACGACATAGATTGACATTTAGAGATATTAAGACAAAGATTATTAGACAAACACCAGGAGGCAACTGCGTTTAAGTCAGATTGTAAAAGACTACAATCAATCACGTGATAGTGATTCATTTATTTTTACAAATTGTATACGATTGCACAGATAAGACTCGAGCCAAGTAAGGAATTCACCACGGAAGCCTAAACAGCCTAGTTTGAACAACAATGATGCAAGATTAACCTTGTCAAAGGCTTTAGCAAAGTCAGTGAAGATTACATCAGTTTGCAACCGATTTACATAGGAAGTGACAATATAGTTAGAAAATAATACTAGATTGGTAACAGTTGATCTTCCGGTACGGAATCCATGCTGGTGATCAGACAAAACATTGCCAAAACAAGGTGAAATTTTATCGTAAACGATTTTTTCGAAAAGTTTAGGTATTGCACAGATTATAGATATTGGCCTATAGTTACAAACGTCCTGTTTCGGACCTGACTTATGGATAGGAACGATATGAGATACTTTCCAAGTATCGAAAAGAAAATTATTTTTATATGAACTTATAGGTAGCATTTCGTTTTCACAACTTTTTAAATTGGGTAATCTTCTAAACTATAAGTCGTACGCAAATATTACTTTTGTAGGAAATTTCCTGTGCTGCAAAAGTGCAGACCAACATTATCCTGTAACAGTTAGCATTAGCGAGATATTTGTAAAAAACTGATTTTAGCGACCTTTGAGCCTAAATAACTTTTTATACGCAAAAGACTTTGCAATGGACTTTTCACACTTTATTTATCATGCATAAATAAAGAGTACCCGGAGACCGATCCCTGCTCGGTCAACAATCTAGTCTTATTATTTTAGTCGATGTTTTTATTCATAGCTATTTTTTGTTATGAAACTTGTACCTTTTCACCTCTAATAGTCATGCTTTCAAAATGATAAATAAACCGATGAAAATAATAATAAGAAAAAACTCGGAAAGAATCGAATGGTATAGAAAAATATCAAAAACTCAAATAGAATGCCCTAAAATATTTCATCTTTTGTATGTGGGCTGAAATATCTTATCTTCAAAGGATCAAAACTCGAAAAATAAGAGTCTTATTGGAAAAATCCGAAAGGATATTTTGATAAGGAAGAGTGCGGCTATTCGATGCTATTAATAAAAAAAAATTTCACCTTTTTTTGTAGGTACGCTATGAGACTGAACAAAGCGTTTTCTTCAATTTCAAGCAAGGATATTTCAAAATCCTGCAGGTATAATGACAGTTCTGCTGATGAAGATCGATTTAGCGTCAAAAAGTACATAAAACTGCACTGAATTTCATCAAAACATGTTGCACCATTTGCGAGAAATAGCATTTGATGTGTTTTTCTTGTGTGGGCGGTGCCACACCCTTCAACAAATTTTCCCAATACAACGACATATCACATATTAATCCTTGTTTGCAGTGGTAACATCTCCTAAATTTTCATTAAAATTATTGGAGTCGTTTTCAAGTAATATTGAATCAAAATTTTCAATGGTTAAAAAGGAGGCGTGGTACTTCTTTGATACCGCCCACTTTTCGGTTATTATAAGGCATTAATAAGCAGTACCTACACACCAAATTTCATTAAAATATCTTGTAACATTTGCGAGAAATAGCTTTTAACGTATTTTGCTTGTATGGGAGGTTCCAAGCGCAACGGCGATATTCCGCCCACTTTCATTTAGCAATTGCGTACCTCACAGTTAATTTTAAAATGTTTGCTTTATTACAATAGTTTTCTTTTTATACCGTTTCATATTTTTGTGGGCAGTGCCACGCCCTTCAACGAGTTTTCCCAATATAACGGCGTATCACATATTAATCCTTGTTTACAGAGGTAACATCTCCTAAATTTTCATTAAAATTATTGGAGTCGTTTTCGAGTAATATTGAATCAAAATTTTCAAGGGCTGAAAAGTGGGCGTGGCACTTCTTCGATCCCGCCCACTTTTTGTCTGTTACAAGGTATTATTAAGCAGTACTCGCTCCCCAAATTTTATTCAAATACCTTGCATGGTTTGCGAGTTATGACTGAATCAAATTTAAAATTTAGGACAGTGCCACGCCCTCTGGTGAGCATTTGGAAAGTTCAAACATAGCTCATTCTTCATTGTATGCTAATATCTAACACTATTCATTGAAATCGCTGTAGCCGTTTTCGAGAAAAAAAAATTGAGTACAAAAAAACAAACAAACAAACAAAAAACATACAATTTTAGCTCGTATAAGAAGAGAAGATAATTCCGGTGAAAAAAATTCACTTGGAATTATTTCGCTAAAAAATTCTAATTTTCCTGGGCTATATCGCAAAAGGCTTAAAAAAATTCTAATGAACTACATAATTTATTCAATTTTTATTTTAAATAGCAATTGGTTTGTTTTTACTTACAACCAATTGGGCGATTCCTGTTTATGGTCGATATAAATTTACGCCATGGCGTTTACAAATAATGCTCTATTCTTTACCGGGATTCATTGGTGCTTTGATTCTATTCGCTCTGCCTGAGAGTCCAAATTACTTGATTGCTGTTGGTAAAGAGAGGGAAGGAGCCAAAGCTCTCAATTGGCTTTGTATAAAAAGTACTGGGAAACCCTTGTCTTATATCTTAAAACGTGAATCAGACATACATAGATTACGGTCAACTATAAATATGAAAGAGGAGGATATGTAAGTAATAAAGTATGCCTAGTGCACGCCAGTGGCGTAGATAGATTTTTGCGATGGCGGGTTATGACTATGTATTTAATTCAATTAATCATATATATTTCATAGTCTCATGGGGGAATAGTCTTTGAACTCCTATCCACGCCAATGGTGTGCACATGATGATGATCATGTTTTATTAGTAAAACCCATATTAAGTTTGTTTTTTAGACTGTTTTTTTTTTGAGAATAATCAACTTAACGAACTTTTCAGTCAAATATTCCAATGTTAAAAAGGAAATTTATTTGCCTTTCGAACGAGGTATTCATATGAGGAATAGGACAAGACGTTTTGTTTACAGATCAGTTGAAGTTAAGTCAAACCTCGAATTGTTTTTTTTTTTTTGAATATGGTAACACTACACGAGCAAAAAAAAAAAAAACAAATTTTTTTTTACTAATGAAAGATCACGTTATCAAAATAAATATGAATCGGTTGATTTGCAAAAAAATTTTTTCAAAATTGTAGACTATCGCAAGGAAAATTACAAAAATAGAGTGAAATTGGAATTTTGGTATTTTCACTTAATTGGTCATAACTCCGTTATTTATCCATCGATTTTTGCCGTTAGTACCTTTGTTTTATTGAATTTGGTTTTTTTATTTTAAGCGAATTTTTTTTCAAAAAAACATACCAATTAAAAATTTTTCGATTTTCAAAAGAAAAAACTAAATTTTGAGAAATATTAATTAATATCGTTGAAACCACAAAACTGATCAGAAAATGTAGTACAACGCATTTATGTGAAATTTTGTTACCTTTACTTCGATGACTTGCACGTTAAGATGGCCTGACTGGTTTTCGAGATATCTGTGATTATGTAATGTCATCTTTTTTCCCCCTTTCAAAAAACATTAAAAATGGGATTTCTCGAAAACGCATCCATAAAAAAAAGTTATTTTCGAAATCGTGGGCCACGTTTTTATTTTGTTAAATATCTTCAAAAAAAAAAAAAAAAAAATTTTGCAAACTGTAATATGGTATGTTATTCTACATGAAGTTAGGTAACTTTTGACTATTACACTTTCTAACAATTCTTTAGTTTTTTCCGACTTTTCGTGGTTTGAAAAAAATTAGTGTTTTTGCGATTTTCAAAAATGGTGAGGAATCGTGGGCCACCGCCGTAATTAAGTAAAAATCAAACAATTATGATGCAAAACTTTATTGAAATAGTTGAAATGACAAGTAAAGTTATTTTAATCGACAAAATGAAGAAGGGTTATGCACGATCAATCAGATACGCAATTTGGGCATGTGAATGTGTTGGCGGAGGTAGCACATTTTGCATGGACATCTCGACCACATTTCATGCATGCAACTGAATTGTTTTTGGTCAGTTTCTTTGGCATTGACTCCAAACAAAGTATGCAGAAGTCAACATCTTCATCGTCGGAAGAATCACATCGCGCTGGTTGTGATCTAGTTCCGCGCTTCTTAGGTGCAGGTGTCTCCTTTGCTTCCTTTTCTTTCTTGCGTTTGATTTCAGCCTTCTCACGCAATTCAGTGACAAATTCAGGCGATGTTAAAATGGCATCGATTTTCTCTTTGGAAAATGCTTTCACACGATTTTGGCTGACCTGCTCCGGCTTGCGCAACGACAAATTTGGATGTCGATTCATAAACGAGTAGTACCAGTCCTTACTTGCTTCCTTATTCTCATTCCACGATTCAGGGTAGTTGCATTTTATGGACACTGCATATTGGAATGCCAAAGTCCGTAGTTCCGAAATACTTAGGCCATAGTAAATGTCACTTGCGTGGAGGAGATATTTTAGTAAAGCTTGTTCTTCTTTATCACTGAAAATCT
Source organism: Calliopum simillimum (assembly GCA_951812925.1). NCBI lineage: Eukaryota > Metazoa > Arthropoda > Insecta > Diptera > Lauxaniidae > Calliopum > Calliopum simillimum. The sequence goes on along the minus strand of OX638368.1, from coordinate 83,502,732 downwards.
AAAACAGAAAAAAGTTAATTATTAGTGGAGTGCCTGGGGCTTTTAACCTAGGATTTCTACAAGACCGAATGAATTTATATGGTTGGGATGGAATTTTGTTTTAAATGCCATAAAACAAAAAGTTTACCCAAAATTTTTTTGTGCTTTTGATTTGTGTATTAACTAAAAAAAGTTAGTATAACACTACATTAAAAATAATTGTAACAATTTGCAAACCATTTTTTCTAAACTAATTTCAGGTCGCTGAACTCGAAAAACGCATTTTTTTTTCCTTCTAACCGTTCCCGAGTTATTCAGCCATTTTTATTTTCGAGATTATAGCATCATATACATCAATATATTTGTATAACGCCAAATCCGATCGATTTTTTTTTTTTGTTGTTTTGAACAGAATGATTTACATTAACTAGCTACCAAAAAATCACGTGTCAAGTGTTTTGTGGTGTGAGCTTACTGTTCTGTGTTTTTGAGTAAAAGCAACAACATTACAAAAACAAGGCAAAATGCATAGGTAAAAAAACCAAAAAATTTTGTTGGTAGGTTGGTTTTCGATACGTTTCACCCATAACCATATGGGATCTTCAGTCGAATTCACCTACAAACCAAGAACTCGACCAAGCATGCTTTATTCATTTTTTGCATAGATTAGACGAGAATCACAGCAAAAATTCAATGCAGCATATGCAAAGTTGTAATTTTTTGTTTTTTTCCCTGTTATGCATCGCCCCGCTGTTTGTAAGTCGTTGATATTATACTTTTCTTGCAAAGCGCTTGCTACTTCGGTTGAAACTCGCCAAAAAAGCTTGCATCCGAAATGCTTGGAATTAAATATGTCATTGAATAAAATTTTTAAAAAATTTTTTTTTCAAATAAATAAATGCGAAAAAACTAAGTTTTTCATTTGATATTGATATGAAAAATTTTTAAAATTTTTAAAAAATCTGAGTTTTTCCTGCTATAACTCAGTTAATTTTGTTCGGAGAATAATCATTGGTATACTCGTTAAAAGAGCCATTACTCACTCTTTGTAAGCGTTGTAAAATGAAATCGATCGGACTTGGCGTTCTACAAATATATTGATGTATATGAAGCTATAACCTCGGAAATATAAATGTCCGAATAACTCGGGAACGGTCCAAAGAAATAAAAAATAAGTGGGTTTTTCGAGTTCATCGACTCTAAATTAGTTTAGATAAAATAGTTTGCAAAATGTTACATCTATTTTGGATTTAGTGTTGTATTAACTTTTTATAGTTATTGCTTAAATAAAGAAAAAATCAATTGCACAAAAAAATTTTTGGTAAACTTTTCTTTTTATAGTATAAAAAACAAAATCCCACCTCAACTATATAAATTCATTCACTCTAATAAATATCCTAGGTTAAAAGTCTCAGGCACTCCACTAATCGTAAAACACATTTAAAATTACTATTTTTATCTCTGTAACGGGTACTTCTAGAGAAAAATTCTAGTAAACTTCTTCGTAATTGAAGTTGTTTCCAACACCGACTACGGTGTTTTGTCCAAAAAGGCAAAACGAAGAGGCCTACTGCGTTTAACTTTTCATAAAACTATGCTCATTTTCAAATCGCGATATTTCATGAACGGTAAGTCGGACGGAAAAAGTGTTGGTAAAGACATTCATAGAGAATAACATGTTCTGCAAAATCCAAGAAAAAATTTTTTCTTCGGCATATCGTTTCGGAATATTTTGCAAAAACAGTTTTTTTTCTAAATTTTAAGTTTGTCAAAAGATATCTCTTAAACTTTAAGTCGTACAAATAAAAACAGAATGTTGTTTGTAGAACAAACAATTCCCTATAAGCTGGTAATTTTGTTTTATTGCTGCGACGCTCCGTTCATGTATTATCACAATTTAAAAGAAAAAATCAGTTTAAAAAACTTTGAAAAACTTTCCAGGTAAATCTACCAAATGACCGCACTACAAAAAAGATCACAACTTTTTAATAGGTAAACTTTTTTGTTTATATTTTAAGCTAAGCATTCCACTTTTAATAATTAAATTTCATGCGGTCTTGTAGAAGTCCTACGTATACAGTGTATTTAACTCCCTGCGAACTCTACTATATTTATATAATTTTTTTTATTCCTTCATTTTACATTCATTTTTTGATTGAAAAAATTTATTTTTATTTATTTAAATTAAGATTATCGGTAAAAAGATATAACTCACCGGTTTTGCACCTGTCATAGTGATTCCTTTCAGGAATGTGATCATCGTATCATCGGAAGCAGTGGAAACATCAATATTTGCGTCTTTCAACTTTCCCACATAACGGCTCAATGTAGCTCGTGGTACATTAAAGGTTTTGGCGATAACACGAATGGGTTTTTCATTATTTTTTACCTGTTTGATAGCCTCCACAACAGCAGGAAAGTCAATTTTTTTATCATATTTTCCATAATAGCGTGGCATGATAGCTAAAAAATTAACAAATAAATAGGAACATTTGATACAAAATATGTATTTATTGTTTTATTTATTGATTCACAGCCTCCATTTTGCACAAAACATCATAAACACAACATACAAATGTGTATTGATACGAAAACTGTCAAAACACGGGTGGCCCACGACTCCCCACCAAAAGTGGCTCACGATTCCACACAAGCTACTTTTTGCAAAACAAATTCATAACAGTTAATTTATTTTGTATCATGTGGACTTATTTACATGCATAGTGTTATTTTTGTACGTACATAAATATAAAGATTGGATTGTGTATGTGCATGAGTTTATGGTTTTTTTGACTGATACAGCAACGACGACTTTTAACTGACTTTGAGTTAGGAAGAAGCGTTATTCAAAGTCACTTGGAAGAAGTCACTGCGTTTTTTGAGTTTCTTTAATTTTACATTAATTTCTTTTATTTTACATTCAATGTTTGAATTAACTATACTTAATTTCTTTGATTTGTTTAACTTTCATTTAATTCTTTTGTTTTAAACTTTGATTTAGTTTTGAGTTATATTTAGTTTTGTTAAAATAAAGATTTAAAATTAATTAGGGCGTGTGCCAAATCAAAACTTTTACCTTAAGCAAATGGGGGTGAAAAAAAAATTTCACTCTGGTGACTAAAATTTCTGTTTTTGCTGTGCCAAATGAAATATAATTTTAGACAGATTCAATCTTTGACATTTCGACAAATCGAATTTGTAATTTTTTTTACTATGTTGTTATTTTTTCCTTAAATGTGCAAAAATTGATTTTATAAACCGTGAAATTTTAGTGATAAGTGAAAAACGAGTTCATATGATATAGTTTTCATCTTGAATATTGGCTCTTTATCTTTTTAAAAATTGTCTATATTTCTATTGGTTGTTTTTAGAAGGCACAATCTTTTGAAAATGTTACATATCAGTTTTGTGTTCATACTTTTTGAATACGAGTCAGGTTTTTTTTATTTATTTTTTTATGTAGTTAGTAATAAACTAATTTGCTATTCTAAACTTAAACTTTAAGGTTTTCTTTTCTTGAACCACTAAAACAATTATTGGTTTCGTACGTTTTAGTGGTACGATCTGATTGACGAGTTCGCTCCGTTGCAAAATTTGTAATCTAATGTTCCCACTACTAGATCTCGACGAAGGTCAGTGTAATAACCTGTTTTTGGTGAAAATTTATGAAGTGATTTGGCTGTAACCCTCATTAAACGTCAACCACTGAATAAATCTTCAGCGGAAACAGGCTATTACGCATAATTTTGAACTTTATTTTTGGAAGTCAAAAGGTCAAAACATATCTTTGGTCATATATGATGAAAGACAAAACCCCTAAGCTAATGACATCAAAATCTTTAGAATTGACAAAGTTATAGCATTTCGGGTCCCAGAGTTCAAAAAGATAATTGTTATTTAAGTTCGGAAATATTCGGGCCAAAGTTTTTTAGGGTTCGCCAAAAATAATTTTTATGCCAGACTAAAATTGATCTTAAGTTATGTAAACAGCGTTTGGCTCAAAAAACCCAAATCATGAAATTTTGACTTAACGCATAAGCCGCACAGCTCACTTGTTAAACGACAACTGAATAAAACAACCGCCATTTCTCTTCTGTTAGGATATAAACTTCAGTTTAAAATCAAATTTAAGTCGACCGACAAGCTTTAATAAGAATAAAACATCAAAATACCGATCAAAGTCCCGGAACCTTCTAGAAGGACGTTAGGGCTTTCTGGGTTAAATTCATATTTTGTCCTGTTATGAAAATCATCAGTATGATTTTGTCTGACCACTTCACATATTTTTGAATGATCCTCAAAATAATAAGCCTCCGTTTACTCTAAAAGCCGTAATTTTTCTATGCAAATTGGCTGTTAAAAATGGAGACAATTTATAAAAAATCATAATTCATAAATTTATGTTTCACAAAATATAATCGCACGACTGTCATTAAAGTTATATGCAAGCATAATCGATTTTTATGAAAATCTGACATAATTTTTCTAAGACAAAAATATGATTATAAAAAAACTATTCTGTAAACGTGCCACAGAAAAAAAAAGTTCTAAACAAGTGTTATCGAAGTTTATTGGGTCTATAACTTAATTCGTACAGTTTTTTTTTCAAAATTTGAACGTTTATTTAAGAAAAACATGTACAATAGTATTATTCAAAGTATTGTCCATCGTTAGCCACTACTTTTTCCCATCTTTCTGGTAACATATGGATTCCGCGCCAAAAGAACTGCTCCGGTTTTGAGGCCAAAAATAAATCAAGCCAATTTCTGATACCCTGTTCTGAAGTGAAGCGTATCCCGGTGAGAGCGTTATGCATAGACCGAAATAAATGATGGTCGGACGGGGCAAGGTCCGGGCTATAAGGCGGGTGAGCTAAAACTTCCCATCCAATATTTTCCAAATAGTTTTTAACCGGTCTTCCAACCTGTGGCCGAGCGTTGTCATGTTGAAAAATTATGACTGTGTCTGGTCGCATATTCCGGTCGTTTCTAGGCTATGGCTCTATTTAAACGGATCAGTTGGGTTCGATAAAGGTCACCTGTGAGCATTAAAAAGAATTACATTGGCACCATTGATATTTGCCTTTGGCTGCGAAGGTCCTGGTTGTCCGGGCTTCACATATGAATGTTTGCGTTTCGGGTTGTCGTAATGGATCCATTGACAATGACAGTAGCTTTCCAACGCATGTTCGGATTATTGGAACGATGCAATCAAGTAACGCCATCTCTTAGCAAACCGCTCGAATTAAGTTATTTTTGAAATATTAATTTTACCTATAATCCAAGTAAGCAGTTCGCTTGAACATCGTTTGTTGTAATAGGAAAACGTTTTCCTTTCGAGCAGCATGTTTTGATTTTTTATATTCAGTTAGTCAAATAAAAAGGCACCGAGAGTAACCTTTTCAGCATTTCTCCGTTGTGCTGCAACAATTTTTTAAAAAAATTTATTTTCATTACTTATGTTTACTCCATTATACTAGGTGAGGTTTCTATTAATGTGCACTGCTGAAGTACGTGGCAGATATTTAGTTTTTCGTATGATATCCGACCTGTCTCGAATGCCTAGTTTCGATAATCTACCAACGCGTTGTGAATTATGGATCTTTTCTTTAATGCTGTGGATAGCCTAAATACTTTTTCCTACAGGGTTTTCTTTCCTCACGCTTTGGAATTTTTTTTATTCAAGAGTGGTTTCTTCTGATTTTCTTCCCATCTTACTTATGTGAAATAATCATTATGGAAAATTTCAAGTAGAGCACTTTATGTTCGTGTTACTTCTATGATGATTCATCGATGAAAATATCATAATGGATGGCTCAAAAACGCCACCGAAACATATAAAATAAGTTCTGATTTTCTTCTTGAATATGTATCCATATGTTAAATTTTACTACTTGCAGCAAACTTAAGGCATTCTGGGAAGAAACCCTACCAATCTTTCGCAAGCCCATTGTTGTGAATTTCTTACTGAGCTGTTCTATGATGTTTGGGCTCTTTTTCATGTAAGTTAAAAAATCATTGTCACATTCAATTCCAGCTGAGTACAACCCTTATTATATTATAGAGCTAATGGAATGGGTATATGGTACCCAACAATTCGGGGTTTTCACAGACACGTTGTTAATGAAACTGGTTTCTTTGAAGGAGGTAGATTTTGTGACACTTTTTTTATATCAAAATTTGATCCTTTTTCGGAAAGTAAGACAAGAATAGTTAGTACAAAAATATTAATATAAATAAATATTTATATAATCGAATATTTTTTTTTTTAGAAATGTACTTCCGTTAAAACCGAAAGTGCATTAGATTCCATTTATTTGGGTATAACATACTTAATATGCTTTACTTTGCAAGGAATTTCTCTGCATTTCATTGGAAGAAAGAAAACGATGATGTTAGTTTTTATATTAAGCTGTTTCTGCGTCGCGGCTATAACCCTTAGTCATATAGAGGACATCCATGTGTTGCTTGCTATATTCTGCATTTTTCTTTCGTTGCCTGCAATATCGATTGGCATGTTGGCTACTGGTGTAGTGCATTTTACACCCACACGTCAAAGGTTGTATTCAAATATACATATATGAATTTCCTTTTAACTTATTAATAATTATATTTTAAGAGCGAAAGCCGTATGTCTCGTTTCTATGATTGGTCGTTTGGGCGCAGTTGTTGGAGCTTATACTTTCCTAGCTTTGTTTGATGAACATTGCGACATATTAATTTTGATAGGCTTAGGATACTACTTGGGTAAGAATTATTTTGTTTATTAAAATAAAGTGTTATGTCTGAATAATCTTTCAGTAGGCGTTGCAGTATTGTATATTTTACCACTGGATTAGTGCAGCCTTAAAAAAAATAATTGTGTAAGTGCTAAATTTTAAAGGGGACAAGCGATTTTAAAGTGCTTGGTTCGGAAGCGATTGAAATTTTTCCCGTTGGGTTTCTAAAGTACATAAAATGTTATCATACTACTATATAAAATACAACGTATATCTGTGTCTCCATAACTCGAGAACCATTTGTCGGATTTGCAAATTTTTTTTTCTTCCATAGTTATTTTAGATAGCAAGGTTTCGGGGTACATTTTATTTCGAAATACCTTCGGCTTCGTCCGTGTTTTTGGAAAATCCTATAATTCCAAAATCAGTTATCCCATTTGCATGACTTTTTACTTTCAAAGTTCTGTTATCAGATGAGATTCCAGGACAAACTCTAATTTGAAACTTCCTCGGCTTCGCCTGGGATATTACAAAATTCTGGCACCGCACAGTGGGAGGGTTTGTATGGAACGGCGGTCATAAATAGAAATAATAGAACTAGGTTCTTGAAATTTGGTACAGATGTTTTTTAGTTTAAAATAAATAAAATCTGGGAGTATGAACAAAATCCGACCAAGGACACGCCTACGTCCCAAAAGAAGTTAGAGCGTGGTCAAATTTTTATTCTTTTTTGTTTTAAATGGGTATTAATTTCCATTAATTTGACAGCGCTGATTTCCAAAAAGGGTAGAAATTCTGAGCTATGTTTTATAGTTTTCAAGTTATGAAAAAAAAAAAACGAGAATAAATTTTATGAAAATGAGATTTTGTTTGTTTGGCTCGGAAACTAACTGGCCGATGTTGAAGAAATTTTCACATTGTGTAACCATAACATAAGGCTACGTCATAGGCTAAAAAAGTGGGACAGGCCCCCCCCCCCAAACGAAAACTATTCATATCACCGAAACCATATGATGCAGATAGCTGAAATTAAACAATTATGTAAAAACCATTGGGAAAAAATTTCTTCACTTAAAAGTGGATGGTGCCATGCCCTCCTAAAAACTAATTCATCATTTCTTTGAAACTGCTTGACGCAAATAGGTAAAATTCGGTACAAATGCAAAGAACAATGAGAAAAATAATTTTCAATGGAAAAATGGGCGGTGCTACGCCCTATGAAAATAAAATTCGTCTTATTTCTGAAACCATTTAAAGCAAATTATAAGATTTGGTACACTATGGTAAGCCCATATTTTTTACTGAGGTTTTAGATTCGCTATTACTTCTTACTTAAATTTCAACAATTTGAGTTTGTAGAGATAAATTTTATGATTATTTATTGGTTTAAATTTTATGAAGTGTCCTTGGTACCTTATGGTGGTAGAAACTGAGATAATAATTACATCTAGCCAAAAAAAAACATTTGAGATAAATTACTTTTATGAATGAAATATAGCCCACATTAAGACATTTACAACGATATACTTGATGATCAGACGTCAAATGGCGGAGCAATATGAAAAAATCAAATAGCGTATTATTTAGAGGTCGAAAAAAAAATTTTTTTTACCTTAAAAATCAAAACCGATAAGCTTTCAAAATGGGGGGCTTTCAGCAAACTTCGTCTTTTGTATGAGGGCTGAAATATAATTTCTTCAATGGATCATAACTCGGAAAGTAAAACTCCTATTTGGAAAATCCGAAAGGATATTTTGATAAGAAAGACTGGCTATTAGATGTTATTAATAAAAAAGAATTTCGCCTTTTCTTGTAGCTACACTGTAAAACTGAACACAGCGTTTTCTTTAACTTCAAGCAAAATCCTGTAGGTATAATGGCAGTTCTGCTGATGAAGACGGATGCAGCGTCGAAAAGTACATAAGACTGCATATAAGAAATAAGAAGTTCATTCCATTTTTTTTTTTTTGCCTGAGTAATTAACCAAAATATGTATTTTGGTAAAAAGTGGGCATTCTTTCCCAGTATAACAGCATATCACATATTAATTCTTGAAATCAGGGGTGATATCCCTTAAATTTTCATTAAAATTGTTGGAGCTGTTTTTGAGAAATATTGAATCAAAATTTGAATGGTTAAAAAGAGGGCGTGGCACTTATTCGATTCCACCCACTTTTTGTTTATTACAAGGCCCATTGATAAGCAGTACCTGCATCAAAATACCTCACGGTGGTTTTTAAAAAATTTCAACTTTTTGAAATACCACCCGCGATTTTTTTCGGGGATAGTGTTAAGAGACCCTTCTAGTATCAGAATCCGGGAACCGCGAAATCGAACGTCCAGCCGTTTTTTTTTTTCGACATTTTAGTTTTTTTAACGATTTTTGAGAATGTCTCGGATTTATATACATATTATGTACACATATATATGTATGTACGTACATATATATACTTGTATATGTATATATGTGTAATATATATATATGTATATATATATACATACATGCATACATACATATAAAAGGTATCGTTTCCGCACCATTTATTTTTAAAAAAAATCGGTTTTTTCGTATATAAAAAAACACAAACAAAAACCGGATACAGCAATAGTCATTCCAGATGTGATTTTTGATGCTTAATCCGAATCCGGTCTTAGAATTGCTCTATTACTTCTGGACTTTGAGATATCCTTACATATATGTATAAAGGACACCACTTTTTTTCCTATTTTTGAAGTTATATAACAAGATAAGATAATATTATGCCGTAAAGTCTGGTATGACAGTTACTAGCCCTAGTTTTTTTCTTGAAAACTCAATCAAACCGATAACGATATCTTTTTTTTTGTCGGAGATATCTTTGCCTAAAAAGTTTAAAAAGTGCAAAAACACGATTTTTGGCTATATTGGATGTTATATGCAGGACACACAAAATTCTTCTGTGAATTTCTATTACCAGAAGCATTTAGTACTTTCTTTTGGCTTTCAATTGAGCTATTAAATGTTCATCTGCAATATTCCTCTACAAAGTTATGACCATTTAAAAATTACATTATGAAGTGCAAACTCACAGGGATGTCTAGTGTACGGGTATTTCTTATATACGTATTGCTGCAACATGTCGTCTTAAAATAGTCATAAGTTTTAAGAAAACTATTACAACAGACCACTTGTTAGCTCATTTTGAAGATAAAGAATGGTTTTAAATGTGTCGGTTAGTAAAAAAGAGCAGACGGATTTCGTCCGTACTGTATACAACCTCAAATATAGCCGAAAACCGAGATTTTTCGCTTTAAGTTTCACGGTGTGATTTTAAAGTTAACATAACTTTGCAGAGAAATATTGCAGATGAACATTTAATAGCTCAATTGAAAGCCAAAAGAAAGCACTAAATGCTTTTGGTAATAGAAATTCACAGAAGAATTTTGTGTGTCCTGCATATAACATCCAATATAGCCAAAAATCGTGTTTTTGCACTTTTTTAACTTTTTAGGTAAAGATATCTCCGACAAAAAAAAAGATATCGTTATCGGTTTGATTGAGTTTTCAAGAAAAAAACTAGGGCTATTAACTGTCATACTAGATTTTGCGGCATAATATTATCTTATCTTGTTATATAACTTCAAAAATAGGAAAAAAAGTGGTGTCCTTTATACATATATGTAAGGATATCTCAAAGTCCAGAAGTAATAGAGCAATTCTAAGACCGGATTCGGATTCGTACATACATATATATGTGTACATAATATGTATATAAATCCGAGACATTCTCAAAAATCGTTAAAAAAACTAAAATGTCGAAAAAAAAACGGCTGGACGTTCGATTTCGCGGTTCCCGGATTCTGATACTAGAAGGGTCCCCCAACACTATCCCCGAAAAAAATCGCGGGTGGTATTTCAAAAAGTTGAATTTTTTTAAAAACCACCGTGACCTTGTACCGTTTGAGAGAAATAACATATAACGTGTTTTACTTGAATGAGAGTTTCCACGCCCACCTACGATATTTCACCCACTTTCAGTTCATAGATTCCTAACAGCAAGTAGACTCCCTAAAGTTAAACTCGGAGAGATTGCTTTAGTAGTTTTCTTTTTGCAGCGTACTATGTTCTTGTGGGCGGTGCCACGCCCTTCAACGTATTTTTCGAATATAACGGCATGTTACATGTCAATCCTTGTTTCCAGTGGTAACATCTCCTAAGTTTGAATTAAATTGTTGCAGCCGTTTTCGAGTTATATTGAATAAAAATTTTTATTGATTAAAAAGTGGGTGTAGCACTTCCTCGACTCCACCCACTTTAAGTCTGTTAAAAGGCATTGATAAGGAGTACCCACCTACCAAATTTCGTCAAAATAGCTTGAGTGGTTTACGAGATATGACCAGATTAAATTTAAAATTTAGGGCGGTGCCACGCATTTACAAAGTCAAGGCCAAGCTCATCCTTCATTTCATGCTAATGCCTCAGTATCCCAAGTTTTATTAAAGTCGCTTTTGCCGTTTTCGAGAATTTTGGCCACAAATAAACAAACATACATCCATACATAAGTACATTCAATTTTAGCTCGTATAAGAAGAGAAGATAAACAAGAAAAACATTACTACACTTTTTAACGAAAATAGATGAGATTAAGTACATACGTTCCTAAAGGGTATCGGGACGGGGCGAACGAAGTCGCTCTCAGGGTAACTACTTAGTTAAAGTATGTACTATGCGTATTTGGGTGTAATTTTATCTATTTTTTAAATATTTTTAAATTCTCATTAGCATATGTTCTTCAAGTATCTTTATATAGAGAGAATATAATTCTTCTAAAATTTTCAAAAATCGAACGGCGCAAACAGCTTGCTTTATTTAGATAAAATTTGTATGGTAAAAAATTGCGTTGTTTTTCAATACTGTACGCCTTCCACTGGATGGGTCTACGAAGCTGAAAAGTGGAGGGTCTTTTCTCAATTTACTATACTAAAATAATATCTCCATCTTTGAAAAATTCCAAAAACTGTCTTTTAGTAAGTACTAACTTTCAAAAGATAGCTGTAAAAATTTTAGGATAATCTGAAGTTTGATTCAAAAGTTAGAGTTGTTTCAGTGAAACAACTTTCGTTATTTAAAAAAAAAAAAACAAAAAAAAACTAGTAAGGGTGTAACCTTTGGCCTGGTCAAACTTTAAATACCCTACACTGCAGTATTTTGAAAATTTTTCTTGTATGGGAGGTGCCACGCCCTCTTGTCCGAGTTCGTCTAGTTTAAGCTCAGAGCATGCATTTATAGTCTTTAGTATTCGAGTGAAATTTAGTTGGATTATATGGGAGGTGCCACGCCTTCTTGTCACCCAGTTTTTGCTCAGAGCTTACATTTATTGTTCTTAGTGTTTGAGTAAAATTTAGTTCGATTATCTCAAAAAACGCTTTCAGCATAGCGTTTTGAAGCTTTTGCTTGTATGGGAGGTGCAACGCCTTCTTTCGAATTCGCCCAATTTTTGCTTAGAACTTGCTCTTACAATTCGTAGTATTTATTTATATTTGTCGTAAGGGGCAACATTTTTTTTGAACGTAAAAGAATTTAAATTTATCTCAGTCCAGCTTTTTCATATTCAAAAACAGTATTTATGTACTATATATTTTAGGTGCACGCTGAAAATGCTTCTGAATGCCTTAAGCTGATTCATTACACTGAAAGGAAAGATAAAGGCATAATCTTAATGCGTGGCGCATATGACAATAAAGTTCTGAGCGGAAAGGAAGAACAGTGTTTAGCTAATCAACTGCAAATGTTCTACTACAAAACGGATGAAACAAAATTACAACTATTGGAGGCATTCAGTAAGCGACCCGATGAGTTCAAGCATATGGATCTATTTAAAGAACTTTAAAACAGCTTAAATAATAGTAATAGTTGATTATTGTTTAATAAAATAAAATTCTTATTCAGTTTCATTTAAAAAATCTATTTCATTAAAAGGTTTTGAACATTATTTTCCATTTACCCTATGTGGGCTGGATAATAATTTTATCGATATCGCATTGATTTGAACTTCAAAATGTTTTGTAGAATTTGAACCAAAGAAAAACATTTCCTTTTGACTTAAATCTAAACTGTCATTCTAATAAATAATAAAACGTGCAATTATGGATGTTGTAAGCTATGATGATATTATGAAAGCTATTGGTAAATACCACAAATTCACATTGTTTTCCGAAATGTATTTATTATTAACTTGTATCTGATTATTATGCTTTTAGGGTTTGGGAGAGTACAGTTTTTAATTCTTTTCACTGCGGGTATTTTGAATATGATGCCTCTTAATGAAACTATGGGCATGGCCATGATAGTTGTTGCTGCAAAGTGTGATTTCAAAATGAATGTTAACAAAATTGCGATAACAACAACAGCACCTTTTCTTGGTAAGTTAGAAAAACTTTGTGAAAATTTAATCAAATCTTCAACTCCACGTGTTAATTTCTCTTTAAGGTATGATAACGTCGGCTTTTTTTTGGGGATATTTGAGTGATTCAGTTGGACGCCGGAAAATATTAATTATAACTACATTTTGTTCAACTATATCATCAATTATATCAATCTTAATGCCTCGTTATTGGCTTTTTGTATGTGCACGTTTCTTAACAGGAATATTGTAAGTTTAATCAAAGAATATGTTATGTGAAATTTAAATAATTTATTAATTACTTAAACTTATTTGATTTCAGTTTATCTGGACCTGCTTCTATACCAATAACCTATTTGAGTGAGTTTTGTACGGTAGAGAACAGTTCGCAGGTCATAAACTGGATGGCAGCATTTACTGGGTTGTCTATGATATACTGTCCTAGTAAGAACTTATCAATAGAATGCACCACAATTTGGCTTTTTGGTTTTGTAGATTCAAATGAAATGATTTTAAATTCGAGAATGACCAATTAGCCACAAAATTTATTTAATTTTTCTTGAAATTATAGCAATTGGTTTGTTTTTACTTACAACCACGTGGGCGATTCCTGTTTATGGTCAATATAAATTTACACCATGGCGTTTACAAATAATCCTCTATACTTTACCGGGATTCATTGGTGCTTTGATTCTATTCGCACTGCCTGAGAGTCCAAATTACTTGATTGCTGTTGGTAAAGAGAGAGAAGGAGCCAAAGCTCTGAATTGGCTGTGTATAAAAAGCACTGGGAAACCTTTGTCTCATGTCTTACGTCGTGGATCAAGCAGATTTAGATTACGATCTACCATAAATATGAAAGAAAGGGATATGTAAGTACTAAAGTATGTATAGTGTACGCCAGTGCCGTAAATATCTCATTGCAATGGCGGATTATGGCTAAGTTTTCAAATCCATAAATTTCAAATATTTCGTACACTCAAGGCAAAATAATCTTGTAGTAGAAGAGCGCAATAAGGGAGTTTGAGATTTACTCCAGCGAGGCAGATTAAGATATGGGGATACCTTGCACCCTTTTGAGTACATCTACCATATATTAGCCCTCCATATACTATAGTGCCGCGCGTTTAGGGAGGGCAGCCGATCAGAATAGTAAAAACAAAAACTGATAGGTGAATTTACTCGAGCGCGTCAGATTAAGGTATGGTTGGATTAATTACATGCTGAAAAGTATGCATTTCACTAATCTGACGATTTGAGCGTGTTCCATGTGGGCGCACATAAATCTCTCACAATATGTTTAAGTTTAAATAACTATACCTTAGGAACTAATTGGTCCTACCTTCTAAAACTAATAGTAAGTTTTATTTGGTCTATTTACTGAAGATTTGCATACTTAGATACGTATATTATTATTTTTTAAATATAGATAGGAAATCCGGATCATAAAAAAAAAATCCATAATATTATTTTTCAAATTTTCGAATTTTGCACTCTTTGGAATAAAACGTAACATTTTTATGTAGTTGCAACGGCTTCATCATTTCAATGATAAATATAAGGTTTTCTCAAGTGTCTGTGCCAACCCGTTCACACCGCATTTTGGAGTACAACGAGTTTTTCTTCAACGACTTTTCTGTATTCTTGCAACGCTGCACTTTCCCAAAACTAATAATAGCAAAACTATTTGATGTAAAGCAGTAAAATTCGATAAGTGAAATGTTATTGGTAGCTAGCTTTTGTAAAAATTATCATAATCAGATCAAAGACATGCCCACCTTCCATATAGTTCAAAATTTGAAATCGCCATAAGTTCGGGAATATTTCAAGTGCAACAATCATATATGAAATCTGATATGAAATTAGTAGCATATAGCTTTTAGTTGAAAATGGGCGTGATCCGTTCAAAGACAGCCCTACTTTCCATATGAACCAAAAAAAAAATTTCAATTGTTATATCTTATAATTTTTTTTAAAAAATTTAATTAACAAAACGTTTCAATTTATTTTCTCGAATAGAATATATTTTTTTTCGTTTGACAATTATTGATATTTTTATCAAAGCTAGATTTTATATAGTAACACAAGTAATTATATTACACAATCCCTAATTGGCCATGTTCAGCACTGATTGGTACTTTGATTAATGTGTCCTCGTAATTTTAATTTCAATAAACAGACGGAAACATTTACCAAAGGACCAATAAAAGCTCAACAGGGCCAATCAGTGCTCAACAAAACAAATTTAAAAAAATCGGAATTTTTTGACATTTGGAACCGATTTACGACCATCCTTCATGACTTTGTATTTAACGGCCACCGTAAAATGTATATTAAGGGTGTTCTTATTTCTCAAGAAACCTTAAAAGTTGACATTGGATCTAAAAACATCTGACATGAAATTTGGAATCGATCGGATAAGTCTAGATGGACCCGGAATTAATTAAGTCAGGTGATGCTTGCACAAATTCCAAGGTTCATAGGACCTATACCAATCAATAGAGTATCCCCTGAACAACAAATCAAAATGGGTCCTGTCAATTTTTCCGGGAAATTGTTTCGATGCAACACATACCTGTCGATTAGTCAAAATTTTAGAGTGTTCTTGCTCATTAACCAGACTTCATAATGCAAAAATATTTTGTATCTATATCGAGAACATACATAGGTATGACAATCAAATATTACTAAAATCAGAAACATCAAAATATATTGCCTTGTGCTTCACGTGGAAAACTGAAGTTTAAATAGTTTATTGGAAAACTTGCGAGGACCCATTTTTGTATGTTGTTTAGGTGAAAATTCTCTATCGATTGGTATAGTTTTTAAACCTTAGAATAAGTGCAAGCATCACATCTAATTTGACTGGTCTAAGCATTTTTCAAACGAGATACTGTCGAAGGAAATCGGATGAAAATTAAGAAAATTACAACATTTCATTCATTGCATTAAGTTTAATTTTTAAAAGACGAGTATTTTTTGGTAATCTTGAACTATCTGCAGCAGTAATTGTTTTTGGTTTTCACACCCTTTCCGCTTATAGTCTTTTATGAACTTAACGCCTTTTTCTGCAGCATAATTAACCCCTTGAGACCGAAGCCTAGACCCTTGTAGATATCGAAAAACTAACTTCGGATTCAGTTTTCTTGTGTTTAAATTAAGAAAAAAAAGTAAGTCCGGAAAAGTCCCTCATAGCCGGAAATGGTGGAGTCATATTACACAGTGCAACAAAAAAAATCCAAAAAATTTTTTGAATGCTGTTCCTGAAAGCCCATAATGCTACTAGTAAAACCCTACATGTGTTTCGCTTGTTTGGCTCCAGGTCGAATTTTATAGTATGTACTATAAAAATTGCTTCAAAACTGATTTTTTAAAGTTGCCACGGCTATAAGTCGTAAACCATTTGAGATTTTGTTTTCCCATCTTTGACGAAGTTGTAGATGTAGACTAAAGGAAGGAAAGCGTTCAAAAAACTAACCCGAAAAAATTGGGTTTTGGGCCTCAAAATCAAAAAAAAATGCAAAAGTTGTACCATTTGTGGTCAAAGCTCAAAGCTATAAAACCGTTCTGTTTTTTTCCAAACAATTTAAACAAAATTGAAGTCTAGACTATACTGAACAACTCTCTAGAGCATGTCAATAACATTCGAGTACTCCTTGATACTAATTTTAATTAAAATAGTGATGTATGAAAAAATACTTAGGGTCCTATGTGACCCCATCGGTCTCAAGGGGTTAACGACAAGTAAAATACAACAGACTGCACGAGCTTCTAGAAACTCTTTATCAGATTCCCATTCGTATGAATCGAACTTTAAAAATGCTGATGATAAGTAAACCAACGTTGTTAAAAGTTTTTAGTTTTGTTTGATAAGAAATCACTCAGGTCATGATGCAATAAAATTTTTGGCCGTGACAATTTTCGACCATTCAAAAGATTTACCATTGGATCCGTTTAATCATTTTTCGCTTTTGTTTCAAAGTAACATTAGGGTTAAAGAATGCCAGACCATTCCCTCTTCTGAAAATATCTCAAATGATTCAAAAATTTTCGTAGTACCTTAGCAAATATCGTCAAATCGGATTCTGCATATGCAGTCGCGTCTTTTACATAATTGAAATCTTGATTTGGGGCTTTGACAGCGTTCGTACATGCTTTTATGTAGATTCGCACGAAAAAATATTGACATCATGTAAACCCTTCAATTCTGCTACAGTTAGTTCCCGGTACAACAATATTTTCAAAATGTCTAGGTGAATCATGGTTTTGAAATTTAATACCTTCGCCAAGAAATATTAATACTAACTTTCAGAATTCATTATAGTCACCGCGGAATTGAGTTATCTCCAATTGCTGTCTGCAAAAGTTTTTTTATTACATTGCATTTCTCATGCGATATTTTGGAACAGCTAATATCATCAGCAGGATCTAAAAATTCAGAAAAATCGCGCACACCTTGACATTTAAACACTTTTGCTTTTTCCATACCAAATTTGAACCACTCTAATGTATATGATAAATTTTACAAATTTTTTGCAGCAAACTTAGGACATTTTGGGAAGAAACCATTCCAATCTTTCGCAAACCCATTGTTGTTAATTTCTTACTGAGTTGTTGTATGATGTTTGGGCTGCTTTTTATGTAAGTTAAAGATTCATTGATTATTCATTTAATTCTAGTCTGAGTTCAATCTTCATTACAATATAGAGCTAATGGCATGGGTATATGGTACCCAACAATTCGGGGTTTTCACCGACATGTTGTTAATGAAACAGGTTTCTTTGAAGGAGGTAGATTTTGTGATACTTTTTTTATATCAAAATATGATCCTTTTTCGGAAAATAAAGAAAGAGTAGTAAGTACAAAGATAAATAAATATGTGAACTCAAGCTTAACGAAGAATTTTATTTTTAGAAATGTACTTCCGTGAAACCCGAAGGTGCCTTAGATTCCATTATATTGGGTATAACATACTTAATATGCTTTACTTTGCAAGGAATCTCACTGCATTGCATTGGAAGAAAGAAAACGATGATGTTAGTTTTTGTAACAAGCTGTTTTTGCATTATGGTTATAACTCTTATTCATATAGAGAACATCCATGTGCTGCTTGCTATATTCTGCATGTTTCTTTCGTTGCCTGCAATATCGATTAGTATGTTGGCTAGTGGTGTAGTGCATTTTACACCCACACGTCAAAGGTATTTATACTTGGAGGTAGTCTTGTTCTCGAAAAAATTTCGAAAGGTTGTTGAGTATTGTTGACTATAAATTACCAAAGCTGAAAAGCAGTCTCGGTCTTGATGATCATCGTGACCAAGACCAAGAGGGCTATGGTGTTAAAATTCTATCAGCGCACATACTGGTATTTGAACTATCTGGGCGGCCAGTTATGAAAATAGCAAATCTATTCTTAAAAACCAGTTACAATGGTAGAGGACAGTCCTAATAATAATATCCAACCTCTTATTCCATTTAACCAAACACACTGGCTGTTTACAGTCTGTTGAAAATCGGTTGTTTCACCTGGTGTAAATATCTGTTCTTAACCCATGTCTTACCTTTGATGCGTTAACAAATCACGAATATTGCTAATGTTTGGCAATTTTTTTCGGTGTAAAAGATCTATATACTCGATGGTTTATATTTGTGATATTAAATACCAATCTATTAGTTCTTTTGCAAAATTTTTATTTTCTATGCCACGCCCTGTTTTAAAGGTTAAATGGACGCCAAAGCGAAACCATGTTTTTGGTAATTTTTTTGAAAATTAGTCAAAAATATTCAAATCTATCAAATGTGGACAATATTCACACAGAATGGATTGAAAAAGACTAAACTTATTTTCCGCAGAAATGATTTACATTGTAGATTTCTTAGGTGAGTAATATAAAGCGCCGAAATAGGTGATGGGTATAAAAATCATTCGTCACCACGGTGGGTAAAATAGCTAAGAGAAAAACAAACATCAGCTGTGAAGTCCATTAGCGGCATAAAACCAACAAGATTTTTTTGCATGATAGCATGGGAATTAATGGGTTAACGCATCAATCTTAAATTTTCAGTTTTATATATGGGCATTTTTTGATGAGTCTCAAACTTATTTTCCGCCACTTTTTTTTACTCAATTAACCTTTTTATTACAAAAATTTAAAAAAAAAAATGCTGAAATTTTTGGTACGATATGGGTTAAGTAATTTCAAAAACGTGAAGTTTGGAAGTAAATATTTCTATCTTAAAGTTCACTTAAAGTGTTAAAAGCAATGGATTCTGACACAGCAGGTAATAAACTTATAACTAAGTAATTATAAAAAAATTAAGAAGACATAATGGGCGTGGTAACAAATTTTTGGTACTGCATTTTTTGTGTAGATACGCGTCGTCTTTTTCTAAAAAAACATTTTTTTTTGCATTCAATTAATGTAGCGTTTATTTACTTACTTTGAAGCTTGAGCCAAAAACGCTGTCAAATATATTATTACGTCATAGTTATGTTACCGTTGCCAGATAAGGGACTTGAAGCCTACATTTAGGGACATATTCTGCTTTTGAACACAACATTTTTTAGTTTTTTTTTTGTTCAAGTTAATCTGAAACACAATAACGGTATTCACGAAGTAGGGCATCCAGTGTGGCAAAAGGGTAGAAGAGCAAATCTGCTCTAAACAACAACAAAATACATTACAGAAATTTAGCTACAAGTTAGCTCTTTTGCTACATAAATTCCTTGAGTAAATTTGAATAGCTTTTCTACTACAGTAAAATGTGTCACAATTATG
This sequence comes from Calliopum simillimum, assembly GCA_951812925.1. Lineage (NCBI taxonomy): Eukaryota > Metazoa > Arthropoda > Insecta > Diptera > Lauxaniidae > Calliopum > Calliopum simillimum. The sequence continues at coordinate 83,482,873 of OX638368.1, read as the reverse complement.
TTGACATTTGTTTTTAAATAGAATAATTTTTTTTTTTTTTGCAAATTATAATAAAATGAAAAGCAAAGGAAAAGCATAAAGCAGAAAAGACACTGAAAACACTCATGGACTTTTTTCATTCTTCCGTGGTAGGTATTTTCATAAGTTTTGATTAATTAATTTTGACACAAAATTTTTTTTATTTTTAAAAGTAAACAAAATCCAGCTGATTTTGTAGCTCTTTGACAATGATGCTACAAAGCCGTTCGCTAACTTAGCTCACACTGTGCTTTTTAGCTAATCTACCCGGCCAGCTGCCCTACTTCGTGAATACCACTAATATTTTAGAATTGTATTTTTTTAAAATTTTTAATTTTTTTTTTTGATTTTAAAAATTAGGTTGGCTGAACATTAATGTTCATATTGCCAGGTTGTATCCAATTGTAAATTTCTTGATTAAAATATATTTTTTCTGTTTTAGGCTATAATTTTAAGTCTCTACACTTCATAACCTTGAAAAAGACACAAGTAATGGCTCTAACGATAAGACACGCAGACGACTACACCCGAATACACGTCTGTACTCGGCCGCAGACAAAACGAAAGAGGAATTTTTAATTTTGAATTCAATTTGGAAAGAAATTATTTTTGTCGTGGTTATCAATTTAAATATTTTGACACAAAAACAAATGAAGATATGTACGTACACATATTTTTTTCAAATAAATACAGGATTGCGGTTTTTGTAAAACTTTTCAGGGATAAATGATATCAGATCTAGAGAAAAAAATAAGTTTATCTGGCAACGTCAGCCAATCAAAATCATTTAAAATTAAAAAATTATCTGATTGGTGTTTGACTCAATATGGCGGATGTTCATATTTTAGTATTGTATTTTATTGAATATCTGATTAATCTCAATAAAAATATGGAAACTGACAGGGTTTTTAGGATCCTGTGAACCTTCTTCACTATCTAAAACCATTATATCCGGGATTCTTTGATAGTGTTATCACGCCTATTAAAAGGCCTTTTTTTTGAGTTTTTAAAATTACCATTTTTACAAGTTATTATTTTTTTTTAAATACTTTTTTTTTAATGGGGTAAAAGTTGTGCATTCCTTTTTCGATGCTGTAATAACTTTAATGGGAATGCTATATTTGGTCTTTCCTCTAATAAAAAGTTGTTTTCAACGTCCGTGGAAAACCGTGGATTAATTAAGTTTTGGTCCAATAAAATATTTGTCTAAAAGCTTAAAAAAAGAATATTTCCTTTTTTCGCTATTTCTCATGGTGCACGTTTGTTTAAGGTCCAAGCTAAAGTGGGCAAAAGCGTACAAAAAGAAGACACTTTCTCTCGTGGCTGAAAGGACCATTCCCGTTATTGAAGCTTTGCTAAATAGGCCAGGTCGATCACTCAAATTTTTCGGGGAATCAAGTGAAAGAAGCAAAAGAGAAAGACTGAAAAGCTTCGCTCTGCTATCTTCTCTTTTACTTGCTATTAGTTTTATTATTTATTTGCTTTTTTGTTTCATATTTCTTAATCATGTCTTCATATAATTGGTATGTTATCTATAACAAATCTTTATAATTTGAATTCATTGATATTTATTTACTTCCATAAAAACAAAATCATTACGACTTACTTTTAATTTTCAATTGGTTTTATGAATAGTATTTATTTTAAAATAAGTACTTGTTTATTTATGCCATTAAATTAACTTAAAAATAAATTTTTTTAACAAAAAAAAAAAAAAAAAATAAAAAAAAAATAATGTTTCACATTTAGTTGCATCGTCAAGATAATATTTTAGCACACAAATAATTTTGGCCGCCCAATCGTTCAAATACCAGTGTGTGCAGCGTCTTGGTCTCGAAAAATCACCAAGACCAAGACTAATTTTGCTCATCTCTACTTATAGGAATTATTTCCTTTTGACTTAATAATAATTATATTTTAAGAGCGAAAGCCGTATGTCTCGTTTCTATATTTGGTCGTTCGGGCGCAGTTGTTGGAACTTATACTTTCCTCATTTTGTTTGATGAGCATTGCGACATATTAATTCTGATAGGCTTAGGATACTACATGGGTAAGCATTATTTTGTTAATTTAAATAAAGTGTTATATCTGAATATATGTATCTTTCAGCAGGCGTAGCAGTATTGTATATTTTACCACTGGAGTAGTGCCGCAGATGTAATTAAAACAATATAATTGTTGTAAAATGAACACAGAATCGTTTGTGGTATTCGTTTTAATTATCATATATGTAAATACTTATGTTTCTAAAGTACATTATATGCGTAGTATGTATTTTTTTTTCGTTTCCATTATAGAATAGAGAGAATTAAATTCTATAATTTTAAAAAATTAAAAGGATGTTTTATTTCCATAAAATTTGTATGAGAAAAAATTATGTTGTTTTTCAAAAGTGTATTCCCAATGTGCACAAAAACGGATGAGGATCCGTTTCGAATCCATTACGAGTTCATAAAGGTATAAAAAACGTAATCCGCGGTAACGGATCCATTTCGAACTCGTAACGTACATCAAAAACGAATTCAAAACGCTTTGTTTACATAAAAAAAAAAAAACATATTGAAGCGCTTATTAGCGAAAAAAAAAAAAATTAAATTCCGCAGTGCGGGCCCGTTTCGAATCCGAAACTTATGTAAAAACGAATTCAAAACGGATTTGCTTTTAAATATGTTAATGCTGCATATTTACAGAAAAAAATCGTTTTGATGCGCCTATTAGCAATTAAAAAATAATAAAAAGAAAAAAAAGGAAGAAAAATAAAGGGTAAAAATCCACCTCTGGTAGGATTCGAACCTGGGCAAATCCGTTTCGATTCCGTAAATACTTCAAATACGAACTCAAAACGGATTTGCTTTAATTAATTTTAATGATGATAAAAAAAATATTTTTGATTTGTTTTTTTTTTTCTTTTTATTTTATTGCGTATGATTTTTTGTAAACTTTTCAAACTCTCTTAGAAAACATGTTTTTGATTCCAAATTTGAGTGTATAACATTTTTTATCAAAAGAAGGGAAGAAAAAGAACACAGAATACTTTTAAAAAAACAACAGAAATTTGTGTAATAAACAAACTTTAAATCTCAACATCAAATAGGTCTACATCAGATAAGTCAACATCATATCGGCCAATAGCCTAGTTGTCTAACGTCTCGTGTATGAAAGAGTAATACACCGGGAGCGTGGGTTCGACTCCCGGCCGGGCTAGTAATTTTTTTTTTTTTTTTTGTTATTTTATTTTTTTTAATTAAAAATAAGCGATTCACCATTTTTCTTTTTTTTTTTATAAGCAGCATTAACATTATTAAAAGCGAATCTGTTTTGAATTCGTTTTTGATGTACGTTACAGGTTCGAAACGGATCCATAAAAGAAGAAAAAACGATTCGTTTTTTTTTAGGAATCCTTCCCGCAAACGGATCAGTAACGGATACGTTACGGATTCCGTAACTGATAAAAAGAACGAAAATATGAACCCGTTACGGATCCGAAACGAGTCCGTTTGGCACACTGGGTTATCCCAATGTGCACAAAAACGGATGAGGATCCGTTTCGAATCCATTACGAGTTCATAAAGGTATAAAAAACGTAATCCGCGGTAACGGATCCATTTCGAACCCGTAACGTACATCAAAAACGAATTCAAAACGCTTTGTTTAGATAAAAAAAAAAACATTTTGAAGCGCTTATTAGCGAATAAAAAGAAATTAAATTCCGCAGTGCGGGCCCGTTTCGAATCCGAAACTTATGTAAAAGCGAATTCAAAACGGATTTGCTTTTAAATATGTTAATGCTGTATATTTACAGAAAAAAACCGTTTTGATGCGCCTATTAGCATTTAAAAAATAATAAAAAGAAAAAAAAAGGAAGAAAAATAAAGGGTAAAAATCCACCTCTAGTAGGATTCGAACCTGGGCAAATCCGTTTCGATTCCGTAAATACTTCAAATACGAACTCAAAACGGATTTGCTTTATTTAATTTTTATGATAAAAAAAAATATTTTTGATTTGTTTTTTTTTTTTCTTTTTATTTTATTGCGTATGATTTTTTGTAAACTTTTCAAACTCTGTTTGAAAAAATGTTTTTGATTCCAAATTTGAGTATATAACATTTTTTATCAAAAGAAGGGAAGAAAAACAACACAGAATACTTATAAAAAAACAACAGAAATTTGTTAAATATACAAACTTTAAATCTCAACATCAAATAAGTCTACATCAGTTAAATAAACATCATATCGGCCAGTAGCCTTGTTGTCTAACGTCTCGTGTATGAAAGAGTAATACCCCGGGAGCCTGAGTTCGACTCCCGGCCGGGCTAGTAATTTTTTTTTTTTTGTTATTTTGTTTTTTTTTTAATTAAAAATAAGCGCTTCACCCTGTTTTCTTTCTTTTTTCATAAGCAGCATTAACATTATTAAAAGCGAATCCGTTTTGAATTTGTTGTTGATGTACGTTACAGGTTCGAAACGGATCCATAAAAGAAGAAAAAACGATTCGTTTTTTTTTTAGGAATCCTTCCCGCAAACGGATCAGTAACGGATACGTAACGGATTCCGTAACGGATAAAAAGAACGAAAATATGAACCCGTTACGGATTCGAAACGAATCCGTTTGGCACACTGAGATTTTATTAAATTCGAATACTACAATACATTAATTAATTTAATTGAGTACTTTTGAGTAAAAATTTAAGTACACTGTGCGCCTTCCACAGAATAGGTCTACGAAGCTGAAATTTCAGGGGTGATCTGTCTAGATACGATACTAAAATACACGTATAGGCTTATGGATAAAAAAAAAAACAAAAATACACCATAATGCATATAGATACATCCAACGTAAAAGTTTTTTTTTACGGTACAGCGTTTTTCGAAATCTGCATATTTGGTTCCATCTTGTGCCAAATTTTGGTACCTCTAGCTTCAAATTTGAAGGCCTGGGAGCTATTTTTGAAATCACAACCTAAATTTATTTTAAAAAGGTTTTCATACAAAAAGATAATAGTCCGGGAGCCGGCAATACTGATTTTTAATGCAAAATGGTAGTTTACACTAAGACGAATAAGAAAAGCTTGGTCAGCATGGTTGTAGCCTGGCAGAAATATTTTTAAATGATTTTCGAATTATTAAATGTTCGGAATGTTTTGCCGTCATCGCGGATTTTGATCAATCTTAATATTAATCGATGATAAATTTCATAACCATTCAGAAAAAATCCGGCCGACCAATTTTTTTTGCCGAAAATGACCGGCAAACCTATTTTAATGGTGGGTACAATTTCTCTGTTATCACGGAAATTTGTTTTTTTGTTTTTTTTTTAATTTACGTGTTTTAATATCAAATTTAAAAATATCTTGGTATGCGAACTTAGAAACTGCCGGAAGTACCCACTGTCGCACCATTAAAATAGGTCTGCCGGTCATTTTCGGGAAAAAAAATTGGTCGGCCGGATTTTTTCTGAATGGTTATGAAATTTATCATGGATTAATATTAAGATTGATCAAAATCCGCGATGACGGCAAAACATTTCGAAAATTTAATAAGGCCCCTATTGCGTTTGTCGATTTGCAATAAAATCGATGGCCATCGATTGTTTCTACTAGCTCTATCTTTGAAACCTCTGTACCGATTTGAATAAAGTTTTCGCCTTTTGATTGCAAATGACTTTAAATGACATGTAAGATATACATAAATCAGTGGAATCGGTGATGTAGTTTCAAAGATAGGGCTAGGAGAAAAAATCTATGGCTATCGATTTTATCGCAAATCGACAACCGCAATAGGGGCCTTATTCAAAAATCATTTAAAAATATTTCTGCCAGGCTACAACCATGCTGACCAAGCTTTTCTTATTCGTCTTAGTGTAAACTACCATTTTGCATTAAAAATTTCAGAATCCGCGATGACGGCACTTTTAGTATTGCCGGCTCCTCGCCTATAAGTTTTAATTCAAAAATGCTTAAAACTAAAAACTACGATTTTCGAGTTACCAACTTTTACTTTGGACGTATCATTATATATACTAGAGTAGAGTGAAAATCAAGTTTGATTGAAATGGTGCACATTGGTATTTTAACAAAGATTTGTTGAAAAAATAGAAGAAGTGCTCGGAATTTCGTGAGACGATTGGTAAGTTACAGTTAGTACAAAAAAAAAAAAAAAAAAAAAAAAAATTCAACTATAAGGCCTATTTTGTTATCCGTGTGGTTTCAATTGCTTTTCATTAAGTAGGCTTTTTGATGAAAACGGTGAGTCGAACGATAAAAAGTATTAGAATCTACTTTGTTGAGAATAACAGGTTCCACAAATAAAATTGATATGGTTAAATAAAGAAGGTTATGACTTTATAATGCCGTTAACAAAAATTAATTACACTGTTTGCTGTGAGTGTAATACTTCTCCAAATATGCCTCAAAACAGCTATTTTTGCACTTTTATGAAAGGATATCTGGAGAACTATAGTCAATCCTGACAAAAGAATTATAATCTAGGTATCGCATGATCTTGGTGAGTCTGAATTTATACTTTATACTGAATTTATAGGACGCAGAAATAAAAACATTTTTTGTCGCTCTGTGTTATTCAAAGGCATAAGTGAAAAAAGTGTAAATAGTGTTGTGATTTGATAAACTTCAAACTAATTGTCAGTCTAATGGCAAAGCCATTGATCTAGGTAAAGGTATGAATGGTAATGATTCATTTTCTTATTCCAGGCAAGCATAAGTTCGCCTTGTTTCTGCTCAGAGCTTGCATATATTTTGGTTGCGTTATAAAAATGATGCTAATAAAATTCCGATTTAAATGTTGTTTTTTTTCTTTTTTTTTTGTACGGGCGGTAGGCGTGTTTATTTTAGGTGGAAAAAGCTTTTTTCTTTTCTAAAGCCATGTTTTTTAGATCAAAATAACTTAAATCTGGGAATAGGAACCAAATCCCCCCACGCCTACCTCCCATTTTTTAAACAATATTTAAAAAACTTGTTTTCTTAAAAAAAAAAAAATTGGAAAAAAATACAACAAACAAAAATCAAAATAGTCATTTGATATGAATTTGGCAGTTCTAAATCCGAATCTGGTATTAGCATTGCTGTATCATATATAAAAACTGTTGCCATGTTTTTCTCAAGAACGGCTAAAGCGATTTTAATGGAACTTTGGAAAATAATACGCATTAGCATATACTAAAGAATGAGATAGACTTTGACTTAGTATATACTTATGAAGAGGCGTGGCACCGTCCCAAACTTTTAATTTGATTTGGTCATATCTTTTGAACCGTATAAAATTTTTTGATGAAAATTAGTACACAGCTACTAAATATCAATGCCTTATAATGGGCAAAAATTTGGCGAAATCGGAAAGTGCCACGCCCACTTTTTAACCACTGAAAATTTTAATATTACTCGAACACAGATTTTGATGAAAATTTCACTCTTTTAACACTAATTATCCACTGATGGGTTGAACACATGAATCAATCTTTTACATTCCTCAATACCGCAGAATAGCGAATCACCGAATCGCTCAAATGACCGAGGAGACACAGAAGTTTGTGACGCCATTTCTAGAGTTTTTTCTCTTTCATTTATTAATTGTTCACGTTCATTTAACTCGCGTTCTTTGGTAGCTAACTCTTTTTGACTTAATGCGCTACCGTTTGGTTCTTGTTTTCCGATTTCCATTTTATAGAGAAGAAAAAAATGTTTTTAATTTCATTTTTGGACAATTTCTTTTTCAAAAAGAATATTAATTTTTCATTTTGTCAGACAAACTTTTTTTTTTCGCAACGACCGCAAATTAAATTTATTTTTCGTTAGGGAATGAATTCTTATCCCACTTCTGAAAATGTTATGTTATTTTAGGAAAGAACTCGCCGACACGCCCGTATTCAACGCCTACTGAAAAGATTCTAACTAGTCAGCAACGCCCTTGTCGACGAGTTGCTAGGAAAATAGAATTTGTTATTTTACAGTAGGGGAAGGTAACCGGCTGTGGGCCGTCACCGGTTGTGGGCCACCCCTTGTATTTTTTGACGTTTATAAAATATGACAGATTTGAGTATGAGGATATGTGTACATTGACAATAGGCAGTATTAGTGCAAACACTGAAGTGAAAGGACGCATCTGACCCGCAGCTACAACAAAACAAAAAAAATTGACGAAGAAATTTTCAATAAAGTAATTTCTGTAGATTTTGCGAGTTTGATAAAGCGAAGTGAAATATTGCAAACAGGTGAGTGTAATGCATTTTTATGCAGTATTTGCGTTAAATTTTCCGATTTTATATCGAGTTTGCTCAAAATTTTTCGCCACGAGAATTTTGCCAGTCACTTTAGGTATGGTTTCTGTTACCGGTTGTGGGCCACCTTTTGTAATCGGTTGTGGGTTACCATAAAATAAATAAATCGACTTCTGTTAGCTGCCTGGCAAGCCGCTTCACCCAAAAAATCATCAAATCGCGGCCGAAAGCCAAATTGCGAATCTGATGAGGATGATTAATAATTTGAAAAAGTCACATTTTCTTGATGTTTTTTCGCCACTAGAGGCTTCATTGATAAATAAATTTTGAAAATACATATTTCTTTACTGGCTTTTTTTTCATAATTTTGCATTTGAAGTGGATTTTTCAAGGTGGCCCACAACCGGTTATAAAATTTGTTCTGTCCAAAAACAAGCTCTTTACAAAATTTGCTAAAAATAATTTTTTGTTGAAAAATTATAGAAAAATTGTTTCTTTTTGGTTACCTACTGCCTCTAGCTTTCCATTGGTACCCATAAGTCCGAAAAATGTATACTTGAATGCAAGTTACGGGCAAAAAACGAAACCCGGCCCATAACCGGTTACCTTCCCTTATATTTTCACAAGGTAGATTACTTCGAAGTATGAAGCTGTTCTTACATTTGAAAACCCGTTTTTTGAGATGGGATAGTTTACAATTGACACGACGATATATTCTATATAAAACTATTATTATCGCCTAGATCCATAGTGCTAAAGAGCAAGCAGCCTGTAACGGTATTTATGATGTAAATGCAAACAAATGAGAACATTCATTGCACCCCGTATGTTGCAAGAATAGTTTTCGTACGACTTATAGTATTTTAAGTACTGTAACGAAAAATAACTGCACACTTTCATTTGCTTGTAACTTAGCTGTTTTTAGTAATTTTTTCAACTTGCAATTTTTCAATAATAATTAATTTAGTGAAATAAATATAATTATAATTACAACAAAAATAGTCTGATTAGTCTTTGTGGCGAAAGACGAAACATATGTCACTATAGCCGTGTTATTAATCCGTTCCTTAATTTGTCATAATTATGTGTTAAAAAATGCATTGATTGATCTTCGCAAATATATGACTAAAAGTTCAATGAAAAAAAAAAAATTAATTTTCAATACATAAATGTCATTAAGTAACACACTTAAAAATTCTTAAAGTAATTTTTTCTTTAAACTTTTTTATACCACGAAAATATATAAAAAAGTAATTCCCTTAGCTTAAGTGGAATTTTATGTTTGATTCCCTTTATTTAATTCCGCACACCTACTTTTTTTTTTAAATTCTTTGATGCAGTCAGCAACCCGACCACCTTTCTTCAAGTTTCACGTTATAACGGCCCAATATTTTTCTATTGGGCGAAAATCGGGAAGTTTTAGTGGGTATCTTTCTTTCGGAACGAAATTTATGTTATTCTCTTCAAGCAACTTTATAGTGGACCTGTCGTAGTGTGCTGTGGGAAATTCAAGCCAAAATATTGTTAATGCGTTGTGTTTCTTTAAAATGGTATAAAAGGTATTTCGGACACTCATTTCTGTGAAATTCGTAATATATCGTGCCTTTTTCGAAAAATTAGGCTCGTTTATGCAAACAATACCAAACAGATTGCCAGAAAGGGACATTGTCGCCAATTTCTTTTATTCCAACTGTCGATATTGACAGATGACAGTACTACCTTTCCCTTTTGAGTAGAATTGGGGATTAGTCAAAGTTCTTGAGTCCATTTTTTCATAGATTTTATCATCCATTATAACTCTTTCAGTAATTTCCTTAACCCTTTCGACATGGCTGGGACAATATAAGTTAAGTAAATGGTCAAACAATCTTCGAAGCCTTGTTTTACCAACTTGAACTTCCATTCCACTTATTTTGGGTACTTTTTTTTGCATTTGGGTCACCTGGACCTTGTTTTCTTCCACTTTTTTTTTAAACCTGGGAGAGGATAGGTTCTCCCGCACTTAATAGTAATATTTATTTTTATACTATTGGCACTGAATTTGTACCGTCTGGCCCACTTTCTGTACGAAATTTTTTTTCAGTACAATCTACCAAATATTGAAAAAGGAATTAAAACACAATTGATCACGTTTTCTAATTGTGTCTTCATTTTTTCAAATAAATGCCTACTCTGCGAGAAAAATGTATTTCAAAGTGTGCTGTTACTTTTCGGTACAGTCCTTATGTAAAATGTGTTAAAAACTAGTTAAGTGTGCATGTGGCGTATGAGTGTTCAAAATCATGTATTGATTTTTAAATTGCAATAACTCATGAACGGTGAGTCGCACGTAAAAAGTAAAATTACTGATTTCAAACCTAAAAAATTTTAACCCACTAGGTGTATCCAGTGAATCCAAAAATTTTATTTGAGAAATTTTCATTTTAATTTCAGAAATTTTCATTTATATTTCAGAACTTTTCATTTATATAACTAGCATATTTCAATTGTATTTCAGAAATTTTCATTTTAATTTCAGAAGTTTTCATTTTAATTTCAGAAAAAAATTTTATTTTAGTTTAAGAAGGTTTGTATGAGGTTTATATCTTTTTGTTTGTATCTTTCTTTTTAAGAAAGATGGTACGTAGAGTTAATAAAAGGGTACGAATCGATATTATATTAAGTTAGGACCCTACTCGCCTATGTTCAACCCAATTGAAACCTTTTGGTCTAAGCTGAAGACTCATGTCACTTCACACTCGTAGGTTCCAATTGTGCACGGAGTAGGTGTTGGAGAGCAACGGCTTGTTTATTTAGAGCAGCTAATAGACGAAGGAATTCCAGCAATTGCTTGCAGTGATTGCGCTAGGGCTGTGCAACATGCATCGTCATTCACAGCAGCTGCTTTGGCGCTCGAAAATATGCCGGTCGGAGATTAAATTGTATATGCATCAATAACTAACACGTGTTATTCAGTTTTCATTGTAATTGTTTCATTGTTAAGTTACTATCTCGTGACTTTCTTTGTAATGAAATATCTGAACTGGTAATTTTCACTTTCCGCCTATTATACTGTTAATGGGCAATATCGATACATGCCCTTTTGTTAAACTCTACGTACCATCTTTATTAAAAAATTTAAATAAGCAAAGTGTTTTTGTCATACAAACCTTCTTAAACTAAAATTAAAAATTTTTTCTGAAATTAAAATGGAAATTTCTGAAATTAAATTAAACAAGATGTAGACTAATACTAACCTCCTGAATTCAAAAATGTCATTGAATTTTTTGTACAGAGCGAGTGCCACATGCCACTCATGACACATGCAGCGGGTCAACACTTTGCATAAGTGCAAAGGATTATTTTCAAACTAAGAAGAGTTTTTTTTATTGAAAAAGTTTTAAAATGTATTGTGAGTTGCTAATAAATAAACTTTTGGGATGCATAATACTGGCAAATTCTTCTTGTGAGTTGGGCCCCCGTATTATTCATTGGAAATTTTTTGGTAAGGAACAGGCGGTTCGGGCGGTTGAACAAAAATATCCAGGCGGTTCGGGAAGAAACAAGTCAGATGCGCTGCAGACGAATAAAAATATCCAGGCGGTTCGGGAAGAAAGTGATCAGAGCTTAAGTCAGAACGCGACGCAGATGTACACATTGAATCAAAACATGGATGTTGAAAAAATAGTAAATGGCCTCGATGTAAAAGTGACTGAGTTGCGAGATGACGTTGAATCCTTCAAGGAAAAATATCTTGAAAACGTTAATAAAAGGATTCAACAGTTGGAAATAAACGAACCATCAACGCAAGTGATGAGAGAAATCAGCGCAGTGAGGCTTAAGGCACCAACATACGATGGAACAACGCCATTCAGTGTTTTCAAGCTCCAATTCGAAACAACATCCACTCATAACCTTTGGGATAACGATAGCGCAGCAGCAGCGCTTATCGTCGCTTTAAAAGTCGCAGCTGCAGAAGTATTGCAAACGGTTCCAGTAGCGGAGCAGAAAAATTACAAGGCGGTGATGGATGCCATACAGCGAAAATATGGCAGTGGCCACATGAAACAGATTCACAGACTGGAGTTGAAAAGTCGTATCCAGAAATCTGCTGAGTCCTTGCAGGAGTATGCTGCGGATATTGAACGATTGGCACACCTTTCCTATCTTGACGAGTTAAGTGTCGTAGCTGAAAAATTCAAAATAGAGGCGTTTATTGACGGTATACGTGACTCTGAGACAAAACGCGAGACAATGGGGAGCCCGAAGGCAACATTTAATGAAACAGTAACGGTTGCCCTCACTCAAGAGACGATTGCATTGACATGGCGCCCAACATTGAAAACTCGTCGGATGGAGGTGGAGGCTGAAAATAAAAATTCATCGTTTGCCAGCAGTATCTTCAGTGGAAAGTGCTATAATTGTGGTAAGAAGGGACACATGGCACGTGACTGCCGTTCACGTCGTAAACGAGCTGCATCACGTTCACCAAGAAGAAAAATTGAAAATAAGGTGAACGATGGTGAAAATGGTAACGAACAGCAGTCGTTAAACTAAAGAGAGTCAGTACAGCGGGGCTTGAGCTGACTCCCACTTATGATTGCCCCATAGTCTTAGTTTCGAAGCTCTGCCGGAATTCCAACAGCCTTACCATCGGTGGAAAAATCAACGAAAGAACATGTGAGCTGACTTTGGATACGGGCGCATCGCATTCAATTGTGAAGAGTGATTTATTTGATAGACGACGAGTTACGCCGTTAAATGGGATCCAATTGAGAACAGCGACTGGAGAGATTGCGCAAATAGTAGGAAAAGTTACAGCGAGTATTCTTATCGGCAACAAAACTGTGGAACATGATTTTATTGTTGCAAACATCACCGATGAGGTTATTATTGGCGTGGACTTCATGATTCGACACGGGTTCACTTTGGACCTTGGCTGTGAATAAAATTTAAAAATCACAAGAGTCTACATAAGTGAGCGCTGTCGAATTGAACCCAACACCGAAGAAATTATTTGGGCTAAGTACAACAAGTGAAGACCGTGGGACAAGCCATCTGTGGTTAGTGGAAGCAGATAAGAAAAACGTAAAGAAAGACCTGATTATTGGAAAGACCCTAGTAAAACCAAGAGTGGACAACAAAATACCTGTACGAATTTTGAATCCAACAAATCAGCCGGAATGGATGAAAAAGGTGAACTAATAGAGCATTGTGAGAAAGTTACGGCTGTTATAAATTGTGAAAATGACCAGCAGGACACACACGGTGCAACTTTAACAAAATCATCGGCCTTGGAAGTATTGACGCGAGAATGGACGAATGGTCTGCCCAGAACAAAAATAAAGCAAAAAAGTTTCTGCAAAAGCATTGGCGGATATTTGCGTTCAAAGGAGAAAATAATGGCCGAACTTCAGTGGTTAAACATCGCATTGATACAGGTAATTTTCAGCCAATTCGTCAATCTCCAAGGAGGCCAGCACTCGCTAAGAGAGAAGAAGTGACGGGCCATCGGAGAGCCCGTGAAGTTCACCGGTCAAGAAAAAGGACGGAAGTATGCGATTCTGTGTGGATTACAGGAAATTGAATGACGTCACCAAAAAAGACAGCTACCCGTTACCCAGAATCGATGATATAGTGGATACGTTATCTGGAGCAACATGGTTTTCTACCCTGGACTTACAAAGTGGATATTGGCAGGTGGAAATAGATGACAATGACAAGGAGAAAACTGCATTCAGTGTTGGGAATGGTCTATGGCAGTTTAACGTCATGCCATTTGGTCTTTGTAACGCTCCAGCTACGTTCGAGCGGTTAATGGAACGAGTTCTCAAAGGACTACATTGGAGGACTTGTTTAGTGTATCTCGATGACATAATCATCATGGGAAAAGATTTTGATGACCACTTGAAAAATCTGGAGGAAGTGTTTGAGCGCTTGGAGGCCGCTGGACTAAAATTAAGTGCGAAAAAGTGCTCACCTTTCCAGCGTGAATTCAAATATCTGGGACACAAGGTTACGTCAGAAGGAATACACACAGATGAGGATAAAATAAAAGCTGTCAAAAATTGGCCACAACCTTCTAATTTTCATGAGTTGCGAAGTTTTCTGGGCCTATGCACTTACTACAGACGTTTTGTTCCGGGTTTCGCAAACGTCGCAGGCAGTCTACATGAGCTGATACAGAAAAATCTGAAATTTGAATGGATTAGCACACAGGAAACTGCATTCCAAAAGCTGAAAGAATTATTGTCTACAGCGCCAGTACTCGCATATCCAACGCCTGGTGAAAAATTTGTATTCGACACCGATGCGAGTGGCTACGGTATTGGAAGAGTTTTGTCCCAAGTCATCAATGGACAAGAAAAAGTCGTCGCATATTTCAGCAAAATTTTGTCGAAACCTGAGAGGAATTATTGCGTAACTCGGAGGGAGTTACTTGTAGTAATGGAATGCGTAAAACACTTCCATAAGTACTTGTATGGACAGCACTTTCTCTTGAGGACAGACCATGCGGCATTAAGGTGGCTACTTCAATTCAAGGATCCTGAAGGCCAAATCGCACGGTGAATAGAACGCTTGCAGCATGGAAATGCAGATGCACTTTCCCGTCGTCCATGTAAAATTGAATGCGGCCATTGTTCAAGAACGGAAAATATAGCTGGAACGATTGATGTGCGCCTTTTGAACGTTTTGCCTGAAGAAACGTGGACAAATGAGGAGATACAACGGGACCAGCACAGTGATACAGATTTGGCAACAATAATTAAGTATAAGGAGCTGGGTAGGAAAACGGCGTGGCAAGAAATCTCAAGTGAAAGCCAAATCTCTAAAGCATACTGGGTGCAATGGCAAAGTTTGGAGTTGCATGATGGTTGCCTATATCGAATCTGGGAAAGCGAGGATGGTAAAATTCGCTCAAAACTGCTGGTTATTCCAAAGACAAAATTTAAGGAAATAATCGAGGATTATCACAATGGATCGAGCGGTGGACATCTGGGTATAACAAAAACCACAGAGAAAATAAAGAAACGGTTTTACTGGGTAGGATGCCAAGAAACAGTTGCTGATTGGATCCGCCGTTGTGATCAATGTGCGATTTCTAAAGGACCAAGGCGACGAACTCGAGGGAAAATGCATCAGTATAACGTTGGAGCTCCCTTTGAGAGGATAGCCATGGATATAGCTGGACCTTTTCCAATCAGCAATGCAGGAAATAAATACATCCTTGTGGTAATTGATTACTTCAGTAAGTGGCCAGAAGTATATCCCATTCCCAATCAAGAAGCAAAAACAGTGGCAGACATTTTCATCAAAAATTGGATTTGTCGATATGGAGCTCCACTTGAGTTGCATTCCGACCAAGGACGAAATTTTGAGTCGGCACTTTTCAAAGAGGTTTGTGACATGCTTGGAATACAGAAAACACGTACCACAGCATTGCATCCTCAGTCCGATGGCATGGTCGAAAGGTTCAACCGTACTCTAGAGGAGCATCTAAAAAAGGTTGTCGACGAAGGACTAAAAGATTGGGATGAGCGTCTATCAATGTTTCTAATGGCTTGTCGTTCGTTGATACACGATACCACTACAGTCACGCCAGCAAAAGCCATTTTTGGTACAGACTTAAGGCTTCCAGCAGATTTGAAGTACGGAGTAAGCGTTGTCTCAGAAACGACCCATGCTGACGATTACATGTCGCGAAAAAGAGAAGAACTGGCTGATATACACGAGCTTATCAGGAGACGTACTCAATTGGCTAGCGACAAGATGAAAGCTCGATTTGAACTGCGAGCAAATACTGAAGGGTTCAAGGAAGGTCAATTAGTGCTGCTACACAACCCACAACGGAAACGAGGCTTGTCCCCTAAATTACAGACTCACTGGGAGGGACCTTACCGGATCGTCACGAGGATAAACGATGTTGTGTATCGAATCCAAAAAAACCCCGGTAACAAAGGTAATTTAAAAGTGGTACACATTGAAAGACTAACGCCATATGGAGGCAACAGTGAATCTCTTGTTCGGGACGAACAAGTTTAAGAGGAGGGCAGTGTGACGAAAAATAACACATGAAAAGAAACTTCACGACATTTCGAGATAAAACCAGTGACGTCACGAAAGTACTTGACAGTGATGCTAAGTTCTGTCAAGAAACTATTAGCCGAAGGAATCAACGAGATGTTGGCAGATGTTTCGCTAATGAAATTCTAGAACGTTCATCCGGGTATAAAAGGAGCTGTTCATGAGAGTTGCAACACAGTTGATTTTAAGCAATAAAGTGAAAGAGTTGTACACACAGTGCCAGTGAAAGTAAATAAAGTGCTAATTGTAATATTAGATTTTGAATGTAACAAATAGTGAAATAAACAATTGTACCGTGTGAAAATAAACATTTGTGATTTAAATAAACCATTTTATAAATAAATAAAGTGTGTGTTTTTGATTGCTACACAATCCAGTGATCGAACTCAGAAAACAGTAAGAAAGTGAAATTATCGTCATAGAGACAGGAAATTTCGTAACAATATTAAAGGTAATTAAATCACCTACAAATAATATTCACTTCGCTTTTTGGTTGGTTTGTTAGTTTCGGCAAAATAAATTGATTTCTAAAAAAAAATTATTTTTTTTCGAAAAAATGAAAAAAAAAAAAAAAAAATTAAAATCAAATGCAGATTTATACAAGAAAAAAAAAAAATTTTTAAAATCATTTTGCTTTTTTATATCATAGTCTTTATATCTGTTAAACAAATAAGATACCATTTAAGAAAATCACAAATCAAAAGTTGTATACAAGTTTTTGCTCAAAGCGTGCACTTATAGTCTTCAGTATTTGAGTGAAATTTAGTTAGATTATCGCAAAAAACTCTTTTTAGTGTGGCGTTTCGAAGCTTTTGCTTATATGGGTGGTGCCACGCCCTCTTGTCCGATTTCACCCAGTTTTTGTTGAGAGCTTGCATTTATAGTGTTTATTATCTGAGTAAAATTTACTTTGATTATCTCAAAAAACGCTTTTAGCAAAGCGTTTTAAAGCTTTTGCCTATATGAAAGGTGCCACGCCCTCTTGTCTGAATCCGCCCATTTTTTTCTCAGAGCTCGCACTAATAATTCGTAGTATTTAAGTGTATTTTGGTTGAATTGTTGTAAAAAATACTCTTAAAGTTGAATTTTGAATATGTTTTTTGTATGGGCGGCAGGCGTGTACGTTGACCGATTTCGCTCATTTTCAATCCCACTCGCTAACTTTTACAATAAAGTCAACGCATTGCATTTCATTGAATTATTATGGTTAGTTTTCCCGTAAAAAATATTTCCACGCACAGCCAGCCAGCCAGACAGACGGACATGGCTATATCGACTCAGGAGGTGACGCTGATCAAGAATATATATACTTTTCTATATCTGCCACGCTTCCTTCTCTGCGTTACAAACGGAAGGACAAAGTGAATATAGCCTGGGTGTAGGGTATAAAAATTATACGATGTAGGGCCGTTTTCACAATGTTCAGTTGAAATGTAACTTTCAGATAAATAAAAATTTTGTATGCAATTTTATATCAAAGTGCCAGTTAAAATTCCAGTTAAATCTTAACGGAACATTGTGAAATTGGCCCTTACTCTTTAAAACTAGATATCAATAATTTCCTCATGTTACTTAAATCATTCTATCCCTTTCAATACCGGCAAGTTTAAAAGTTGTCGGAATTTTAAAAGTTTTTGCACCACAAGTTGCTTAGGGTATTGTTATTATAAAAATGAAAGCAGATTTGGGGTATCCTTTACAGGATTCCTGATAGAGGACCCACACATATGGTTTGGTATTTAAATGGTATAAAAATGCAAATTTTTATTTTATTGTTTTAATTCATGCTCTTTAAATTTTTTCAAAAAAATATATTAATTTTAATATAAATCCATTACTTCTATATAAATTAAAAATTAGTTTTCTATATGAAATAATTTAAATCAGGATTTTTCTGAGGTAATACATTTGTAGAAGTTGCATTTTTCACATCGTGGTCGCATTCGGCTTGGTCCATTTTTAAACGATACACTCAGTAACTGGCCAATGCTCTTTCAAATCAAATATCTTGTTTGCTCCCGGCAAAGAGAAACATTGTTGAATGGTACTGGAATTTAGATTTTTAGATCTTCTGTACTATCTACAGATCTTTTGATCCTTGGCAGAAGGGCTTCTGCAATATGCATTCGGAAATACAGTAAATCCTTAACCAATTTTTGGGACACTTGTAGCTATGCAGTCTTGTATGTATCATCCAATTGTTGACAACGTCTAGGTTGATGAACTGTAGGGCCACTTTTGAAGTCCATTTATTTGATTTCATGAGTGTTGTTGCATTTGGTCGCAATGAATATTCGTGTTGTATTTTTTCACAACCAGAGGACATGTAACTTCTACTTTACGTTTTTCTCCCTTGGACCACCTTGCGACAGGAGATTCGTAACGTTTCATTTTTTTGTTGGCCTTTAGTTGTATTAGTAGGAGATACGAATAAGGAGAGATTTTCACTCATCTGTTTAATGGATGAAACCTATTTTTAATGAAAGTAAATACGTTTAGAAACATATTGTGAGTGGGTTGCCTAAAAAAATCCTGGCAAGGCTATGGTTCATTCCATATTGAAAAGTGCATTTTTTTCAAAAAATCCACTCATCTGTTTAATGAAAAAATCATATGCCATTCGAAAGTTTAGAGCCTCTTCAATATGTAAAAGTAGGGTTGCCTATTTTTTTCCTGGCAAGGCATAGGGTTGCCAGGCTTTAAAAGGTCGGTCAAAACCACAAATTTCCACTCATCTGTTTAATGAAAAAATTATATACCATTCGAAAGATTAGAGCCTCTACAATATGTTAAAGTAGGGTTGCCTATTTTTTTCCTGGCAAGGCATAGGGTTGCCAGGCATTAAAAGGTCAGTCAATACCACAAATTTGCACTATGCGTTTAAAAAAAAAAATGTGTTTAATGGAAAAATTATATACCAATCGAAAGTTTAAAGCCTCTACAATATGTTAACGTAGAGTTTCCTATTTTTTCTGGCAAGGCATAGGGTTGCCAGGCTTTAAAAGGTCGGCCAAAACCACAAATTTGCACTCATCTGTTTAATGAAAAAATTAGATGCCATTCGAAAGCTTAGAGCCTCTACAATATGTTAAAGTAGGGTTGCCTATTTTTTTCCTGGCAAGGCATAGGGTTGCCAGGCTTTAAAGGTAGGACAATACCACAAATTTGCATTTGTGTTTTTAAAAAAACTTTGTTTAATGAAAAAATTATATACCAATCGAAAGTTTAAAGCCTCTACAATGTGTTTACGTAGAGTTGTCTATTTTTTTCCTGGAAGGCATAGGGTTGCCAGGCTTTAAAAGGTCAGTCAATACCACAAATTTGCACTCATCTGTTTAATAAATAAATTTTGTGTTAAAATAAAGATAATTTCATTGCGAACACGGTGATTCAGGGTTGCTTTTGAAAAACCTGTTTTAAGCCAGGGTTGCCGAGCTTTAAGAAATTAAATATTGGTACAAATGAAAATGTGCGACAGAGAGATCCGCGCGAACTATTTGGTTAGGATGTATACTAGACCTATCGTTAAAATTGAAAATAAAAAAAACCTTGCCCCCAGGGGCTAAAAAGTTTCCTATTGGTGTAAATATCAAGCATACAATTTTTGGTTCCGATCGGAAAATATTTTACAGTGCCGCAAGGCCGTTGAAGGTCGAAAAAACGCTATTTATATGGAAAAATGGTGCCTTAATCGTAAGAATCAGTCCTATCTCTGAAACTATGCTTAAGTTATTTGCATCCAATAAAAAAATAGACGATGCCACGCCCCCTAGACCCGAAATTATTGTATCTCTGGAAATATCGGACTCATGGGAATGAGACTCGGTACATATGTAATTGGCACTGGGAAAAATAATGCTTGGTAAAAAATGGGCGGGGTCACGCCCCCTCCTTCTAGAAAAATCAAATTTGTCATATCTCTGAAACTATTTGACACATATGAATAAGATTTGATTTCAGGTAATGGAAAGTGAACAGGATATGGCACTGTAAAAATGTTAAAGCAATTTAAGGTACTTAGTTGATATAGAAGCAGTAATTTTTTCTGTTCTTATTATGGTCTCCTAAATATAGACACCATGCAAAAATAATTTGGTCCCGGTCGGAACATATTTGACCGTGCCACCAGGCCGTTAAATGTCGGAAAAACGCTATTTATATGAATATAAGGAAACAATCAATCCTATCTTTGAAATTATTTGACATAGGAGGATGAGATATAACAAATTTGTTCTTTTTTTCAATGAGGGGGCGTGGCCCCGCCCGTTTTTTTGAAAATTTTTTTCCCAATGCCAATTAGGAAAATACCAAACCTCATTTACCTGAGCCAAATATTTTCAGAGATACGACTAACTTCGGTTGGACGGGGCGTGGCACAGCCCATTTTTTTATTGGATACTATTAACTTAAGTGTTCTTCATATAAATACTAAATCTTATCCTCCTATGTTAAATAGTTCCAAAGATGGGATTGATTGTTTCCTTATTTTCATATAAATAGCGTTTTTCCGACCTTCAACGGCCTTGCGGCACTGTAAAATATTTTCCGATCGGAACCAAAATTTTTATGCTTGATATTTACACCAATAGGAAACTTTTTAGCCCCTGGGAGCAAGGTTTTTTTTATTTTCAATTTTAACGATAGGTCTAGTATACATCCTAACCAAATAGTTCGCTCGGATCTCTCTGTCGCACATTTTCATTTGTACCAATATTTCATTTCTTAAAGCTCGGCAACCCTGGCTTAAAACAGGTTTTTCACAAGCAACCCTGTATCACCGTGTACGCAATGAAATTATCTTTATTTTAACACAAATTTATTTATTAAACAGATGAGTGCAAATTTGTGGTATTGATTGAACTTTTTAAAGCCTGGCAACCCTATGCCTTGCCAGGAAAAAAATAGACAACTCTACGTAAACACACTATAGAGGCTTTAAACTTTCGATTGGTATATAATTTTTTCATTAAACAAATTTTTTTTAAAAACACATAGTGCAAATTTGTTGTATTGGCCTACCTTTAAAGCCTGGCAACCCTATGCCTTGCCAGGAAAAAAATAGGCAACCCTACTTTAACATATTGTAGAGGCTCTAAGCTTTCGAATGGCATCTAATTGTTTCATTAAAGAGATGAGTGCAAATTTGTGGTTTTGGCCGACCTTTTAAAGCCTGGCAACCCCATGCCTTGCCAGAAAAAATAGGAAACTCTACGGTAACGTATTGTAGAGGCTTTAAACTTTCGATTGGTATGTAATTTTTCCATTAAACACATTTTTTTTTTAAACGCATAGTGCAAATTTGTGGTATTGACTGACCTTTTAAAGCCTGGCAACCCTATGCCTTGCCAGGAAAAAAATAGGCAACCCTACTTTAACATATTGTAGAGGCTCTAAGCTTTCGAATGGTATATAATTTTTTCATTAAACAGATGAGTGAAAATTTGTGGATTTGGCCGACCTTTTAAAGCCTGGCAACCCTATGCCTTGCCAGGAAAAAAATAGGCAACCCTACTTTTACATATTGAAGAGGCTCTAAACTTTCGATTGGTATATGATTTTTTCATTAAACAGATGAGTGGATTTTTTGAAAAAAATGCACTTTTCAATATGGAATGAACCATAGCCTTGCCAGGATTTTTTTAGGCAACCCACTCACAATATGTTTCTAAACGTATTTACTTTCATAAAAAATAGGTTTCATCCATTAAACAGATGAGTGAAAATCTCTCCTTATTCGTATCTTAGACTATATAGTCCCAGTTGCGACCATCGATCAAAGGTATTGTTGTGAAGTATCTGTCAAAAAACAAAAACGAATTCGGCAAACGTAGCACTCACTTGGGCCTAGACCTTAAATACGGTCACCCAGAGGAGTTAAAGCTCCCTTTATATATTTATTCGAAACTATAGTTCTGACTCAAAAGCTGGAAATGCCGAATCCCTCCAATTCTTTCTTCACCTCTTTATTAACTACATAATTTCACAATTCAGGACCTCAGATTGAGTGGCACTTATTTCATAATTTTCCCGATCATTTTCAGAAGATTTGAAAGTGAAACAGGTTCTTCATCAGTGGGATCGTCTAGATTCAAAAATCCTTCATTGCCTGAGTCTTTTTTCAGGATTCTCAATACCTTTTTCGTTATTCACATGAAAAGTATGGCCTAAAAAATTTGTAAAACTGTCTGTTTTGCTGTATTCCATATTAAAATGATGTGAAATTCTTTTCGAATTTTTAAGAAGATTTTCTAGGTAAGTCAATGAGATTTCTCTATGGAAATATCATATTGTTTACTACTTTTAATGAGAATTCATAGTAAAATTGTTTAATACGACAATCTTCTTGTCTGAAGAGGTAATTTTTCGCTCAGTGTAGTCGATCAAAATTCAATAACAACACTTTTCAAAACTCTTGGGGTTTTTAAAGATTTCAATTTTGTTGTAACGTGTAGGTAATTGGTGTAAGTATTGATACTACTTATTATTTGATGCGTAAACATCCTCGAACTTAGAGGTAAATGAGTGCTGCCATTTACTAAAATTAAGTATTTGCTGCTAATTTCACCCATATAAATTTATTGTATTCTTTCAAGATATTACACGATAATGACAACCGGATCCTGCACATCATTGCATTATTATTTATTATTATATTTTTGTTTTTTTCAAAAATATCCCTGACCCACAATTTATAGTCATCTTAAAGTAAACCTTTATATCAAAAAACATTCAAGTATTGTAGCTTGTTTTTCATATTCTCTTATTTAAATAGAACCTATAAATGTGACTATAAATTATGGGAAAACATCAACATCTTTGCGACAGCAATAGATTTGTGTCAATGTTGAAACAAAGGCACTATTATTGCTATATGTAGTTCATCTAATCGCATTTGTACTCAAATGTGATAAAGATAAGTTGTTTCTTTTTGAATTATTTACAAAAAGGTCTTCACTTATGCCTAAGTGGAGCAATAAACAAAAATTGCATATATCATGCAACAAATTGCATTTGACAAATACAAACCCCCTCTTTCATAAAGATTTGGATTAAAAAGTTTTATTTTATTTTTACTGAAATGAGGTGAAATACGTAGCAGCATCATCGAATCCAAGATGCCTTACATTTTTTTGAGATGGATTGATCAGAGATTTAAAGATAAAATTTTACACAGCTGCATTAGGTACTTTTTACAGTGTATTAACCATATCTTTACATTCTTTCATGAAGAAACGCCAATATTAAAAAAATACATATTATGTAAGTATGTATCTTTAATTGAATGGATGATAAATCGAAAAATTAAGCATCCAAATGGAATAGTTAAAAGGTAAGGTTTAATGAGGAAGACTGTAACAATGCAGTTTGTCGGAAATAAATTATAGCATTTCGTGGAAATGCCGCCATATGTCTCAAAACAGAGATTTTTGAGACATTTTCAGCGCGTCAAAAACATTCGGGATCGGTAATGGAATTCTAAGTATTTTAATACAAAATACAAATACGTTATTTTTGTAATTCAAATGCAAATAACAAAGGTCTAAAGAAAAAGTACTGGTTCTGGTTCCAGTTCTATCCGAATAATTTGTGGACATAACACCCATTTACGAAATGGGGAAAATGTCATGGCATCGCCATAAAAAAGATTTTTTGAGATTTTCCGGGAAAGTTTGGGGTTTTCCGGAAAACAATTTTCGTTTTTGATGAGCTCGAAACTAGCTCGAAATTCATGTGTCAAATGATATGATCGCCAAATATTCTTTTGAGTTCGTCTGGTTGAAAAAATAAAGCAAGCACCGTAACATTTTTTTTGGGATTTTCGGTGGAAATTTAAGGTTTTCCGGAGAACACTTCATTGAAGGTCAGCTCGAAACTAACTCTTCCCGCGGATTCGTCTGGTTGAAAAATAAAGTTAGCCATAAAAAATTTTTTTTCGGATTTTCCGGGAAAATTGGGAGTTTTCCGGAAAATGCTCAAAATTAGCTCGAAACTAGCTCGAAGTTCCTTCGTTAAAAGATTTCATCGCTAACTCTTCCCGCGGATTCGTCTGGCTGAGAAAATAAACCATGCTACGCAAAACAATTTTCCGCTTTTCCGGAAAATGGAAAATTTCCCAGACAGCTCGAAATTACTGTTGGAAAGCTCGAAAATAGCTAAAAATTTCCAACCCAAAAACATTGAAATTCGTTACACTTGTTTAGCTCACTTTATAGACCTCCGAATACCACCACATAAGGCTGCGGTGGAAAACCACTATTAGTTTAATTGTACCTTGAAAAATATTTCCACGCATAACGGAAAATATGTATATTCTCCAATGCTCTTGCTAAAACCAGATTGATTTTTGTGGATGTAACTAATCTTCAACAACATTTTTCGATATTCTGAACTTAAGACGACACTTCTAAATACTTATGAACATAAGTATATGTACGAATATATAAAAATACTCAATTTTCTTTAAAATTTTTGGTTTCATTGAAACTTTATTTTTAAAAAAGAAACATATAAGTACATGCCACATCTGTTGTGCAGTTTTATAATGTGCACTCTACGAGTATAGACCAGTTGGCCTTCAGTTGGAAAAGAATTAATTTTAATTAGCATTAATCGAATAAAGATGGGTTTAAAAATTTATCTCTCTCGCGTACAAATTAAACTTAGTCTTACGTCATGGATATCTATTTAAATAGAAAACGCAAAATTTTCTTCTCTACCAATTTCAACTGTATATGCTTTTTTTTAACTTAACCATACCAAAAGAGCCTTGTGATTTTTCTTGAGTTCTATATTGTGACAGTCCGCAAAGCAAGAGTAGCTACTGGAAATTGTTTTGTGATCGCCGAAACTTATGATAGCGATGTGGGTTTTTTTTTTTTTTAGAAAAGCAGCAACAAACAAAACAAAAAAATTAATTTTCCATGAACATTTTAATGCTGAATCCGTACCCAAGCTCAGAGTTTCTATACCTTGTATCGTTTTTGAGAAATCCTAACCTAAAATTTTGGTTTTTTGAGATTTTTGTAGTTATTATTTTTTTTTTTGATACATTTGAGGTTATATAATATAACAAGAAAATTCTTAGCCATAAAATCTTATAAGGTTATTGAAGCCTTATTCTTTTACTTTACCCAGTTTAAATTTTGTTTATTTTTTCTTCTTGGAATTATTCTGGCCTAAAAAGGTGAAAAAAAGCAAACACCTACGGTTCATCGTTATTTCAGTTTACGATATTTCGAAGAAGAAAAAAGATATCGATATAATATCAAATGAGTTTTGAAGAAAAAGGCTAAACCATGAAGCTGCACTATCAGATTTTGTGACTAAGGATTTTCTTGTTCTGTTATATAACGTCAAAAATCTCGATAAACCAAACTTTTAGGTTACACAGAGCCAAAACGACCACATAAAACAAAAGAAAAGTAAGAAGATATCTCTATGGTTTTCATCCAAAAAGAAATTCAGATCAAAATCATTGAGAACATTTTCTTAAAATTTCTGTTGACATTTATATGAAAAAGTCATAATATTAAGAAGAAATCTCATTGTTTCCAATACGATTTCTGCTTGAAAAAATTATTTCATTCTATTAAGATTATGTGAAAATCGTCTTAGCGTTATGAGAAATCTTCTTGAAAAACAATAAAATTTTTTCTTAATATCATAAAATTTTCATGGTAAAAGTTATTTTTGGAGATTTCTATATGGTTTTGATGTGACTTACTTTTTAGGTGAAAACCATAGAGGTATCTTCTCACTTTTCTTCTATTTTATGTGATTATAATTCGGTCACCAGATTTTCCGTACGCTTCCTAAACACTTTTTAATGTGCAAATGCAGCTTGCTCGATCATATATAATTCTGTACGAATAAATTGAAATTCCATAACAAAAATTGGTTTTTATTCCCTGTCTAAATTCGTACGTCATTCTCCATCCAAATAAATTAATAAGTAAGTCCGTCAAATCAAAAAAATAAAAATTTATACTATTTGCTCTTTGAAACTAGAAATTAATAAGTTCGCCACATTACTTACATACATCATTCTATGTTGTGTTCCATATAGAAATGATGTGAAATTCTTTGAGAAGATTTTTTAAGTAAAGTCAATGAGATTTCTTTATGGAAAATTCATATTGTTTACTACGTTAATACGACAAACTTCTTATTTTTAGGGATCAGTTTTCGCTCTGTGTAGGATTTTTCAAAAACCATGCAAGATATACCAATTCTGAGGCCAGATTTAGATTAAGCATCAAAATTTGCATTGAAAATTACTTTCCCTATTTTTATTTCTTGCTAATTTTCTAAAAAAAAAAAAACAGAAAAAATGCACTTTTTTAATAAAATAGAAAATAGAAAACAATAGAAATAAATAAATTGCATCCAAAAATAAACGGAAAACTAATTGCATACTCAGGTCTTTAGCTTATTTTTGTTTTTTTTGATACAGAAACAATGTCAAGACCATTTCGCAAGCGAAATTCCACTCTGAAAATCGATTACCTCGTTGAATAATTAAAAAGAAAAAAAAAAAAGAAAATAATTATTATAATAATAAATTGTCAGTATATTTGGACCCCAGTGAATAACTTTGCATAAAAAATCCGGAGTCGGAGGACATCAAGGTATAACCAAGTTCAAACGACCCGTGATTGACTTAATAACAACTTCAGCTGAAACTATATTTTTAGTTGTAACTAACCAGATATTTAAGTCGATGGCAAATCGTTTATGAATGACTATGTGATTGCTAAAATAATGTTCTGACTGTAGCTGATACCAAATATAACTATGGATATGCGCCGATACAACTTTAAGTTACAATTTATAGAATGTCTTTTTTACTGAATTACTATTTTTTAATATGTATAAGAAAAAAATGCATTCATTCATACTGGATGAAATTACACGGGTTAATGTGCACATCGAAACCTACCTACCACATTTTACAGATGTTTTGTTCCGTATCTTACACATATAGTAAGGTTTATTGTTATTTAAGTTTATTTCTTTACATTATTTGAGTATTTTAATTAAGTTGTGATTAGTTATCGTAATATTCTCGGCTGAGAAAACACCCTACTTACACCAGTACCTACCGTTTTCGAAATATTGAAAAATTGCATTTTTTATATCCTCCACTAATTACACAGGCCCACAAAAAAAAATACCATGCGCGAAAGATCAGACCACCTGAACTTTATGTTTTCGGGGTCGCTGAATCCGAATATGGTGCCAGAATAGCGAAGTTGGTTCGCGTTTTTTTAGAAATCAAGAATAATGCTTAAAATTAGAGATTTTTCCTAGTTTCTGAAAAAACGCGAACCAACTTCGCTAATCTGGCACCATATTCGGATTCAGCAACCCCGAAAACATAAAGTTCAGGTGGTCTGATCTTTCGCACAAGGTCCTTTTTTTTTGTGGGCCTGTGTTATTTTGCATTTCCGCATACTCTTGAGTCTAACATGTCCGTTCGTCGGAATAACGATTACGGAATAATAAAAAATTAAAATTATTAACAGCTTGTTTTCTTACGACTTATAGTTCATGAGTTACAGTAATTTTAGAATGCAAAGGAATTTTCATATGAAACTGCTAAAAATGTGAATATTTGACATAGTATTCCAGCAAAACGTTCCTACTAATAATTTTTTAGAAGGACATAAGGATAAGCAAGGAAGTTATTGAGTACTTTTTTTTTGAATAGAAAGGTTTAAACTTCATACAATTAAAATAAAAGTTGGGGACTAAATTTTTCCAATAAGCTTAAAAATACTCCTTCCCAAACTATTGCCGAAAGCTTTATTATTTCAATAAATCTTGCCCTTCCAGAAAAACTGTTTTTGCGAATGCAAACTAAGGAGTAAGAGAATAAATTATCGAGTATATTTATTTACGGTAAGACCCAATGTATTTTCAAAATATTCTTGAGCTCTTTTTTATTTAAATGTTTGCTTCTTACTATTTCGGCGCTTAATGTCATTCGAAAATTTTTTTTCGAAGCTCGATAAATTGGGCAAAGCTTATTAGTTTTTCATGTTTCAACTTCTTATACGAGTAGTAAAGAGAATTTTTGCTGAAGAAATCAACCGAAAATATTGATTTTCTGTTGAGTACCAAGCTTTGACCGACAATGCTCAAAATGTCTAAAATTGCAAATTGTTGGGAAATGAAGGAAACTTTCAAAAAGTCATTAAAACTAACACAAATGTTGTAGCAAAGTTTTAATATCCTTATTAAAAGTCGAAAAAGGTTCAAAGATTATGAGAAAAAAAAATAATTTTGCTGGAAAAAAATGAATGAAAAAATGTGTTTAAACAAATTGGTGAAATCGTAGCATATTCATCGTTCTCTGAAGAAACATCCAAGTCCGTGTTACAATAAGGGCAATAGTAAAAGCTAGCAGTATTGACGTATTTCAAGTGATATGGCGTTGGCAATATCTTTTTGTTTTGCGAGTTATCGTAGTCGACCAATTTTTCATGGGTCACTTCACTTTCACCAAAACTCTCATCAAGTGCAGCAACAATATGAAACAAATTGGACTATGCACAGTGCTCTTGAACAGTCGATAGGTTTTTTGAATATGTGGAGAAAATCTGTGATTGGGGTTTCATTTGTATTAGTTTAGTGGTCTGAAAAATGCAAACCCCGAAATCGTAGCTGATCATCCCCGCGAAATATCGAAAAAATACATATCCTATATAAAATAAAAAAAAATTCTGAAAAAAAACGCAACAAACAAATTTAAAAATAGCTATTTTTAATGTATGTTGCGATGCTGAATCCGAATCTGGCCTTAAAATTGCTGTATCTCATACGGTTTTTGAAATATCTTAGCCTAAACAAGGAAAAAAGCCGATGCTATGTTCTATTTTTGTGTTTTGAAGCTATATAACAGGACGTATATCCGTAAATTCTGATGCAGAAATATAAAACTCTAATCAGTCTTTTAAACCTAATTCAAATAATGTCGATATCTTTATTTTTCTTGGAGATACCCTAACCTAAAAAGTTAAAAAAGTGCAAAAAACGTGTTTTGTCATTATTTCCGTCAACGATATTTTGGAGAAAAATTAAGCTATTGACGTAATTTAAATGCGGTTTTAAAGAAAATGATTGAATCTTTCAAATAATGTATCGAATTCTGCGTATGAATGTTCTAAACTATAGTTATATAGCTTCAAAATATAGCAAAAACGGTATTTTTTCCTTGTTTATGCTAAGATATCTCAAAAACCGTATAAAATACAGCAATTTTAAGGCCAGATTCAGATTTAGCATTGCAAAATACATTGAATATAATTATTTTCATATTTGTTTGTTGCGTTTTTTATTTTGATTTTTTTTTTATTTTGTATGGGATATGTATTTTTTCGATATTTCGCGGGGATGATTAGCTACGATTTCGGGGTTTGCATTTTTCAGACCACTAAACTAATACAAATGAAACCCCATTCACAGATTTTCTCCACATATTCAAAAAACCTATCGGCTGTTCAAGAGCACCGTGTATGGCGTGTGGTAATGCTTTAAAACAGCAAGGACCAATTTCTTATCAAGTTTGATTGCTTCCAACATTTCCAACAAATCATCGGAGTCTAGAGCTGTATAATTCGTTTATTGCAGGTATTGTCTCTGCATAATTACTGAAAATAATAAAAAAACTTTTGAAATAAATAAATAAAAATTATTTGGATTTGACAAGTGGAGGCGAGCAATCGTCAAATAATATTTCCCACTTTACCCCATACAAAATTTCGCACTTTACCCCGACACCAAATTTGCAAAAAAAGTCACCGTCATTATTTCACTGTATGAATTACCCGGAAAACTTTTGCATCATCAAAATTAAGACTAGACAAAGAATATTTTTAGTGTACTTACAATCGGTTTATTTCAAAAACAGTAAAAAAATCGATAAATTAAACAATTAAATTTCAAAATCACTTAAAAGCCTTACAAAAATTCCAGAGAACTCAAAAATACGTCTGTATATGTACGTCAGTATACGATTAAGATTTGCTTACGGTCATAACAAATACATGTCAGTAGCTTATGCCAACTATACTTTGATAGTTTGCCCGGAAAGGGATATTTCCCACTTTCTTGCAAAATATCTGAATTGTTTCAATATATTTTTGTTTTTTTGCAGATTATTTAAAGGATCATTAAGTGCTGGTAAAACAATTCTTAAATTGAAATTTTTCATAAATTTGGAAACGTGCTGTTGAAGAACGACTTAATATTTTTATTTGAAATTGTATAATTTTGCACTTACATATAAGTCATGCAAAAATTATTAAAAGAAAATACATCCAAGAGTCGCTAATCTTAGCACGACGTGAAAATATGTCTGGAATGTCTTGAAAAAAAAAAAAAAAAAAATAAATAAAAAAAAAAATAAATACATTTTAACTGTGCCGTTTGAATTTAATACGAATTTTAAAAAATAGTTTGAAGGTATTTTTCAAAGAGTTGCATGGATCTTCTTTTAAAGTACTTGTAATTTAAAATGATTAGGAAATTTTCAAACATCACTTACGCCACAAATTGAAAGTTTTTAATTTTTTTTTTTTTCAATTTTAAGCACAATATTTGCTTATACATACCTTAAGGGCTAATATGGTTGTTATGATAATTTTATAGAGGTTTTATGACCAGTTCTGGTTTTGATTGCAATTAAAAAGAACTGACCAAAAAACCACTACAAATTTATTATTTAAGCGCAATTAGTGTATTCAATAAGAATTTTGGCAGTTTTACGAGTTAAGATGTTTTCGAGCCGTTTATACGTTTTAAGGAATACCCTTAATAATACCCTCTAAGATGCCACCATGAAATCTCATAAAACAACTATAGCAGCATGGTTTGGATTTATGCTATCTTTAAAGTAACCGTTTAGGAAATATTTTTAGAAAAACCGCAAAAAGTCGAAAAATTCAGTTTTATCGAATTTTTTTCAAACGGTTACTTTTTCGTTAATGCAAATCAATATTATTTGTAGAATTTGTAATTCTCCAGATTGTGATACTTTCTATCATTCGACTCACCGTTTTCATCAGAAAGCTTCCTAAATGAAATGGATTACGGAACAGGCCTGAGTATTAATTTTTATTTTTTAGGATCGTATCAAAAACTTTTCTATTATTTTTTTCTCTAGGGGAGCGTCCGAAGTGCGTTCTTATTAAAACACGTAACAATAGTAATTGACTTAAATGAACCTACAAATAAATTTAATGGATAAATAAAAAAAATTTCCATAAAATAGCAATACCTCAGGCTAACACGTCACGTTACTGCTTAGTTAACGATATAAAGCAGTAAGTAGTCCAGTCATTTGCATTGACGTAAGAAAACAGAATGATGCTTAAAAAATGCTTTAAAGAAAAGTGGGTGTGACATATATGAGCCGTTTATTATGAAAGTGGGGCATAATGTGTCATAATATGATTTGATTGACGTTTTAATAGAAATGAATAAAATTGATATCTGCTATCACGAAAAGTTTACTTGATAATGTGGAATCGATGGCATTTAGCTGAAGAAATGATATCGGTCAAATAACCCATCATTATGGTACATAATATGTATGACTTTACTTTTGCCTCACTTTGGACTTGCGCAACTTTCATAATAAACGGCTCATATGTAAATACATACAATACTTAATTACATATCGTCCAAAGATATGACGGGCAGTTTGCGCAATTTAAAAAAAAAAAAATGTAGTAGCAATGTAATAATTTAAAATGTTTCATCACGTAGTAAACTGAATTGTTAATAAATTTTGTCTATCAACTTTCAATTAGTAGGGAAACAATTTGAATTGAAAATACACCCCGTTTCTGTTTTTTTTTTTTGTGTTCTTGCTGCACACACGCACGCATTGGCTTTATCTCCACAAGTGCTTGCTCGTACTGCATGTTGTACATTCGGAAACATCGTAGATTGGTTATTTGTCTGCCGATATGCCAAGAAGACGTTGTTAACGCAAAGGTGTCAAGTTAACCAAATGGTTTACTATTCGAATTGAATTCAGTTGAGTTTTGGCAAAGGTTTTGATAAGTTTAAATGAAGTGTTGCTCTCGAACTGAAGTGTAAAGCGTTCGACTTGTGAAACGGAAACATTTGAGATTTATACTAAAGTACAAATATTAATTATTACAACAAAGTGTTAGAGATAATTTAGCGAAAAAAAATATGCAACCAAAAGAAGGAGGCTTAGATAAAGTTACAATCGGAAACGGAAATCAAAATTCAAATGACAAAACACTTGTTATAACGGATGTAATGAAAAAATCGCAACTGGCAGTGGAAGGAACTGAACAAGCGCAGGATTATGACGATGTGCTTGAAGCAATTGGTAGTTTTGTGAAAAATTTGTGATTAATTTTTTATTATAATTTATTGTTTTTAATCCAAAAAAATAAAATTAAAAGGTTTTGGTAAAACACAGTGGATTATGCTGCTGACATGTGGCATGTTACTGATGTTTGTCATCAATGAAACTATGGGTGTAAGCATTATAATAATTGCATCACAGTGTGATTTCAGTACAACTTCTGTGGATAAAGCAATTTTAGGTGCGGCAGCATTTATTGGTAAGTTGAGATACAAAGATTTCCCGTATTTGCTGTAATTTAAGCATAAAAGTTGGATTCTACACAGAAAAAATTAACTGGTCCTAAAATTATGTGGGAACGCATTTGATTTAAAAACATGATTGATTTAAAAACATTATTGTTTTTAAATCAAATATTAAATGTTTTTGAATTAAAAGAAAATTTGGTAAATTTACTGTACTTGATTTGAAAGTATTAGTGCTGCAGTCAAAAATATTTGTATATATTTAAAATTGAGATCTGATTGATAACTCATTCACTCAGTAAAAATGTATTCATTACTCCCTCTCTCTTATTCTCTCTCACGCAGTGGTGCCAATTCTCCCTGTAAAAAATATTTTATATGCATTACAATTGAAAAAGGGCTTAAAAGCACAAAGAAAATTTGTTGGTGATTGTTTTTGATTTAAAAGCACTGGTTTTTGAAATTAAAGCCCTTGTTTTTTGGTTTAAAAACGCTTGATTTTAATATTAAAGCACTTGTTTTTGATGCAAAACACATATGTTCTTGATTTAAAAACACTTGTTTTTGATACGAAAACGTTTTTGGGTTTTTGATTTAAGAACTCTTGTTTTTGATTTAAATGCAAACCTGTTTGGCGCCCTTTTGTATCGGAAAGTTTTCATTTAAATATTGGGTGTACAACTTAAAAACCGGAATTTTTTAGCGAAATTTGATGCTTTATCGTGGAAAAATGTTACAGTATATTTTATTCAAAGTATTGTCCATTGGAAGCTACAACATTTCCCCATCTTTCAGACAATTTATGAATTCCATCCCAAAAAAATTGCGCCGGCTTGGCGGCCAAAAATGAATCTATCCAATTTCGGATGTCTTGCTCTGATGTGAACCGTATTCCGGTGAGGGCGTTTTGCATCGAGCGAAATAAATGAAAGCCAGACGGAGCAAGGTCCGGACTATAAGGCGGGTGAGCCAAAACTTCCCATCCACTATTTTCCAAATAGTTTTTTACGGGTCTTGCAACATGCGGCCGAGCGTTGTCATGATGAAAAATTATTGCTTCGTGTCTGGTCGCATTTTCCGGGCGTTTTTCGATGATGGCACGCTTCAAACGTATTAATTGTGTTCGATAGAGGTCACCTGTGAGCATTACAGAGCATTACCTTGGCACCATGGATATCTGCCTTTGGCTGGGAAGGTCCTGGTTGTCCGGGCTTCATATATGAATGTTTGCGTTTCGGGTTGTCGTAATGGATCCATTTTTCATCCCCAGTCACGATCCGATGCAAAAATGACTTTTGGCAGCAGTTTTCTTTGCAAAAGAATGACCCAACAGAACCTCCCGCAAATGCTGTCTTTTTCTCCAATTTTCGAAGTTATTCATCGTGAAAACTAACAATGATGCACACAAGATAAAATTGTTTTGTTGACTGATTTTGGCAGCTGTCAAATGTACCTTCAAAATGACATATATATAAAGTTCGAGCTTTCACGATATTTGTTAGTACGGACATCCACAGTCAAATTCCGGTTTTTAAGTTGTACACCCAATACATTTTCATTTGATTTAACAACATTTTTTTTTCTGTGTATTAGCTAAAACATGAATTTACTAATTATTTTTCAATTATTGTGTATTTTGCGTGAAGCGCACAAGAGAAGAAATTTGAGATTCTGAAACTCGTTCATATTCGGTTTAGTTTAAATGTATGGCCGAATGGAGGTCCCAACAATAAATTTTCGAAATCAACAACTAGAGTTACCATGTATAATTTCAAATCGAACAATATCATCCGGTGACTTACGCGCTTTGAACTACTGGAACTTGGCCGATTTTTTCTAATTTTTTAGTTTGTCCATCTCCTAAGCTAAGTAATTTGATTGATTGTTGTTATTCATTGCTTGGATCGATTTCATCGGTTGAAAGCGGCTTTAAATGCATCCGTCTACTGAGGGTCTCTACGCCAAAAATTGTTGATGATTCTGTCCGAGAAGATATGGTAGAATGATTATTTGTTGAAAAATGGTGGAAACTTTTTACTGTTCCAAAACAGCAAAATCGTTGACCATATTTGGTGAATAGCGCATGCTACTTAGCACGCATGACAATTTTTCTCCATGTCGAACTGAAATCTTTTGATGATGTGGATTCCGAAATGCCAGAAAATTCATTCATTAAAATTTAATAATTGTTACTATTATTTCTTAAGAGTACGATATCTGGACTGTGATTGTGATACAGAATTCCAATCTCGTTGAAATGCCTTTAATTCGCATTTACATATTTCACTTAAAAAAATACAATGTGTGGTCGTTGCGAATAGACGTATTTTTGCTTGTCTCCGTTTTTTGCTTAATTTTTGTGCTTAGTAATAGCTCCAAGTACTCAAAAAAGTTATAGTGCTCTTCAGTTTTTTTATCTTTTACGATTTTGGCGTTTTAAATTTGGTTTTTGCTGCCTTAAGTTAATAATTTCTGCGAATTCTTCTTTTTTGGATTGTTGCTGTTTGTGAGTGCAAAGTGCAATATGACACCACCACCACCACCAAATAGAACGGTTACCAGAAATTACAACAAGCAACATGTTGGTCCAACTACCCCTGTTGCCGCGCTGAACTCGAGTGTGCGTGCATCGTCTTCTTCACCTATGTACTCTGATGCAACGTTGGATGCAAAGTTGAATTCTCTTAAAAAGACAATTGTTAATGAAATGTCCAAAAATATTAAGAGTTCTGAAGACAGAATATTGCAGCGAATTGGCGAAATGTCTGCTGAGTTATCCAACTTGAAAAAAACTTTAAGTGATATTGTTGTTAGAGTAACTGCAGTAGAAGCTGTGTGGACTGAATTGGGTTCGATCAAAGAAGATATGAATGCATTGAAGGCTGAGAACGAGAAGCGCAGCTGTAGTTCTGCTGAATCTGTCTCATGCCTCTCTCCTGATCTTGCGGAGCAGATAAATGAGCTGAAGAGTAAAGTTGCCAGGTATGAAGAGGACGCTGTAGCGAGTGATGTTATTTTGAGTGGAGTTCCCTTACAGAATAAAGAGAGTTTACCTGATGTTTTCAACAAAATTTGCTCTTGTATTGGTCATTCTACACCTAAGCTCAGAGATATTTTTAGAACAAAATCCATAAACAACAACAACAAGCCTGCAATTATAATCAAGCTAATGTCAGCTGTTGATCGGAACAAAATGTTCATAGCAATAGCTGCTCATCGCCAAAAGATTAGACGTCAGCTGCGGCTTAGTGACATTGGGTATGTTGGTGATGAACCGTTTTCTTTGCATGAGGGCTTATCTGCATCAAACCGTTCTATTATGCGGCATGCGGTCAAGAGAAGGCGTGAGAATCAAATTGCAGCTGTTTTTTCTATACGTGGCAGAGTGTTTGTGAGAGTAACAAATGAGAGCGAGGCTGTTCTGGTGCACAATATCGAAAGTATAGATCGTGAGGCAGGTATTGTCAATGTAAGAGCTACAAGGGAGAGCGAGGCTAGTTTTGTGCAAAATATTCAGAGTGAGGCTCAGCTGGTGTGCAACGTTAACATTATTAATCATGAGGCTGGTATTGTCAATAAGAGTAGTTCCAAAATTAATGAATTATAATATTTTTTTATTTTTTTCTTTTCGCGTAATCTATCGTTTTATTTTAAATTTTTTATTTTATTTGTTCCCTTTAATTTCTCCAATTTTATTTTTGTTTTTACTTTCAATTAATTTTTTGCTATATTTAATGTTCGCGTCCGAGAAAATTTTTAGTTTAAGTTATTTTAGTCAATTTCGTTTCAACAAAATTTATTACTTATTTTTATTCATACTAGAGTTAATATCTCTGCCTTTATTTTATGTATCTCCTAATTTTTTCCAATTTTATTCTAACAAAAACTATTACTTATACTTATTTGTATCTCTTTTATTATTTTATTTACTTCATGATTTTTTTCTTATTTTCTTGTGGTTATTTAAAAATCTTTTTTCTTATGTTTTTTATATAATGTCTAAATTTTCTTACAACAGCAATGCTCACATTGAATTACGGTAACAACTGTGCTAATGGCGTTGATGTTACTAACAAAACATTAATTAATATTTTCTGTGCACAGCATTCTGGGCTAAAAACTGTACACTTTAACGCTAGGAGTCTCAACTCTATTAAGATTGATTATCTGAAGTTTATCTTTGCTGAATCTGCTGTTGACATTATTTGTGTCTCCGAAACATGGTTTCATCCAGATGTAAGCGACTCAGTGTATAGCATAGATGGTTTCAAACTTTTTAGGAACGATAGGGTTGGAAAACAAGGGGGCGGAGTTGCCGTTTACTGTCGTAATAATTTAAATGTTAAACCTGTAAGCCAGTCACAATATAGTAGCACTGTTGAGTTTTTAAATTTATGTATATTTGATAATTACAACAAAGTTTTTTTGTCCTGTGTGTACAATCCAAATAAGTGCAATAGCCTCGATCAATATTTTTCTGAAATAGATAGTGTTCTAATTGATTTTGATTACTTTGTCATCTGTGGTGATATAAATGTTAACCTTTTATGTCGTGATAATATATCTAAATCATTTGTTGAAAATGTTATGTCAGTAGGGATGTCAATTGTGAATACTACTTTCCCAACACGTTTTTCAAATAATGCTGCTCCTAGTCTTTTAGACTATTATATTGTATCTGATTTGCCCTCTGTATTGCTTTTTGACCAGATTGGTTTTCTGTCTGATCATGACTTGTTATTCTGTACGCTGGATATTAACTTAAATCGAATTGTCAGTCCAAATACCTTTTCTTACCGTGACTTTAAGTCGATCAATTTACATGCACTGTTAAATGATCTTTACGTAAGTCCTTGGAATGAAGTATGGTTCGTGGAAACAGTTGACGACAAGCTGCGAATTTTTACAAATATTTTGAATGAGCTGTTTGAAAAACATGTTCCAATTAGAACTGTTAGAGAAAAACTCAGCTTGTCCATGGTACACTACGCATGTTCGTCAGGCAATTAGAAAAAGAAATAAACTCTATAAGCTGTGGAAAACCAATCCTTCTCCCACAAACTGGGAAAATTTTAGAGTTGCAAGAAATAACTCAGTGTGTGTCACAAGACAATCGAAAATAAGTTTTTGCTCAGCGAAATTAAATACGTCTCTTCCTTGTAAAGTTCTTTGGAGAAATCTAAAATCAATGGGAATTGGAGAAAAACGAGCTAACAAATGCACTATAGACCCTGATGTACTTAATGATTATTTTCTTGCTAGCACTGTTAACAGAAGTAGTGAAATTGACTTCTCGAATTATCATGCTCAGCAAGCCTTCCAATTCAACGCAGTCTGTGAGAGCGATGTTGCAAGAGCTATAGTTAAAATTAAATCTAGTGCTGTTGGTGAAGATGGAGTATCTTTAAAATTTATTAAACTCATTCTTGAACACATCCTAAGTCCACTTGCTCACATCATAAATCATTGTTTTACTACATCCTCCTTTCCTCAATCTTGGAAGATTGCTGTAGTTATTCCAGTTCCAAAAAAATCTTCGACAAGTGAACCCAGTGACTTCAGGCCTATCAGCATATTGCCCTGTTTATCTAAAGTATGTGAGGCTCTAATGACGAACCAAGTTTTAGTCTACTTAAACAATAATAAACTATTGTCATGTGAGCAATCTGGTTTTAGGGCTGGACACAGTTGCGCAACTGCCACAGTTAAGATAGTTGATGACATAAGATCATCTTATGATGAAGGCTTAATAACACTTCTTTGCCTGCTGGATTTTTCCAAGGCTTTTGATACGGTAAACCATTCCTTACTCTGCAATAAACTGAAATTTATATATGGTTTCAGTGACAATGCTGTTGATCTTTTCAAGAGTTACTTAAGTAATAGAATCCAAAAGGTTAAAGTTGGCAATACATTCTCGCAATATAAAATGGTTTGCAGTGGGGTACCGCAAGGATCAGTTCTTGGTCCACTACTATTTACTGTGTTCCTAAATGATATTTTTTCAGTGTGTAAATATTCATCTATGCATGCATATGCAGATGATGTGCAATTATACCTTTCGAGTCGTACTGGTCTTTTGGATGATTTAACTTGCAGGCTAAATGAGGACCTCGAATGCATTAATAAATGGGCCTTTAGTAACTGTCTTCAATTAAATGCATTAAAATCATATGTACTGCCTATTTCGAAGGATGATTTTTTCTTTGAGGACATACCATGTTTATCGATAGGTACGGAAAAGCTGAAGTTAGTAAAAAACACAGTAAGTCTTGGCTTTCATTTGAATTCTACGTTGACTTGCGCTGATCACATAAATAACGTAGTTCGAAAAATTTATTCCACCTTGCGTAATCTTAGGGCATCAGCTGAATTTACTCCTATTGATACTAGGCGCAAGCTGGTAATCCAGTTAATAGTCCCTGTTATAACCTATGGAGAGCTAGTTTACAGCAAGCTAGACTCGAGTTCAAAACTCAAAATGCAAATTGCTTTCAATCATGCAACACGTTATGTTCATGGCCTTAGAAAGTATGATCATATATCCCAGTTTAATAAGAGTATTCTTGGATGCGATATAATAAACTACCTAACCTTTAGAAACTGTCTCTTTTTATATAAACTCATGCAGTCAAAACGCCCCCACTATCTTTTTAATAAATTACAATTTAGTCAGTCGCAAAGAAGTCGTATGCTTATTGTGCCAAAATTTAATTATTTAAGCTCGTCCAGATTATTTTTCATCAACGCTATTAGGATTTGGAATTCTCTGCCGGTTCAGTGTAAGTCAATTGTTGGAATAAGAAAATTTAGACAGTCCATCTTTGAGTACTTTACTCAATAAAATTGTAACCATTTTTCTTTCTTATCTTTTATTCTTCTCCCCTATTCTCTCTCTCCTTTCTTATAATATGTTTAATAAATTATATTTAAGCTTTTTAGTTGTGTAAGCTGATTTAAATTGTATTTAATTTTTAAAAAAAACACGAATGTCACCAACATGCTGGTATATAAAAGAACATAGTTCTTATTGTACGAATGCTACTTATTATAAATATGTAAATATGTAAATTAAATAACACATTGAACACTTATTATTATATTAGCAACAAAATTCAAATTCAAACAAGAATTAATTTGTAGTCTAGAAGATCTAAAGCTTCTCATAGCACCAAGCGACGAATTCAATTAGAGTTCAAGTTCAAAACCATAGTGGAAGGATTGTCTCTGAAATTCTCACAGTTGCTGTTTGACCACATGGTGAACTCACCTCATACCCAAAAAAAAAAAACCATTGAGATATCGCAATAAACAGGAAATGCATAAATCAGCTTGAGCAAATAACAATCGCAATAAGCGTGTTAATGGCATGATGCCATGAAGTAAATTATTTATGTAGAAAAAAAGACATTTTCCAAATAAAACATTACAAGATAAGATTAGA
The DNA here is from genome assembly GCA_951812925.1 of Calliopum simillimum. Classification (NCBI taxonomy): domain Eukaryota; kingdom Metazoa; phylum Arthropoda; class Insecta; order Diptera; family Lauxaniidae; genus Calliopum; species Calliopum simillimum. The sequence goes on along the minus strand of OX638368.1, from coordinate 83,442,521 downwards.
TTTAACCGGCCTTTGACTTTAAGTAAAATAAATAAGAAAAGCGTGCAGAAAATTTATGCGATTTCACTGGCATACAAAATATAAAAAATGGAATGATCTCTTGATTAGACATACATACACATGTGCCCTTAAGTACTTTTCGATGCTTAATTTGAATCCGAGGTCAGAATTGCTTATATACCTGCAGGACTCAGAGTAATCCTAGCGTGAAGTTGCAGAAAGCGCAGTTTTCAGGCTTATGGCGCAGTTCCAAGAAAAGTGTTACTACATTTTTTCAATTACATCGAAAAGCCATTAACTTTCTTATTAAACTATACCTTTAAATTTTTCCAACTAAGCACTTACTTTCTGAGTTATCTACCTTTAAAGTGAAGGTATAAAATTTTGAAATGTTTTTTGGCCATAAATTGGTTTTCCGCTATAAATAAGTATAATGAAGTCATATGTATGGGGGTTGAGATGCGTTTACTTCAAAGAGTGATATACGTATCTCGGAAAGTAAGCGTCTAATCAGAAGGGTTTGAAGCTAAGAAGATTATTCGATGCCAATAAAAAAATTCAACTGCACCTTTTCCTGGAACTGCGCCATAAGCTTGAAAACTATACTCATGGTCAAAAAAAAAGCCTATTTTAATTTTTGTAAGATATTTTAAAATTGTTGTGAAAATCAATATTTACCCTAATTTAACTGCTCTAAGTTTAATATTATTAAGTTTAACATTATTAAGTTTAATATTATTAATAATATTTGGTTTTTTCTGTCATACTTTTCGTTTTAAAATGGCCTAGACATTCTCAATCGGATTGAAGTTGGGGCTTTTGCCCGGCCATTTGTTTGACTTAGTTTCCACAAGGTCATCATATTTATTTGCCAACGCGAAAATAAATAGCTCGTTATAGTAAATTTATCGAAAAAATAAAGCAAAACATAATGGTAAGTGGGACATCTAGCGATTTCCAACAATGACAAGGTGCAAAATCATCTTGTAATATGACTTTTGCTAAATGCTCCCTTGGTCGGTCGATGCTAGGTAGGTAGATCCAGGAGAGGAGTTTCTCCAACCCAATGGCTTGTTTTTGCCCCCCAGACCATCATGCTTTGTACACATTTAAAGCTATATTTTTCATTTTTTCTGCGGCGTACCGCACATCCCAAATCGGAACTGATGAGATTTGTTTTACTCTCATCAGAGAATATGACTTCAGCCCAATCATTATACACCCAATTCTTTTTTTGCTTTACACCAGTTTAATGAGAAAGGCTGCATTTTGTGTGTGAGTATTGGTTTCTTCGCAGGTCCGCGAGCAAAAAAGTTATTTTTTCTCCAGCGGTGCGGTACAGTTGAGGTGCTTAATCCATATTTTGGTTATCATTTATCTCCGCAGCAATTTTGAGACCAGTTTTAAACCGATCGCCCAGGGCTATTTTTACTACGCCTATGTCTTCCCTCACAGTTGTTTTTTTTGAACGGCCACTTCAAGAGTGACGTAATAAACTCTCTATTTTCAAAAAACCTTCCAACATTGTCATACGGAAGACTCACCATATCAAATTTTACGTAATATATCCACATTCCTTAAATTTTGCTGTTTATATGCAATCATATCAATTTTTTGGTTTTCGGTCAAAACCTTTTTTTTAAATATCGTCGTTGCAGATATGAAGTAAATGCATTATTTGACAACAATTTTTACTTATTAGGCATACTACATATTAACAATCATAAAAAAAGGCGAAGAACCAACTGCTTTAGCCTAAAGTCCTTGCCGTGAGTGTAAAGTTTTTGACCGTGAGTGTACGTTTTTTGTAATTTCAAGCAAGAATATCTCGAAGTCCTACAGCTATTAGCAATTCTGACCTCGGATTCGAATTTAGCGTTGAAAAGTACATACATATACTCGTATGTATCTTGTCAAATATCATTCCATTTTATTTTTTTTTTGTGTGCCTGTGTAATCAGTTTTAAATTTGAAAAATTAATTACAACATCAATTTGAAAGTTTATTGAAATGTTTTTTTCAATTGTACGTTAAAGTCTACTATAGATTATTTTTCTGTATTTTCGGTTTGCATCTAATGCAAGCTACTTAGTCATTGCAAAATTAGAAATTATTTAAGAGCCGCTTAAGTTAACACTGTAAAATTGGTCCTAAAATAGTTCCCCTATATCAGTAACGATGGCAAATTTTAATCGTTTATTAATATGTAGATGTGTTGATTATAAAGTACAATTAATCTAAATAGATTTATTGTATGTACATACCCGTTTCGTAAGCTGCCCATAAATAACTACATATACATTTAAGTATATCTTTATTAATTTATTTTATTGGTAAGGTTTTGCTTAATAATAATGGAAAACATTTTTTTTTTTTAAAATTCATTTTTTACCAAAATCGTTTTAGCGAAAATCATTTTTTTTTCTTAAATTTCATATCGGTTTTGAAATTCCGAAAGGTAGTAGATATCATCTTCTCGAAACATATTGAGATTTGGAGTTTAAATTGTTAAATAGCAATATCATCACCTGCATCAGTATCATTGGTTCTGCCAAGCACTTGCTAGCCCGCACTGTTCCTGAACAAACAAAAAAGTCTGATGCACTATATAGTATATGGCACAAATTACCAAGGTGGCAAATTTTAAGATTGATTGATGGCAAGTAGTTTATACTCTCGCTAAATCTGTGTTTTAACAACCCTTGAATGGAGCAAGTACAGAGTACTAATAGAACAGAGCTTTCACTAAAAAAATTCATTTTGTGAACGTTTTTTAAAAGCTCATGAAATTTCCAAAATATACTTTAGTATGTTGTTTTTGCTTAATGTAATGACAAAGTACAGCGTGGGCCCTAATAAGCGTCACACCTTTTCAAAGAAAAAAAGAACTAAGTAAAGGGCAAAGTCTGAAAACATATTTTTTTATTAACTAATATAATTGGCAAACATTATGTCTGATAGAGCTCAAATCGTTTCCCTTTCATTTTATTTGCGAGCCTCAAACATTTTGGGACACTCTCACAGGCGGCACTAACGACTCATACCAAGTTTTTTCAAACGGCTATTGAATTGTTTCAATTTCATGTTTTTGAGGGCTTAGATCGGGCGAAGATGGAGGCCATTCATCTACCGGAATAAAACATGGAATATTTTCTTTGCACCAGTGCTGATCGGTTTTTGCTTTGTGTGCCGGAGCAAAATCGTGCTGGAAGCAATATGGCACATTGCCAAAAAGCTCAGATGCATGAGGCAAAAAATGGTTGACAAGTAGTCCGTCCAAGTAATATTGCGCGTTTACTTTGACGCCTTTATCAATGAAAAGTAAGGGAAGCTTGCGTTTTTCGGAAATGGCTCCCCAGACCATAACAGATGTGTTTTGATACCTTTCGACAGCTTTTTTATCTGGAGGAATATCATACATCTTCGGTGCATACACGCGGTTATTCTGTAGGTTGTGACTTTTTTGCTGTATTAACAACTTCTCATCCGAAAATATGATCTTGCATCTTGCGTGCCGTCGAAAAAGTAGAGTGCTTCTTTTCTTCTTTCTTTGAATCATTTTCTTTTTGTAAGCCTTCATCTTCAAGTTTTCTTTAATGAAGTTTCTGATCGTTTAAAAGCTCACATTTAAGTTCAAACAAAATTCTTTTGAAATAAAATTGCTTCCAGGAACGTCCACGTCATTTCGGCGCGTTCCCGGTTATGATTAAACGTTCCCGAGATTGCAATTTCAAATACACTTGCGCTTTATTTTTACAGTTGTAGTTTGAGCCGTGCTTTAATATGGTAAATGTAAAATATTTTATGCTATTGTGTTAACTTTGTACTCTTGAAGGTAATTTTTCATTAGTTTAAAAAAATAATCGCGTTCCCGGGATGATGGCCGATTGATGTACGCTCCATAAATTATGAATTAAAATTTTACTTTCCAATTAATGGCAGCCTGAGCAAAATTAGTGTTAGTCTTTGAAACTTTTCGAGACCAATACCAAGACGCTCATATAATTTCGAGGCCAAGATCAAGACTGCCATGGTCTTGGTCACGATGATCATCCAGATCAAGACTGCTTTGTAAAAATATAGTTTGGAAATTTTGAATACTCAACAATCTTTAGAAATTTTTTATAGACCAAGCCAAGACAGAGGCCAAGACTTAATGCTCAAGGTCAAGATCAAGGTCAAGACCAAGACTCAATATTATATCCAAGACCAAGACACAGTGTCCGAGATCAAGACCAAGACTAAGACTGCTATTGTCTTGGTCTTGGTTTGCTCATCACTAGCCTGTTATAATGAATGACCTTTCTTATTTCTACTGAGTACTAGCGAATGCATTTATTTTATTACTTAGAATATTTTTGACCAATTACAAATGCGTTCCCTGAAATGACGCACACACTGTTGGACAAAATATTTTTACATATTACTATTCGAAAACAAAGATTTTTTGAAATAGAATTGTTAAGATGTGATTCTTTCATAAAAAGTGTTTTATGAGATCTTTTTGATATTGGTAAATTTGTATGATTTTTTGATGTTTGATTTGGAAATTAACACTTTGGGACGCGTTTCCAAAATTATTTTCCGTGTGAATATTTTAATATGAAATCGAATAATGAATGCTATGTACAATTAAAACAAAGCGATTTTAATGTTTTGTTACATTCATGTACTCAATTAAATTATGGCTGGAGTAATATATTTGCTGCCGAAAGAAATTTCTCACCTTGGTGATGGCATTTTAACTAAAACTGAATGCGACCCTGCTTATATATCATTACTTACTCCTGAGTAAAAAGTTTACTGCTTCTCTCTAGATTAAACAAAATCAAACCGACAAATCCTTGCTGTTCCGTTTTACGAGCTATTGCATTTTAACAAAAACTGACTGTGACCCTCTTTGCATATCATTACTTACTCCTGAGTACCGGTCAAACCACCAGAGAAATACTGCAAACGAATCAGGAGATCAACTTGTTTTTGCATTAAAAATTTTACATAGGATCCTAGAGTTCGGAATCGAATTTGGTGCTATCCTGTATTTAGAATTTTTTCTACAAGAAACTGTAATTTTCGACCATTTTCATTAAGAAAAATGCTTTAAGTCTGTCTGCACCTTATAAATAGTTTTTTGAGAGTTCACTTCAAGATCTGCTTATCACACTTCGTTTTCTTCATTAGGAAGTAAGCACTTAAACTGATATAACTATGTAGTGAGTGTATTTATTGATTTACAATAAACGTAACAATATTAATTAAAAACTACTAAAGGTATTATCTTTGGCATGGGTAAATATTAAATACCCTACACCGTATACGATATATTTGTGATTGACATTTATCAATATGTACATACATATATGAAGCAAAACACGCCAAGTGTACCAGGTTTAAATTTTTTTGTCTCCGATTTCGCTAAAATTTGGCAATATGGTAGCACCGGTGTGCAGAAACAATAATCCAGGAGGATTTGGTCCTAGTACCATTTTTTGTTAATATACAGGGTGTTGTAGTTGGCGTTTATAGTCATTTTCATGAAAAGGGTGTTTTTTAAGATATGTATAGCTTCCACCAAAGATTGTAAATTAAAATATGTGACCTGGTCTATGAAAAGGAGACTTACGTGTCAAAAAAAAAATTTACCAATTTTTTGCCGATTCGCATAAATTGACCTTTAAAAGTTGTTTTCCAGTTGTTTTGACAAAATTTTTTTTTTCGCACGTAAGCCCCTTTTTCATAGACCAAGTCACATATGTTAGTCACTGGTCCAATGCATTTTTAAGTGTTCTTTTTACAAAAAAATATTACTTGGTGAAAAAAATTTTTTACACTTAAAAATACATTTTTTTTAAAAGTACTTTGAACTGAAGCATAATTTATAAGCTTTAAAATGATGTATGACTCAAGATGGGATTCGATCGCTAGATGAGTGTTTTTGGCATTTGAACGCCCGCTGCAAGCAAAACTCTTTGTTTACTCAAGAGGAAGGCATCTTACGAAAAAAGTGTACTAGGCATAAAATGCTTAGTATTGTTCAAGAAATACGTGTGAAATTTTTTTGGAAAGATTGAAAAAAATTTCACAAAAAAATTTTAAAAAAATTTTTCACAAAAAAAAAAAGTTTTAGCGAAATCGCAGACAAACAAATTTAAACCGGGTACACTTGCCGTGTACTTCCAATTCAGATTTGACATAATTATACATTACCTACGCTTTTATGAGAAATTTCCCGTATTTGAGTGAAATTTAATTGTGTCAATTTTATCCAATTTGATGCAAAGCATTTTAAAGTTATCCGAATTCGCATAGTGGAAAGTATAAATTTTGTTACATTATGCTTGCAGTCTAGCATTTTCGCGTTCTTGTTGTATGGGATGTGCCACACCAACTTGTCTGTGCAATAACCCGTTCAAGAAAGTGTCTCGAAGATTTTTCTTCCATGTGCCCCATGGTTCTTTTGTCAGGCAGTGAACAAAAAACTGTCGAATTATCTTGCTTGCAAAATACATAAAAATTCTTTACACAGACATACAGCCAGCCAGGCGGATAGACAGACTGGTGGACAAGGCAATACCAACTCAGGAGGTTCTATACCAGGCACGCCTCTTTCTCTGTGTTATAAACGGATGGACAAAATGAATACGTGTACACTCTGGGTGTAGAGTGTTTAAAAAAGTACTACCTCAACAAATGTTATCTCTTTTGTTGATTGCAACACATCAACATTCATTATCAGATGTCATTTTTTGTTGCTAGACATAAATTAGTTCTTATGTTCTCAGTTTTATCATAATTTTTATGATACTTTTACCAGCACTATTTTTATTGCTTTATGATATAGTAAATCAGTGGTACACATTAAATGTTTTCGCTATAGTTTCCCCACAAACTGCCTATCTATAAATTAGAACAAGCTAAAAAGCTGGAAAAATATTTGTTTATTTATAAACTTTAAAGTATTTACAAAAAATCGGCACATCAAATGTCCCAAAAAATTCAAGATTGTAACTGCAACACTAGTTTTTTCACATAATGCACATTTTTGTGATTTACGCAATTCTTTTTTATCTTTTAATTTATAATTCTGTTCTGTATATATCTCTAGGAAATAAATACTTTTTATCGTTTCTTGACATTACCAAAGGCAGAGTCGGCACTTCCATATGCGTAAGTGCACCGGGCGCTTACTGAGGTGGCCGCATCCACCGGCCCTGACCAAAGAAGTTCCACTTTTTCACGCGTAGGCAGTACTAAGAAGTTTGTGCAGTCCTTATCGGATTTATTGCTAGATCCGCTTAAGTGTGACAGGATATATAAGCTATAAAATTCAAATAATCAAAAAATTACTTATCAAATTTTAATGGTAAATATTATGTTTTTTAGTCAAATCTACTACATCAGATTTGACACGTCGAAATTATCTTTACAACGTTGTATTATCTGAAATCTAAACCAAATACGGGGATTATTGAAAATTTGATAATGGTAATGGAGTATAATCTTAGTCTTTTCAAGTTAATGACACAATCCAATATATTATTCAAATGGGGCATTCCACGTAAGATTAACATTTGAATAATAGATATTGTAAAATGTAGAAAATTCTCAAACCATCCTAACTAACCCTGCAGTAAAAATATGAGACACTAGTTCATGGTTAGTACTGGCCCGAAACTAGTGAAAAAGGGATTTTACTTTTGAAATAATGTGTGTTTTGAGTCACTTGAATTTTGTGTCAAAATAAATTATTTAAGAATATGAAATTATTGAATTCATTTTTGTTTATGCTGTTATGAATGTTATTTAACTTTATTTAATTTGTTTTAAGAATAAATTCAAATCAAAAAAAAAAAAAAAATATTACTATAGGACTACTTCATACCACAACTGGCCCTGAACTGGTGTAAAAGTAATGCATAATGGGCCAATTGAAATTTCGTAGGAAATCAACATAAAAAAGGGCAGTTGCTCGTATGCAAAAGGGATTGAAGTCGGACTAGTACTGGTTGGCAAAGGACTAGTTCATGGACTACTCTTAAACTAGTCCGTTTGGCTTCAGGGAAATGTACCAAATGAGTGAAATATGTGCGAAATATGTAAAAAAATTAAAGATAATTGTGTCAATTTTGTTATAATTGTAGCAAAGTGGCAACCGTGCAAGTAAGAATTTTCGAGCGTTCAATGTAAAGATGTCAGCGGGGTAGCCAGACACAGCCAAAGGTGTATATGGGTGATTCTCCGAAAAATGTACCAAAACATGCCTTATTTTGTTTCCACCTATTTTTTTATAAATTGATGGTATAGAATATAATGACCTTAATTTCTGGAACTCTTTTATAAAATGAACACAACCTTTCAGAGCTGCCATATGTTTTTTTATGCTTGAACAATATGTTAATAAAATTAAAATACAATTTTAGTATAAAAACGCTTAAATAAACCAACATTAATTTTTGGGGTTGCTCATGTTTGTTTTCGCAACCAAACTGAAATATGCTTTATGCAGAAAAAACTGGGTGGCAACACCGAAAGTTCTTGCACAATTTTAAAAAACTTTATCTGAGCGTTTCCGAAAGCAAAAATTTAAATTTCGTGAAAAAAGGAAAGAAGTAAACAAGATTTTCGAAAATAACCTGCTGGTAACCACGTAACCATTTTTTTTTTATAAAATGGTTTACCCAAAACAAATAAAAAGAAAAGTTTATTTGAGCGTTTCTGAAACTAAAAATTTAAATTTAGTAAAAAAAAGTAAGAATTAAATAAAATATTTGAAAATAACCATGTGGCAGCCCTAAAAATTTATGTTGGTGCGTCGCAAAGTTTATGGACAGCCACTAATCATAAAATGGAAATTTACTTCAGCAAGTCTAATGAATTAACAATGTCTCGTAAGACAACCATTGGATTAAATTTAATGTGAGAATTACTTTACGGGAGAATGACAAGTTATTGCAAAAAAAAAATAGGTAATATCACAATGAAAATGGCAACTATTTTTAAAAAAGTTGAAACTGGTGGATAGCCACTCTGCTTGCTTATTAATTTAATTATATAAAGATAAAACAATATGCGCAGTAATAAAAAAAAACTTTCTTTACAAAATTTTTAAGCTTTTTTTTTTAAAAAAAAAGAGGAAACTGACTGTGTTGAAAAAGAAATGTACAGTTAGAATTAGAAAAACTGAGCGGAGATAGTCTAAGATAAAGGACTAACTTTTATGTATGTCGATTCAGTATAGAATTTTTTATTTTTCGAAGGGTTAACAGAGAAAAACAGTAACATATATATACAAACAATGTCGTATAAGTTTTTTTTAGAAAATAACGTAAAAAGCGGTTTGGGACAGCAGTGAGAATATTAAGAATGTAACTTAGCCATTTAAAAAACTCAATTAGTTATCTACTTACATTCTGTATTAAAACAAAAATAATAAATAACTTCTCAGAAAATTTTATAAATCGTATCGCAGTTAATTTTGTGTAAATTGAAGAATCATTCAAGAACTGTAAAAGAAAATCTATTTTTCAAATGGTAATCTTTCATGGAATACCCCATATGCATGTGCAATTGCTGATATTGTTTGATTTATATAGTTTATGTGCAGTATTGCTCAATTTATTATCATAATGATTTTTTTTTTTTTTTAATAATTTACGACCAAAATTTTATTGTGATTTTTCAAGCGTACTACTCCCAGTAGTACTTACTTCTACAATCGTAGGCAATCGTATGTATGTAAATACATTGTTAAGAATATGATGAAGTAACTTGTTATTTTGGTATTCACTTGTATTTTGGTAGTAGCAATCGAAATATTACGTTTATTATTATTGCAAAATTGGAGTTCTATATTTTGATAAGAGATAAAAATTTCAAGCATAAAAGAACCTTTTTAGCGTTTCCAATTTAAAATGTGCAAATTGGTTATTACATTTTTGATTGAGTTTATTTTATGTACAAACAGGAAATTGCAAACTTGAAGAAAGGTGCGGTAGATCAAAGTATTCTTCCGCACTTGCTAAAATCCAAAACAACAGAGTTTCATCACGTGAATACTTAATAAAAAATTATTGTATTACATTGAAATGGTTTTGATTTTTTTACTAAATAAAAAATATCGACCAAATATACACCCCGGCTTCCTGGCATAATTGCTTTTCTGACATATTTTAGTCGATTCAAGTTAAAAATTTCCAAAAATTTCGTGATCTTAGACACACCATTGCAAATAAAATATCCTTACTGATTCCATGGGAGTTAAAAAATTCATTCAAGGTCAAAGGCAGCGAATATCCGTTTTTGCAAATATCGCGATACCCTTAACTTATAAAAATTATCAGAAACGGGCTGTGAAATGTTCAAACGACAAGTCTAGGTGTTTTTGTGAGGAAGGTCAGGAAACATTAGACAGCAGCATATTGATTTTTATAATAAACTACACGAAAAGAAAAGTTTCACAATTTTCGTAGCGAAAATCAATTAAAAATTACTGAACTTTTTTAATCTTTGCTCATTTTACATATTTATTTTTAATAAAAAAAAATTTTATAAAAATTCGAATTTCCTCTTAAGCAATATTAAAAATTAGCATAGTAAAAATTATCAAAAACTATGTTAAAAATTATTTAACAGGAATACAATTTTTTTTTATATTTTTTTTTTAAACAGTTTATATAAAAAAAAACAATTGAAATAAAAAACTAGTAAGGGTATAACCTTTGGCCTGGCCAAAAGTTAAATACCCTACACTGCAGTATTTTGAAAATTTTGCTCATATGGGAGGTGCCACGCCCTCTTGTCCGAGTTCACCCAGTTTTTGCTCAGATCTTGCACATACTCAGTGTTTGAGTGAAATTTGGCTTGATTATCTCAAAAAACGTTTTCAGTATAGTGTTTTGAAGCTTTTGCTTATATGGGAGGTGCCACGCTCTCGTGTCCAAATTCACCCAGATTTTGCTCAGAGCTTGTGCTTAGAATTCGTAGTATTTATGTGCATTTTGAATATATTTTTTGTATGGGCGGTAGGCGTGTCCGTTGACCGATTTCGCTCATTTGATGACGGAGGCTGTGTACTAAATTTCATAGAACTATCTTGCTCAGTTTTCCCAAAAAATGTATTTCCACACACAGCCAGCCAGCCAGACAGACGGACATGGCTATATCGACTCAGGAGGTGACGCTGATTAAGAATATATATACTTTTCTATATCTGCTACGCCTCCTTCTCTGAGTTACAAACGGAAGGACAAAGTGAATATACCCTGGGTGTAGGGTATAAAAACTATTAAATTAAAAATATAAGAGATTTGAATGGGAGATAAATGCACACAGTCTGACAGACGCACTCATGGGCCACCACTGCCATCATTATAATAAAGTTGACTGAAATTCTATTTGTTTTAAAATGACCTTCTACGATATTTTCAAAAGTAAGAATACGGTTCAAAAAAGTTTCATAGAAAAAATGTGCAATGAATATTTGCTGTTGGACACACAAAAAATATTAAGTCGGGATTTTTACCCAGCTTTCTTTAAATTTTTTATATCGTATAATTTCTTATAGAAGTTAAGTTGTTTATTTTAAAAATCTATAAGCTGCTGCCTTGACTCACAAAAATACCTAAATCTGTCGTTTGCATGCATTTTACAGCCTATTTCTGATAATTTTCATATATTTGTTCCTTCAGTGTGCACTGAGAAAAATCCGCATCATAATTTTTACTCGACTCGAGTAGTAAGCAAGTTACAGTTATTAACACTAAATTTCAAGCATAAATTGCCTTACCTTATATTGAAAGAATTTTGTTGAGTTAAACGAGCGTCTTGGATTGAATACACTTTTCGACAATTTGAAACTTTTTATAAAAGTCAAGAGAAAATCTAAAAAATTCTTAAAGTAGGCGTTAAAAAAATACCCGTATCTCGTCGTTTTTCTCCAGCACGTCAGATTTTTTTTTAATTGAATAGAGAGTAAAAATTTTCTACAAAAATATTTCTCGCAATATCTTACATAAGTTTACTGAACACATGATACACCTCAGATGTAAGGATCATGTGTTAAATTCATCGATTTAACACAAGAATGCGTTTTTTAGTTTTTTTCATGTGCAGTGGGTTAAAAAACACCAAAAATCGATTAAAAAAAATCCGACGTGCTGGAGAAAATTTACGAGACCCGGGTCTTTTTTTTAGCGCCTGCTTTAAAAATTTTATGGATTTTCTCATGAGATTTTTTTGTGTTGAACCGTGATATACATATCTGTGGACTTTTGACAAAACAACCTAACTCGAAATTGGCAACTTCTCACGAGAGCCTAAAAGCTGATTAACTACTTTTCAATAATTCAATAATTTCGTTGATTCAGCGTTTTTTGGTTCATAACATCAGTGCTGTCGTTTTCACTTCAATTGATGTGTTTTGCTCCTTTTTTTATCAAAATCACTTCGCCACTTCCCCTTTCATAAAATCACTTCACTTTTTTTTTGAATCCAAAATTTGCCTTAAGATTTGTCTATTCTTTTTATGAGAGTTCAGAAACATACTTTTTTGTGAGCCCGATGCCTGCCCTGACTGAAAAGAAATTTGTTTTTTCAATATATCAAGCGAACAAAGTAAAATTTTGATATACTTCTCAGGAAACTTTTTGTTGAGAATTAAATTTGCCATCGAAATAGTTTATAGACTAAAAAAAGAAAGCAAAAATTTCGAATTCTTGTGTTTTTTACTCATTTGTCTATAACTGTTTTAGGGTCAGAGATAGGAAAATATATTGCAAAATATTATAAAAGTAGATAAAATTTCCCTTAAAACGCTTCATTAAAAAATTTTTTAGGTGAATAATTGGCCACTTAAATTTTTTTTAAGTGGCTGGCAAAATTTTTTTACTCAAAAAAAGGCGTCTTACGAGAAAAGTGTATAATGCCTAAAATACTTAGAATCATTCAAAGAATACGTTTAATTTTTGGGTACATTTTATAATTTTTAAAAAATTGTTGAAAAAAATAAAAATAAAAAAGTTCCAAAAAATTCGGAAAAAACTTCACACGTATTTCTTGGACCATTCTAAGCATTTCTGTTTTACACTTTTTTCGTAAGATGCCTTGTTTTGAGTAAAAACCGTTTTTTCGATCGCATAAGCAAAAGTTCCATGTTCGAGTGGCCGGCCATATTTCGGTAAATTTTGACCTAAGAAAATTTTTTTTTTTTTTTTTTTTTTTTTTTTTTTTTTTTCATATTTTTTTAAAATATATTTTCAAACTTTGTTACGTGTAGCATAAAAATGAATGAATTGAATAAATACAATTGTGATTTTTGTATTCACTTCGCTAATACTTCACTTTTTAGAATTTTACTTCGCAACACTTCACTTTTTACAAAATTTCACTTAGCTCAAACTTTTCAAAACGACAGCACTGCATAACATACTATAAATTGGCTGGCATTTTATTAGAAATTAATAAAATTTGGCTATGTCTTCACAAGAAGTTTACGTGATAGTATAGAAGATAGTGCTATGTTTAAAAAATTATGTCGGTCAAATAACCGATTAATGTGTCACATAATTCAAAATAAACGTCTCAAATATTGAAAGAAACTGAATTTTCTTTTAATTTTTATTACGAAATTATTACCAAAATTTATTTTTTCCTTAATTGATATTAAATCCAAATTTTTTTTTTCAGGTATTCTATGCTCATCTTACTTTTGGGGTTACTTCTGTGATACCATTGGCAGACGTACAATTTTGATTTACACAACATTCGCTGGGAACTGCATATCATTTATATCACTTTTTTTACCAAATTTTTGGGCTTTTGTTAGCATGAGATTTCTTACTGGCATATTGTAAGTATTTTAAGTCATAACTGAAATGAAATTATTTAATATTGATAATTTATATGAACTTAGTATTGCGGGAGCCTCTTCTACAACATATGCTTATTTAGGTGAATTCTATATACCCCGACATAGGCCGGTAGTTATAAATTATGCTAGCATGTTCGTGGGTATTTCCATGGTGTATGTTCCAGGTAAAATAAAGCAGAAAAAAGAAAAATTTAATATATCTGAAAATATCTTCATTTGTATATGAGTTCGGGAGGATCAGTTTTTTTTCCGGCAAAAAATATTACAAAAAAATCTACTGGCAACCTTAAGAAACTTTCCACATGGAGCTATGGGTCTTAAATCAATTTTGAACTGTCGGAAAATTGGTTGAAGTTTGGAAGTCGAAATAACGCTTAATAGTGCGGGAGCTTGATGGACTTGAGTGTGCAAAATATTAGTACCGAAAACAAAGTAGGGGAACTGATGCTATTGTGGTATAGCTTATGTCAAATTTTTTTATGCTAATCATTGACGTATTGGCTACAGAATATATTTCAATAAAATGTGTGCAATTTCATTAAAAAAAGTTATTGAGCAAAATCTGAAAAAAAGTCAAAAAAGCTGTTTTCAAAAAGTTGGGAGGTAATGTGGTATAAATGGTGGCACATATACTGATATATATATACTGGTATATATACTGATCAGTACTTGTAAAGTGGGCTGGTAATGTGGTACATATAAGTAGGGGAAATGTGGTATACTTAAACATACAACCAAATATAAAGCTTGAAAGGCATGAAATAAGTTTATAATAACATTTACATTAACATTTTTAGAAATTACAAAATTTTAAAAGTAAAATGGGTAAATTTGTGAATTTACACACTTATTTCGCAATATTTAGCACTTACCTTTATTGAATATAAATAAAACTTCACCAAAAAGTAAATTTTTCTTTACAAAATTTTTTTACAAAAAATCCGGAAAAAAAATCAACCAAACACAACTTAAGTTTCAACTGACACCGGAAAAATTTTGTTTGGTGCATGACAGCAACACATCCCTGGTTTTTCATGTTTTCTGATAGGATAAAAGCAGTGACGTTCGCAGGTTCTTTCCCAAATCGGAGATATGCGACCATTCCACATTGAAAAACTATACCACAATAGCATCAGTTCCCCTATGCTCAGATTATTTAGCGTTATTCTGACATTCAAACTTAAAAACATTTTTTTGGCAGCTCGATATTGGTTTTAGACCCTTGGTCTACAAGACAAAGTTTTTTTAAAACTGCCCGTCAATTTTTTTTTGATGCAGTCTTTATCTTTTTTGCCTCCCGAACAAATTGACCCGACCTAATGTGTACAGTTTTTTTAAATTATACTTCTCACAGCTGTTGCTTGGGCTGTACTTACCATGGATTGGTCATTATCGTTATTTGGTGCCTATGATTTCCGACCATGGCGTTTATTGGTCATCTTTAATTTACTGCCCGGTCTGATAGCGGCTTTAGTTTTAATCAAATTACCTGAGAGTCCAAAACTATTAATGTCTCTGGGTAAAGAGAAAGAAGCATTGGAAGCTGTGAATTGGATTTATAGAACAAATACTGGAGTCAAAACACCATTGGATATTCAAAAATTAAAAGCTGAAAAAAGAATGGTACCTGATGGTATTTTAGCAACAAAAACTGGGTAACTGAAACAAATTGCAGATAAACTTGAAATATGTTACAAATAAATCTTAACTTTGATTTATGCAATATTGCAGAATGGGTGCTTTAAAAAAAATGTGGCGTGATACAGTGCCTTTATTTAAGCGACCGCATGTTTTTAATTTTCTGATAAGTTGTTTCATTATGGCTGGATTCTTCTTTACGTAAGTTGCTGCCTGTATATTTTGGAATATTCTTTTAATTCGAATTTACTTTGTCAATTTTAGCTCCTCTGGTATGGGTCTTTGGTTTTCCGAAATCCAAAACCGTGTTGGCGATGTTGACGATAATGCCTCAATGACCGTTTGTCAGGTTATAGACGCTTCGATTGACACCAAAATGGATAATTCAACGAGGGCGGTAAGGTTTATTTTCATTTAGTTAAATGAAAGAGTCATGACTATTTGAAAATAGGAAAAGGTTTTTTGTATGATATATGATGGGTTAGATTTGATTTTTACTTAGTTGTTATGGAGGTTTTCTAACCAGTGCTTTTTCAATTGTAAATTAAAACATAAAAATTACAATTTTGTGCCGACGTTTCGTCAGTTATTTACTGACATCCTCAGGGCAAGACAAATTTTTTATTCTAAAAAAACAATACAAAATAATTTACATTTAACATTGTGCACTAATTTTAACATTTCACAAATTTTAAACTTACTGTATGTTTTTAATTTTAAAACTGATTTTAAATAATTTAAAGACAATTGAATAAAAATTGTTTACAAATATCACTACACTAAACAAAAAACACTTGACTGGACGGCTGTTACCGATGGAGTATTGCTGCATAATTGTTGTTGATGTTGTTGGTGTCTTCTTTGAAGTTCATCGCGTCATTTTCTCTTTCTTGTATACGCAAGCATTCCAGTGTCAATCTTCTGTTGGTCTTTCTTTCGATGTCCAAAATTTTCGCGTTCTCAAAATCAGCTGTATGTTCTGTTTCATATATATGTTGTGCTAGTGCAGTTGTTCTCTTTTTGCATTTTTTGTCTTTTGTTTTTAGTTGGTTCTTACCCTCTTTCTAATGTTTTTCACGTATTCGGACTTTTCCCCCTTCACAAAAGCAAAAAAATAGTTTTACTATTTTTCACACAACAATTACTTTTTATTTAAAGATCGTGAATATTTATTCAGATAATATCCAAGTTAAAAAAATTTAAAATAAAGATATTGGCATAATTTAGATTAGAATTTGAAGAAAAAGATTAAAGATTACTTACTTAATTGGGTAAATCACCCCCTATCCAACATACTGTAGCCGCAACATAATTTGATGACGTTGAATTCTGTTCGACCGAGGAGTTCTCATCTCATAGCAGATGTAAGCCATGTGTAAACGATCAAGATTTTTTTGATGGCACCCGATTTGGCTAAAAAATGGCATAAGCAATAGTAACATAGTGAGAAAAATTACTACCAATATTTTTTCGAAATTTAAAAAAATGGCGGAGATATGGGAAAGTTTTAGGTTAGTTTTTTTTGAGAAGCTATAACTTTAGCTGCATTTATCCAATTCTCAATTTTATGGTGTCAAATGATTTGTCACTTTTGATATTTTTTATTTTTCTTACAAAAAAAGCTACAGGTGTAACTTTCCAGTCCTTTAAAAATTGGAGTGGGCCTGCCAGTGGTTCTCCAGAAAAACAATAAAATGTGGCTTCTACAGCAATTTTTCAGTACAATTTTTTTGAATTTGAAATTTTTAATTAAACGTTAATTTGATTTTGAAAAAAGTGCGTTGGTACTTTCATTAGTACTATACATAGGTTGCCTTTTATATTTCGGGATTGGGCAACCCTAGTGTTGCAATCTGGCAACTGCCAGCTCTATCGTAAAGTTTGACATTTTTGAGGTTATACGTACTCAGAACATTTTGACATAGGAGCGCTATTTGTGTTGTTTACAGTAACTTAAAAGATTCATCTCGCCCAAAAAATGGAATTAAATCGTGAAAATTTTCGTGCGATTATTTTTTACAACTTTCGACGTGGATTAACTCAACAACAGTGCATCGATGAACTTAATTCAATTTTTGGCGATGAAGCTCCATCAAGAACCAGTGTTTATCGATGGTATGGTGAATTCAACCGAGGTCGTAGTTCACTCCAAAAGGAATTTCGAGAAGATTGTCCAAAATCAGTTGTTGTTCCGGAAACCATTGATGCTGTGCGCCAACTGATATTGCAAGATCGTCATGTGACCTATCGTGAGTTTGAGACAACCTTAGGCATTAGTGGGACCAGCATACATTCAATATTGCATGAACACCTGGCCGTACAAAAGATTTGTTCTCGTTGGATACCCCATAATTTATCAATCGCTTAAATTATCAATGGAAAAATTTATTTTCTTAACTCACTGTAAACAAAACAAATAGCACTTGTACATCAAAACGTTGTGAGTACGTTTATGCTAAAAAATGTCAAGCTTTATAATGGTGTTACCAGATTTTAGCATTGACATTAGTGTTGCCCAATCCCGAAATATAAAAGGCAACCCTTGTACAAGCAAAAAAACAGTCAATAAACTAACTTCAGCATTTGAAAATTTTATTTAATATAAATTTTAAATTAAAAAAATCTATTGAAAAATTGCGGAAGATACTATCAGCACTAAAATAAAGCGATAACAAATTTCGAATGAAAATTTTGTTTTGCTCGTGCAGTGTCACCCTGTAAAAAAGACTGCTAATTCCCATTGAGGAGAATTTTCTTGAAAAAATAATTAAATAACCTTTCTTATGGTGTATTACTTATTGAGATCGAATAAAAAACAGTTAAAGGGACCAATTTTAAATTTTTATGCAAATTGTAATGCTTTTTATAATCTTGCTTTAAAGCCCGCTAATTATTTCCAAGCCTAATGATTAAAAACATTTAAGTTTTATTTTTTTCACTAATAAATTCATCTTATTATCAAAATTTTGAGCCTACCGCAACTAGATCAAATGAAAAATGACCAATCTATTGTAGATTAAGGGAATGAACCGGACCCTATAGATCAGTTCTAAGCTAAGTTGGTCATACCATCTAAGGAAAAATATACATATATCGAAAATCAAATATGGATTCTCATATGATTTTTAACTCTGATGATGTCTTTTAATATGGTCTTTAATTTAAAAAAAAGACCACTTCGCTCATTAGCTTATTTGGAAGACAAATAATAGTTCTGTACGATATTGAAACCGAAATCTTAGTAAACCATTTCAATAAAAGAAAATAAATATAAATATTCTTTACAGTTTGCTGTAGAATATAGCTAATCCAGGTTCAGACAACGCCTCTTACTAGCAAGCGCTTTCATTTATGTGATACTTAAACGGCACAAATGGTGCTATAATATAGTGAGCCTTTTAGCCTTCCAGTTTTCTTGGCGATGCATTTAGCGCAAAAGAACAAAACAATTTTGTGCGTCCTCTAAATCATTCTCTATTAAATCTCGAAAATGCTGTTATTGAACTTTCAGGCTAGGATATCTCAAGAATCATACTAAAAAGAGCAATTCTAGGACCGAATTTAGATTCAGCAAGTATAAATACTTTGAAAATTACTATATTTGTTATGGTTTGTTGTGAAAGAAAAGAATACGACCACAGAATTGTCCTTTAACTTCCTTAATAATTAAAAAAATACTGTTTTTTGTTATATTTGAAGTTTTTAGCAAGATATGGTAATTTTAGGCATAAAACCTGATATTGTAGTTGAAAGCACTAGTCTTTTCCTTTAAAATGCGTTTTGAATTATATTGATATTTTTTTTTCCTCCGAAACATCACAAACTCAAATAACTTAAATATTCGGATTCAGCGTCGAGAATTACGCAAGCGTAACTTAGGTCTGGTAATTTTTTTTATTTTTTTGTGTGCAATCGCTTTTATATTTTCATGTTTATCAGATACAATTTGGTAAGAAACAGCTATTTTGAAAAATGCTATAAGTCAATAAAAAAAAATATAAGCAGGAAAAAAAAAAAAAAAATAATCATGAAATATCCTTACCAGGAACAGGCATATCTCAGTCAAGGGTAAAAAGGTTAAAAAGATAAGGACTGAATTAACTATGTACAAAAGTCTTAAGTGCAGTGTTTTTTGAACAACGAGTTTTTAAATGAAGCCTTTAACAAGACCGAAAGAGGAAACCAATAAAACTTTAACAAACAGTTAGAGGATCATCCAGGCATTCACAGTGGCGTAACGACGCGACTTCCACACAAATTCTCCAAATTCAAATTTTTATGAGAAAAAAAAAAAAAATACAAATTCCTACATGGGGTGGTCCTTCATCCAAATTTTCAAAAACTGAAAAAAATATGCTCACTCTATGAAAGTAGAAGAAGACTGGCTTATAAAGCCAATACAATACAAAGTGACTGTGTGAGAAGGAATTTATTTTAAATAGGACTATTATACTTTAATCGAGTTACACAGAAAAAAAAATTGAACATAATATTTATGAACGGCATTCATAAACCGAAATTCATTGATTTTCAAATAAATATTTTATTGTACAATAAAATTTTTTGATTTTAAAAATGATTCATTAATCGTAATAACATGAATTCATAAATATTTTTCTATGAAGAATTTTTTATGAACTTCCATTCTTAAATTTTAAGAATTTTTTCGTAAGCGTAAGAACGTTTCATAAAACTACAGATCAAAAATTAAATGTATGATTACATAAAATTAAAGAAAACGTTCATAAATTTTTAGTTACAGTTTCATCAACTTGAAATATTATTTTAAGGCTGTATTTCATCTTCGTCTTTTGGTTCTAGACAGGTTTATGCTAAAGGGCAAATAAAGTGTTCTTGAAAGTAATTTTCTATGTCGCTCATAACATAATGCCACTGATCAGTATGTATATATGAGTATATATTTTCCCAAAGGAAAAAGAGCGCTTTAAAAAGCTTTCTCCAGCATCAAGCCCATCCTTTCCTTAAGACGGACTACTTCATTTTAATATTGTATGTCCTAGGTTTTGGAACATGACCGTTCTTCTAATAAAAAAAAAATAATAAAAAAAATGCTTACCCGCATTTGGGTCTGAACCCGGAAACCAAAGCGCAGATAAAAATTTTAATTTCACTTTATAAATTTGAACAAAAAAAAAAAAATTATGAATTTTAGCCCAGGAAAATTAGACAAAAAAGAGCTGCTGTGCGAAATAATTCCAAGTGAATTTTTTTCACCGGAATTATATTTATTTATGCATGATAAATAAAGTGGAAAAAGTCCATTGAAGTCTATTGTGCGCATAAAAAGTTATAAGGCTCAAAGGCTGCTAAAATCAGTTTTTTGCAAATATCTCACTAACGCTCCACAATTTCGTAACACAGGAAATTTCCTAAGCAGAGATGTATGTAAAATATTTTCGTGTGGGTTATAGTGTAGGAGATAACCCATTTTAAAAAGTTGTTCACAGTTGTTATATGTAAATGCTACGTATAAGTTCGTATTGAAATATCTTACTTTTAAAATTGCGAATACTCTTCAACAAGAAGTCTTACAAAAAAAATTAAAAGACCGTTCAAAAGATAATTGGATTCTCTATACACCGTATTAAATTTTTTTTGCAGCGATTCATGGTCTAAATATTTAAATGTCTAAATATCTCTGAAACGGTAATTCATACGATTAAAAGTATCAGCAACAGTTTTGTAGAGAATCACAAGATCTACAAAACATAATAGTCTAAGATTCGGCAGTAAAAAAATGTATCGATCGAGTTTTTAGTTAAATAGTTTTTACATATATATAAGAATGGGGGAATATATTTTTTCTGGGTTGCCTCTCAAAATGTGGCCGCAAGTATTATCAAATAGCGACAACTTATGAACCGTGAGTCTCACGGGGAAAAAAGTCAAAAAGCTTTTTTATGAAGAGTCATATGTTCTACATGTAATTTTCATTATATGTAAAAAAAAAATTTACCGTTTAAGAATTATTTATTAAAAACCGATTTTTTTTACGCAATAAACAATAAACGTGAAAGAAATCCGGTTTTTAATAAATAACTCCTAAACGGTAAATTTTTTTTACATATGATTAAAATTACTTGTAGAGCATATGGCTCTCCATTAAAAAGATCTGGGCACTTTTTCTCGTGCGACCAACGGTTCATAAGTTATCGCAATTTGATAATACTTGCGGCTCCATTTTGAGAGGCAACCCAGCAAAAATATATTCCCCCATTCCTAAATATATGTAACAACTAGATTTTAACTAAAAACTCGATAGATACATTTTTTGCTGCCTGATCTCGTACTTTAAGCCATATGTGTACACATTGAAGTAACCGTTTAGAAGATATTAAAAAAAAAAAACCTTTAAATGTCAAAAAAATCGGTTTTCATTGAATAACTTCTAAACGGTTATTTCAATGTGTACACATTAGGGATTCCAATTTTTGGATTTTTTGCGATCCCGGGATTTTCGGGATCAGAAATTTGAATCCCGGGATCCCGGGATTTGTATGAGCTTTTTTTCGTTCTAAATAAAGCAGAATTTAGTATTAAAAATTCCTAATATTTTGTATTATATAGCCCTACTACACCCCTACAAAGATATTTTATTTAAAAAGTGTCAAAAATATTAAAGAGCAATTTCTTAAAACAGGTACATTTTATTAAGCAGTTCACGTCTTTTTTAAAAAACAAAAATTCATAAATACTTATTTACTTCAAAAACAAACATAAGGTACATTGCAGCGTTATATGCTTTGTCAAATACATATGAAGCCAAACACGCCAAGTGTACCAGCTGGAAATTTTTTGTCTCCGATTTCGCTCAAATTTTGGCAATATGGTAGTTCCGGTGTGCAAGAACAATAATCCGGTAGGATTTGGTCCTAGTACCATTTGTTGTAAAAATACAGGTTGTTGAATTTGGCGTTTTTAGTCATTTTCATGAAAAGGGTGTTTTTTCAAAAATTTATAGCTTTCACCAAAGTTTGTAAATTGATATATCTAAGTAACTAGTCCCATTCACTTTTAAGTGTTCTTTTTATGAAAAAATATTACTTGGTGAAAAAAATTTTAATTCACCAACGTTTTTTAATCTTAAAAATACTTCTGAATTTTTTTGAAAAATAATTTTTTTTTTTAAATTTTTTCAAAAATTAAAACCCATATGAAATATGGCTTATTTTTTGTAGATCTTGTGATTCTCTACAAAATTGATGCGGTTGCTTTTTATCGTATGACTTACCGTTTCAGAGATATCCTTTAAAAACCAATATTTTCGAAACCTTAACGGTTTTTGAAGAATATCTCTTAGACCATGAGTCGCTCCAAAAAAAATTTAATACGGTGTATAGAGAATCCAATTATCTTTTGATCGGTCTTTTAATTTTATTTGTACGGCTCCTTGTTAAAGAGTATTCGCAATTTTAAAAGTAAGATATTTCAATATGAACTTTTACGTAGTATATAACAACTGTGCACAACTTTTCAAATTGAGTTATCTCCTAAACTATAAGCCACACGAAAACATTTTGAACATCTTTACTTAGGAAATTTCCTGTGTTACAAAATTGTGGAGAAAAAATTTTCTGTAAAAGTTTGCGTGAGCGAGATATTTGCAATAAACTGATTTTAGCGATCTTTGAGCCTGAATTACTTTTATGCGCACAATGGACTTCAATGGACTTTTTACATTCATAAATAAATATAATTCCGGTGAAAAAAATTCACTTGGAATTTTTTCGCAGAAAAATTCTAATTTTCCTGGGCTATTTTGTTCTTAGATTCCAAGAAGAAGTTCTTACATTTTATGAAAAATTCATAAGCGTGCGTATGCGTTGTTAAACGTATGAAAGAAAATACTTATATTAAATGAATGCTGTTCTCGGCTCAAATTAGATTAGAAATAATAAAGATTTCATTTGTATTATGTCCCTTGTTTTTGTGTGCAAGTAGTTTAGATCACATGCGCCGTTTTTGCATATCTGTCTGACTAACTTCTCTTTTTATTCCTTATCATTCAGGTTTGTAACGATAACATCAACACCAAGAGTTACATTGATTCACTTACCTTTGGTTTTTCCTACATTTTGGGTTACATTATACTGGGCATTATAATCAATCCATTTGGACGAAAATTGACTATGATTGGTGCTCTCGTCATCTCTGGTATTTGTGGTATCACGCTACTTTTTATTGAGGATCCCATAGCTATTGTTGTTGCATTTTGTTTATTTCTAATGCTACCCGGCTTGTGTGTATCGGTGTTAAGCGGCGCTGTGGTGGATTTAGTGCCCACACATCTGAGGTGAGAATTTCACTTTCAATATATCGTAAATTCTTTGAATTTTTCAATTAACATTACAGAGGCAAAGCCGTTTGTATCTGCTTGATGTTGGGCCGCTCTGGCAGTGTATTAGGTAGCAACCTAATCGGTGTGTTGCTGGAATCATACTGCTCCATAACGTTTAGCGTATTCTCAGCGTTTGTCTTTGGTAAGTCCCATTCATTGGCGAGATTCTATTGCTAATGATTTATCATTAAATTGTAATTGCATATTGTGATATCGTTATTGTATTTTTCAGTATGTGCCCTATTGACGTTAACATTGCCAATATGAAAAACTGCCAGTTTATTACTAAGTAGCCAACTTTCCCTCAGTAGTTTAGTTCTCGGATAGAATAAATAACTCACATAAGTACCTACTACGTACTATCCGTAAATGTATTACGAGCATTCGAGCTAAGTTCAATTAGCAATTTAGATTAGGTGAACGAACGTTCAGATGCTTTTTCATATGCCAAACATGATAAAAATTTTAATTGTTATTATTTTATTTTAGATTTAATTTTAATTAGTGAAGGCGTCATAATGGCCTTTTAAGTATTGTTAAGCGTTTAAAATGTTAAGATTATTTGTTTTTGTTAAAATAAAAGAAAGAAAAATTGTTTGAATTGTGAGTTTCGTTAAGGATATGAAATTCGATCTATGATTTTTTCAAATCCACTAAGAGTGTGGAAAAATCAAATAAGTAGTAAGAAGAAATTGAGAAGCGTTGATAAACATCAAAAATGTCGAAAAAATCACATGTTAGTAAATTATAGATACTTAACTTTTTAAAAAGTGTTTATCGGCCATTGATTCATAGTTCAAAACAAATCATCTAAATTGAAAAAAAAAAATTACCAGCTGAAAAAATAAAATGTTTTTGAACTGCTTTGGAATGAACTTGTTCGATGAGTCTGAAAACAGTGTTTGCTTTGATTGTGCGGGTTGAATAAATGCTATAAATTATCACAAAAGTATTGAACGCTATTGTAGGAAATATTTTTATGAAATTTTCAATTTAAAAAAATTGGCCTGTAACGTCATAAGTCAGGCAGTTTACTACTGATGGTTCTGTTAAAAATATGAACACATAGTTTATTGTCATCAATTGATCATTGTTTCACGGAGAGGAAAAATATTCTAAAATCAAGCCCAAATCGTTTTTAAATGAAATATTTAGAATTAAGCTCAATAGAGCACAAAATCATCCCAAAATATGCTTAACTTGTTTGCAATTCAAATTCAATTGAGTAGTGGCTGTACCAAAGGTGCTAAGTACCAATACGAGGCAAAACTAATACATATTATGTGCCATAATTATCGGTTATTTCCATCTGTGTGTTTATGATTCCCAATATGCTTATGTCAACTATTGCTTTAATATTTTCTGCTGCGTATTTGTGGTAGTGTAATTACTACTGACATCCTATAATGGGACCTTACGATGTACTGAGATGTTGCTATGGACATTTTGGTACATTGATTTTTGACATTAAAATGACATTTCTTTCATTGGGCAGAAATGGGCATTTTCATATTTTGATAAATGAGAAAAAAAGGCCAGCGCACAGTGGTCCCAAAGTGTGTTTTTTCTTGAGGACGCATTGTAGACATATTTCAGTGATGGGGGCTTATAGGTAATTTAACAAGGAAAAAAATAAGCTACCGCTTTTAAAAAAACAAATCGTTTTAACCACATTTCTTGGGATTCAAACCTGAAAAATCGAAAACGAAAAATTTATAGAACCATTCATCCGATTTTTATGATTTTAATGAGTAGATACGTTAGCTATTGAGGAACTGTGAAACTTATTGTTTCAAAATTCCCTCGGCCTTGTCCGGGATTGTAAAAATCTTAATAGCTCGGGAACCGTTAACCCAAATTTGTCATATCTCTGAAACTATTTGGCACAGGTGAATAAGATTTGATTTCAGATAAAGTGATGCGAACACCTGTGTCAAATAGTTTCAGAAATATCACATATTTCTTGGTTTTAGAATGAAGGGGCGTGGCCCTGCCCATTTTTATTGAACATTTTTTCCCAGTGCCGATTAGATATGTACCAAATCTCATTTACCTGAGCCAAATATTTTCAGTGATACGACAAATTTCGGGTGGAGAGGGCGTGGCGCCGGCCATTTTTTTATTGGATACTATTAACTCAAGTATTGTTCATATATGTAGGTACTAAATCTCATCCTCCTTATGTCACATAGTTTCAAAGATAGGATTTATTGTTTCTTATTTTTATATAAATAGCGTTTTTCCGACATTCAACAGCCTTGCGGCACGGTCAAATATTTTCCGATCGGGGCCAACATTTTTATGCTTGATGCTTACTCCAATACGAAACTTTTTAGCCCCTGGGAGCAAAGTTTTTTTAATTTTTAATTTTAACGATAGGTCTAATAGATAAATAAGTTTTTTTTTTCGCTGAGATACAAATAACATTTTGGATGCTGCACGTTAAATCTAAAATGATTTTAATAGAGCTATGAAATGATACTAATCTTGACCCCTCACGTCACCCCCTGGGGGCGCAACTCGAAATTTTCCAATAAACTAAATTTTGTATTTTTATGTTTGTATTTGTCGATTACAACGCCGAATAAGAAACAATTTTAGGCAAGTGTTGCATTTTTGAACGTAGAATCCGAATTAAAAATAAAAAAATTAAATTAATTAAAAAATTTTGAAATTCGCACCCATCCCACCTGCGGGAGGGTGACGTGCGGTGTCAAGATTAGTATCGTTGAATAGCGCTCTTAAAACCACGGGACTTTTTTTTGCTTTTGATTTAACTATTTCCGGACTTTCCATATACCCTGTAAGTTAATTGAAAAAAGCTGTACAATTGCTTACAACGCAATTTTCAGAATTTTTCGTTATGAACGTTAATTAATTTATGGAGTTATTCAATTTAAAATTTTAATGCTTCATAAATTGATCACTTCTACTGTTTCTGTTTGTCTGATATTTTATTAAATTTTAAAATATTACGTTTAAGTCTTTTTGAAAAAATTTTTTAGAAAAAATTTTTAATACACTACTGAGCATAACTATAGACGCACCTAGTTTTTTATTAGTATACTTAGATATAAAGAGAATACCATAAATGTAACTACAGGGTAAGGGAGCTGCCTTAGAAGGAATACCTTTGGCAGAAAAAAATAGTCATTTGATTCGCACTAAGGTACCGTAAAGTTTAACTTCAGTGTTTTTTCATTTCATTAAGTTGAGAATAACTATAGACGCATTGTTAAATGTGACTAAAATCTATTACAAAACAAAATAAAATCTAACTTAATACTTAGTAGGACCTCCATTATTGTTTATTAGTTCAAATAAATGGGATGGCATACTTTCTACTAATTTTTTCAGCGTATTTTGATGCAAAGTGTACCAAGCACTAATAACTTCAGTTTTTAGTTCATCAATGCTTTGGTATTTTTTGTTTTCTTTATAAATTTCGCGAACCATAATGCCCCAGATGTTCTCTATGGGGTTTTGATCCGGAGAGCATGCAGGCCATTCCAGAACATTGATTCTTTTTGCCAGTTACCAATCCCGAGTCATCCGGCTGGCATGAACAGATGCGTTGTCTTGCTGAAAAACCCATTTTTCCGCCTGTGTGTTCGCAAATAAGGTAACAAATTTGTCTGCAGGAGTGTCGTGTACTCTTCTGAATTAATTTTGGTTGATGGAAATGCCAGTTCCAACATTCCATCAGCACAGAATGCACCCCTTACCATTAAACTGCCACCACCAAAGTTCTTTTTTGAAAAATAACGGTGATCCTTCCTTAAATATCTCTAATAATAGGAAAAGGAGACAGGGCCGTCCAAATTGAATTTTTTCTTTTCAGAAAATATCATCTAAAACAGAAAACCCATGTAAAAAGTAGCACGAATTGATTATCTAAAATTATTAACCTTCTTCCAGTCCGTTTGTAGATTTTCCCGAGCGAATTTGAAGCGAGCGCATTTGTGGCGATCCAGTAACTTTGGCGCTGACTTTAATTTCTGCCTTACGATGTGCTTGCATTTAATTAAAACTCGATTAACTGTCCATCTGGAAACATTTAAGCCGCATTTGTTGGAAATTTCACGGCAGCTCTTCATTGAATTATTGAAAAATTTTCCGCTTATCTCGGACAGACAGCTTTTACTTTGGCCCACTTTTTTTATTCTACCCATATTCAGATGGATTTGCCAAAAAACTACGGACTTCGTGGTCTGACCGATGAATTTTGCGACCAATTATTACAATTTAATAGTGACAAAAAATTATATCTTATGTCACCAGAGACAGTAGAAAAATTAAGTAAATTGCAATGCGTCTATAGTTATGCTCAACTTAATAAAACGGAAAACACTAAAGTTAAACCTTACGGTACCTTAGTGTAAATCAACTGACAATTTTTTTCTGCGAAAGATATTCCTTCTAAGGCAGCTCCCTTGCCTTGTAGTTAGATTTATAGTATTTCGTTTACATCCTGGTATACTAAAAAAAAAAATTAGTTTCGTCTCTAGTTTGACTTTTGAGTGGCTTCCGACGTGAATAGAAGATGAGAGAGAGGTGCACTCAAAAGTTTTGAAAAGAGACCCCCAGTTTAACTAATATGCAGATGTCTATAAAACAATACATCGATTTTGTATGAAATCACATCATTTATTTGAGGTATAACATGGAAATCTCGAATGTTATAAAAATTTCGGCAGTTGAATAAGAGAAATCGATTAATTCAGCTAAAAGTGCCATTGCTCATATACATTCTCTACCTCCACGCATTTAAAAATTAAGGGGATTTTTCATGCTTCTCAAAATAAACGATCCTGAAACACTTTCCAACACTCTTTCACTCCAGCCGTGCCCAGTTATGTACATATATATTATCTAAGACAGCAAACAGTGCTGCACAATGAACTCCAAGTGTTGTTTTCTTTCTTCCCTTCCCAGTAGAACTTGGTTTCGTTTTTCTTAACTTGAAATAATCCGGTTTGGTTACTCATTCAAAAGTACGAATAAACCGTTGATGCCGTTGTTCTCGTAAAAGTACGTTCTACGAGTATTTATAAAAAAAAAAAAGTTTTTAACTAAAAGTAAATACAACAACAAAGAAAAAAACAAAAACAACAGAAATGTTCAAGTAACAGGTGGATGGAATAAAAACAACTGAATGCAAAAGCAATCTTTTAGTGTTATGAAGAGCGTTTAAAGCTTCAAAACTTAAGCGCGCAATTTAAAAAAATCGCTTGAAAAGTCGAAATAAAAGGAAAATGGCTGCTTCCACTAACGGTAAAGATAATACAGAACAAGGACGGCGGGCAACAAATGTGGAGATTATAAGTGGAATACCAAATGAATACGACTACGATAGCATTTTGGGAAAAATTGGTAAGTTTTAGTACTAATGCACTTAAACATGGAGAGTGACAGCTGTTCAGTATCAAATTGGAGAAATGTGCTCAACCACGTGTTCTAGGATAATTGATAGCGAAATAAAAAAAAAACAATAATATAAAACTAGAATAATTTGAAAATTGCAAAACAAAAATAGTGAAAGTGATAGTTGGAAGTGTTGAAATATATAATTATTTTAAACGCCTTGCAATCTGTAATAATTTGTGTTTTATTTTAAAAGGATTCGGCAAAGCACAATGGTATATGTTATTAATGGGTGGAATGAGCACCCTAAATTCATTATTCACACAAACCATCTTTAGCATAATCGCCATTGCATCACAATGTGAATTCGAAACAAATCAAGCTGAGAAAGGCATCATGATGGCTGCTTGTGTTGCAGGTGAGTGAACATTTGAATTTTTATGCTTAGGGTGTATCGAAAAAATTAGTAAGCATTGAATATTTATGAATAGTTTGTATGATTTTGAGAAGTATTTGGCACAGAAGTGATACTCGTAATGTTCGAAATATAAAGTCTTTCCTTTTTAAAAAATAACATCCAAAATCTAATAAAACGGCTGGTCTTTTAGAGGTAAACGACCTTTAATAGGAATATCTGTAGATTAAGCTTCCACCATTCCCACACTTCTGTGACAGTTTATATTCAGTGTACTTTTAGTACAGTGAAATTAGCTAAAATTTCACCCAAAAAAGGATATAATTGCTGTGGTCATGAGCCTTGGCACAGTTGCTTATTAGAGTATAGTTACTTTACAAAAAATGTCTACCCTTCAGAGGCCAAAAAGTTTTACTTGTTACAGTTATGAAATTTGGAGAGAAGACGCGTATGGATGCGAATTAAAGATTTTCATCAAAAAACGAAAGTCCGAAATCGTGTCGGTTAAGTCTTTTTGGCGGTAAGGGCTCGAAATAGCACTACAAAATAGTAAAATTTAAAAAAAAAAATTAAAAAAAGGTATTTTTTAATTGAAATATGAAGCAAAACACGCCAAGTGTAACACCTGAAAATTTTTTTGTCTCCGATTTTGGTCAAATTTGGCAATATGGTAGTTCCGGTGTGCAAGAACAATAATCCGGGAGGATTTGGTCCTTGTCCCATTTGTTGTTAAAATACAGGGTATTGAAGTTGGCTTTTTTATTCATTTTCATGAAAAGGGTGTTTTTTTCAAAAATTTATACCTTACACCAAAGTTTGTAAATTGATATATATTAGTAACTGGTCCCATTAATTTTTACCAAAATTTTTTACACTTAAAATCACTTTTGAATTTTTTTCAAGAAAAAAAAAACCCGCCTTAAACTTTTTTAAAAGAGGACGTGATAGACCCAAAACCAACTGGAAAAAGGTCGCTGGAAAATGAAATCCAAGAATCGGGAAAGTCGTGGCAAGAGATCAAAGTCATCGCAAGGGATTGCGACGAATGGAGATGTTTCATATTGGCCCTATGCTCTTCCTAGGAGTTAAAGGAGAATACATACATACATACATTTTGAAAAATGAACACCCATTGGGTCAAAATGGATAAAATTGCTTTTTGCTTACTTTGGCTGCCTCTACCGCTCGAAATATCAACTATTACCACGTCCCAGATCAAAAATACGTAAAATTTTATTGGCAGTGATTTTTTCTGTGCGAACAATAGGAAACGAGATAAATCGAATCAAAAATATTTCTAGATGGCGGCTGAAGCGCAAAGGGAGCGAGGCCACCTTTTTGGATTTAGGTCTCTACAGTGTTCCTTAAAACATTAAGCAAAAAAAATTGCAGTGCTTAATTTTTTCTAGGTCTTAATACATTTTTCGAAAACTTCGCTTCATCAAAATCAGATGAAAAGCCGAGGAACTATGAATTTTCAAATATATGAAAAGTTGCATCGGACTTCTTTTTTTATACCCTACACCCATGGTATATTCACTTTGTCCTTCCGTTTGTAACGCAGAGAAGGAGGCGTGACAGATATGGAAAAGTATATATATTCTTGATCAGCGTCACCATTTTTTCAGATAATCCAACCAAATTTCACTTAAATTCTAAGATGCAAGCTCTGAGAAAAAACTGGGTGAATTCGGAGGGCGTGGTACCTCCCATATTAGCAAAATTTTGAAAATACTGCTGTGTAGGGTATTTAATGTTTGGCCAGGCCAAAGGTAACACCCTTACTAGTTCCTTATTGGAATGGAATGGCCCATATATAATTTTTTTTAATAAATTATTATTTTATTTCGCTTGAACTAACAATTTTAATAATTTAAGATCAGTTTTTGGAACAGAAAAAAACTTGAGTCCCTCGAATCCAAATTTTTTTCTCTGACGAACTCGTAAATAAAATAACAGTTGAACGAAAAAAAAAAAAAATAAAACTTTGAGTATTGTATCATTGAACATGATATTTATATTGAAATAGTTTTCTGGTCATTGAATAAATGATATGAATATCGCGCCTGTAAAATGGTTAAAAATTACATATCCAGTAAATACAAAAATTTAAATTTATTAATGTTTTTTAAGTCTGATTAGCAATAGCATTGTATGTGAAAAGCTTTTTTTCTTGCAAAACCACGCGAAAAAAGCAACAAGTCGTGATTATATATCACGTTATTTATAAAAAAAGTAGTTTTGTTTTACAAAAGACATTATTTATGTAAATGCTAAAATTTTGTATGTGAAGATAAAAATAAAACCTTTTTTTTTATTTGCAAAAGGGTCAATCATTGTGTAATCGATTAGGATTTGGGTTGACAAAGTTAGTATTTGAAAAAAAAATAAATAGGGTGCTCCAAGCCCCAAATTGGCTTAAAAAAAAGAAGCTTTTTTACACCTAAACTTAAATTTTTTTTAGTGTAATCTTTTTTTCTAAAGCTCATGCTTTTTAAAACTAACCCTGAAAACTTCACCAAAATCGGATAAAAAGCCGAGGAGCTATGAGTTTTCAAATATGATGTGAGTATCAAAAAGTTGCATCAAACTTCCTGTGGCCGCCATCTTGGATTTTTTTTTGGAATTTCGCAAAATCATTTCACTAGAGTCATATGCACGTTAAATACTAACTTTTCACAATTTTCAAAAAAAATCAGAGATTTTAACCCAAATCTTTATCGATTACACAAAAAAATTAAAACTCCCCTCCCCTAAGTGACGGCAGCGTGGAGTAAAAAACATAAAAAATACACAGAGCTTGAAGATTGCCCGAACTTAGCTCCCCTGGAAGCATCACGTTTCTTATACAAATACAATAGGTTTTTTTGAAAAAAAAAAAATAAATTTTGTATATGAAGATCATAGATAGTAAAGTGATGAATTATCAAAAATGGTTTTCCCCAATAAAAATTTCAACTTTTACATTTTAATAATACACCAACCAGCTTGAATTTGTATCATTTGCGCTCTTATTGACATTTAATTAAAAAAAATTCCCACATACATACAGATACAAATTTTTCATTTGCAAATGTTCAATTGTAGCAGCTGAGTTACGTTATATTCTTTTTAATTTTTTTTTTGATTCACCCAACCAATTGTAGATCAAAAACGGTTTTTCTAACCTATTTTCCTTTTAAGGCATTTTTATCTCAACTTATTTCTGGGGTTATGCCAGCGATGCTTTTGGAAGACGCAGCACACTCATTTACGGAACAACGTCCACCATCATATTGCAATTCATTTCAATGTTTGTGACGAATGTCTGGGTTTTTAACGTCATCAACTTTTTTGTGGGTATCAGGTGAGTTCTATCGTGGGGAAATACAAATTGTGGCAACTAATTCAGGTGTTCCCTTCCTCTACTCGGTGTTTCGAATATATTTACGCTATAAAGCTTAGGAGCTGCTTCAGCGGGCATGTATTCGTATCTGAGTGAGTTCAACAGAGTCAAACACAGCGCCATAGTCATAAACTTTTCATCGATGTTTGTCAGCGTTGCTGCCATTTTCGTTCCAGGTAATGTATTGCGGAATTAATTAGAATTATGTCGTGTCTGCAATGCTGATTTGACGTATGTACATGCATACTTGCATATTTGTGTATCTATGTATGTACATTTGTAATGTGCTAACACTTGGCGGAATTTTAATTTCTAATTTAATGTGAGATATTTTTTTTCTTTATTCTGATTTTTATAGCAACATCATGGCTTGTTCTCTCGTTCGATTGGTCTATATTCATTTTCGATGGTTTTATATTTCGTCCTTGGCGTATCTTAATATTTCTCAGCTTGTTGCCGGGTTTAGTTACGTTGGTACTATTGATTTTATATCCGGAAAGTCCAAAATTACTTTTGGCCAAGGGCAGACAGGATGAGGCAAAAAAAGCTGTTGAATGGATTTGCAAATTCAATACAGGCAAAAGTGTTTGCAACATATTGAATATTCCATCATATAACTTGAAGTCAGAGCTGGCCGAAGAAGTTGAACATCGGAAAGGTTGTGGTGTTCTAGTGAGCATTTGGAAGGCAACAGTACCGTTATTTAATAAGCCACATAATCGAAATTTTATAATAAGCGCAATAATCGTATTTGGCTTGTTTTTCAGGTATGTACTTAGATACTGCAGCAAAGTTTTTAGATGTTCTTATATTTTTTACAATTTGTAATCCATAGTTATACTGGTATACAACTTTGGTATCCGGAAATTGTAAATCGTTCTTCTAGTGGAACAACGCTGGAATCTCAAACAGTATGTGAAGTGTTAGATGTATCATTTGCCCAGCAACATTTAGTGAATACTCGTGATTCTAATGTCACTACCGTAAGTAAGAAAATGTTAAGTTACGGCTTATGATAAGAGCATCAGGTATATTTGATTTTAGCTAGGAAGCTGCAATTTAATGAAAATGTTTGATTCAGTTCGAGGAAGTAAACTATTTAAAGGGCAGTCGTATGTCAAAAGGAATCCTCAATTAATTTACAATTAAATGGCGCAGTTTTCATTAAATTCCGATTTTTATCACTTTCATCAATTAAATGCTGAAACTCCCATATCTCGATTACTTTACTTGGTCGTTTTGCCGTCGTTGGTTCCGAGTAATCTTTGCTTTAGAGTGCAGAAAACATTTTTTTGAGACAAATGCCACATTCAAAAAGCAGTGTAGCTTACTTTTGCCAACGGCGCACACTGTAGACATTTCTCAAAAGTGGTTGCGAAAATCACTTTTGGTGTGGTGGAAATTCGCAAATCTAATGATGCAGTTCGATAAGCAAATGCTCAATACTCAATAATATAAAATTTTAGCTCATTTGAAGAAATAGTTCGCTTTGTAGAGCTGGTCAAAGTCTAGGTATGTTTTTTTCGAATTTATCCGCACCCATGAACAAGCTATATATAATTCATGTTTTTATTATTTTTTGTCTCAAAAAAAAAGTGATATGGAAAACTTTGTTTTAGAGTTTTCTACTTCTTTAGCGCTCTGTGGGTCTTATAAAATGAAAATTTTAAATGCTTAAGCTTTAACATTTTCAATCTACAGAGATACCTCGATTTGTTTAGAAGTTCAAAAGATTTACATTTCGGGTCTTTTTTAAGTTTTGGGACATTTTTATTTTCACTGCTCAGCAACCATAAATTAATAACAATTAATATTTTTAAATATTTTTTTCTAACTTTGTATGCATAATTTGTACACCTATCAGAAAGTTTAACTTCGTCCATGGATTCCATAGCATCTCTAAGATCATTATATTCAAAGTTTGCACAATAAGAGCTGTATTTTTTCCTGTCCATTGCAAAAAAAAAAAAAAAACAGAGATATCTCAAACGTTCAGAAATTATGATTTTTGCAACAAGAAATGTCAGATGTCGCCACTGTGCGGCGTCCAATAGCCCTGAAATTTCTCCAAAAATTATATTTTTAACTCTTCCGATTGGATTATTATGATCTAATTGTAAAAGTTATGACTTAAGGATCACAGACCTGATAGACAAAATTAGTTACCGGATTTGTACAAAAAAAAAAAAAAAATGTCATGTGGACATCATTCAAAATATTTTTCTCTCAATTTGTTGGACTGTGTTATTGTAATTTTTTTAGATTTGTGATGCCAGCATATCTGCAGAAACCTACATCAATAACATAATCGTAGGGTGTGCCTTCCTTGCAGGATTTCTACTGCAAGGTGCGTTATTGCGACCACTAGGTCGTAAAAATGTTCTGCTTGGAGCAATTGGCATAACAACTCTATGTGGAATATTGCTGCAATTCATTACAAACTCCATTGTTCTGTTAATACTATTCAGTCTGTTCATTCTTATGCCTGGA
The DNA here is from genome assembly GCA_951812925.1 of Calliopum simillimum. Classification (NCBI taxonomy): domain Eukaryota; kingdom Metazoa; phylum Arthropoda; class Insecta; order Diptera; family Lauxaniidae; genus Calliopum; species Calliopum simillimum. Next base: position 83,407,003 of record OX638368.1, on the reverse strand, counting down.
TTGGCTATTTCTACGATGTGTGGTGCGGTTGTGGACTTAATACCTGTGCAATTAAGGTGAGTTCTGCGGACATAAATTTAGACCAACAATAAGTTTGAAATATCAGAAAATTTTATTTAAATTTATTTGTTCATTTTTTTTTTGTAGGAGTAAAGCCTTAAGTATTTGCTTAACTGTGGGTCGATTGGGTATTATCGTTTCGACAAATCTCATTGGTGTTACGTTGGAACCAATGTGTGTTGGAACTTTTGCGATATTCACGATTTCAATCTTCGGTAAGTTGTTATTGATATATACGAGTATGTATGTATCTAACTTGAAGAACATCTTAAATAATTGAAAACTTATTTTACTTACAGTTTGTGGAGTACTGATACAGCTTCTGCCTATATAAAAGTTTTTGCTGGAGTGGGAAAACTTGAATTACTTTGTAGTTTTATAAAACCTTTTCGAGTATTGTACATAGCGTTGCGTTAAGTTGTTAGCGATAATTGATTGCCATTATTAAAAGTAGAATCAAACAAAAAATTAATATAAAGGATATTTTAAGCGCCATTGTAAGTACATAGTTGTTTGCCTTATTGCAGAAGACTTATTATTTTTTCAATGCCGATAGTCTACAGCGACTTATAAAAAAAGCAACTAAAATATTAAAACAAAAAAAAAAAAAAAAAAATCTTACAACTCAGTAGGGTAAGGTGGTGTTGGACGTAAGCATCGTGAAATGTGACGAATGGTACATGTGTGAAAATAGCAAAGCTTATTGGTGGCGACAACCAAACACTCAATTTAATATTAAAATTATTCGTTCTACACTGAAACATGGGGCGATTTTAGTGTTTATCGATGGTAAAATGGATGAGTTTGGTTACCTTAGCATTTCGAAAGATAATGTTAAGCAAAACGCTAAAAAACTTGGTATTGAAGAGAATTTTGCATTTTACCATTATAAAGACCTGAGGCTTTCTTTCCATGTAGCGCAATCATGGCTGATACAAAACTGTCCCAAGCTATTGTAAACGCCTCCTCAATCACCTGGCATCAACGTGATATAAAATTTATGGACCAAATGGAGCAAGAACCTCTACAGCAGGACTATCCGTAACATAACTCAACTTCAGGAAAAATTGGTCAAAGAATGGCATGACACTCAACCGGAAGTTTGCTAATAGACTATCAACAAATTATGGAAGTGCCAAATTTTAATACTATTTTTTATTGTCTGGTTAGACGTTTGATCTCTAAAAAGTGATTTTTTTAATTTATCGCTTATAATATGCGTTTAGAACCACATTTTTTTTGCTTTGTTGGTACCGACCGAACTAGAAAAATAAATAAAATTAACTGCATCTTTTTTTTCCAACTAAATTACAAAGCACTCAAAAGAAGCTATTCGCTCTGTCCGGTTAGTCGTTTGAACCACTGAAGGTATACGTTATGTACGAATTTACCCCTTATATAGGGTACTTTCGTAAGCTTAGCGCATCTTAAGAAAATGTGCCATTACACTTCATAATTTGATATTTTTTTACTTTGAATAAGGTGTTAGTTTGCTTTTTTTGTCAAAAAGTCAAAACTGTTCGAGTCCACCCCACCTTACCCTACACGTGAAGGAACTGAAAATTATATTTAAAACGTTGGGTGGGGCACTTATTTGAGAGTGCGAATTTTTCGACAAGTGTGCGGTATTCTTATTTGGCACCTACCGACCGATTTTCAGTAAAATAGCTTGTATAGCTTGCGAAATATAATGGGATGTAACGAAGAGTCGAAAAATAAGGCGCCATAAAAGTGTTTCAAAATGTGATGGCAAAAAACGTGTTCAAAAATTTAAGTGCTCGGAAGCGCCAGATCTTTCGTGTTGACCGAAGTGTGATGTTTTTGTGATGCCACGAGGACTTAAGCAAGGACTGCCCCAGAAAAATTTGACCTTTTTATTCCTTAAGATTATGATTTACCTGATGATCGTGCAGGTCGAAATATGAGTGCTATTTTTTCTATATAACATGACGATTAAAAAAATATATAACACTTGTCAAACAAACTTCAAACGATAAAGATGTCTAGCAATCAAGAAAATAAAACGCGAACTCATTTTGTACACTTACCTTCAAAAACCAGAATTAAAATTTACAGTCATAGTAAAAAAAACAAGGTGCATCAAAAAAAAAAACTGTCCAACGGGTTATTTCGAATTATAGGTCAACTTATTACGCGGAAAACGGGTTCAGGAAGAAAAGCCAGTATAGACCCACAGTTGGTGAAAAGGGTGAAACGTCTTTTTAAGCAGAATCCCAATACTTCAGAACGAGATATGGCTGCCAGAGCAGGAACCTCAAAATCTTCCATAAATAGACTAAAGAAAAAACTTAAGCTAAAGACCTACAGAGTTCAAAAAGTACCAGACCGTTCCGATGAAAAGCAGTTAGAGGCTCAAAAGCGAGCTCGAAAGTTATATGTATGTCGGTTACCTGATTAAACTTGCTGCATAATGGACGATGAAACATACGTTAAGGCAGATTTTAAACAGCTACCAGGACATGAATTTTATACCTGTTCGGAGAAGGGGCAGGTACAGAGCAAATTTAAAGCGAAGAAAATTACAAAATTTCCCAAGCAGTATATGGTTTGGCAGGCCATATGCACTTGCGGTCTGAGAAGCAGTTTTTTTGTAACACAGGGCACAATTAACTCGAATATTTATATTGATGAATACCTTCAAAAACTTTTTTTGCCATTTATTCGTGAGCATGGGGGTACTGTAATATTCTGGCCTGATTTAGCAACCTCTCACTACTCTAGAGCCACCATAGAATGGTACAAAAGCAATAATGTTAATTTTGTTCCCGAAAATGCGAATCCACCTAACTGCCCAGGGCTCTAATGAAATCAGATCTGCGGAAGAGTAAAAGTACTACAAAAAATTTAAAAGATTTAAAAAATAAGTACTGTTGACGAAACAACTGTACAAAACTTAATGAAGGGTCTTAAGAAAAAAGTGAAATATTTTTATATAAAATAAATATTTGTTAATAGTGTAGAACAGAACATTTGTGCGAAAAATTAAAAAAATCAGTTTTCAACCTGACCTCAAAGTGATCGGCAGCATGTCTTTTGGTATGTATGAATTTTTTTTCTTCGGCTGCTTTGTTTTTGACGCAAGCATGAATTTCAAAATAAAAAAACGTGTGTTCCTACCTCGACACGAATTACAGTTGCAACGGCGTTTGTGTTGTTGTGATTTTTGAAACCAAAAATCAGATAACACAATTGTGTTAACCGGGAACTAGTGTAAGTTTCAACTAAAGCTCACAATTGTGTCATCTTATCAATTTGCAGGTAAAAAATTCGATTTTTCTAAGGATTTTGACCTCCAAAATGCCTTAGATATTCTAGAGAACTCTGATGCTGAGGACTTTGTAACAGCAGCTATCATCTAGAAAATGAAAGCTCATCCGAGGATGACTATGAAGATGGTAAATATTTTAAGCTCTTATGTATCCTACATGTATTATTGTTTGTTTAAAAATTAGGAATAGCGGGTTCTTTTTCTGAAGAATTAGCTCTGAAGAAGGTAAATATTTTAAATTTCCATGTATCCGACATTTCTTATTGTTTTTTTAAATTTAGGAATGATAGATGCTTCTTTTGCTGAAGAAGTTACGCTTCCAACAATTCCACAAAATCTGAGAGATAAAATATAGTAGTAGATACGAATAAGGAGAGATTTTCACTCATCTGTTTAATGGATGAAACCTATTTTTTATGAAAGTAAATACGTTTAGAAACATATTGTGAGTGGGTTGCCTAAAAACATCCTGGCAAGGCTATGGTTCATTCCATATTGAAAAGTGCATTTTTTTTCAAAAAATCCACTTATCTGTTTAATGAAAAAATCATATACCATTCAAAAGTTTAGAGCCTCTACAATATGTAAAAGTAGGGTTGCCTATTTTTTTCCTGGCAAGGCATAGGGTTGCCAGGCTTTAAAAGGTCGGCCAAAACCACAAATTTCCACTCATCTGTTTAATGAAAAATTTATATACCATTCGAAAGCTTAGAGCCTCTACAATATGTTAAAGTAGGGTTGCCTATTTTTTTCCTGGCAAGGCATAGGGTTGCCAGGCTTTAAAAGGTCAGTCAATACCACAAATTTGCGCTATGCGTTTAAAAAAAAATGTGTTTAATGTAAAAATTATATACCAATCGAACGTCTAAAGCCTCTACAATATGTTAACGTAGAGTTTCCTATTTTTCTGGCAAGGCATAGGGTTGCCAGGCCTTAAAAGGTCGGCCAAAACCACAAATTTCCACTCATCGGTTTAATGAAAAAATTAGATGCCATTCGAAAGCTTAGAGCCTCTACAATATGTTAAAGTAGGGTTGCCTATTTTTTTCCTGGCAAGGCATAGGGTTGCCAGGCTTTAAAAGGTCAGTCAATACCACAAATTTGCGCTATGCGTTTAAAAAAAAATGTGTTTAATGAAAAAATTATATACCAATCGAAAGTTTAAAGCCTCTACAATGTGTTTACGTAGAGTTGCCTATTTTTTCCTGGCAAGGCATAGGGTTGCCAGGCTTTAAAAGGTCAGTCAATACCACAAATTTGCACTCATCTGTTGCGAACACGGTGATACAGGGTTGCTTGTGAAAAACCTGTTTTAAGCCAGGGTAGCCGAGCTTTAAGAAATGAAATATTGGTACAAATGAAAATGTGCGACAGAGAGATCCGAGCGAACTATTTGGTAAGGATGTATACTAGACCTATCGTTAAAATTGAAAATGAAAAAACCTTGCTCCCAGTGGCTAAAAAGTTTCCTATTGGTGTAAATATCAAGCATAAAAATTTTGGTTCCGATCGGAAAATATCTTACAGTGCCGCAAGGCCGTTGAAGGTCGGAAAAACGCTGTTTATATGGAAAAATGGTGCCTTAATCGCAAGAATCAGTCCTATCTCTGAAACTATTTGAGATAAGTGAATGAAATTTAGTATTTGTACGAACAATGCTTAAGTTATTTGCATCCAATAAAAAAATGGACGATGCCACGCCCCCTCGATCCGAAATTCTTGTATCTCTGGAAATATTGGACTCAGGGGAATGAGACTCGATACATATGTAATTGGCACTGGTAAAAAAATGTATCGTAAAAATGGGCGGGGTCACGCCCATTCCTTCTAAAAAAATCAAATTTGTCATATCTCTGAAACTTTTTGATACATATGAATAAGATTTGATTTCAGGTAATGTGAAGAGAACAGGATATGGCACTGTAAATATGTTAAAGCAATTAAAGCTACTTAGTTGATATAGAAGCAGTAATTTTTTCTGTTCTTATTTTGGTCTCCTAAGTATAGACACCATGCATAAAAAATTTGGTCCCAATCGGAACAAATTTGACCGTGCCACCAGGCCGTTAAAGGTCGGAAAAACGATATTTATATGAAAATAAGGAAACAATCAATCCCATCTTTGGAACTATTTAACATAGGAGGATAATATTTAGTATTTATATGAAAAATTTGATATAAATTTTAGTGACCTTTTGGTTTAAATATTTTGATTTTTATTTTGGGCTTTAGGTCAAAAAATTAAAAAGAAAAGTTCTTTAGGAAAGTTCTTAGGAATTCTGACCACAAAACAGCACTTGCTGCCCACTGTAGCAAAACGAAACATACTCCAGACTTTGAACATGTTAAAATATTACAGCAAGAGAGCAACTACCATAGAAGATTTACACTTGAGATGGTACACATAACTAACACACCTACACAACAACGGCTCACCCAAGGGGAAAAGTAGTGCTTCAAAAACCCTTCCGAAGTGCATCCTTTTCACCAATAAGCGCTTCCGCTCCGTAAGAACAATACTTTCTTTTTAACATTGCATGTCATAGGATGTAAGCGAGCAAAAGCTTACCGCAGCCTTACCAAAAAAGAGTTTTTAAAGCGCTTATTTGTAATGCTGCGGTAAGCGTTTTTTCAATAAAATTGAAAAAAAGAAAAAAAAAGAAAAAAAAAAAAAAAACTGGCCGCGCCAGGATTTGAATCCACGACCCTAGATATTTTTTTCTTACATTTACCAACCCTTCAGACCGCTCCACCAACGCCCGATGATATGAAGAGGTATTAAATTTGTATATTAAGCAAATGCTGTCCTGCAGCATTACATAGAATCTTTGTGCAATCAGTTTCAATTCAAGTAAGCAAAAGTAAATAAAAATGAGAAATTTAAATAGAAAAGTGAAATAAAAAAGGTTGAATAAAAAATATTTTAATAAAAAAAAAAAAAAAAGCAAAAACAAATAAAAAAACGGAAAAAAAAATCACCCGGGCTGGGTTCGAACTCACGTTGTTCTTACTGCAGCCTTATATGGAATCATTGTGTAATCAATTTCAATTCGGTTAAACAAAAGTAAATTAATAAGAGAAAGGAAAATAGAAAAGTGAAATAAAAGATGTTGAATAAAAAATATTTAATTAAAAAAAAAAATAAAGCAAAAAAAATTAAAAAAAAAGTAAAAAAAAAATTTCCCGGGCTGGGTTCGAACTCACGTTGTTCTTACTGCAATCTTATAAAAAATCATTGCGATAGTGCTTCTATATTTCTATGGGGACAAGCACTTTTGAAGTGCTTGGATCAGAAGCGCTAGAAATTTTTCCTCTTGGGCAGTTACAAGACAGACACCGACAACTGCGCACACATTTACAGACAACTAATAAGAACAAAAAGATCAAAAAACAAAACATTGACCAGCTGATCAACACAAAATAAAAACATTCGACAACTGAAAGGCTAAAAGTAAAGTGCAATAACATATGTGCAATATTTTTACCCTTTTGTGTCGTGTGTTTGTGTTTGTGTTTTTTTTTTTTTTTTTTTTTTTTTTTTGCAATTTTGTGTGCTGTAATGTCTTGTTTTTTGACAATTATTTAATTTATTTTACCCAAGTAAGTTTTATTTTTAAATTTGTTAAAAAGTGGTGTTAATATTGTAATATATTCTATAATAGAGTCCCTGATGATGACAGCCAATGGATGTCGAAATATTGGACAAAAATAAATTGAAGAAATTTTAAAGAACTTTTCTTTTTAATTTTTTGACCTAAATCCCAAAATAAAAATCAAAATATTTATATGAAAAATACTTAAGTTAATAGTATCCAATAAAAAAATGGGCAGTGCCACGCCCCCTCCAACCGAAATTTGTCGTATCTCTGAAAATATTTGGCTCAGGTAAATGAGGTTTGGTATTTTTCTAATTGGCATTGGGAAAAAAATTTTCAAAAAAACGGGCGGGCCACGCCCTTTCATTGAAAAAAAAGAACAAATTTGTTATATCTCATCCTCCTATGTCAAATAATTTCAAAGATAGGATTGATTGTTTCCTTATTTTCATATAAATAGCGTTTTTCCGACATTTAACGGCCTGGTGGCACGGTCAAATATGTTCCGACCGGGACCAAATTTTTTTTGCATGGTGTCTATACTTAGGAGACCATAATAAGATCAGAAAAAATTAGTGCTTCTATATCAACTAAGTACCTTAAATTGTTCACTTTTCATTACCTGAAATCAAATCTTATTCATATGTGTCAAATAGTGTCAGAGATATGACAAATGTGTTTTTTCTAGAAGGAGGGGGCGTGACCCCGCCCATTTTTTACCAAACATTATTTTTCCCAGTGCCAATTACATATGTACCGAGTCTCATTCCCATGAGTCCGATATTTCCAGAGATACAATAATTTCGGGTCGAGGGGGCGTGGCATCGTCTATTTTTTTATTGGATGCAAATAACTTAAGCATTGTTCGTACAAATACTAAATTTCATTCACTTATCTCAAATAGTTTCAGAGATAGGACTGATCCTTGCGATTAAGGCACCATTTTTCCATATAAATAGCGTTTTTCTGACCTTCAACGGCCTTGCGGCACTGTTAAATATTTTCCGATCGGAACCAAAATTTTTATGCTTGATATTTACACCAATAGGAAACTTTTTAGCCCCTGGGAGCAAGGTTTTTTTCATTTTCAATTTTAACGATAGATCTAGTATACATCCTAACCAAATAGTTCGCTCGGATCTCTCTGTCGCACATTTTCATTTGTACCAATATTTCATTTCTTAAAGCTCGGCAACCCTGGCTTAAAACAGGTTTTTCACAAGCAACCCTGTATCACCGTGCTCGCAATGAAATTATCTTTATTTTAACACAAAATTTATTTATTAAACAGATGAGTGCAAATTTGTGGTATTGACTGACCTTTTAAAGCCTGGCAACCCTATGCCTTGCCAGGAAAAAAATAGACAACCCTACTTTTACATATTGTAGAGGCTCTAAACTTTCGAATGGTATATGATTTTTTCATTAAACAGATGAGTGGATTTTTTGAAAAAAATTCACTTTTCAATATGGAATAAACCATAGCCTTGCCAGGATTTTTTTAGGCAACCCACTCACAATATGTTTCTAAACGTATTTACTTTCATAAAAAATAGGTTTCATCCATTAAACAGATGAGTGAAAATCTCTCCTTATTCGTATCTTAGACTAACAACAACAGTTTATGACATTCCTGTGCATGGCTGTCAGAATTATACGAAACTTGGCACACCTTTAGAGTAATTTTTAAAATATTTTCCAGTGATCCATTACACCGATGTGGTCAAATATATAAAAATGTATACTTTATCAACCACAGGCACTGAGATGAACGTGACCGAACGCGATATAAAACGTTTTTATGGCAGGTATCTGAAGTTAGCAGATCAACTTCAAAATTTTGAAAAAATCTTGATGGGGGAATTTCCCGTAAGATAACCGTGAAAAGAAAAAATTTACCGCTCTCATTGTTTCTGATGTATAGCGTGGTCTTCTAACTTCATATGAAGTAGTTTTCTTAAAATTTTCTGATGAGGATAATTAACCGATATTTAATAGTGAAAAATAAAATTTATACAGGGTGCTCCAAGCCGAGATAACGAACATAGCAACCTGTATTCTTAACAAAAACTAAATTTTTATTCAATTATCTTATTCTACACTGAAAATAAGCAAATATTTGCAAAACAATTTTTCTATAAAATGTATGCTTCGAACCATTCAAAATGGAGATCGGAGAAGTGTTTGCAAAGTTTGAAGATCAGCCACAGCAAGTTGTACCTTACCAGTTGCCGGATGATTTTCACGGAATTATGTAAATATCGTCCCCACAATGCTCCCGATGACATCAGATACGACCGATTTGACCACTGGCCTGTAGTTGTAGATGGAACTGCTAAGAGATGCCGTAACACAGCATGTGAGAGTCGTACTAGAGGCTGGTGCCAAAAATGTAAACTCCACTTGTGCCTTGCAAAAGATAAGCATTGTTTTGAACAGTATCACACAAAATAGCTTGAAAGTGATCCCAATTTTGAAGTTTTTTGATATATTATTTTTTAGTTTAACTTTTTATATTGATCTCAATAAACAATGTACTGAAATATTTTTAAATGTACCTTAGAGTGGTCCAAAATCCGAAAGTGTTAAAAAGTCAAGGTGCGCGCGACTTTTCTGAATCCTTGAATCCTGCTGATTTCAAAAAGTGCTTTGGAACCAAAAAAAAAAATTGCGTTTAGATATTCCGCAATGAGCTTGAAGGTACTTTTTTAAGAATTTTTGAGTTTTTGAGTACTTCTTTTAATTTAAACGCTATATCTTTTTAACCAGATAAGGTATTTGCAAAAATTAAATCGCATTTTTTTTTTTAAATTTGTTGAGCCATATTCTGCATCAATAATAATTAATCTACTCATTCCCAATTTTTTTTTGCGGCACTTTAAACTTCAAAATTTGTTAATTTTTTGAGGTGTTTGCACTCTCAAGAACAGATTTTTTTCTTATTTTGCTTCAGCGAATTTTTTTTAAAATTTTTATATTTGTATACATTAATTTATCTTTAATTTAATTTCAACAACTAATCTATTAGAAGTACTTTTACTCACTAAAAACAATTAAGTATAATTAAATTGGACTTACCATTTTTTTCTTATAAAATCATTAGTTCCTAATCTTCTGAGTAAAACAACATTCTTTGCAATATCGAAACCGTGGCACTTCATGCTATTTTTGGCAAAATAGGTTAACAAATAGTTTTCATAGATCTTCTAAGGAAACCAAAAAAATAAATAAATCAAACAGAATCTAAAATAGCCATTTTCGATGTATTTGTTGATGTTGATTCCAAATTCAGTCTCCAAATTGCTGTATCTTGTACGGCTAAGGAGATATTTTAACATAAAAGTATAAGAAACACCGTTATTGCTCTTTTTAAAGTGATATTACAAGACAAGGTTACTTTTAACCACAAAAAATGATATAGTGGTTAAAAGTGCCATTTTTTTTTCTTTCAAATTCAATTTAAATTATACCGATATCTTTTTTATTCTCTGAGTGATTCTAAGATAAAATATTGAAAAAGTGCAAAAAACTGGTTTGTTTGTTACTTCTGTTTACGATTTTTCGGAGGAACAAAGAGTTATCGTTACAATTTAAATTGAGTTTTGAAGAAAAAAGCTGTCACTTTTAACTTCAATACCATGCTGAAAGTTATCATGTCTTGATATAACAGCTTCAAAAATAGCAAAAACGGTGTTTTTTGCATTTTTAGGTTAGGATATCTCTAAAACCTTATGACCTAGAGGAATTCTGAGACCAGATTTAGAATTTTCATGAACCTAGAGGAATTCTGAGACCAGATTTAGAATTTTCATGAACGCATACATCGCAAGTTTTGTTTCGGTTTCACCATGAAAATTTTTAACCCAGTGTGCCAGACGGTTCATATCTTTGCGTTTTTACCCGTTACGGATCCGTTTTTTTTTTTGGAATTTCTCCCGCAAACGGATCAGTAACGGATAAAAAAGCGGAAATTTGAACCGTCTGGCACACTGAGAACTCACAGTTTTTTTTCTGGCCAAATTTGATTACACTTTACGGTTTTTGGTAAGTAAAGTGAAGCTTATGGATTAGTTGTTAAAATCGGTTGATAGATAAATTAATGTCCAAGAAAATAAAAGTAAAAAAAAAATTTCCTCGAGCAAAATAAGAAAGGATTGGTTCTTGAATGTGCAAACACCTCAAAAAATTAACAAATTTTGAAGTTTAAAGTGCTTCTAAAAAAAATTGGGAAAGAGTAGATTGACTATTATTGATGCAGAATTTGGCTCAATATATTCTTAAAAAAATGCAATTTAATTTTTGCAAATACCTTATCTGGTTAAAAAGATATAGCGTTTAAATCAAACAAAGTACTCAAAACCACAAAAATTCATTAAAAAGTACCTGCAAGCTCGTTGCGGAATATCTAAACGCAATTTTTTTTTGTTTCCAAAGCACTTTTTGTAATCAGCAGGATCCAAGGATTCAGAAAAGTCGCGCGCACCTTGACTTTTTAACACTTTTGGTTTTTCCATACAAAATTTGGACCACTCTAATGTACCTATTATTTTTAATAATTTGATTTAACAATAAAATTTCTTGTAAGCAAAACGGCTTATAAAAAATTTAAATTTATTTACACTTTAAGGCCCAAACCATACAATTGCGTTAGGTCCTTTTTGAAAAAATCCTTGCTATCAAAAAATTGTAAAAATTCGTCTTAGCCGCTTAAAAAAAGAATTGGCTTAAAATTTTAATTTTTGTGGCAAGGAGATCAAAAAATGTGGCTGGGTCTCAAAGGGCTAAAAATAAGATCGACTTTTTATTCAATGTTGGCTTGCAACAGGTTGCAGTGGTTTATTTTTTAATTGTATATTTCATTTGTTTCTTTTTTTTTAAATAAAATAACAGCATATTTTAAGCATATGTAATTGAAGGTGTTATTACATACATTTTTTTAAGTATTTTCTCTAAATATGCATCCTTAATATACAGTACATGGAAGCGAAACTCAATATGTTGTCTCCAAAAGATTTGTGTTGATGTTGTTGCAGCAGAAGAGTTCTATACATTTATTACGGCTAGCGATGTCATTTCCATCTAGAGTGTATTTTTATTTGTAGTTTTCTGGAGGGTGCCAGGGAAAAGAGAAAGCTTCTTAAAAGGGCTCCTCAGCTGGTGAAAATTCAACTGTACGAGTCTTGCTAACGCAAATTTAAGTATTAAAACACATTATTTAATTAAAATAAATTAAAGATAACTAACCACGTCGACATTGTTGTTGTTATTGTTGGCGCTGCTATTGCTATCCAAAAGTCTGTTACGTAATATCTGTGCTAAGGATGCTCGTTTGCCAAACCTAGATATCAAAGTAAAATTTTTAGTTTTATTTCTATTTTCTAAACCAAAGAAAGGTTTTTTTGTTTTTACTTAATTTAAGTTAATATCGATACATCCAACGTAAAAGTTTGTAACTTAAGTTACTAACTTTTTACGGGACAGCGTTTTTCGATATCTACACATTTGGTTCCATCTTGTGTCAAATTTTGGTACCTCAAGTTTGAAATTTGAATGCCTGGGAGCTATTTTTAAAGGGTCAACCCAAATTTATTTTATATAGGTTTTCATACAAAAAAAAAAAAAAAAGTTCAAATACAAAAATGCTCATAACTAAAAACTACGATGTTCGAATTACCAACTTTTGCGTTGGACGTATCAATATGAGTCGTTCGATTAAGTAGTGTCATAATATAAATTGGCTGCCATTTTGTTAGAAACGAAAAACGATGTGCTCTATTTTCACGGAAACTTTTATCAAAAGATTACATTTACTTTTTCTGTATTTTTAGAAAATTAAAAAATTTCTTAATACGGTAAAATTAATTATGGGCATTTCTATTGTGTTGCACGTCGAACACATTTAAAGTAAAAAAAAACAAAATTAGACGGATTTTTATTTTGACAATAGGCTTTACTTATGGATCTTAATTAACCCTATAATTGGTGCTAAGTTTGATTTTGGGCAATTTTTCGTTTACAAGATATGTAACTGCAAAAAACCAAGGCGTTCGCATGGGACAAAAACAGAAGTGGTTGCAGCGGCCAACATTCAAACGCCGATTTCAGGGAAACCTGAGGCAATATTTCAATGTAACTAATTGATGTCTGTTAAAAATGCTTTTGATGTTACCTCAAATGATGTATACTTTTTTTTTAATTTAATTTTTTTCACGGTCGTACGGAACGTGTCGCATGGTACACTTTTTAAAAATGAAAGTCTTACAAATAACCAGGATTTCCCGGTGTACGTCGAATCACCTTATCTTTTGAAGTCGACGTGGCATCACCAAATTTATCCAATGAATGTTATTTGTCCCGATCAATGTTACATATGTACCAAATCCCATTAGTGATCAATTTTTTTTAATAGTGTGGCATCGCCTATTTTATTAAATCTCATTCATGTGCATTAAATCTGTGGACTTTTGACAAAATAACCTAAGTTGAGATAAGACAATTCTCCAGGATTTTAGTCCAAAATATAAAATTTAAATACGCTTCGATTGGTATAATCGCCATGTCTCTAGATTTCTTGTTTTAGAGATATAAGGGTGTCCTATAGTTCACGCAAGATTTGAACTTAGCGCAATTCTTGCGGTGAAGTGTTGTAAATCAAAAGAAAAAAATAATACGACAGCTATCACTTTAGCAAAAATGTATGGAAAGAGAAGATTCAACGCTGCATCAACGAAATTGAGCCACATTATTGAAAAGTAGTTAATCAGTTTTAAGGCTCTCCTGAAAAGTTGCCAATTTCGAGTAAGGTTGTTTTGTTTTTGACATAACCAAAGAAATATTTTCAGAGATATGATGAAGTGAATTTTGTGGAGGAGTGGCACCGCTTTTTACATGTATACCAAATCTCATCCATGTACATTAAACAGTTTCAGAGATATAATGATTAAATTTCTTGGCTCACAATTGACTTTTCTGTAGAATTACCCATATCTAAAAGGAAAAAAAATTGCTGTGGACTTTAAACCTGGCATAGTTGTTTATTGGACTATAGTTACTGTATAAAAGACAGTCCACCGCTCAACTGGGGGTTTAATTCCCCTCTTTAGGGGCTTAGAGATCAAAAATGTCAGTTTTTGACAAATAAAGAAACTATTCGCCGGACAAAAAAAAAATTCAATGTAAAAGCTGTAGTAGTTGATATAATTCTGCACATTTGTCTTTTTTGAACATATTTCTAGCATAAATATTGACAGAGTTAAGTAATTTTTAAGTTATACGTACAGTGTTGGAAAAAATAATAGGGACACACATTTCATGATAACGCATGCAGAAATAATATTTTTCTCTGCAGAGAGTTTTTGGTAGAATCCACAGTAAAGTTACGTTATACAACGCGACTTCAAAACGACAATTCCGTTTTATTAGCAAATATTGCCATTTCAAAAAAAAAAAAACTATAAAAATTGTTCACACTTCGTTTTGGGGCTGGAAAAAATAATAGGGACAAAACATGATTTTAAGTGCTTGGTGCCTGTTATAGAGCTGATTGTTGATTTAGACGTGGTAAGTTGTGCATTATTAATTGTGGTGAAAAAATGTTAAGTATTTGCCTGTACAATTTGACGGATTAAAGCGAAATTAATGCAAAATGGGTCGAGGAGTCTACTGTTTTGAAGAACAGGAGAAAATAATAAAGAATCTAAGGATAGCGGGAAGAACCATAAAGTTAATTTTCGCTAGAATGAATTGCTCTAAGGCCATGATCTTTAACGCTTTGAAATCAGTTCAGTAACATTCTTGTGGGAATTCGAAAAAATGTCATTTCTTTTGTCCACTGACCTCAAGCTAGCTTCAAGAGCTCCAGTTACAAGCCGCATTGTAAGAAACAAGCTTCGGGAAGCAGGGTTGTGTGGCAGAAGTGCATATAATAGATTTTGCCACCAGGTTCAAGTTTCATCAAAACTGTTAAAATCTGCTGTGGTTTGACGAAACTCAAATTTATTTGTTTGGTTCTGGTGGTAAATTGCTTCTAAGATGACATTAGAATGCAGCATTCGAAACCAGATACACTACGAAGCAAGTTCAACATGGTGATATGATATCATGTTATAGGGTTAATTTTCGGCGGCTGAAGTTTCGCCAGTATTATAGATTAAAGACCGAATGTATGCAGCAGACTATACAGTTATGCGGCCTTATGTGGGAGAGAAAATTTCTTTGATCTGAGATGTCATGCGTGGTAATGACCCCAAACATTCATCAAAGATAGTGAAGTCATGAATGAATCAAAAAAATATCACGGTTCTGGATTGGCCATCACTGTCAACGGATCTCAACTCCATTAAGCACGTCTAGGGAGTGCTTAAGAAGTTCATTGGTTTTCATAAATCAAAAAATAAAAACGATTTATTGCAACAAATAAAGATACTTAAAATGGAGGGAACATCGACCAAATATTGAACTGGTGAAGTTTTGAAACCCATGTAAGGACTAAAATAAGAGTTATTCCACAGCTAAATGATAAATGACGTTTGTCCCTATTATTTTTTCTAGGATGGAAACCAAGAATGTCTCGTATTTTTTTCATCTAAGGACTTGAAGTAAATTTCTTTTCAGTTTCTTTAAACTGCATTAAAATTAACTCAAATTGCATAATATATTTTCCAGAGTAACTGATTAATTAAAAGATATGGTCGAAAACTTAAAAAAATTGCTTGTCCCTATTATTTTTTCCAACGCTGTATATTCGTTTTTTTCGATTTCTAAAAGTACAACAAATTCAAATATTTCATATTAATGTTAAACTCTAACGTCTATGTACAACTTTTTGGTTACTTAAAAGATCGCAAAAGTATAAAAGGAATTATTTAGACTTAAATTTCGTCTTCTTGACTGTATAAATTTTAAATTAAATATCTTCAAATAAATATTAAAAAAAGTAATGTAAATAAAATAATGAAAAAAAATAATTACAAGTTTGAAAAATTACTAATTACTAATACTTAAAATGGTGTCTTTATCCTTATAGTACCTTTAAAAATACTATTTCAATGAAAAACTTAAAATCTATATTTTTTATAATTTTTACCTAATTGGAAAATAACATTAAGCTTAACAAAAAAAAAAAAAAAACATTTTACCATATGATTTTTTACATGCTTATTTTATTTTAAAAGCTTTGAATTTGGGAAGTATATGGTTAAAAGGCCTAAATCTCTACCTTTAAAATGCTTAAACAGTTTTTTGATCGGTCAAGAAACAAAAAATGAATAGCCGTTTTGTAATTTAAAATGGATTTATTATATCTAAATTTTGGGGATAATACACGCATTTTGGAAACAGATAAAAAAATAACTCTAACTCAAAAGTTACATAAATAAATTGGTCAATTTTCATGCCAGGAAGAGGTTTTAAAAACAGAAATGTGCAGAATTACGTCTACAATAACTTCGACGCATAGTTTTTAAGTTATGCGTCAAAACCTGACTTTGTTGACCTTTGAACCCCCAAAAAGCGTAGTTAGGCCCCCCATTGAGCGGTGTACTTTTTTTTTTTGTACAGTTACTTTAGTCCAATGAACTACTATGCCAAGCTTCAAGTCTACAGCAGTTTTTTCATTTTTTCATTGATATTTGAGCTAATTTAACTGTACTATGTGATCAGCCATTTTTCATTGTTACTTACCTAACTCTAGCCCTGTCACCGTAATATGTGTCCAAATCTTGCAAGTATTTTAAGGCATCTGCCATTGTGCTGATATCATTATTGCGAGGTGGTCGTGACATTGAGGCTGTTGTGCTCTGCACCAAAAGACCGACTGCAGCAAACAGTAGAATTCCATAGCGTAACATTGTAATCGAAATCATCATTTGGCTAAAACGAGCAAACATTGGCATAAATTTTTATACATTAACATGAACATTTTTGATAAAAAATTGTACAAGAAAGTTTTTTGCTATTTGCATCTGTTTGTAAGTAATGTATATAAGTAAGTACATATATTTGAATATGTAAGAGTAAAACGTGTTGCACATACCCAAGGCAAAAATTTCAGAGCGCGTCTTAAGGAACTAATTAAAAAGCAATTGTTCCCGAAGAATATTCTTCCGATATCAAAATTTAAGTGCGAGTATTTTTAAAATCGAGAGAGCAAATTAAAGAAAAAAAAAATTGATTTAAAATACAAATTTTTCAAGTGCATATCAAAAAGCTCCGTAGTCTGATGTCCTAAGAAATTTGTAATCAATCTATAAGCCAAGTGACACGAGTTTAAATCCCAGTAAGGTTGCTTTATTTTTGTTTTGTATTTTAATTAATAACCCATGGGGAAAAGAAGTGCTTCAAAAACCCTTCTAAAGTGCATCCTTTTCACCAATAAGCACTTCCGCTCCGTAAGAACAATACTTTCCTTTTAACATTGCATGTCATAGGATGTAAGTGAGCAAAAGCTTACCGCAGCCTTACCAAAAAAGAGTTTTTAAAGCGCTTATTTGTAATGCTGCGGTAAGGGTTTTTTCAGTAAAATTTAAAAAAAAAGAAAAAAAAGAAAACTAGTAAGGGTGTAAAATTTGGCCTGGCCAAACATTAAATACCCTACACTGCAGTATTTTTAAAATTTTGCTCATATGGGAGGTGCTACGCCCTCTTGTTCGAGTTCACCCAGTTTTTGTTCAGAGCTTGCATTTATAGGTTTAAATGTCTGAGTGAAAAATGTTTTCAGCATAGTGTTTTGAAGCTTTTGCTTATATAGGACGTGCCACGCCCTCTTGTCCGACTTCCTCTAGTTTTAGCTTAGAGCGTGCATTTATAGTCTTTAGTATTTGAGTGAAATTGGTTTGGATTATCTCAAAAAACTCTTTCCGTATGGCATTTTGAAACTTTTGCTCATATGGGAGGTGCTACGCCCCCTTATCCGATTTCACCCAATTTTTGTTGAGAGCTTTCATTTATAGTTCTTAGTGTCTGAGTTAAATTTGGTTCGAATATCTCAAAAATCGCTTTCAGTATAGCGTTTTGAAGCTTTTGCTTGTATGGGAGGTGCCACGCCCTTTTGTTCGAGTTCGCTCAGTTTTTTCTCAGAGCTTGCGCTTACAATTTCTAGTATTTATGTGTATTTTAGTTGCATTGTCGTGAAAAATACTCCTAAAATTGCATTTTGAATATATTTTTTGTATGGGCGGTAGGCGTGTCCGTTGACCGATTTTGCTCGTTTTCAATCCCCCGAGCTAACTTTGACGCCGAAGGCTGCGCACCAAATTTCATTGAATTATCTTGCTTAGTTTTCCCAAAAAGTGTATTTCCACACACATCACCCAGCCAGCCAGCCAGCCAGACAGACGGACATGGCTATATCGACTCAGGAGGTGACGCTGATCAAGAATATATATACTTTTCTATACCTGCCACGCCTCCTTCTCTGCGTTACAAACGGAAGGACAAAGTGAATATACCCTGGGTGTAGGGTATAAAAATAAAAAAAACGGGCCGCACCAGTGTTACGTATACATTGGGACAGTTGTATTGAATCCAAGATCTCATATTATAGGAAATATGTTTGGAATCGTTATCTTATTAAAAGTACCTATTACTACATTAACCAAGTTTATCCTTATATACTTATCGCAATAAATTTAGTCTCTAAATGTTCAAATACATCTTATGATCCTTACTACTATCAACAAAATGGAGTATTCCAGGCCCAGCTGCTGAAAATGAGCCCCAAACCATTAGTGAACCACCGTCAAGTTTTGTATATGGTTTAAGGTTTTTCGAACAAGGTGCTTCAGTTGGTTTTCTCGATATGTATGGTCTGCCGTCTGATCCAAAAGTATTAATCTTACTTTCATTCAGGAAGAGGACATTTTTCCAAAGCAAAAATCTTTATTGCAAAAATCTTTATTTTAGCAAACAGCAACCGAGCCTATTAATGCTTCTTCTTTATTAAAGAAAAATGTTAGACCAAATGTAAAACATGAAGGTGGTTCACTAATGGTTTGGGGCTCTTTTCAGCAGCTGGGCCTAGAATACTCCATTTTGTTGATGGAAGTAGGGATCATAAGATTTCTTTGAACATTTAGAGACTAAATTTTCTGCAATTTAAGGATAAACTTGGTCAATGTAGTCATATGTATTTCTATTAAGAAAACGATCTCAAACAGATTCCTTATAATATGAGATCATAGAATCAATAGAACTGTCCCAATATATTCGTAACACTGGCGCAGGGTCCAGATATAAATGGTATTAAAATCTTGTGGAATTACCTGGACGCAAAAGTTCGCCGGCGCAATATTTCTTCAAAAACTGAACTAAAAAGGGTATTCATGGAAAATGGGAAAAAATTTATCCGAGCTATTGTGAAAAACTAATTCAAAGGATGCCAAAAGGACTAAACATGACAAATAAAAACAAAATAATGTACACTAATTACTGAACTCATGTAAAAATTATAAATTTGTTAAGGTGTACGACTTTGGCTTTGGTACTGAATATCCTTGATTTCTGTAACTTTTTATTCATTTTCAAAAATAACGGAAAATTTTAAGTTTGGTTTTTTGTTAAAATTGAAGGATTAAATAGGCTATTTAAAAATGTACTTCAAATTTCTTAAACTATTTTTGCGTACTTAGTTTTGGGGCATTGAAAAAAAGTTTGTTTGGTGTACGACTTTGGCTTGGACCTACTGTACAAATGCTCCTGCGGCATTACATAGAATCATTGTACAATCAGTTTCAATTCAAGTAAGCAAAAGAAAATAAAAAAGAGAAAGGAAAATAGAAAAGTGAAATAAAGAAAGGTTGAATTTACAAATATTTTAATAAAAAAAAAAAAATTAAGCAAAAACAAATAGAAAAAAGTAAAAAAAAATCTCCCGGGCTGGGTTCGAACTCACGTTGTTCTTACTGCAGCCTTATAAAAGATCATTGTGAAAGTGCTTCTAAATTTCTATGGGGACAAGCACTTTTGAAGTGCTTGGATCAGAAGCGCTAGAAATTTTTCCTCTTGGGAAGCGCTTCAGAGCGATTTTTTCAGGAAGTCTTCAGTAAGCTTCAGTACCTACGTTAACACTCTGGGGTATGTATTGTCAAAAGGAAAGAAAAGTCCTTACGTAAGCGGTTATTGCTGAAAGAGAATAACATTTTGGAGAGTTTTCGCTTTGGGTACATATACACACGTGTTTCCATATACATACATACATATGAACATTGATATTGTTTTTTAATTTTGTTCATTTTGAAATTCATTTGAAGTTTGTAAACATGCGAATGCTTTAGGGTTTCATGTTTACAAATGAGTTTGATTCTGTGCAGCTTTTAATATTTGAGCTTTGTTTTATTTTAATCAGTGACTTCTAAATTAAATCTAAATTCTATTCTATACAAAGCTTTAAAGTGCTTCAAGAAATACCATTCATTTTCTGTGCTTAAATGTAGTGCTTTTTAAATTTCTGGAATGCCCTACATTTCAGTTTTCATTGGCATTTATTTTTTGGTAGTTTGAACTTGTTAATAATGCACCACAAATAAATGAAAATGAAACAATTGCGTGGTATACGTAGGTGGTTGATATTTAGTTTTTCGCATGATATCCGACCTGTCTCAAATGCCCAGTTTCGATAATCTACCAAAGCGTTGTGAATTGTGGAACTTTTTTCTTTCTATAATGCTGTCGATAGTCTAAATACTTCTTCCAACGAATCTTGCAATATCCTACAGGGTTTTTCCGTTCTAACATGTTATAATTTTTTTTTTTCAAGAGTGGTTTCTTCTGATTTTTTTCCTAACTTACTTTTCTTGAAAACCAAGTCTTTCGCTTAAAAAAAAAAAAAACAACAAAACAGAACTGAGCTACCTTAAACTAACTGTAAGTTGAATTTTAAGAGTGTCGCCAATACTTTTGGATTATTCTTTGATTTCGTGTTTAAGATATTGCCATATTTTTTGGAATTCCGAATACTTTTGTGTATTGAATTAAAGTAGGATTTTGCTTATAAGCTTTTTTTTACATTTTCAAGTTACATTTAGGGAAAGTTTCTTTTAATAAATAAAACTAGATACTTACCGAATTAAAATTATTAAGAGTGATTCAAAAAAATTAATTCGTAATTAAAAAATTTTATAATTCTTTAAAAAACTTTCCAATTCCGGATACTTTTGTGAGAAATTGTAGGGGAATATCGTATAGGTTGGGACGCCGTATAAGTTGGGACAGCCGATTTTCTTGAATTTCCGATACTGGCGACACCTATGTTTCAACTGTCGAAGTAAAGTCTGCTTATAACCTAACGTTTCATGTGCAAAAGATCGAAGAACTCTTGTTGATTATGTCCATACCAAACAAAGAGTAAATTGTCATATCAAAAAGATATTTTCGATAGTTTCTGCGTGTTCGTAATTTGCCGAATTTAATCCAATTATGTGTGTTCAATGCGTCTTGTGTTCAGTGTATTTTCATTGCGTGAAAGAGTAATTGAAATGTATTGTTGTGGCAAATATTATTTTTGGGCTTTCACGAAATGGCAACTTTGTAAAGGTTGGGACACTCATGTCGTATAAGTTGGGACAGCACTTTTTTTTATTCCAAGGCATTGCGATACCATTTAAATTATATTTTTACAATATTTGATGAATGCAATTGTATTTATAATAATTAAAAAGCATTTATTAATGAATTTTTGAAGATTGTGACGCATTTATATGCCATGAGTTTGGCAAGTTCACTAACGCACAAAAAACCGATCGTGGAATTACCGATTTCCATGCATTGGTCGCAAAGATCAAGGAAATAAAATTGGCTAAGGCATTCGATCCACCAGAAAGGCTTATAAAATCCCAAAAAGCAGTTTGGCAAGTTATACCCAAAAAGTGAATGATAAAATTAAAGACATTTCAACCATTGATGACGATGCATTGTTAAAGCTGGTTAAAAGAGTTGCTTCGCACGCCAATCCGTTGATGGTATCTTGTGTCTCGCACAAGAAGTACCTTTAATATAAAATATGCGGAACAGTTTCGTCACCTGTACAAACTGCGAATCATATTAGGCGGAATGATATATTTTTATCCAAATTGTTTCTTTGAAACATGACGTGTCAATAAATATTCTAAAAAAAGTAATATCATGCAGATTAACTTAACTTTTTGGCTAACTTTGTGATTTTTGAAAGTGTCCCAACTTATACAGAAAATCTTTTTTTCGGCAAAAAAAGTTGTCTTCATTAAAATGGCAATAACTTTTGACTTGATCACGATATCAAATAACTTTCTATAAAAAAGTTGTAGCCGATTACATACTTTTTTATTGGTTTATTTAAATTAACAATTTTCCGATCCGTTTCAAAACCACTGACCAAAAACAAAACCCGTCCCAGCCTATACGACATTCCCCTATATAAATTTTCTTGAGTGTTTTCGACTCAATCAACAAAAAATCATAACGCAGAAACTATAGTAGGTGTGTTGATAAAACTAGTAGGCAACTACTGATTACACCGTCCCCCAATGGGAGATTGCGGCCATAAATAGGTAAAATTTGAAAGTG
This sequence comes from Calliopum simillimum, assembly GCA_951812925.1. Lineage (NCBI taxonomy): Eukaryota > Metazoa > Arthropoda > Insecta > Diptera > Lauxaniidae > Calliopum > Calliopum simillimum. The sequence continues at coordinate 83,384,521 of OX638368.1, read as the reverse complement.
CTATGGATTTAAAAAATTTTTGCGCCAATTGTCAGATAATTCTTAGGGACGGAAAAAAAAAACTATAAAATTTTGTTTTGGTTGAGTTACACAGTGGGCTCAAAGTTGGACTTTAAATAGCAAAAATAGAGCATGGAAATTTTTATATTATGTAGCACATCGTTAGAAAGCATATTGTTTCTACTTTGTTAAAAATAATCTATTTTTTCTTCAGATTTTATGTTAATTCACAGTGATTTTTCAAATATTAAAAAAAAAAAAAATGGTAAAAATGGAAAAATTGCAAACTTTGAAATTAAAAAAAAAAAACACTTCTTCAATATAATATGTGGGAAAGTATGCTCAATCGAAATGCAATGTACCCGCTGCCTTTTTTGAGAACTTTTTTTATGAACTTTTTCATTTTGTAGTTTTTGACGGGACAAAATAAATTGACTTTTTTGGAACGCTATTTTTCGAAAATTTAAGCTCAAAAAGCCAAAATCGATAAATTTTGAAAACTAACATTAAAAAAAACTCATTTTCTGATTTTCATTATCTTGCAATATATGTAATATGTGGCCAAGTATGCAAATGCAAAGTCCCTACTGCCTTTTTTGAGAACTTTTTTTCTATGAATTTTTTCCTGTTGCAAGTTTTGAGAAAACAAACATATTTATTTCTTTATATTCTTCAATGCTCTACAACAGATTTATCAATTGTAAGCTTACAGTCTGCTTAAATTCGGAAGATGTTTTTTTTTAACGAAAGGGTAGTAGGTAAAGAGTATATTCCCCTCTTTTCAGCCCCTTGGAAATTGCCCTCTCTTTACTTGGACATACCATAGCGAAGCATTTTACCAAATCTTATAATATGACAAATTTTATTTTCGAAGGGCGTGGCACTGCCCATGTGTTTTCATTGAAAATTATTTTCCAAACGCCCTTTGCATATGTACCAGATTTTGTCTATCTTCGTCAAGCAGTTCCTGAGGTATGATGAATCAGCATTCAGAGGGGCGTGGCACCGCTCACTTTTCTAGTGAGAACTATTTGTTCTAATTCCCTTAGTATATGTACCCAATCATATCTAAGTGCGGCAAATGTTGTCAGAGAAATAATGAATTTATTTTTTTGAGAGCGTGGTACCGCCCATTTTTCCGGTGAACATTATTTGTACTAATGATTTTTACATATTTACCAAATCTCATTTATCTGCGTCAAAGTGTTTCGGAGATATGATTAGTCAATTTTTTGGAGGACGTGACATCGCCCACTTTTTTAGCATATAACTTAGCCTTTTTTGTGCTAACATAATGTAACAACTTCTTTAAAAACGGTTGGTTAGTTTCCGAGTTAATAACAAACAAAATCTAGTTTATATTAAGTAGATTTTCGTTTATTTCACATAACTTGAAAAGTATAAAAGATACCTCAGAATTTTTAACATTTTTGAAATCAGGGAGGTCAAGCTATTGGAAATTAATACCCATTTTCCGACCACGCTCTAACTTTGTATGGGAGGTAGGCGTGTCCGTCGGCGGATTTTGTTCGTATTCCCAGAACTTTATTATATTAATGTACCAATGTACAAACCGAATTTCATCCAAATGGGTCAAGTAGTTTAAGAGATATGATGTGTTTTATATTTTTGGGGCAAGGCACCGCCTGTTACAAACATACTGAATCTTATCTATCTGCGTTTAATAGTTTCGGAGGTATGACGAATTTGTTTTTGGGGCGTGGCACCACCCATTTTCACTTTGAGTTGATTTCATCTTACTTGATTTGATTGAATGCATATAAATTTATTCATATGTCACTCCTGCGTTTAATGCGACTAACATTTTTAAAAAGAAAAATCGACTTTTTCAAAATTCAAGAGATTTCGAACCGTGTCACTATTTTGTGGATCAGATGCTGGAAATGCGGGCATTTTTTCAGATAAGTGAATGTATACCCTTAAATTTCGCGTTTGATTTTTAAAAAAAAAAATGTGTCCTTGTAGTGAACTATTTTTGTGTACACTTTTTTGCCAAAAAAACCATAGTGCGCCGTTTCGCGTGGTACCTCCCATACAAACAAAATACGTTAAATGCTATTTCTCGCAACTGTAACAAGATATTTTAATGAAATTTTGGTATGTAGGTACTACTTTTCAATGCCTTGTAATAATCGAGAAGTGGACGGTATCGAAGAAGTACCACACCCCCTTTTTAACCATTGAAAATTTTGACTTAATATTAATCGAAAACGACTCCAACAATTATAACATTATACCTTGCTTGAAGTTGAAGAAAACGCTGTGTTCAGTCTTACAGCGTAGCTACAAGAAAATATGAAATTCTTTTTTGTCAATGGCATTGAATAGCCACACTTTTTCTTATCAAAATCTAATAGAACGCCAAAAATTATCACTGTAGACAGGCGAACCCTCAGAATCTTTTTATAGGAAGGCACGCCTCAAGATTGGGGCTTACCGACGTAGGAGATCTATGTAGAAGCTGTAAAGATCCTGATGTTGAAGAGTCTATTTTCCATATCCTTTGTGAATGGCTGACGTTACAAGGTGTTCGACTCTTTTCAAGATATCGCTCAAAGGAGTCCCAAATTTATTTTGGAGTCGTTTTACCTGAAAATTAAGAAATGACTTTTTACCCCCTTAAATTAAAAAAAAAATCATGAACAAAGTCGTAAGGAGCGATTTTAAATTTTTAACCCTTTGCTTCGCTGTGTTCCACACACGTTTTTTTCTGAATTTTAATAGAAAATATTCGAAAAGGTGTCCCGCAATATATCTACTACTTCTGAAATGTGTGCTCTCCCGTATATTATCAGAAATCTCGATTTTCCCGATATTTTCAGTTAAAACGACCTCCTCGAAATTTTCCTGTTCACCACTAGGAATTTTATTTTACACATCTTTGAATAAATTCCACCACATTTGGTTACAGAATATGAAAAAAAATAAATTTCCTGAAAACCTGGGTCAAATAACGCAAGATTATTTTCGGATATGCCCATATTGGTTGACAACAAAGTTATATATCGGGTATACAATAAGCCCAATAGCGACCTTAGTTATGACGGCAACTACCATCTCCTACGTTACATCATCTATGTAAGTGAGTTAATTAGTTTCAGAGATGTGATGAATTAGCTTTTCTATCGGTTATTATTTGTCGAAATTTCATTCATCTGCGACAAATAATTTCAGTAATATGACTGATTTTTCCTTTGTGAGGCGCGGCCCCTCCCACTTTCTTAATTAACGCGGTGTATTTTACATATGTACTGAATTTTGACTTTCGTCACAAAGTATGTAGTTTCAGAGATATTTTTAAGTAACTTTTAGATGGTTGTGGTACCGCCCACTTTTTTAAGCTTATGACCTAAAATTTTTATACACTGAAACGCGTAGACTCTGCTGACCAAGTTAATATTTTCAACAGTTTATCCTTGACATCTCATCATTATTATCTGTAGTATTGACTGTGTAAAAAGAGAGTGTAAAAAATTTCACACTGCAATGTGTGAAAATCTCTCAAAAATGTATAAATGGTGAGAGAATTTCACGCATTGCTATTGCGATTTTTACACAAAATTTGTATAAATTTAACACAGTTTTACTAAGACTTAATTTTTCACATTTCTATTTTTTAAATTGCTCCACCTTAATATACAAATATGTGGGGTGTTCAATATTTTTATGTTTAACCGATTTTTCACAATATTTTCACTTCTTTACAAATTGTATAAAAAAGAAAAATAACTCTGTATTGAGTATCTACCTTTCCGATAGAAATATTGTTTAATCGAAACTGCGCTCTTTTTCTACAAAATTGACAAATTAACAAACAAATTTGAGGAACACTAGAACCAACAGAATGTAGGCTCACTAATGAAAGCACTGCTTGAGTGTAACGTCCTTTTATATTTAAACCGAAAAAAAACATAGCATACAACTTTGCGCAACAACTGATAACGCAGTGAAACCCCAACAAAACAACCAGGATGAATTCCTATTAAATGAAAAATGATAATTTCATTTGCTGTTGTATTTGTTTTTGTTTTTGTTTTTGCAGTTTGATATGCTTAGTAGAACGTCATAGGTAGGAAATACAAATACCATGATTTGCCATCCGATTGCATTAAAAGAAATTCAAAATTAGCATAGTCGCACATACACACATTCATGTTTAATGAAAAGCGAAAAAAAAATCCACCAAATGCATGAGAAATCTGACAAATTCTTGACAGTTTTTAATGAATGTTTTAAAAGAAAATTGCGTGGTAAGTAAACTTTAACTTAAATGAATTTCTTGTTTTGTTTTAATAAAACTTGTTGCTTGCATCTTATTAAATAAATTTATTTTATATGAAAGAATAAAAGGCAGTGGATTGGAAGCGATGTCTTTTTTTCACGCAACATTGATGGATTAAGGATATTTTTATATAAATATCGTCACTAGTACTTTCTTTAATAACATCAATAAGATTTCGAACATGATTTTACGACCACTATACACATTAGGCCGGATCAAATTGTTCGGGAGCCAAAAAATTGGAAAGAGTATAGCAATAAAAATCTATTGAAAATTCTGAAAAACTTTGCCTAAGAAACTAACAGTCTAAAAACAATATCGAGCCGCCGTCAATTGCGTTGAAGTTTTGATGTAGTAGAGTAGAACGGGGCAATGCCGTGCACTCAACTTTGACATGCTCGTAAAGCCGTACATCTCAAGCGAATGCAACGAGTAAGCGTCCGATCGAAAGATAATTTCATTGGTTTCATCCATGTGTAACAACATTTGTGAAGCGAGAAATTGTGTTTGTGTAAGTGAATGTGCACGACATTACCCCAATGGTCGTTTTAAAGGTCAACTTCGATAACTCGGTGAAGCCCAAACTTTTTTTCGAAAACCAAATACTTCTTTTCTTTGGCAGGATATTTCGTTTCAGAAAACACTTACCTGGTATATTTTCCCGGAAGGAAAATTTTTTTTTCTGGCCCGATAAAAAAACACTTTTATCGTCCCGAAAGCGTGCGTTTTGAAAAAAGGGTTACTCTGTAGAGACGACCTGGTGAAAATTGCTAGTATTATATGCATAAGTTCAGTAGGTCAGCAGGTCCCTACCTTACGAACAGTTGGTAAATCATTCAATTCTTTGGGCTAAAACAGCCTGTGCACGACATTACCCCCTGCACGACATTACCCCGTTCTACTCTACTTTAGAATACTATACACAAAAAAATATCAAAATATTTTAATAATTTTATATGAAACAAACAGACATTTTTTTAAATTGTTTTTCACAACTTCAATTTCAAGTTATTTATGGCGTTGAAATAACGCACAGTGGGGATGGGTTTATATTGAATGGCGGCCGTAAATAGTAGTAGCAAAGCTAAGCCTTAAAATTTGAAAAAGATGCTATAAGACTTACCTGTTGGAATAAAAATTTGTAAAAAAAAGAAAAATTCACCGACGTATACGACTACCTGCCATACGAAATTAAAGTGAGTTTTACTTGCAAAATGGGTATCTCTGATAATTTTGAAGTTATAGGAAAAAACATAAATCAAATTTATAAAAATGAGATTGGCTTGTGTGTGTATTTGTTCCCTATGGACTTGGAAACTAACAAACAGATTTTTAAGAAAATTTCACAGTCTATTATTATCAGAAAACGCTAAGTCATAGGTTGAAAAAGAGAACGTGGCCTCCAAAAAAAATTTACTAATTATATTTTCGAAACTCTTTGCAAATAAAGTTCACTGGAAAAGTGGGCGGTCCATTTCTGAGTAAAATTAAGATAATGATAACATTGTGAGGCACTATAGATCTATGGTACCATAACTACCTAAGGACATCTTCATGTCAAAAAAAAACACGGTTTTTCGTACATGAAATGATGAATGAAGACAAAATTTTATTCGAACCTCCATTCACAGCTAATATTCCGGGCGACCAATTGGTACAATACATTGACTTTGAAGATTTATCATTTCTTTCACTCGTTATTGACTGTCATATACAAGTACCCAAGATGAAAAATTTCTAGCGCTTCTGATCCAAGCACTTAAAAAGTGCTTGTCCCCATAGAAATTTAGAAGCACTATCACCATCATTTTTTTTATAAGGCTGCAGTAATAACAACGTGAGTTCGAACCCAGTATGGGTGATTTTTTTTTTCCTTTTTTTATTTGTTTTTGCTTTATTTTTTTCATTAAAATATTTTTTATTCAACCTTTTTTTATTTCACTTTTCTACTTTCCTTTCTCTTTTTTATTTACTTTTGCTTACTTGAATTGAAACTGATTGTACAATGATTCTATGTAAGGCTGCAGGAGCATTTGTATGTCAAATTCTGTTTGGACAACATTTGCTTAATATACAAATTTCATGCCTCTTCATATCATCGGGCATTGGTGTAGCGGTCTAAAGGGTTGGTAAATGTAGGAAAAAAAATCTAGCACGCGGACGGTCGTGGACTCAAATCCTGGCGCGGCCAGTTTTTTTTTTTCTTTTTTTAAATTTTATTGAAAAAACGCTTACCGCAGCATTACAAATAAGCGCTTTAAAAACTTTTTTTTGGTAAGGCTGCGGTAAGCTTTTGCTCGCTTACATCCTAAGACATGCAATGTAAAAAGAAAGTATTGTTCTTACGGAGCGGAAGCGCTTATTGGTGAAAAGGATGCACTTCAGAAGGGTTTTTGAAGCACTTCTTTTCCCCTTGGGTAGTGATAAGCAAACCAAGACCAAGACCAATATCATAGCAGTATTGGTCTTGGTCTTTCACATTGATTCTTGGTCTTGGTTTTGATATTGAGTCTTAGTCTTGGTCTTGATCTTGGTCATTAAGTCCTGGTCTCGGTTTCGGTCTTGGTCTTGAAAATATTTCTAAAGATTGTTGAGTATTCAATTTTTCCAAACCTTATTTTTACAAAGCAGTTGGCCTTTTAAGATGCCAAATTTCGAATTGAGATATGATTTAATGCTTGAAAAGGGCGTGACACACCTATTAACAATGAATTCGCAAGACTAAAAAGCAGTCTCAGTCGTGAGCAAGACCAAGACCATAGCAGTCTTGGTCTTCCAATGAAAAAAAAAAAAAATTTTGCCCATCACTATATACAAGCGTTGGAACGATATGTTCAGCTTTTCAGTAGCACTTCACGACGTGTTATCCAGAGAAATTGCATAGGGGTTATGGCAACGATATTAGAAAGTCGATGTAAAGTACCCAAAATGGAGTGCAAGCAAGATTAGAAGAACCGTATCAGATATTTTGATGAAAATTGGTACACAACTACTGAATATCAATGCCTGATAATAGGCAAAATCAGAAAAGTGCTACGCCAACTTTTAAACTATCGAAAATTTGATATTTTGATATTCATATTATTTGAAAACAGATTTTGATGAAAATCAAAATTTTCAATGGTTAAAAAGTGTGCGTGGCACTTTTTCGATTTCGCCCAATTTTTGCCCATTATAAGGCATTGATAGTCAGTAGTTGTGTCCAATTTTCATCGTCACAAGATATGACCAGATTAAATCAAAAGTTTGGGGCGGTGCCACTCCTCTTCATAAGACAAAGGCTTTATTGACTCCACTATATATGAAGCAAAACACGCCAAGTGTACCAGCTAAAAATATTGTTGTCTCAAATTTGGCAATATGGCAGTACCAGTGTGCAAAACAGTGTGCAAAATTGATAATGCGGGAGGATTTGGTACCATTTGTTGTTAAAATACAGGGTGCTGAAGTTGGTGATTTTTGTGATTTTCACAAGATGGGTGCATTTTCAAAAATTTATAGCTTACATAAAACATTGTAAATTGATGATTGTAAGAAATTTATCCTATTCATTTTTAAATGTTCTTTTTATAAAAAAATATTATTTTCAAAAAAAAAAAAATGTTTACAGTTAAAAATACATTTGCATTTTTTTAAAAAAAAACCCTCCTTAAATTTTTTTTCAAAAGGGCTTTAAATTAAAGCGTAATTTATAAGCTTTAAAATTATATACGACCTCAGATGGGATTTGGTCGGTACATAAGAGTTTTTGGCTTTTGAATGCCCGTAGCAGGCAAAACTCTTTTTTTATTCAAGAGGAAGGCAACTCACGAAAAAAGTGTACAAGGCATAAAATGCTAAGCATCATTCACAAAACATCTGATTTCTAACATTTTTGAGATTTTTTGACATTGGTTTTTGAGGGATGGACCAACGCAACTCCGGAAGAGGTGACATAAACTAGTCCCGCGCAGTCCTGATTTAAGACCTAAGCACTTTTTACTATGGGGATATGTAATATCTCTATTGCATGTCAAAAATCCAGCTTTTTTGGAGCAGTTGAAAGAAAATATTCATTGCAAAATGGCAGCCATCTCAGAGTCTACGTAAGAAGTCATTATACGAAGTTTTGCTGTTTATCAAATGAGTGCTGTGAGCGTTATATTTATATTATATAGATGACATTATTTTTAAGAAGTAACTATTCTGCTTTCGTTTGAGACACCGTGTATGACAATATTTCCATTTATCAAAACATTTTAAACTTTTCAACTTTGATTTCGATTGACTTTTATTATTTTATTGGAGTATCTGACACTATCGAATATATGTATTTGTTTTTTTTTAATTTTTGCGGTGATATTTATACACTTTAGAGGAAATAAACTTCATTCAAAAGTTGGGTCCCATATTATAAATTCTAGCTATTCTATTTTAGAATCTATTTTTATATATTTTGACATAAAGCACTCCCTTGTTTTGGTAGTAGGTACAAACCATGTGTAAACGATCAAGAAATTTGTTCATGGAATCCGATTTGGCTATAAATTGGCATAAGCAATAGTTGCATAGTGGAAAAAATTACTACCAAATATTTTTTCAAAATTTAAAAAAATGGCGGAGATGTGGGACTTTGAAATTTTTAGGTTAGTTTTTTTGAGAAGCTATAACTTCGGTTGCATTTATCCAATTTTCAATTTTATGGTGTTAAATGATTTGTCTTAAAACAGACTTTAAAATAAAAACTAGCAAACATTTGTTTTTTTTTTATATATAGTTTACACTGAAAAAAAAAAAATTTAAATTGAGTTTCCCAAAATACGTCCTTTTTAATATTTTTTATTTTTCTTGTAAAAAAAGCTACAAGTGTAAATTACCAGTCCTCCAAAAATTGGAGTGGGCCTGCCAGTGGTTGTCCAGAAAAACAATAAAATGTAGCATCTTCCCCAATTTTTCAGTACATTTTTTTAATATAAAATTTTTATTAAAAAAAATTTTCAAATGCTGAAAATAGTTTATTGACTGTTTTTTTGCTTGTTTAGTACTAATATAAGTACCAACGCACTTTTTTCAAATTCAAATTAACGTTTAATTAAAAATTTAAAATTCAAAAGCGGCAAAAGCTACATTTTATTGTTTTTCTGGAGAACCACTGGCAGGCCCACTCCAATTTTTGGAGGACTGGTAAGTTACACTTGTAGCTTTTTTTACAAGAAAAACAAAAAATATTAAAAAGGACGTATTTTGGGAAACTCAATTTAAATTTTTTTTTTCAGTGTAAACTATATATATAAAAAAAAACAAATGTTTGCTAGTTTTTATTTTAAAGTCTGTTTTAAGAAAAATCATTTAACACCATAAAATTGAAAATTGGATAAATGCAACCGAAGTTATAGCTTCTCAAAAAAAACTAACCTAAAAATTTCAAAGTCCCATATCTCCGCCATTTTTTTAAATTTTGAAAAAATATTTGGTAGTAATTTTTTCCACTATGCAACTATTGCTTATGCCAATTTATAGCCAAATCGGATGCCATAAAAAAAATCTTGATCGTTTTGAAATGGTTTGTACCAGTAAGATTATTATTATCTTTGACAAATTTTTAGTTTTTAGCGGGCTGTTCGTCTCATTTCCAACATCTCCGCTGTCATTGAAAAAAGAAAAACCACTGAAAATACAAATACTTTCCATGTTGATATTGCGCGTGGGTCTCATTAATTGGTTTTTTGATTCAAGCCATTATTTAATTTTCGGTTTTGCAATTTTTCATCAAAAATTAACAATAATTTGCAAATCCCTAAATGGTTTCATGAAGCGACAATTGGCGCCATTCACAATTTTGATAAGCGTTTTATATTTTAATTGTCATAGTTTGGTTGCTTAAAGTTTTCGAGTAACCCCACACTAAATGTTAAATACCTTAAACTCTTTTGATTAAAACACGAGAGCACATCATCAAAACACTCAAATGCTAAACTGCGGAAAATTGCATTTTGTGTTTTGCCCCCTGGCACTTTGTGCTACCCTTGTGTTCATTTTTGATGATAACTCCGAGCATGAGTGTTATTAGGGTGTGAAATTAATTAGTAACGGTTTTATTTATAAACACCAACCCACGGCATGTATAAAGCATAGAGTTTACAAAATATTTGGAAGGATTCTCCTATTCTTATCTAATCACTGTTGATTTTTTATTCAATTGAAATAAAATTGATTTTTATGAGGCTTTCTGCTTTATTTACAGTTGCTACTGCTAGAAATCGATTGAAGTAAAGCCATCAAAAGTCATAGTGAGTATTATTATCGTTAAGCCTTTGATATGACTAATTAGAAACGAACGGAAGGCATACAAAATTCTTTTTCGTTAATGTAGGTAAGTATATACTTATATACAGTTGTACGAATTCAGTAAGTATTTTATGAGAACAGTGAAATCCTTCTTTAGGAAACTTAAAGTTCAGCACTCAAGGGGATTACCTGCCATTTTTTTTCGGGGAAAAAACTAATTGAATTGGATATTATTTTTTTTTTTAAATATAAAAATTGGGCTATTGTTTCACGGAAAAATGACTTGAAGGTGTAGAATTCATGAGATTAAGTTAAAAAATGATATCGGTCATATGACCACCTTCGCCTCAATTGGTGATGTTTTTTACTTCGTTAAATATCAATAAATGTTTAATCAATGTTGCATTATACCTGCGATTCATGGTCTCTCACAAGCACTTTGACCGTAGATTCAAACTTTTGTACATTTCTGTTTGAGGCAAATACTAACTAACTAATTGCACATGCTTACGAACCATGTTCCTGTCTCACCAGGGTTCCCAGATAAAAATTCTAACTAAAGCTGCTCTTTACCTAATATTTTTCCACGGACTGTGAGAGTTAAGAAGATAACTACTCACTAATTTAAAACAGCGCCAACATTTTAACTGTAATCAATCCTTTTACACATGCAACAATATTAGTGAGGTTTGACATTGCTTAGCTGGTAGCTTTTTTATGTGGAAATAGTGAAATATTTTCAAATAATTTAAAATTTTTGGAACTCTTTTATTTAATTTTCTTATGCTCAATAAAAAAAAACACAATGCTGACTTATGAATACACTGTGGAACTAAATTTTTTTGTCAAAAGCTTACTCGGAACTGATGCTGCAGGGTAAAAATATAGGCGAAAATAAGAGACCATTCAAGTTAGTATAGTTTTCGAAATTTTGTACCGTAAGGCGGTTTTTCACCACATCGATTCATGTGTTTTTTTCGATAGCAAACTGGGTTTTATTTGCATCTGGTGGTGGGGATTTGTTAGTCTCGTAAATATCTACAACGTTCGCCAAGAAATCAGGCCTTTTTGAATTTAATTTTTGTTAGAGCACAAAATTCTCCAAAAAAGTGACATTTTCGCCTTTATGACATTCGGATCAATAGAAATCACACGAGTAGTAGATTTACGTACAGTTTTTGACTTCTAAGGTATAGCCGAAATCCGTACGAACATTTTCATATAATAAATAGGTACATAAAAATTAGGCAACTGCTCCTCCTGTGAGAAAATTTAAAAAAATATTGGGCACTCTCCACATGTCAAGAAACTATTTGGTGTAATCGATATTGGTTCAAAAGTTATTAACAATATAGTGATGTCGTGTAAGTCCTTGCAGCATTAGAGATTTTAGGAATAATATTTCTTAAGTTTTTATCAAAATCGTTGGAGTCGTTTTCGAGTAATATTGAATCAAAATTTTCAAAGGTTAAAAAGTGGGCGTGATACTTTTTCGATGCTGCCTTTTTTTCGTTTGTCGTAAGGTATTGGCAAGTAGTACCCTCTTGCCAAATATCATTATAAAACCTTGTATGGTTTGTGAGATATGTCCAGATTAAATTTATACAAATTTGCAATTTAAATGTTCTTATTACGACCTATAGGTAGATACTTGGTTTTTCTATCACGTCAGGATCCGGAAAATGAAATCTATGATCTATTAACTTGGCAAGTTCATTAACATTATATCTAAAATACGGCTGCCATTTTTCATCCGATCTTTGTCTGCAAGGACTCGAAAGTTTTGTGATAAAATATGATTTCTATAAAAAAACATTTAAATAAAACTTGAGCTCATATTTTGTGTATGATGTTTTCGACAGTTTTCAATTAATTACAATTCCTGTAGAATTTTCGATGTTTTTCAGTAGTTTCAGTGATTTTTTCGATGTTTTTCGATAATTTTCAATAAACTCCGATCTTTTATTTTGATAATTTTTAATTCTTTTTACGTTTTTCGACGATTTCCGACCCTATCAAATTTTTTGAGTGTTTTTTTATAATTTTCTATTTTAGCAGACTTTTTGGATGTTTTTCCGTTTTGTGTTTTTGTCTGAAAGATAAATTTTAACTGGATATTGTGAAAACGGGCCTAAGAGGTTTTTCCTTAAAAAGTTATGATCATTTTAAATGACATTATGATATTTAAACATGTTATAGTGAAATAAGCAATATGTAACTAAAGCAAAGAAAAGATTGTGTTTGAATGACAAAATTTCTTCTTAAAATAGTCGTAACTTTGTAAAGAAAAATTAAAGATGGCCATTCAATAGCTAATATTGCAGATAGGGAATAATAAGCACTGTTGAATGTAGGTTTTAGAAAAGGTCAGAACAATTTTGCTCAGCATATAGCCTCAAAAGTTACATATCGATACCTTAGAGCGCTATAGTCCTATCTCCATTTTTCCAATTGTTGGGAAATGCAAAACGAAGATTTCAAGCAGAGTTTATTTAGAATTGGCTGCTATTTTGACATAACGATACATGCAATAATTTTACCGATAGTATATTTTAACATAATCGATGGGTGTAACCAAATTTGTTCACTAAAATGTCGCAAAAAGTCATGAAACGCGAAGAAAACGCGAAAAGACGAAGAAGTTTTTTTTTAAAAATGTGACTTATTTGAATATTCAGTGGAGATAGAACAGTAGCACACTTAAAAAAATTACAGTTTGGAGATAGGATTTTTCTTAATTATCGAATATTTTGGTATTTTAGTGGTATTTTGACATTACCACACGTTAAAGAAGCCCACAATGATGCTATAGGACTATAGCGCTCTGAGGATCGATATATAGTTCAGAGTAGAATTTAAAGGAAAAAGCTGATACATTTAGGTGCCATATTGGGTTTAACGGCTTACAGTTTGTTTTTTGATATCGATGGTTATATTAGCAAAATATATAATGTAGGCCAACAATGATTTTGCGCCGTGTTGTTTCAGAGTTGATTTCGGATAATCATGGCTTGACTTTAGTTCTCGAGATACCCTTATATAAAAGTGCAAAATTAGGCATTTATGTATGAACACACTTACAGTCAACAGCGGAATTCGTTATTGCCAATGTGTACGGGTGAAGGGTAAAATTAGGCGGACACAAAAATCTAAATTCGGTTTAAAATATAGAGTTTATTACAATGAAAATTGGGTTTGTAAATCTCAAAGTAAAATACAAAAGAGTATAAATATACTTTACAATACTGATGGGTTTTGCACATGGGCGTACGCAAGGTGGGACAGGGGGGGCAGCTGCCCCCCCTAGCTCTAGCTTTAGAGTTACAAATATATCATATTCATTCATTTTTTCAGTAGTTTTTAAAACTTTTCATATTAAAGCCAAATAAAACACAATTTTTTGGATAATAGTTTATACAAATACACTATTTTTATCTTTACTATACTACAGTAGACCCCGCTTAATTGACTTGATGAAAAATGCAAACTTTTCGTGTCAATTAACCGAGGAATCAATTGAGTGGGGCCCGCTTAATTGATCCGACTGATCAATTAAAAAAATCCCGGATAATTGATCGAGTGAGTCAATTAAGCATAGAAAATATTAGCATTTATCGATTTTAGTTTTAATTTAATAGTTTTTTCAAAGCATTAAGAATTTCTTAAAGTCATAAGCTCTATAAGGAGATAAAGAGTACAAAAATATGTATGTATATTGTATTAAAAAGTGCATTAGGTACATAAAGGGAACTTCAAATCACTTTAAAATAAAATAAGGAAAATTAATACAAAATTCGGGTATGTGCGTAGTAGCGTAGCTGAGCATATAAATTTGGAAAAACTAAGCGTAATGGAAATGTGTATGGAAATCGATAGCTTAGGATATATTTACTACGAGTCCATCAGTCTGCCGTGCTGAATCGGATGCCTAAGCACATGACCAGCCTGAAAAAATTGCGAAAATCAGTTTTTTGCAAGTATCTCGCTAACGGTTACTTCTATAGAAAAATGTTGGAACAATTTTGTAATTGTGTGTGTATAAAATGTTATTCAGGGTAAAATTTTTCAGTTTTTTTTTAGTTTCCAGTGGCATCAGAAATATAAAAAGCAACATACGTGATTTTGACTATTTAAAATCTTTAAGGCCTTCACCTCTTCTGGAAATAGTATGTAAAGTACAATACACTTTCTTTGGCGTCAAAAATATCAACTTGATCAAAATCCTTTAACAATCCGGGAAGAACTAAGTTATTGAAATCATTTGCTTCTTTTGCGTTTTCTGAGGATTTTTCATAATGGACTTTACGAAAGACGACACCTTAACGGGTTTGCCTTTGCCATAGCCAGTTCGGAGTAGGATTAAAATCTTTATTGAGCTGTATTGAATACTGTTCAGATTTTTCCATCAGTAAAATTTTTGAAACTTTTAATATTGTTGATCTTTTAGAAGGGGTATTTTGTATGTATTTTTCATTTGGAGTTAATTTTTTTCCTATCAATTAACCGGGGAAACCAACTAAGCGGGAATCAATTAACAGGGGATTTGGGTGCCTTTTTCAATGAGGACAGTTTCACTAGGCTTTTTTTAGTTCAATTATCCGGGAAAGTCAATTAAAAGGGGGTCAATTAAGCGGAATCTACTGTATTTATTTATTTAATTGCAAACAATTTGAAAGTAAAATCGGATAATATTTCAGAAAGCTATTTTTTCTTATTAGTATTCTCATAGGTAAATTTATCATTTTGAATGCATGAAAATGAAGCTATGAATAAAAAACATCGACTAAAATAACAAGATCAGATTGTCTACCGAGCAGGGATCGGTTTCCAGGTACTAAAATGTATAAGGCTTAAAATGCTTAAAATCGTTCAAAGTATCAAAGTATTTTATAAATTTTTTCAGACCTTTTTTAACGTTTCAAAAATTGGTCAAAGCAAAAGAAAAAAAAAAAAAATTTCCAAAAACTGTAAAAAAAATTCACACATGTATTTGTACGATTCTAAGCATTTTAAACATTATACAATTTTTTTGCTTCATAAAAATCGACCCAGTTTATTGAACCTTTTTATTTTTCCAAAAAAAAATTCAATACGGTCTTACTTCACTCAAACCTTAATAACTTTTTAAAATATGATCTGATTTTAGTAAATTTGGGCTTAAAATATTTAAAATTAAATACACTTATAAATCAAAATATAAAAAATATTGCAAAATTGTAAAAAATTGCTATGAAAATTAACTTTTCGCTCAGTTTTAACTTGTAACTTTAACTCAACCAATTTGAATAGGATTTTAGTAACTGATACATTTAAAAAAAGCGTTAGAATTTTTTTTAAAACAGTGTATACAAAAATTCGATCAAAATTGGGTTTCTCGAAATATTTTTTTATAAAATTAGAGCTATAAGTGTCGATTATATCTAGAACGGCTCCTCGAAAAAAAAAATTAATGCGTTTTTTGGAGTCAGCGACCACAAATTAGTTTAGAAATGTGATATGTATTTAAAAAATAACATACCTAAGCAAATTTTTATTTAGAAAGGTATCTAAGTACCTTCATAAGATATTATGAACTTTTATTTAATATTTTAGTGCATAAAAATATACAGCTCTTACATTGAAATTTCTAAAAAAAAAAAAAAAAGTTCGCAAAATTTTAGTTTGGCCCCCCCCTAGATGAAATCCTGCGTACGCCCTTGGTTTTGCAGTAAATTGGTGTTTCGTGTAAACTCGTCCAACGATGTATCGTCTTTTGTCCACCGTTGTGATGTCTTGTTGAATGTGGGTTTTGTTCCTTTGATGTCGTCTCTGTAATTTCTGTTGATTGTTGTAGAACGTCTCCGGGTCGTTTTCTGTTGTTGATTTTCAATGTGTCTCACGATTTTATGTTGTGTTTGTTGAGTTTTATGTTGGGTTTTATTAACGATGAGTTTGCTGACTTGCTAATTCTATGAGAATGACGAATTTTAGCTTGTCATCTTTGCTCGTTGCTAGTACAATGAGTAAACGACAGAGGCGCTGTGCGGTGGGTTGCAAGGGCAGACAGATATGCGTGATGCACACTGTTTACGTTGGACGTAAACACAATGACATCGCACAGCTATAATCTGTCTCATTAAACTTTCCTTTTCAACTTTCCGAATTATCGTCTATTGAAGAAAGTACATCTCAAAACAATTCGGCAAAAATCAGAAAATATCGAAAATTATTCGAAAACACTGGAAAAGTAGGCGATGCCCTCATATTATCGAAAAACATCGGAAAAGCTTCCAGAAATACAAATAAATTGAGCAACATACAAATGTTTTAATTTCCCATTGCCATTATTTACAGAATGAAACTTAATCGATTGAATTTCTGTGAGATCCTGTGACCTAGTGATGAACAAGCCAGGTTTTAGTCTTGGAAAATCAAAGACAATGCAAAATGGAGAATGAAGACGATTTATTTTAGTTCTATAGAACTATAATGAAGGAAGGAGTTAAAATGAGGAAATGGAATTACATATTTGTATCGCTATCATAAACGAGTAATATGTAGTTGATTTATTTTTACACTTTTTTGAAATTTAAGGTCGAACTTTTGCGTAAACAATATTTATGGGAACTTTAACAATTTTTAAGTGTGTTACTTAATGACATTTATATATTGAAAATTAATTTGCAAAGATCGATTTACATATAAATCTATCAATGCATTTTCTAACACATAATTATGACAAATTAAGGAACGGATTAAAAACACGGTTATAGTGACATATGTTTCGTCTTTTGCCACAAAGACTCATAATTATATTTAAGGGCTGCGTTCGATAAAATTGTCCACCATAAAATTTTAATTATCTGCCGAACCAAAGGTATTTTTATTTAAATTCATATTGTTTATTTAGTTTTTCCATATTATTTATCAGTACCTGGAGACCGATCCCTGCTCGGTCAACAATCTAATCTCATTATTTTAGTCGATGTTTATATTTATAGCTATTTTTTGTTATGCAACTTGTATCTTTTCAGTTCTAATGATAAATAAACCGATGAGAATAATAATAAAAAAAAAACTCGGAAAGCATCGAATGGTATAGAAAATATCAAAAACTCTAATTTTTTTTTGGTGAAATAGAATGCCCTAAAATAAATAAATGGGATATGCCACGCACCCAAAATATTTCGTCTTTTGTATGGCGGCTGAAATATCTTATCTTCAAAGGATCATAACTCGGAAAATAAGAATCCTATTGGAAAAATTCAAAAGGATATTTAGATAAGGAAGAGTGTAACTATTCGATGCTATTAATAAAAAAGAATTCCACCTTTTCTTGTAGCAACGCTGTAAGACTGAACACAGCGTTTTCTTCAACTTCAAGTAAGGAAATTTCAAAATCCTGCAGGTATAATGACAGTTCTGCTAATGAATACGGTTTCAGCGTCAAAAAGTACATAAGATTGCATATAAGAATTAAACAGTTCATTACATTTTTTTTTTTGTGCCTGAGTAATTAACTAAAATTTTTATTTTGATAAAAAAGTGGGCGTGGCAATTATTAAACAAAGCCTTCTTTTTGTTATCCTTTAGATACTCCTGATCCAGATTCGCATACCAAATTTCATCAAAATATGTTGTATCATTTGCGAGAAATAGCATTTAATGTGTTTTACTTGTATGGGAGGTTCCACGCGCACTTTCGATATTTAGCCTACTTTCAGGTCGTAGGTGTCTTATAGCAAGTAGACTCCCTACAGTTAAATTCAGAAAGATTGCTTCAGTAGTTTTCTTTTTATAGCGCATTATTTTTTTGAGAGCGGTGCCACGTCCTTCAGCGAGTTTTCCCAATATAACGGTATATTACAAATTAATACTTGTTTGCAGAAGTAACAGCTCCAAAATCTTCATCAAAATTGTTGGAGTCGTTTTCGAGTAATATTGAATCAAAATTTTCAAGGATTAAAAAGTGGGCGTGGCACTTATTCGATCCCGCCCACTTTTCGTTTGCTGCAATTATTATTATGCAGTACCTACATACCAAATTTCATTAAAATACCTTGTAACATTTGCGAGAAATAGCATTTAACGTATTTTGTTTGTATGGGAGGTTCCACGCGCAACGGCGTTATTTTGCCCACTTTCAGATCAGAGATGCCTTATAGCAAGTAGGCTCCTAACAGTTAATTTTAGAATGATTACTTTATTAGTTTTCTTTTTATACCGTATTATATTTTTGTGGGCGGTGCCACGCCCTTCAACGAGTTTTCCCAATATAATGTCATATTGCATTTTAATTCTCGTTTGCAGAGGTAAATTCTCCTAAATTTTTATTAAAATCGTTGGAGTCGTTTTCGAGTAAAATTGAATCAAAGTTTTCAAGCGTTAAAAAGTGGGCGTAGCACTTCTTCGATCCCGCCCACTTTTTGTCTTTCACAAGGTATTATTAAGCAGTACCCGCCTACCAAATTTCATTCAAATACCTTATATGGTTTGCGAGTTATGACCGAATCAAATTTAAAATTTAGGGCGGTGCCACGCCCCCAGGTGAGCATTTACGAAGTTCAAACCTAGTTCATTCTTCATTATATGCTAATATCTAACTCTATACCAAGTTTCATTAAAATCGCTGTACCCGTTTTCGAGAAAACGTTTTGCCCGTTCCAAACAAACATACATAAGTACATACTTAAGTACATAAGTATATACAATTTTATCTCGTATAAGAAGAGAAGATTAATAAATTTTTTAATTTTTTCTGGTATCTCTTCCATCATCAATTTTATTGTTGCTTCGTTTACCTTCTGTGTTGCAGACCACTTTCTGCTAAAATCTTTAATGTCGTTGGCAACTTTTTTTGTTGCCTTTATGTCCTTTTTGACCAACGCCCAGTACCTTTCGATTGACCTGAGTTCTGGGCAATTCGGTGGGTTGGCCACTTGCAGTCACATTATTTTGGAAGTACCACTCTAGGGCCGCTTCGCTGCAATTGCAATAGGCTAGATCTGGCCAAAAGAATGCTGAAACTTCATGTTTCCTTAAGAAGGGCAACAACCTTTTTTGCAAGCATTCTTAAATACAAATTTTCGGATTTATTGTTCCATTTGTTACAAAAGACTTGCTCCTTTCATCGCAACTGCAAATAGCTTGCCAAACAAGATATTTTTGTGGAAATTTCGACTGCTTCTTGGCCTTAAATTTTTCTTCGACATCGCCCGTGAGTTTGCGGTATAAAACTGCTGGCCAGGTAGTTGTGAAAAATCTGCTAAAACGTATGTTTCGTCATCCATGACACAGCAGTTGAATTTTCCAAAAAAATTTGTCTTCAGTGAATTTGCTCGCTGTTTTGCATCGCTGTTCTTTTTGGCACTCCTGTCTGGAACTTTTTGAACCTGAAATGTTTAAAGTCCAGCTTCCTTTTTTGCCTTGCGAACAAAAAACTCCGAGCAATTCACTTTTTTCGCGACTTGCAGCGCGTCTGTTTATGCTACAAAATTTCAACTTGAACAGCCTATGCATCATAACGCAGTAGTCGGTACAACAACCTTTAAAAAAGTTAACAGTTTGCTAAAGCTCAAATAAAATTAATTCAAACAGCATGAACTTTTAAAAGCTTAGAAAGCTTTAACATAACAGTTAAATGTAGCGGTAACAAAGCTGTTATGTTATGAATTTTGGCTGTGGCGAAGAGTTCACATTACAATAAATCATTGTGTTAATTAACATTGAGATAGATATCTGATAATATTTTAATTTGCAAAACGAGCTCTAGCTTAGGAATAAACCAGAAAAGGGAGTGTGTTATACACGGAATAAATACATAAAATTAAAAGTTCCAGAGTTCTCAAATGGTGTTTTTGTAATTATAATTTGTAAATTAAATATTTAAATATATTATTTATATAAATAATCGTAAGAAATTAAAGAAAAGATAAAAAACATTCAATATTTTTGTTTGCTTTTGACCTTTGTTTAATAGTCCAGACAAATTAGAACTTAACTTTCAAATAAGCAAAAACAAATTTCTTTTGACGCTGTAAAGTCTAAGGACTTGTTAAGAAACAAAAGGTAAAAGTCCAATATTTTTTTGCTTGTAGAGCCATTTGAGCTTCAAGTTCTAAACTCAGGACAGGCTGATGACAATTTACGCATCTCCGTGACTAGAACAAACGGTAAGTATGGGGAAGGGAATTCCTTGCTCTTCAAACAACATTCTTCTTTTTTTGCACGATGTATAGTTTTCGAAATATTTTTTGAAAATCCTTAAATTTAAAAAATAAAATTGTTTTTGAAGAATATGAGCCTTAAAAGCGATAATAAAATCTTGTCGTGCAACCAATTCAATTAAAATGTCTTTGCAAACACCTTTTCTGCGAAACTAACCTTTTACGAGATATAGAGGTTTAAAAATCAACATATTTTTATGAACTGTAGTATGCGGAATATCGGTTTATTTTCCTTTAAGAGATATTATCCATTAAAGTAAAGAATTTTCAATTTCATACTATATTCATAAGATATCTTCGAAAGTTGTGATTTGATTGGAAAAGTTGAAAGGTAAGGTTTAAATAGGAAGATTACGATTACCCGATGCCGCTGTCAATAGTAAATCACATTATTGCCTGTATGAGCGACATATGCCGGAAGCGTTTTCTACATTGGACCTGTTAGAGAAAAACGTTTGCCACATTCGGAATCAGCATCGCAAATCAACTAAAAAGTTATGGAGATTATAATCAAAATTTCGTGTTGCAAAGTGTAATTTAATGGCCTAATTGAAAAAAATTGGGTTTCTTTTTTACACATGTGCACCCAACGGAAGGCTTTTGCAAGTATTTTTGAGCAGTTTTGAGATCGTTATAAAATAAAAACAACGTCAACCTGCCACCTCCAAATGACCTTAAAAAAAATTTAAAAAATCTCAGCTCACTTTTTTTAAACCCTCTTTCAGATTTGTGTGCGTTATCGTGCAAATTCCAAAAAATTTTTTTTTTTGAATCAGTCTAGTAACTATATATTAGACTCGTTCAAATTTGTATGAAAACGTAAAATTTGGTTCATTCCAGAGAATATTTGATGCATCCCAAACCACTTTAGAAACCGAAAAGTGGTCCTGAATATAAAAAAATTTTGTTTTAAAATTTAAGATGTTTAACATTTTATGTGGATTTTGAGCCGCTAAATTCTAATCTGCAATTTATTTCTTCAAAAGTTCTGTAGTTTAAGAGATAGGTATTGGCCATTCCAGTTCTTATCTTTATTTTCCACCTTAAATGGACAATATCCTCAAAACTACAGAACCTTTACAAAGCCAAAGCGACCACATAAAATAGAAGAAAATTAAGACGATATCTCTATGGCTTTCATCCAAAAAAAAAGTCACATCAAAATCATTGAGAAAATCTTCTTAAAATTTCTGTTGACATTTATGTGAAAAAATCATAATGTTAAGAAGAAATCTCACCGTTTTCAATACGATTTCTTCTTGAAACAATATTTCATTCTATTGAAATCATAAAATTTTCGTAGAAAAGGTTATTTTGAGAAGATTTCTTATGGTTTTGATGTGAATTTCTGTTTGGATGAAAACCATGGAGATAGGGGAACTGATGCTATTGTGGTATAGTTTTTCAATGTGGTATGGTCGCATATCTCCGATTTGGGAAAGAATCTGCGAACGTAACTGCTTTTATCCTATCAGAAAACATGAAAAACCAGGGATGTGTTGCTGTCATGCACCAAACAAAATTTTTCCGGTGTCAGTTGAACGAAACTTAAGTCGCGCGTGGTTGATTTTTTTCCGGATTTTTGCAAAAAAATTTTGTTTATATTCAATAAAGATAATGGTAAGTATTGCGAAATAAGTGTGTAAATTCACAAAGTTTCCCATTTTATTTTTAGAAATTTGTAAAAAATTGGCCAGTTTGGTATAATCGGGATTCGCTAATGTGGTATATTTCTTGTTATTCTTAACATTATTTGATTGCTGTTTATTTTTTTATAAAAACTATGAGTTTGAGAACCAATGTAAATGTTATTATGAACTTATTTCATACCTTTCAAATTTTATATTTGGTTATATGGTTTAGTATACCACATTACCCTAATTATATGTACCATTTTACCAGCCCACTTTACAAATACTGATCAGTGCACATACCACATTGTGCCACCATATATACCACATTACCTCCCAACTTTTTGAAAACTGATTTTTTGACTTTTTTCAGATTTTGCTCAATAACTTCTTGTAATGAAATTGCACACATTTTAATGAAATATATTCTGTAGCCAGTACTTCAATGATTAGCATAAAAAAGTTTTGCTGAAATTAATCTAACGGTTCTCTTTCAAATTCCACCTAAACATTAGCTATACCACAATAGCATCAGTTCTCCTATCTTCTTATTTTTCTATTATTTTATGTGATCATAATTCGGCCACCAGATTTTCCGTACGCATATATAACACTTTTTAGTGTGCAATTGCAGCTGACGACCAATCATATTTCTCTCTGTAAGAATAAATTGATGGCAAAGACTCATAACAAAAGTAAAATGACTTAACCTGTCTCTTTCCCTGCCTCAGTCCTTACGTCATTATCCATGCAATATAATCTAAGTTCTGTCACATCCAAAAAAGTTATACGATTTACTCTTTAAAACTAGAAATGATAAGAAGATTTTCTTAGTAAAGTCAATGAGATTTCTCTATGAAAAATTCATATTGTTTTCTACTTTAAATCGGAATTCATAGTAAAATAGATTAATACGACAATCTTCTTGTTTTTACCCCTTAATTTTTCGCTCTGTGTATTAAGAAATAAATGACAGATTTGAATTCAGTGGCTCAAAATCCATATAAAAAGTTTAGCAGCTTAGGTTTTGAAACAAATTTTTTTTCCATACTTAGAACCACTTTTCTGTCTTTATTATGGTTTGGCAAGATTCAATTGTCCTTTGAAGTTTACCAAATTTTACATGGTTTTTATTTACATTAAAGACAACGTTTTGGCGCAATGGGTGTGCAATTTCAAATTTTGAACAACTCTAGTACGAGGGGAGGTCAAAAACTTTGAGGGATGGGATGTAAGGAGTGGAAATATAAATACAAATTTATTTTTCTTTTAAATATATTCTTTAACCCTAATACATTCTCTAGATCTCTCAAATAACATATTAATACTATCGAAAAAAAATGTTTTATCTTTGGAGTCAAAAGAAGCTGAAAGAATCGATCAACAAATTGTCTTCTGAGTCCCAAAAGGCTATCGTCATGATTTTCCCAGCCGACTTTGGCACCATAAACTTCTTTGGGTGGTGGCACATCTTTTTTGTGCCATTGGATAGAGTCCAGTTCGAACTCAGGTTCATAACAATGAACCCAAGTTTCGTATCCAGTAACAATTCGTATCAATACTCTATCTCTGTCTTCACTACAGAGTACAGTGTTTCATGTAGAACAACTAGGTGGACAAAATAATTTTTTGATATTTTTGGGTAGTGTAAGCCTTATCACGACAAATTATTAATACTTTTATGTACAGACTGTGTTAAAAGTTCCGGAACGGTCAAGTGTTTTTAACGCTGCACGTTAAATCAAATAACAGAAATCACGGATACATGCAATTTTGTCTCCTATAAAGCTGAAAAATATAATAAATAAAAAAATAATAATTAAAATATAGTAACTTTTTAACTGATTTTGAAGTTTTCTAACACATAACCTAAAGGAGGAAATGAAAAAACTCTAACTAAAACATAAAATACGAACTTTTTTTTTATAAAATCCATCACAAAACTACGATTTTGCCACAATAAAATCAAGTTGTTTGATTGTTTGTAAATAAAAATGATTATTATTCGAAATTGAACTTACACTCATCAGATGACTTCTGAACTCAGTTAGTTGTCACCATCAAATATTTACACAAAAAAAAAAAGTGAATATGTTAGGTACGGGGGATATTGTTGACATTAGGTCATAAGGGAAAATAAGATATCTGCTCATGGATTTTGTCCTCCTAGGTTTTTCTACGTAAAACACTCTGCAGAGGTACAAAAACTCGCAAGAATGCTCCAATTTTTTTTTTCATTTCTCTTAATTAAATTTTATGTGGGATTGACTTGTTTGGTCAACTATTGTTCAAAGGATAATGACCCGAAAAATTAAATGAAAAATGTATTTGGGTTAAAATTGAATATATGTATGTGACCTTTCTTTGTGAAAACGAATCCGTGGGAAGAGTAAGCGACAAAATCTCTTAACGCAGAAATTTCGAGCAAGTTTCGAGCTGACCTTGAATAAGTGTTTTCCAGAAAACCTTAAATTTCCCCGGAAAATCCCAACGAATAATTTGCGGAAATAACGCCCATTTACGAAATGGGGATTATGTCCGTAGAGATTATGTCATGGCACCGGTTTTTTGGAATTTTCCGGGAAAGTTTGATGTTTGCCGGAAAACACTTTCCATTTTTGATAAGCTCGAAATTCGAAATGATATGATCGCCAAATATTCTCATGGCTGAAAAAAATAAAGCAAGCTCTTAAAAATTTTTGAATTTTCCGGGGAAATTTAAGGTTTTCCGGAAAACACTTCATTCAACGTCAGCTCGAAACTAGATCGAAATTTCTGCGTTAAAAAATTTCATCGCTAACTCTTTCCGGAGATTCGTCTGGCTGAAAATTAAACTTAGTAGCTATGCAAAGCAATTTTTCCGCTTTTCCGGAAAATGGAAATTTTCCAAGACAGCTCGAAATTACTGTTGAAAAGCTCGAAAATAGTACAAAATTCGTTAAACCTGTATGGCTTACTTTATGGACCTGCTAATATAATTTCTCCTTAACAGCATTCCGAAAGATTTTCGATATAGTGAATTTAGTAATGGGTCTAAAATTTGTCATACCTATAATTTGTTTATGTACGGGTTCCAATTATTCATTCAATGATAAAGTTTGTTGTTTTTAGTGAAATATTCAGACCCAGATTTAATCGAAGAACAACTTCAATACTGCATTTCTTCGAAAGGAAATGTGATGTATCGGTTAATAAATAAAATTCTTAAAATACCTTCTTACACATCCTTATCACCTTATCATCTTGAATTTCAGAAAAAGAGGACAGCAAGCAATGAAAAAGAGGACAAAAAAGAAGAATAATTTTTTCCTACATATATTTACATAATAAATCAAGAGCATAAAGTCTGTTTATAAAAAAATGAATTTTCTTCATTGATGAAAAACCTAAAAAATTAAGAAAAAACCGAATTTGTGAAAAATTTAGGTTGGAATATTTCAATATCCAGATGTATATGCAGGGTGTAATGCATAAGGTTACGAAGCTTCTTGGAGGTGTTAGAGAAGGCCTGGACTAATATAAAACTGCATCTGGAGTGGTCTCAAATGTGCCCCTGAGGAGTTACAGGGAAAATACGGATTTCCTGACTTCTTTTCCAAAAAAAAATTTCTTGGGTTTCCCTAAAGTTTTAGAGAAAACTTTTTTTGAGAAACTTTTAGCTTATTGCTTGAGATTTTTTAGAATGTATTTGGTTTTGAAAGGATTTCGCAAAGTTGTGGGCCTATAAATTTGATATTTTAAATTTTTTCCCTACTTTTTGACTTTGGTGTCCATTTTAGTATGAAAAAGGTCTTATAGCCTTTTATAATTTTTTTCTGGGATTCTCGTTAAATTTTCTTGAATTCGGTAGTACACTTGACATATCAATTTTTTGATTTGATGTTAGAAAAAGTACTTTTATATATACATAACAATACACGCGTTATTTGTATGAGTTGCGTTGCATATGATGGGCACGCTGCGCTTAATCTACCGGAGCATCAAACTGATTGTTCTTGGAAAGTTTTTTTTTTTTGACCTGAAGCAAAAAATTGGTATGACAAGTGTACTACCGGATTAAAGGAAATTTAACGATGATTCTAAAAAAATTTGTAGAAAGATTTATAGAACATTTTTCATGCCACATTAGGGCCAGTCCACACATACAAAAACGCATTACATTTTGTAATTCGAAAGTTTTTACTGATGCTCACAGCGCTTGGTTGAAAAATAGTTTCAGGAAAAATTTATGGTTTTTATGGGAAAACAAAGGACTTGTCCCGGACGTTAAATTTGCACCGGACACAAACGAATAAAGAGCCCGGACGCCCTTAAAACACTAAAAAAAGAGGACGGTCCAGAAAAAAGAGGATGGATAGCAACTCTTTTATCACCATAATAAATGCAGTGGGTGTATCAAAAACCAATTTGTTTATTTACAAAGAATATTAAAAAGATTACGAACGGCTATTTAGTCTCTAATTTTGTTTCATTTACAGCAATTTATGTAGATAATTGAACTCTTTAGACAATAAAATTTTTGTTATTGACCCTCGTTCATAAAAGAAAAAAACAATTAAATTGTTTTACGTCTTGAGTTCCAAAGTTCTTCTTTATGATTGTTGGCAAGACGCTGGTTTTGTATCTCTAAAATAAGCCAAAGTACAGAAAGTAAACGAATGCTTGTACCAACAATTTTTTTTTTCGGAACTAAGTAATGGATATTTTTAGTTTTTCAACTGACGCGATCGCGGTAAGTAAATGAATCTCATGAGAAAAAACTTTCTAAAATAGTTCAACAACTCAATTATTTGGATTGTCGTCATCTCTGTTATAAAAAAAAAAAAAAAAAAAAAAATGAAAAAATCACCAAGCTCCGCAAAACCGTACTGGCGCTTTTAAGAATTCGAAATCAAGTGTTTGCTTTGATGGCACGCGTGCGTCTTAGATTAAGTGAAGCGCGGAGTAGGGCGGCATCTGAGAAAAAATCAGTTCAGACTGGGCAGCATTAGAACATTAGCCTGACCCAACACCACTTATCAACACTTGAAAGATTTATGACGATTATTAAAAAGAGACTTAAACAACTTAATGTCAATTAAACGACTGAATCGTGTGCCAAGCACAAATCCATTTTGATGATCCAAAACAGCTAAGTGCCGGCAAGAGCAGCTCAAATCGGGGTATAGTGCAAGAACCCATATTAGTTTAGTGAATCAGCTGTGAAGCTTTAAAATACTTAAGAAGCTCTCCAAATAAAGCTTCATTCAACAGGTGAGCTCAAAATAATCAATGTGTGCGCGACAGTTTTTTGTTTTTTTTTTTTAAGTTTGGGGGTATTTTTTCTGATTTTTTTTTTTAAAGTTTTCGCTCACTTACTTGATCAATGATGCTGGGCTGTTGTAGCTGAGCGTTCGTTTGAAGTCAAGTTGTACCACTGTTGCTAGTCTGCTGATGTTGGTTGGCTTTAAAGTTGATATAAAGGGTCAATTTGCAGCCGTTTAAGCCGCATTTAGACAAACTTGGCTGATAAGCACGGAAGTCGTTCGTGTGTGTGCGTAAAGATTCGACTACAGTGAAAGCATATTTTTATGCAAAAAAAGTCGTTAAAATTTGAAAAAAGTGATTTTTAATAAATAAAAAAAAGATTTATAAATGTGTACACTTATTAGCCAATAGTGATGGCTGTAAAAGTATTTGTGACAAATAGTAAAATTATTTCTGCCCTATGAATTGATGGAAATTTTTATGGCGCCAGTGGAAATTTTAATTAAACTAAACGGGTCACAATTTAAAGGCCGAAATCTAACTATAAGCAATTAAAAAACATACAAATTACAATTCATTGTTTCGACATTTAAGTGTCATTAACGTAATATAACAAATTAATTACACAAAAAAAAAAAAAAAAAAAAAAAAAATAAATAAAAAAGTTTTCAAGATACCTAACAATTTATTAAAAAATAGACATTTTACATAATTTTCATCAAAATGAAGCTGTTCACGTCTATTAAAAATGCAAGTGAGTAAATCTGTATTTTTTTTTTTTTTGGATTTTTTAAAATTTATTTTTGGCTGGAAATATTTACATTTTTTTATTGCTATGTGTATCTTTTTACTTACTTCTTAATATCTCTTCAAAAATCATTTGAGTGCAAATAAAATTCGAATTTGAAAATCATTAGAAAAATATTCTTTTATTTTTTCCTCAACAATTGTATTGTGCTTTTATTCTACCATCTCCTTGGAAAGTGAGCCTTTGCAATGATTTTGTTTTCTACTAATCACTTCTTTTTGATTTTCGGATTTTCTTCTCGATCGAGTTTTTCCGGAGGTTTTTTGGTCCTCTATTGGCTTGAGGATTCAATTCAGTTCATCATTTAATCATTATTCACAAAAGAAGTGGAACTGCTTACAATTCTATAGCTTTAATATGAAGTCAACCACCCACTTTTCAGTATTGATGTCCTAGAAAGTGAGAATTGACTCTCTTTCGTACTACTTTTGAATTTATTTATTTTTTTTTGCATTACAGAAAAAGTCAGAACAGAAACACATCATACATTTGCAATACAAAAACGTTAGTTTATGAATAGTTTCGGTTGGGAACAAGTGATTTGACTATCTCTCCTTTTTTTGTTTTGGAAATATGTAGTTTTATAAATTTACTATAAATATTTTAGCACTAGGTGCCAGGGCTATTGGTTAATGAAAATAATTTTAAAATATGTAGAGGAGAGTCAATGGTTGTGGGACACCTACGGGTGCAGGACAGTCGATTTTTTCTATCATGCAAAATTTATATTACCGATCTGACTAGTTTCTTCGTTTGAATCTGGGTTTCTTCTTAATGATACAATATGGGTTTGTGCAAATGTGAATGGTTAAAACATTTTTTTAGGCATTGCTGAAATAGTGTCTTGTTCCAGGTATTGGGCATATCATGATCCGGGTAGTGGGCACTATATTTTCGAACCCAAATCGAGTGCAACTGCCATATATTGACAAGTACGCAATGATACATGAATCAAGTTTTGTGTTTACGTAAAGTTATGGAGTTTTTATTTCGTATTTTCTAATTTTTATTGCATTTTTTTAGGTGCCCCATACCCAGATACAAATTTTTCAAGAGCGAAAAAACATGTCTTTTGAAAATTAGCCATAAGTTTTGCGTGTGACGAATTATCATCCTTTCTTTAATTAAATGCTGCATATGTTCCTTACCTTTCGAACGATATATAAAACACTCGAAACGGTTTAGCCATTAACAAGTTAGGGTTCAAAAACAAAACCTGTCCCATATCCTATGATAGGATAAGTAAGAAAAAAACAAAATTTTGACAAAACTCGATTTTATTAATCAACACAGTTGCCTTCGAGAGCGATACAACGAGTATAGCGATTTTCCAACTTATCCACTTTTATAGTACGATTTCTCTTTCTTAGTGATGAGCAAAATTAGTCTTGGTCTTGCGTCTTGTTCTTGGTCTTGCTAATTTTGCGAGACCAAGACCAAGACCAAGATGCTGATATTTTTGCAAGACCAAGACCAAGACTGCTATGGTCTTGGTCTTGGTCTTGCTCACGATAAATATCAAGACCAAGACTTCTTTTCAGTCTTGCTAATTTATAGTTAAAAGTTGTTTCACGACCGTTTTGAAGATAAAAACCCAACTGCTTTGGAAAAATATGGTTTTAAATACTCAATATCTCTGAAAATTTTTTCAAGACCAAGACCAAGACCGAGACCAAGACTTAATGAGCAAGATCAAGACCAAGACCAAGACTCAATATCAAAACCAAGACCAAAACTCAATGTGCAAGAACAAGACCAAGACCAAGACTGCTATGGTCTTGGTCTTGGTCTTGGTTTGCTCATCACTACTCTTTCTCGTCAAAATAGGCCTCAGCTGACTGTCTTTTGGATTCTAGTGTGTAATAGTGAAGCCATGTTTCATCAATTGTCACATATCGACGATAGAATTCGATTTTATTCGTTGTTGTTTTTGGTCGACTGTGAGCTCACGCGGCACCCACGTTGCATACCTAAATGTTCATGTAAAATGGTATAAACACTACCATCTGATATCTTTACAATGTCAGCTAGCTCGTGCACCGTCAATTTGAAATCGTTCATAACCATTTTGTGGATTTTTTTTGAGTTTTCTTGAATAAAAGCCTAATTTTGGCGTCCACTGCGCTCTGCATCATTTGTGCTGTATACGACCAAGTTTAAATTCAGCAATCCACTTCTCCACCATTTGTCTCGATGGAGTAGAGTTCGGATAATGTTTATCAATTCATTGTTTGGTTTCCGCTGTATGTTTTTTTTTTTCATCAAAAAGCAATGCTTTATCAAAACTCGAAATTCAGTTTTTTCCATTTTTTTCACTAACAAAAGTTGCTTCACACAAAATGCTATAACTCACAAATCAATAGTCAGATTGCTGTCAAATTTATACACGTATCGTTTGAAGGTTAGTACTAAATAAAAATCATATGGAAAAAATTCTAGTAACGCCATCTATGTGTCATCCTACGGACTTATTGAATAGATTGCTACTCATTACTGAGTAAACTGTACACATTGATGAGAAAGTTTTTAGTTTTTTGGTAAAATATACACACAGTTTAATTTAGAGCGATGGTGAACTTATATAAGAATTCCATGAAATTCCATTTACTGCAAACGCTAAAAAAATCGTTTCAACTTTGACTGCACCATATCAATGTAAATATTGTAAATACATAACATATTATACTGTACTATACTATACTAAGTATACTATACTATTCGACGCAATGGTTTTTTATTTAAGTTTCTATGCAAAACTATTTATTATTAGGGGTAATCACGATCTGGAGTAACTACACAGTAATACACACCGTGACCAAAATACGTTTTCCGTTATTTTTGAAGTTACATATTGGTAAATTTTTGGCTATTTCGGAGCTTTTAATTGCAAACCGTTGTTTTATTTGTGTATATAATCACCAAATTTTTTGACATTGATTTTTTCGCGTTTTTTCATTTAAGCCTTTAGACCCATGTTATGTGTCATAATAGTGCTTATAACTGTTCTTTAAGTAAGTGAAAAAGCCTTGACCGTTTAAAAAGAATTTCATAAAGGGCAAATAAAATAAAGGTTTCTTGAATAGTACAGTAGCTATTGACCGAAAACTGCAGAGTCTCTAACAAAAGATTTAAAGGTCTATAAAAACCGTTATGCAGCTAACTTTGCAAAACCAATCGGGAGTCTTACTCAACTATTGTATGGCTACGTCCCAGTATAGCCTCGTCTTGTCTCTAATTTGGCTGTTGCACTGTGTTATTTTTAATTTTACATACCTTAATTAAAAGTATCTCCAAATTTATATGGTTTTTTCTGTAAATACCGTGAATTTTGGAGAGGTCACAGCTTTTGAGATGAAATCCAAGCATTTTTTTAATTTTTTATTGCTTTAGATGAGGAGTGATTTTTCAAAAGGGCGTAAAACCACTTCCAACCTCGAACAAATCTAAGAATGCCATCGCCTTTACTATCCTAAAATGCATCCTCTAGTTCAAAATTCATCACAAAAAATGCATTTTTCCGAGGTAAAATCGTGATCAAAAGTCGCATTTCAGAACAAAAGGGCTTATTTCCAAAAAAACTTTTAATATTTTTTATATGACCCAGGCTATATATGTAGGTGCTTACATACCATGTCTATAGACATCAGAATAAACTTCCAAATGGTGAAATAAATGTGATTTCGAAACAAAAGGGCTTATTTCCAAACGTTTCAGAACAAAAGGGCTTATTTCCAAATGTTTTTTACTATTTGCAATTACTACAAATATGTTCCAACAAAAATGTTAAGGGGATTAGTATCTTTGGTCAACTCGCTATAACACTGGAGACATTAGAAAAAATATGTTATTGTAAACAGCCCATAAAAGTTTTATCTCATTACTGAAAATTTGTTTAACATGGTTTTACGCCCTTTTGAAAAATCACTCCTCAGATGTATCTCATAAGAAATTTTTAAAATAATTACACTGGCTCGCAAATTCAATACTTTTTCTCCTCTCTTGGTTTTTGAAGCCAATTATGGTGATTTGGGACCTCCTTATCACGAATCTAAGCTGGGTTTATTTCCATCACGTCAGGATTTTGAGATATTCCGATTTTCATAACCTCAAAAATTATGAAAAATCGTGTGTTTCCACAGCTATTTTAAAATTTCTCGAAATTCTGACGTAATAGAGCAATTCTTGTCCGAGTTCACCCAGCTTTTGCTCAAAGCTTGCATTTACAGTTCTTAGTGTCTGAGTGAAATTTGGTTGGATTTTTTCAAAAAGCTCTTTCAGTATAGCATTTTGAAACATTTGCTTGTATAGGAGGTGCCACACCCCCTTGTCCGATTTCACCTAATTTTTGTTGAGAGCTTTCATTTATAATTTTTAGTGTCTGAGTCAAATTTGGTTCGAATATCTCAAGAAACGCTTTTAGTATAGCGTTTTGATGCATTTGTTTATATGGGAGGTGCCACGCCCTCTTGTCCGAATTCGCTCAGTTTTTTTTAAAGCTTGCGCTTACAAGTCGTAGTATTTATGTGTATTTTAGTTGCATTGTCGTAAAAAATACTCCTAAAATTGCATTTTGAATATATTTTTTGTATGGGCGGTAGGCGTGTCCGTTGATCGATTTTGCTCATTTTCAATCCCCCGAGCTAATTTTGACGACGGAGGTAGTGTACGAAATTTCATTGAATTATCTTGGTCAGTTTTCCCAAAAAGTGTATTTCAACACACAGCCAGCCAGCCACCCAGCCAGCCAGACAGACGGACATAGCTATGTCAACTCAGGAGGTGACGCTGATCAAGAATATATATACTTTTCTATATCTGCCATGTCTCCTTCTCTGCGTTACAAACGGAAGGACAAAGTGAATATACCCTGAGTGTAGGGTATAAAAATGAATTCGAAATTACTCTTGTAATTTTAAGAGGGGTACCCTTGTTCGTCTGTGCAGCATTTGAAAACTTATAAATTGAATCGTTTGTCCTTATGTACCTTTCAATATCAGGCCTAAAATACTAATACTAACAATTCTAGCATTATATATTTGTATGGTACTCCCTGTAGGATTAAGATAGTTTCTATCCATAATATTCATCCAAATATCAAGTTTCATAATGCAGGTAAAGTAAGTAGATATGTGTCTTTTTTTTTTGTTTTTGGAATGTTATCTTTTATACCGAGCGCACCGTACTTTCATGCAATTACCCCATTATCAAAACAAGTCATTGTCGAATTATCAGGCGGATACATGGTTCCAATATATCTACTGGTATAGACTTTGGAGCGACTCAAATAAATTTTCAATGATTTTGAGTTTTTTTTTTTGTATGACGGGTGCAACGCCCTCTCTTTCAATTGATCCCATATTTCTTATAAATGTGTTGGAGTACCAAAAAAGTTCTGGTGCAAATATGGTTTTGATTCGTTTTGATAGGCGTGGTAGTTTTATATCCACAAAAAAGTCACTTAAGTAAAACTTAAATTATTGAAAATTGTGACGTGCTGGAATTATTTCACTTTTTTTTCTCGTAATCAGCACACTTAAATCTATAGAAATCGCTTCTTAAAATTCAGAGAGGAAAACCCATGTGGGACTGTGTCATTATCTTTTTCTTTTCCTGAAAAATTTTAAAATTTGAAGATGTGCTTTTTTCAAAATTGCATATTCAATAAGAAGTTATCAAAATCCAATAATATTATTTTGTGATAAGCATAAAAAACTAAAAATAATTTTCAAAGGAATTTCATAAGTCCAAAAAAGTTTAGATAAAAGAAAGAGGCTCAAATACGAGTGTCATTACTCGTAAGGCTACGGTCTCATAGTAAAATATGTAAATATGCTGACATCAATTAGCTACTTAGTTAAAGATACTTGCCATTGAAATTGTGTGATTTTCGCATTGCTCATTTTGTTTAAATTAAATTTTATTTCCTATTTGGTCAAAAGTCAAGCAAGCGCATATTCACACATAAGGCATCACTTTATTCTGCGAAGAAATTCGAGTAACAAATTGAACAAAAAAAAAAAAAAAAATTAAACTCCGAAATAAAACAAACAAATCTCTAAAAACAAAAAAATACATGTCAAGGTTATGCAATCCCATAGCATATGAGCTAAGTAAAGGCCCACAAAAAGAATTTTGCCAGACATATTGGAGCGCTTTTAGTCATAAATGATTAAAAAAAAAAAATCCACAATTGATTTTTGTGCAGAGATACAAATGGTCAAACACAAGCACTTTATTTGAATGAGTTTATACATACATATGTACAAATATGCTAATTGAGATACCAATTGATTAGAGTAACAGATGGCATATGGATATTAAATAATAAAAAAAAGAAAAAAAAACAACTGATTTTAGAATTAGGCAGTTAAATAATGATAAGGGCTCTTTACGAGCAATGAAACAACAAAAGGTTTAACAAAATAAAAAAAAAATTTATGCAAAACTTTGTCATACGTTTCATATTAATGGTCGTTAAGCGAATGCTTGAATTTAAATTTTTGATTAAATTTATAATTTATTAAATAGCCGGTTTTTTATCAAAAAAATAGATATAATATTTATTTTTTATTTTTTTTTTTTTTTTAAAGAAAAGACATTGTAAACTTCTTATTATTGATGGCTTTTACAAACCATTCATTAATGTTTTGTTTTTGTGCTTCTCATAAGTGTGTGCTGGTTTTTTTTTATTTTTAATTTTTTATTTCGTCCTTCAACTGCGCGTGTTTGGTTTTTCCCCAGAAAGAGGAATAAATAATTATACCAAAAGAGATAAATAAATAGTGTTAAGCAACAGGTTTAACTTGGCTCGGAAAAACCTCCATCTGATTTTAGTCACGTACGGCTTATTTTTACACGATCCATTAAACATTAAATGCATCCATGACAAGGATATGGTCTATGATGCATCGTAACGCATGTGAAGAGAAAGAACTAAGATTGTTATAAAAGAATCTGTTGCTGGTGGTTGTACACAATTAATTGCCTCATCAGTTGATAAGTTTTTTTTTAATATTTTTATTTTTATTTTTAATTTTTATGTTCAGTTTTAAAATATCATGTCACTATCATCTTTAATTTTATAACTGATGTCTTAATCGCTTGTGTTTAAAATTCAGTTTCATTTAGATTTAAATTTTAATGGAAACATCAAAAAATCATTAGAGTGAAACACGAGATTATGAATGAGAGTTCATTATTTCTGTATAAGAAAAACAAATAGAAAAGAAATGTGGTAATTGCGTTTAGTAAAAATATAATGCCTAATTTATCTCTTGCACAGTAGACGAAAATGCACGATTTTGTAAGAAAATGTGATTTTATGTTTCTTTTCATCGCTAAACATTATCATTGGGCAGTTGACTCTTTGAAATTTTAATTAAGTATGCATAATTAGTCCTATGGAATCGAATATAAAACAAATCATAATGTCGCAAAGGTCTTGAAGGAATATTAAAAATCACACATTGCAATAAGGGAGCACAACCTATAGACCCAGATATAAGGGCATGAATCAAATTTAGGGAATGAATCTTACGTCTTGTCTCTAGCGACTTTATTCCCAAAAGTTGACATCCAGCACTATAAGCAGGCAAAGCAGTTTCAAAGTTCAAAGAACGCAACGAAAATCCAGTAAAAGATTTCTGCACTTTTTCTAATCTAAATCAATCTAAAAAAATAAATGCTAAGACTTGGATTCCAGATGAACTAGGCATATTGCAATCGCGATCTAACAAAAGAGTTAAAAAACAATTTAAAATTATGAGGATCTGAAAACTCAGAACTATTACTTCGTACAAATGCAAGTAATGCATAATAAGCCTTAGGTATCAAGTAACTGATGCATTCAACAAATGTAAGTTTCGAATCAAAAATAACCCCAAGATCACGATTGAGGCAAACCAGACCAACTATATGTACAGTTAATACTTTCTCTCGACTTAAAAAAGCTTAAAGAGAAACATTTTTTGATGTTAAGAAGAAGAACATCCAAACACAAATTTTATTGAGGTCATTTTGTAGCAAAACTGAATCACTTATAGTGGAAATCTTTAGAAAGAGTTTTAAGTTATCCGCATATAGTAGAAAATTAGCTGAACAGATGACGCAATAAATTTGCAAGATTAAACGTTATTTGTTTCAACATACCATGATCTGTTGACTAAGTAGGATTGAATCCACTTCAAAAAGATGGAGTGAAAACCCATTTTAAAAAGCTTTGCAACTAAAATATTGTGACAAACTTTATCAAAAGCCTGGGAAAAGTCAGTATAAATGACATCAACATGATTTCCTTGCTCAAAAGATGAGACAAAATATTTCGAAAAAAGTGCTAAATTAGTTAAAGCAGAACGATCCCCACAATAACCAGCTGTTCAATACAGATGTGACGCTTCACCAAAAAGAAGATTTTTCTTTAATAATGGTTTCAAAAAGTTTTGAAATATTGGATAGTTTTGAAATTGGCATATAATTGAGCACCTCGTTTTTTATGCCACTTTTAAAACAGGAGTTATAGACGCAATTTTCCAACAGTTCAAAAACTGACCTGTTGCAAGTGAGTTGTTAAATATTTGGGTAATCGGCTTTGTCAATGCACAAGCACATTTGTTGAGAAGTATTGAAACAATACCATCAATATCTATTTTAACATTAACCTTCATAATGGACAGTGCACTTAAAACATCGGATTCAGAAACTGAAATAGCTCCAAGATCAGTGACAGAATTGACATTATTCAGAATTGATTTAATTAACATTCCACAGCACTGGGTTTCATAATTTGACTTAAAAAAATCAGCAAATAAATTAACAGTGTCATCTATAGTAAAGGATTGTTTTTCAAGATAATACATTGAGTTTGGAATGGAGGATCCCCCTTTTTTGATTGAATAAAATTCCAAAAATACTTAGGGTTGGTTTTACAGCGTCAAATATATTGTTTATAGAGGAATTTATTTAAAAAATGAACCCTCTACTATACCAGAGAACAGTCGATAGGTGTGATGAAAATGTGGACAAAATCTGTGAATGGGATTTCATTTGTACGTAGGTTGCCTTTTATATTTCGGGATTGAGCAACACTAATGTCAATAGCTGAAATTTGGCAACACCATAATAAAGTTCGAGATTTTTTAGCATAAACGTACTCACAACGTTTTGACGTACGACCATCATTTGTGTTGCTTACAGTGACTTGAAAAAATCAATTTGGCAAAAAAATGGAATTAACTCGTGAACGTTTTCGTGCGATCATTTTTCACAACTTTCGACGTGGATTATCACGATAAGAGTGCATCGATGAACTTAAACCTTAGTATGGCGATGAAGCACCATCCTATAGCACTGTAAAAAAATTGATTTAATGAATTCAATCGTGGCCGCCGCTCACTCCAAGACGAATTTCGTGAAGGTCGTCCAAAATCAGTTGTTGTTCCGGAAACCATTGATGCTGTGCCCCAACTGATATTGCAAGATCGTCATGTGACCTATCGTGAGATAGAGACAATCTTAGGCATTAGTGGGACCAGCATACATTCAATATTGCATGAACACCTGGCCGTAAAAAAGGTTTGTTCTCGTTGGAAACCCCATAATTTATCAATTGCTTAAATTTTCAATGGAAAAATTGATTTTCTTAACTCACTGTAAACAAAACAAATAGCACTTGTACATCAAAACGTTGTGAGGACGTTTATGCTAAAAAATGTCATACTTTATTATGGTGTTGCCAGATTCAAGCTATTGACATTAGTGTTGCCCAATCCCGAAACATAAAAGGCAACCATCGTATTAGCTTAGTAGTCTAAAAAATGCAAGCTCCGAAATCGTGGCTGATCGTCTCCACGAAATATTGCAAAAATACATGTTCCATATAAAATAAAGAAAAAAAAAAATTTAAAAAAGAAGCACAACGAACAAATATAAAAATAGTTATATTGTATTTAATGTATTTTGCAATGCTGAATCTGATTCCGGGCTTAGAATTGCTATATCTTATATGATTTTTGTGATATCCTAGCATAAACAAGCAAAAAATACCGTTTTTGATATATTTTAGAGCTATATGACTAGAATATTGAACATTCATCCGTAAAATCCAATACAGTATCTGAAAGTTCTAATCTTTTTCTTTAAAACATAATTTAAATTACTGGTATGCCAATAATTTTATTTTTCTCGGAGATATCCTAACCTAAAAAGTTAAAAAAGTGCAAAAAAACATTATTTTCATTATTTCAGTCCACGATATTTCGGAAAAAAGCTATTGACATAATTAAAGTTAGGTTTTAAAGAAAAAGGTTAAGACTTTCAGATAATTTATCGGATTTTATGGATGAATGTTCCATATTCACGTTATGTAGCTGCAAAATATAACAAAAACGCTTGTTTATGCTGCAATTCTAAGGCCGGACTCGGATTCAAAATAAATATTTTTATATTTGTTTGTTGTGTTTCTTTTTTTAATTTCGATCAGCTACGATTTCGGGGTTTGAATTTTTTAGACTACTAAACTAGTACAAATGAAACCCCGTTCACAGAGTTTGTCCACATTTTCATCACACCTATCGACTGTTCAAGAGCACCGTGTGACCTCTTCCAAATGATTTTGTATCTACCAAGCTCTCTGCCGTAGTTTAATCTCATTTGAAACAATTGATCGGTTGCATAACAGGTTTAAATCGAAACTTGAGATCGTCAAAGTTTATTCTATGTCTAAGTCCGTTGCTCAAATGAAGCAGGCCCCATCAAAGATGCCTTTTTTGCTTTTGAAATTAGTGAGTTAATATCCTTTCCTTCCCCACAGTTCATGGAGATGATGGCGTTTTCAATATTATCATTGCCAGCTTTAAAAGTGATGTCATGTCTGGATGGGGTCTGCTGCGTACTTTAGTTTTTTGATGCATTGATTTTCAAGTCGCCCTTTTTTTGGCGATTTTGTTTATCTTAGGATTCACTTGAAATTTTACTGTTTTTATTAAAAGTTTATTATTATAATTAAATACACAACATAAAAAAAAGCTTAATCATATAACAAAATAAATAGTTTACATTTTCTTAATTATACCTAATACAAAAATATAATTTCATTAAAATCAACTTTGGGGTTTTTATGAAAAACCAATTTACGTCTACAAGTGACATAATTTCGTATGAGTTCAACATCAATATAAAGTTGTTAAGTAACATGGGGTTTAAGAGAAAAGTTTTTAAAGCAGCATATTAAATCACCACATAACATGTTACCAAAATGTCAAATATCTACAAAGTGTATTGCATAAGGCTACGAAGCTTCCATTACGTGATAGATGATAGAGTCTAAAATGTACCTCTGAGGAGTTATAGGGTTAAAACTGATTTTCTGACTTGTTTTGCAAGTTTTTTGTTTTTTTGAGTCACCCTTACATTTCTATAAAGAAGTTTTAGCTAATTGTGTGAAATTTTTAAGAATATATTTCGTTTATAAGGATTTTGCTACGTTCTCGACCTTTAAAGTTGATATTTTCAATTCTTTTTCCTATTTTTTGACTATTTTGGTGGCTATCCTATAATTCGATAGTATATTTATTACACAAATTTTTTTAATTGAGGGCAAAAAAAAACTTTTTAAGGACAATACGTTTGAAGGCACATCAAATGCAGCGCAACGCATGCAGTAACCCATGTGTTACATAGGAAAGTATTTTTTTCCGACCTCAAATAAAAAAACTGATATGATAAATATGCAACTAAATTAAATGAAATTTAACGAGAATTCAAAAAAAAAAAAAATTATAAAAAGGTATATTAATGGGACCTAAATCATACTAAAATGGCCGCCAAAGTCAAAAAATAGGAAAAAAATATTGAAAATATCAACTTTAAAGGTCCAGAACGTTGCGAAATCCTTTTCAACCCTAAACACCAAATACACTTTTAAAAAGCTCATACAGTTAGCTAAAACTTTTCCAGAAAAATATTTTCTCTAAAACATTATGGTGATCCAATAAATTTCTAAACCAATAGAAAAAATTATTTTGAATCCTATAACTCCTCAGGGGTACATTCTAAACCCCCAATCAAGTGCAGTTTTTTGTTAGCGCAGGTCTCCTCTATCACCTGCCAGAAGTTTCGTAACCTTATGCGATACACCTTGTATAGTAGGTATGTATGCGAGCGAGTATGCCCTAGAAATTTCTATCTAACATAAAACCATTATAACAAGATTAAATCGGCATGTCATAAACAAAATGATTCTGTCTTCAAATTGTAGGGCATTTCAAATAAGTAGTAGGTAAACTTTTAACCAGCAAATAGTTGTCTGTAAATTATTCGTTGAAGTATTTGTTGAAAAAAAAAAAAATTATTTGCTTGTCAACCAAATCTTAATCGTATATATGTGTGAATATATATACACATACATATATCTATAAAATAAAAAATTTTTACTTTGAAAATTAACCAGACATATCTCAAAGTTTCTAGATATAAAATATAACTGGTTTATGTAAAACTTAACTAAAAATAGCTGTGGTGCCAATGTTTAAGATTCAATGTTTACATGAATTGAATTTAATTTTTTTGATATTTAAATAATTTTATTATAATTAAATTAAATTAAAGCTTTATTTGATGATGAAACAAAAAAAAAAAAAAAAAAAAAAAATGTGTTCATTGAATAAAACTGGAAAAACAGTTTTAATTCCTATTGCGACCCTTAGCCTTAAAGTTAGAAAATTTATTATAAGTTTTAATGCATTAAGATTTTTTCTTAAAAAGGATTTGAAATTGAAAAAAACAAATAACAAAATCTGCTGTCACGAGAAAAAATTTGATAAGTCGATCTCTTTTCACATGGCAAAACACCAAATGTCTCTTGATCACAAATCAACTTACCAAGTTATTCCTCATTATTTGATGAACTTTTCTTATTTGATAAATAATTTTTTTCATTAATGTTGAAAAATGATTTCCAGAGATCCGTCTAAGTAAATTCAGTTTTCAACCACTAAAAGAAGTGGGGTAAAGAATGGAGTATAAAACTGAAATGAATCGTCTTCATCAAATGTAACCCTTTGCAATGGCTATCCTGATTCATTGATTTCTAGGTGATTTTTAATATAAAACGTTGTCTTGTGTACTCCATACTATCAAGTGTTTGGCCGCAAACTTTGGTGGATGGTTCCTGGAAAGTGTTCAGCTTTTAAGTAGCTTGATCTCGTCTGCTATTAGCGACTCGTTGCATTTTAGGTCTAACGTAGCGCGCGTTTGAGATTTTTAGGGGTCAAAAAACTTATCGTATGCGTCCTAAGTATCTTGTTGAAGAATATCTACTACTGACACCCATATAACATAACTGAACTTACATTTGAATCAAGAATGTGAGTGCGAAATCGGAATCTGTTTGTTGCATTTAATATATATCTTTCAAAGTTTTCAAAGCGGATAAGGCCTAGCAATATTTCATTACGTTTTCCGCAGCTTTTATCTGCGGTTATAACCCAAAACACGCTTCAGCGAGTAGTTTATTTCGAAGCCAACACACCGTGTGTCATGGGGTTGTCTCAGAGTTTGTAAGCTTCTTAAAAAAAAGTGACTATTTTACTTATTGACTAAGCTAAGTTTTTGTGATCCCTTAGAATTTAATTTTCTTTTCATCCTAATCAAAGTAATTAAATTTAGTAAATTCTTTGGTAGTTTTACCTGGAAAGTTTTCCGGGATTTTGGAAAATTAGTTATTTTATAGATTTCGATGTGCTCTTTCCGAATTTCAACTTTGCCACCTCGTATCTATGTCGCTAGCGCCGCCATATTGGGAAAATTGAGCCAAAAACCAGTTTTTTGTATATATCTCTTTAACTCTCTCTACATTTGGAGAAAAATTTTGGTTAATAATTTTGTAACTTATAAAATTTTCTATAAAATTGCCTTCAAAATGTTTTCATACAGCTTATATTTTAGGAGATATCGTAATTAAAATGTGTCAATTGTGCATTTGGATTATGAGTGTTCATATTCATGTGCTGATTTTCGAATTGTGATAACTCATGAACACAGCTAAAAATATTTGTTTGTAGGAATTGCTTACTCTACAAACAACATAGTTCCGTTTTTCTGTAAGACTAATAGCTTAGGAGATATCTTTTGACAAATCCTAAAATTTTGAAAAAAAGTGTTTTTGCAAAATTTCTCCGAAATAATGTGCCATGGTGTGTGGCTCCCGGAAATAACTGCATAGGAAATAACGCCAGAAAATTTTTTGGAAATAACGCCCGAAAAATCTCCATACAAAATTCTGGCGTTATTTCCATATTGTTTTGGAAATACGGCCAAAAAATTTTCTGGCGTTATTTCCTAATTTTTGGTTTTATTTCCAAAACAAAATGGAAATAACGCCAGAATTTTCTATGCAGGTTTTTCTGGCGTTTTTTCCAAAAACTTATCTGACGTTATTTCCTATGGCGTTATTTCAGGGAGCCATGGTTCTCTATGAATGTCCCTACATTAATTTTTTTCGTCCGACTAGCCGTTCATGAGATATCGCGATTTGAAAATCAACATATTTTTTGAACACTCATTCCCATATCTCTTTACTTTTTCTTTTCAATTTCTTTGGCAATTTAGTCTTTTGATTATGTCATTTTAAAAGAAACTAAGATGCTTACGGGTTTTTATTACAAAAATCGGCAAAAAGGGTAATTTAAGAAGAAACAACCGTGGAGTGCTATTAAATTAGAAGGTTGAAATCGGAGAGGGGGCCAAAATGCACCACTTACAGTTTTTTTAATATATCTAGCGAACAAAGCAAAATTTCAATACTTTTTTGGAAAACTTTGGATTTTTTTTTGGACAAATGGTTTTTACTCAAAACAAAGCATCTTACGAAAAAAATTGTTTCAGTCAAAAAATGCTTAGAATCATCTAAGAAATACGTTAGAATTTTTTTCAGAATTTTTTTTAACTTTTTTATAATTTTTTTTTTTTTTGACCAACTTTTGAAAAATTATAAAATGTTTCCAAAAATTATGAAAAGAATCATATGTTTTTCTTGAACAATTCTAAGCATTTTTTGTCTTTACAATTAATGTTATTAATAGACTAATTGTAGTCTTTTCCATTGCCGATTGTTTTGTAAAAAAGCGACATTTTTCCAATATGGCGGCGCGAGCGGCAAAGATACTAGGTGGCAAAGTTGAAGTTTGAAATGAGCACGTCGAAACCTATAAACTAACTCATTTTCAAAAAACCCGGAAAACTTTCCAGTTAAAAACGTTTTAGTCTCCCAAACGACTCACATAGGGAGATTTAACCCAAAAAGCTGGTCAAAAACGAATTTTTGTAATTGGTCCAAAATGATTCAACTTTTTTTTTATTATACAGCTAATACTTCAAACTAAAGAAATCTGGGACCCGATTTTATCTTAATCAATCTGCAGCTTCGTACTACGCTGTCAAAGTTGAAGTTTTGTAAAACATTTTAAAATAAAATTTTAAAGTTGCAAAAGAATTGTTGATTTAAGTGCGTATATTTCTTTAAGTGCAGAAAAAAAACGAAAAATTGCAGAATGGATTATTCTACGACAGGTGTGTTCTTTACAATAAATTTTATTTTATTAAAAAAGAATCATTATGAGAGTCAAAATAGTGTGTTCAAACTTTATAAGTAACTGAGTATTTTTTATTGAAAAATTGTAAATTTTTAAAAGCAGAAAAGTAATGGATCCTCACGAGTCCCAATTTTATCTGCCAAAAATTCTCATAAATTAAATTCTTTTGTAGCTAAAACTGCAAAATCTGGCTTCTAATATTTCCAATTGGCAAAATAGCTGCACTTTTTGCTGATGTCTATACACGTGATATTTTTAGTTTTAAAGAAATTATAAACGAAAAAATTAACGAATTTAGAGTACTAAAATTTTCAAAAATTATTTGATAGCGAAGAGTTTTCAGATTAAAATAAAAAATAATTGTTTTTCAAAAACTTGAGATTATTATTTCGGAGATTGAAAAGTTGGAGTTTCGGTGAGTTATGTCGGCCTCTATTATCAATTTTTTTATAATTCAGTATAACAGTATTACTCTAGTTAACAATACTAAAAGAATAAGCCATATCTATTAAATAAGGTATAGTGATATAGAATTTTTAAAATGTTTTTGTGATGTTTTTGTCTATAGCGCCCTCCGTGGACAAATTTTCTATTCTGTAGTATTCCCGGACTACTCTTCTGAGTTATATAAATTCATTGACACCTTGATAACTAAAATCAATAAAGCAGTATACTAGATAGAAGACCCTACAAGTTACTACATTTATCATGTGTACAGCGCCATCTATTGAATGTATTTCAAAAGTTTGATG
Organism: Calliopum simillimum; assembly: GCA_951812925.1. Lineage (NCBI taxonomy): Eukaryota > Metazoa > Arthropoda > Insecta > Diptera > Lauxaniidae > Calliopum > Calliopum simillimum. The sequence goes on along the minus strand of OX638368.1, from coordinate 83,339,721 downwards.
CCATCATATTATCATTTAAGTAAAATGAAAGAAAAAAACTTTATGTAAACCAAAATCGGCTCAGTACTACAGGAGCTACAAGTCCTCAAATATTTCACTTGTCTGCAGCGCCCTCTATTGACAATTTTTGTAAACGAGTCTATATTTGTTTTGATCGTCTGAATAATCTAAAAAAAATGACACCTCAATTTCTAAAATAGGACCAGTAGTTTTAGAGTTATTAATTTTGACCAGGTTTTTAACTCAGATACCCCTATGTGCGACTGTATTATTAACGAGTAATGAGGGCTTTTAATCGTTTTTTCGTAATTAAAAATTGTAGTCCATTGGCTTTCGTAATAAATAAATGTCCAAATTTTAAATATCAAATCTGTAGAGTTATTAGCACACAACATGGAACTCAACATAATTTACCTTAAATGCACATTATACCTCTGAAATTAGTGCAATGTAGTTGAACGTGTGGAACTGGTATTGGGCCATCATCATCATCATCATCGCACAAGAGACAGAGCGAATTTGCCATAAAGGAACTTCAACTTTTATTATAAAAGTCACTGATAATTAGGTCAAATACTGAAAAATCAAGTTTGTTACAAATCGGAAAAACATAAAACACACACTAACCAACTTAATTTAAGCCTACAAAAATAGTCACAACACTTTTCATCATACACACGTCAGCACCACTGTCATCATGTGTTAAAAAAAAACATTTGACAGTAAATGCAACTTCTTAGATACTGCAACATTGCACAGGAGCAACTTGAGTTTTGGTTGCAACGAAAAAAGAAAAAGACTCTAAAACATTTATTGGAAACAAGTTATTTTTCGCAAAAACTATTTAATTTTTCGCAACATTTTTATATCTTTTCTTGTTTGCATTAAAGACAATTATCTTCTTTTTTGTGCTTTTTCGTAAGAATCGATATTAATTTGGCCAAAAGACCTTTCAACATGCATCGATCGCATTGAAAGGAATTCGTTGTTTTTCGCAAGAGCTGAACAAAGGCTTATTGCGAAAAATGATAGGCTTACGATTGGACTTCGTTTTAATTGAAATCTACAATCTCTCGCAAATTAGTGCGCAATATATATATATGTATGCGTACATATATTGAAGAAATTATTTAAATTTCAATAACATGCTCATATCAATTAATCACGAAAATTACGTGGTAATGCTTTTAATACATTTTTGTTTGTTTTTTCTTCTTAATCACACAAGGAACGCCATCAACAAGTAAATACGTTGTTGACCAATATAAAAATTCACATAATTTCTTATATATACGAGTACGTTGTATATATATTTTTATGTATGTATGTACTTGCACATGCATATAGGCATATAGGAAATACAAACAAAAAAAATTATAGTTCTTTTTATAGTAAAAAAATGGCATCAATCTACGTCATTCCCCTCATAGTGGTAAAAATTAACACATTCAGTTTTCAATCACCAAAAGTTGTGAAAAAAAATCTAAAGGTTTGGCACCGCCACAATATAAACATGAAAATATTAGAGACATTGGGGTTTTTTCCTGTTATTCATAAAATTTTGCATTTGCCATTGTGCGTCAGCTTTTCGATTTTCATATTTTAACATTTATTATTTCATTCATGACTTCTGGCCGAAATTCGAGCGTTTCGAAAGACCACCCAATTGTCAACTTAAGCCACCAAATTACTGATGAACCATGTCTATGAATTTTTTCAATAGGGGCGAGGCAAAGCCGACTTAAAAACCTAAGATCATATTATTGTTCCTCATTGCTAACCCAATCTTCATACCAAATTTCATAAAAATAGATGCAGCGGTTTAGCTATGAGAGCGTTTTTTTATTTAAAGGCGTGGTACCGCCCATTCAAAAATATACTGATCATTTTATCGTTCCATAGTACTATAACCAATTTCATAAAATCGATGCAGCGGCTTGATAGTGAGAGCATGGTTTAGCTATGGGAGCGACTTTTCCATTTTTGGACGTCGCACCGATTTTTTTTAAGAAAAGAAAATCCTAAGCACTACTCCTTCTCACAACCTTTCAAAAAAAATAAATAAATAAATCTAGCGAATGTGATGAGATTTAGGCTGAGAAACAGGGACTGAACCGATTTCGTTTGCCTATTTATGTATAGATAGCCCAAGGCCGCTATTGGGGGATGAATCGGTTATCTTGGTTATCGTGAATAAATATTCCCGGTGAATTTTCTCAGACTGCCGTGCATTCTCTATTGCAGTTTAAGAAAATTCCCCGGGAATCTTGATTCAAGATAACCCCCATAGTGTAACGTTTATGTGAAGTTTATCTCCCCAGTCTTATATCAGGTAACACACTTTCCATACTTTTGAATATTACTCTTTTTCATTTTCTGGAGATTTCTTCAAACTATATCCAAATTAGCGCGACATGGAGCTTTTCAGTTATGGTACGACAATATACATATTTCTTCAAACTAAGTATGTTTATTGAAGTGCTATAAGTTCAAAGGCATAAGACTTGCTTCAGATCCCAGCTAATAAATAAAAATAAATGATTTCATTAATCAATAGCTCAATAGTTCAATCTTATTCCCATTCTACAGTCTACCTTTTCGAAGCTAACATACCACGTGTTATCTATTTTCCAATCTGTTAGCTTTAACAAAATAACAAAAACAAAACTTCAGACTTTCTTAATCTCATTTTTTTATGATATTGCTTCAGCGCAAATTTTTACATTATCAGTGCCTTGTATATGTATACTTTTTGGCACATCAATTGCGAAGGTCAGGGATATATTCCCAAATATCACCGTTGTAGTTGTGACAGATAACACAGGCCGACAAAAAAGTCATAGTTTTTAGACATATCATTTCTTGTGTAAAAATTTTCATGCACTGAAACTGAGATCTCAAAAATATGATGTACTAGATGTTTTTTAAGCAAAAAAACACTAAAAAAGCTAGTAAATAAAACTATTTTTTAAAATTATGTGCCACAAACAGATGCTACGATGTATTTATTTTATTTATTTCCATAAAATTATCACATCTAACATATCGGTAAAAGTCCAAATGTATCAAAAAATATTGAAATACTTTGAAGAAATCGGTAAAAGTTGAACAATTTCGGAAAACTGCTAAAATATCGGTAAAAGTCCAAGTGTGTCTAAAATCATCCAAAAAAGGTCCAAAAGTATCGAAACACATCGAAGAAATCGGTAAAAGTCCAAGTGTATCGAAGAACGTCTAAAATATCGGCAAAGATCCGATTTCCGCGGTGGAAGTCCTATAGTATCGAAAATATCGAAAAATGTCGGTAAAATTCCACAAGTATCGAAAAATATTGATATACATTGAAGAAATCGGTAAAAGTCGAAAAACTTCTTAAAACTGCTGAAATATCGGTAAAAGTTCAAAAGTTTTGAAATATATCGCAGAGATCTGTAAAAATCCAAGTGTTTCCAAAATCATCAAAAATATCGGTAAGGTTCCAAAAGTATCGAAATACATCGAAGAAATCGGTAAAGGTCCAAATGTATCGAAAAATACCTAAAATATCGGCGAAAGCTAAAAGTATCGAAAAACACCTAAAATATCGGCAAAAGCCAAAAAATATTGAAAAACATCTAAAATATAGGTTAAATTCGACAAATATCGAAAACCATCCAAAATATCAGTATCGCGTGTACATCGAAAAAATCGGTAAAAGTCCAATTGTATCGAAAAACATCTAAAATATCGGCAAAAGTCTAAAAGTATCGAAAAGGTCTAAAATATTTGTAAAAGTCCAAATATATAGAAAAACATTTAAAATGTCGAAAAACATCCAAAATATCGATAAGATCCCAAAAGTATTGGAAAACATCAAAGAAACCGGAAAATGTCCAAAAATGTCTAAAAACATTCTAGGTAACGGTAAAAGTTCAAGAGTATTGGACAACGTTGAAGGAATCAGCAACAGTCCAAATATATCGGAAAACATCGAAAAAAATCCAAAAGTTTCGAAAAATATTGAAATACATCAAAGAAATCGGTCAAAGCCCAAAATTTTGATAAAGCCCAAAGGTACCGAAAAATATTGAAAACATCTAAACATCGGTAAAGGTCAAGAAAAGGCTAAAAACATCCTAAATATCGGTAAAAGCCCAAAAGTATTGGAACACATTGAAGAAATCGGCATGAGTCCAAATAGATAGAAAAACATACAATATAATGGAAAAACTTTATTAGTATTGAAAAATATTGAAAATATTGAGTTGGCATCACTGATTAAATCACTCTCAGTTTTGCTCTCTTCAACATAACATCTTTCTTCAAGAATAAAAACAACAAATGAAAGAGTTGGAAAAGGCAACAACAACACATAAGTCATGAAGCAGCATAAGCAGTAGCGACGTAAATGCAATCGAGGATTTTAATGCAGGCATTGAATTTTTTTCAACGACCTCATACTAAAAAAAAAAGATTTATCTTTCAAAAATCGAAAAAATAAGTATGCAATTTAGTTCCTTAGCACACGGAAAATGTTTAAAAAAAAAAAAAATTAATAAAATCGGTTCGGTATGTTTTTGCTAAACAGCGTTACATAGGGTTTTCATATAAGCAATTTTATACATAGATTCGAAAAAATAGTAAGGCTGCTAATTTTGGCCAGTCAACTTTTTAAAAATTTTGCTTGTATAAGAGGTGCCACGCCCTAATGATTGAATAAATGGGGTGCATTGCTATGATTAGTATCTAGGTGAAATTTTGTTGCATTATCTCAAAAAATTATGTCATTAGGTATAGCATTTTAAATACTTTGCGAAGCCACGCAGTGTTGTCAGAATTAATTAAGTTTGCCCCGAGAATTTCTAGTATTTATTTTTTTTTGTCTGGAGGTGCCACGCCGTCTAGTTCAAAATCTACTTGATAGACCCTTCATTTGGTATGGGTCTTGTCTTAAGACCAAGAATTTTTTTTTGTCGGTCTATGTTTTCATTCAAATTGAAACTTGAATTGCAGGAACAAGCATAATTTGATTAAAAGAACATCATGAACATTGATAGTTCTCTTTTTGTTATTCACGCAGTAACACATCTTTTCTTACTTTTGCAATTGCTGTTGCAAAGTATTTTCGACAAACAATACTTAATCGTTTTGAGAATCGAATTTAATTGGTTTTTTAAAAATGAACATCAAACTTGGTAAGCACCACTCATAAATGTTAACAACTTTGATTGTCGTTTTATGAAAAATATAAAGAATCCTCAACAAGATTTGGTACACATTTAACTTCTATTGAGTGAATTTCAAATATGCTCTGAGCTTGAAAACTTTTGACGACCATCATATCACTTTTTGAGTAACAAAAAAAATCTATGAAAAATATTATTGTTATTGAATTTAAAAATGTTTTCCTTTTTTTTCTGGTATCTTTTAATAAAATACATTTTTTGGAAAAACATTAAAAAAAAAAAACAATTATGCAGATTTATGTTATTTTGTAATGTGTCCTTTCATGAAACTGAAAGTGGGGTAATATTTTTATTAGTTTTCGTTATGCCAGTTCTATTGTAAGTGCAGCCGTGAACAGTGTGGTCCTTAAATGATTCTATTTTTATTGATTTTTTAATTGGTACGTATATCATTCTTTTAATTTTCATTAGTTTATGTCAAAAACAACACAAGCAAAGTTTTTTATCGAATTTATAATCCGTAGTTTTATTGCATACGGATATGTTTGTTCTATCCAGTTTTCCATTCAAGTGGTTGTTGAACTCAACGAATGCTAAAGAATTCTTAATGCAAAATATATTCGAAAACGTGTGGCATTATTATTATTAAAAGATACAACTGTATTAATAACTAAAAAATCGTTAAATTCTACTGAATTTAAAAATCCGGTATAGAACAAGGTAAAAACAAGGGCTTGGCATGTTAAATATGAAAGTTTGTTAAGCGCACGTGCGTTTTCAATGATGCCATTTGAACACGCGGCTTTGTTATAAACGTAAATTATTGACAAGAATTTAATTTAAATCATTTGATTTGCATTTATGCTAAAAATTTGGTAGAATTTTTGTTTTTAAAAATTACAAAACTATGCGTAAATTTTCCACTTAATGCAAAATCATACGCTTAATTTGACGTGATTTGTAAAAATGTGGCTGATAAGCCAAGTCATTTTAATGGTTTACCTCTGATTTTCGAGATTTTCAAGATCAAAAATAAGCTACATGCATATTTGACCTGTTGCACAAAGAACGTAAAATTTGTGAAATATGTTGCATTTCTACTCGTAAAAGAATATGATTTTATCTTTAAATGGTGAAAAAATGGAGAATTTATCGTAATACTTTCAGAAGGTATAGTCATTTAAAAATTTTTTCACGGTGTGCATACATTTACGAGTAATTAATATAGAAAATAAATTGTCTTATTCAAATTTTTCTACACTTTTTGCTACCTTGAACACTAAATAAGTTAGAAAAATTCACAAAGCGAAGAAATTTAAATGAATTGAATATATGGCTGAAATAGAAAAAAAAATTTGCGAACCCTAACATAAAAAAAAAACCAAAGCTTAACCATAAAAATGACTGATACCACTAAACTCAGCATACTTGACTTATGTTCAAATTCAAGACCCATCAATGTCAGAAAAAAATGTTTCCAATTCGAGCACAGTGTAATTAATACTTCAACTATTACCCTGTATTCACGGTAGCAATCGGTTCACTCAAATTCTTTCAACCGTCAAGTTGCATCCCTTTACAAATTCTTATTTCTACTTGTTCAGGGCAAGTACTTTACTCCTATATACATTTAACACAAAATTAGAAAAATACGTAGGAATATAAAGGTCTGGTCATAGAAATAAATATTTTTAGAGGTGTGTTACTTCAGAGCTCCAGCCATTTTGAACCAAATGTGTTTCAATGATCAATATACGCCAGAAATATGTACATAATATTAAGAAATAATGCGCGTTTTGTCATCGCAAACATCAGACATATATTCGTATGTATATTTTAAAAATGAAAAAATCACTGTCATAAAATCCACAAATTATTGATATTTTATTGCTAATACTGAATAAATAAATAATTAACTGCATTTTAATTGTTACTGGCGCTATAATAATATATTATAGCTATTGGCAACGCCATGACTGTAAATATCGATATCAACAAAAATTATGTTGAAAAAATAAAAAAAACCTTAAAAATAAATTATGTGACATCGTCGCCAGTGGTAAATAAATTAAAAAGTAAAAAAATTTATGAAGCGGAAGAATCTGTTGGTATAAATGAGATCAAGCAAACCACAGTCGATCAATTTCAATTTCGGTGCTTATTCAATTCAATGTCCGGTGGAACCAAACAAAATGTTTGACGCTCTAAGCGTCATCGATAAATTAGAAAAATCGCGCGTTTCGTTGCTGGGGCTCTCATTGCAAGATCGCTTGAATTTTAGTGGGTCATGCATTTTAATTAAGTGAAGTCATGACGGTTTTTTTCTTCTTCTTTGAAGTTAACCTTTAGTTATGTCAGCTTGGATTGCTGGTGTCATGCACTTGAAGCTACATTGTATAAAATATATAAAACATTCACACATATGTGGTCTATATAATGAATGCATTATGCATTTCAAGTTTAAAATAACCATTTTCAACATTTTCCTTTCGAACTTTATAATGGTAAAGTGTCAAAAGTGTAATAAAAATACAACAATTTGAATAAATTTAAGGGTTTTAAGTATATTATCACAGCAAAGGTGTTAAAATAAACTTAACCATTTGTTTAATTTGTTCGTGACTTTTGAATGCAGTTGTTGCTTAGGAGCCCTAGAAATCATGCACAGTGTGTTCTACTATCTAAACAATTGGTCATAATTTGAACTTGACAACAAAGTCGAATTTTACTATTTGTTGGAATTAAGTATGTAGTATCTAAAATTTAGATACTAAATTGCGAACTTGCTCTTATCTATAATTCCAAGAAATTTGCAGAAAATGAAGTTGCTTCATGAGCCTTGAAGCATATAGCTTTCTTGTTTCCTGTATTTCCTTTTATAATCTAAGGAGATGCCTTGAAATTGAATTGAAATTGAATTGAAATTGAATTGAAATTGAATTGAAATTGAATTGAAATTGAATTGAAATTGAATTGAAATTGAATTGAAATTGAATTGAAATTGAATTGAAATTGAATTGAAATTGAATTGAAATTGAATTGAAATTGAATTGAAATTGAATTGAAATTGAATTGAAATTGAATTGAAATTGAATTGAAATTGAATTGAAATTGAATTGAAATTGAATTGAAATTGAATTGAAATTGAATTGAAATTGAATTGAAATTGAATTGAAATTGAATTGAAATTGAATTGAAATTGAATTGAAATTGAATTGAAATTGAATTGAAATTGAATTGAAATTGAATTGAAATTGAATTGAAATTGAATTGAAATTGAATTGAAATTGAATTGAAATTGAATTGAAATTGAATTGAAATTGAATTGAAATTGAATTGAAATTGAATTGAAATTGAATTGAAATTGAATTGAAATTGAATTGAAATTGAATTGAAATTGAATTGAAATGAAATTGAATTGAAATTGAATTGAAATTGAATTGAAATTGAATTGAAATTGAATTGAAATTGAATTGAAATTGAATTGAAATTGAATTGAAATTGAATTGAAATTGAATTGAAATTGAATTGAAATTGAATTGAAATTGAATTGAAATTGAATTGAAATTGAATTGAAATTGAATTGAAATTGAATTGAAATTGAATTGAAATTGAATTGAAATTGAATTGAAATTGAATTGAAATTGAATTGAAATTGAATTGAAATTGAATTGAAATTGAATTGAAATTGAATTGAAATTGAATTGAAATTGAATTGAAATTGAATTGAAATTGAATTGAAATTGAATTGAAATTGAATTGAAATTGAATTGAAATTGAATTGAAATTGAATTGAAATTGAATTGAAATTGAATTGAAATTGAATTGAAATTGAATTGAAATTGAATTGAAATTGAATTGAAATTGAATTGAAATTGAATTGAAATTGAATTGAAATTGAATTGAAATTGAATTGAAATTGAATTGAAATTGAATTGAAATTGAATTGAAATTGAATTGAAATTGAATTGAAATTGAATTGAAATTGAATTGAAATTGAATTGAAATTGAATTGAAATTGAATTGAAATTGAATTGAAATTGAATTGAAATTGAATTGAAATTGAATTGAAATTGAATTGAAATTGAATTGAAATTGAATTGAAATTGAATTGAAATTGAATTGAAATTGAATTGAAATTGAATTGAAATTGAATTGAAATTGAATTGAAATTGAATTGAAATTGAATTGAAATTGAATTGAAATTGAATTGAAATTGAATTGAAATTGAATTGAAATTGAATTGAAATTGAATTGAAATTGAATTGAAATTGAATTGAAATTGAATTGAAATTGAATTGAAATTGAATTGAAATTGAATTGAAATTACATTGAAATTGAATGAAATTGAATTGAAATTGAATGGAAATCGACTCTGAGCCTTGGACAATACTTAGAGTTAAAAAGGGGTTGGGATCCAGTCACCAAATATCACTGCGGCCTATTAGGCCTATTGAGAAAATCCTGATAAGACTCAATTAGAATTCAGTCCAAAACGATTGTCAATATATCTCTCAAAAGCTAAGGGATATGCCATAGAGAAGTAACGAGGTCTGTGTCTTGCAAGACTGTCACAGTGACATAAAAGATATTTCTTCTTCTTCGCTACAGCATCTACAGAAATCATCATGGACTAATCTCATGTTGGAGAGATGTTTCCTAACTGGGCAGTATCTCATGAGAAAAATTGTTCTTGTGCAGGATAAGTAACTTCTTTGCTTGGAAGCTCTTGGCATGACTGATTTAGATTGTCTGTTGCGCTGTGTGTAGTCCCAGATTTCTTGAACATTTCTGTCCAGACAATTGTTTAGATTAAATTTTATAAAACTCTAAGGCGGGCCGCATTAGAAGAAGAAGAACAAGTTGTTTGATTATCCTTTTTTAGCGAACTCATCTGCATTTTCATTGCCCTCAATTTCACTATACCCTGGTACCCAAATGAGGTGAACCTTATTTTGGGATGCGAGTTTGATTAGTAGCTGAACGCACTCCTAAATTAAGATCGATGTAATTTTGTAAAAGTTTAGGTCGAAAAGTGCCACTTTGTTGTCAGATAGAACATAGACGTTTATTCCACAAGGAAGCCTTCTTTCACATTCTCCTGGGCAAAGCTCGATTGCATGTACATTTGAATGAATTACACAGTTTTCTTGATCAATGCCAATTCCCTTATTCGTTTTGGAGTCGTCTGTGTACCACAGATGGTAATCACCAACGGATTGAAGTCATTCCTTTTCCCAGGCATTTCTATTGGGGAATCTTACTTGAAAGTTGTGCAGAAAACTGTATTTGGATGTGCAGTAATCATTGATCGTGATGTAAAGGTTCCCGTTGGTGTTCAGCTCCTTTCCCACTGCGAATCGTTTGATATTTTCAGCACTAGATCTTGCCAGTAACTTTAGTTTCATCTGTAACTATAGCACTGCTTTTGATATCATCGGCCGATGTTGTATTACGGACGAATAAAATAGAGTTCGTATCGGATATGCACCAAGGTTTCTTGCTGTCACCAATCCTGTTAATAGTATTGGGCGAGTTTCTCAGTAGAGCTTTTGATTTCTCTATATCTGACTCCGAAAATTTTTAGGAGGCTTAGTCGCCAGTGGCCAAATTCGAATAGAATCATATCTTTGTGGCTACGCCTCACATTGCTCAAACGATCAACGGAAATTTACCGTCAAGCATTGAAGTGAAGATAGCAGAAAACGCGGCTTTCCGTAGGCTTCGTGGAAACAATCGTTCAATACTTACAAAAGGAGAATTTTCGGGAGAATCAAAGGCAGAAAAACCGTGCACATGAGTCAATATCACAATAAATAGAAAAATAATCTGAAAAGTTCGTTCTTTGAGTTTCTTTCAGCCATTTGCTTTATAACTTAAGCGTCAACTTGTACAATGTGTATCTACTCTAATATTATCTTTAAAACTAAATATTTTTGTATTACAATTGGTTCACTGTGCAATGCAATCAGCCAAGAAAATAATGAAAATAAAAGACAACACTGATCTCTCACAAACGGACAGCTGCTGGTCCACGCTTAACAGGTTCAGTTGAACTTGAACTCCAATTTACGATTTATGCCCACAAAAAAAAAAAAAAAAAAAACAACAACAACAACAACAACAACAAAAAATGAATGAAAAAATAATACGAAAAAAAAAAACAAGTTTGGTTTATGTTTTTTGTCATTTGTATCTTTTAGATACGCGCTGATCACGCTTATGCAGTTGCATAATCGTTAAAGTGCGGAATTTGAAATATTGACCAAAAGCTAAAAAAAAAGATATGGGCAACAACAACAACAAGAAACGAGATAAATTGATGAGCCGTAGCAATAACAACAACAACATCAAAAAAGGCGCTAACAAAAGTGTAAACTCATAAATTAAACTTCAAGAAAAAGAGATCGAAATCGACATTTAAAAGCTTCTCAACGCATTCTCAGCGATAAATTTGAAATATGAGCTTAATAGCTTGTTGTTATTGTTGTTGTTGTCATAAATTGGGCGTACCTATTTTTGATAATTTATTGTGACACCTTCAAGGAAGGATACGCTGCTTTAAGTTATATGCGGTAGATCAGTGATCAGTGATGTTTTGTTGCCGGTTTTCGTTTTCTTAATAGGTTTCTCTTGTAAATATGGTTAGCACATGTTGTTGTTGTTGTTGTTAATTTTTGTTGTTATTGTAGTAGCGACTAGTGTCATTGTATCTTTCGTTTATGTATCGTATTCGGCAACTTTTAGGTTGTTTTTTTTTCACATTGACAGATCATTGATCGCAAACATTTTACTTTATGCTTGAGCTACATACTTGACACGTAGGATATCCGAAAGATAAGTTTTGTTTTCATTTTCTGTTTAGCATGAGGACGTTCATTGAACTGCTGCTCATATATGAACCTACAGAGTTGTTGTGAATTCTTACTTTTTTTTTGGTTCGCATTCGTAGAATTTGTTATAATTTCCGATCGCCTCTTTTCGAGAGTTGCATGATCATTCGCCGTACTATCGAAGGTTTCTTCGCATGTTGAACCGGAAATTCCTTATTTTTTACATGAATATTGTGAATTTTTTTTCTGTTAATTGTTATTGATTTTGAATAATTGATTGTTTTGTTTCTTCCATTCTCATTGTCATTGTCAGATATACTAAAGTTGATCGGCATCGCTGTGATATTGCTACTCATGTCGCTGCTAATAACTGTAAGCGATCCAGTGCAAATGATCGTTGATTCGGTAAGTTTCCACCATACCATACATTTAATCATTCTTTTTCATGCGGCACATGACATTAAACCTTCACCTTTTAGCAACTGTCGCTACGATCCGGTTCATTGCTGTACAATTTATGGTTACGTCCTCCATTGGAGGTCTTCATCACTGTTTATATGTTTAATGTGACAAATTTGGATGCATTTATGCGTGGCGTTGATCTCAAGTTGAAGGTGAAAGAAGTTGGTCCTTATGTCTATCAGGAGTTTTTGGTCAATAACAATGTCACCTTTCATGATAATCACACAGTGACCTACAATCCACAACGCACTGTGAAATTTGTACGTGAACGCAGTGTTGGCGATCCTAAGGTTGATCGTATTGTTGCACCCAATATACCCTATATGGGTGTTACGACGACCGCATCGGAGTTTAATTCGTTGATTGCGCTGGCTGTGAATGCGCTGACAAAACGCCTTAATTCTAAGGCCATGTTGGAAGTTTCGGTGCACGATTACCTTTGGGGCTATGATGATCAATTGGTGAATTTGGCCTCGAAATTTATTCCAAGTGTCATTGATTTTCAACGTTTTGGTCTTATGGAACGCGTGAGTATTATTGGCATAGATTTGGAAAGTTCATATTGGATTGGTTTTTTTAATAGGTGATATCTTTTTATTTTACTTTTTACAGATGTTCAATGAAGGTTTTAATATGGTCACTATGAAACTACCGGAGAAAGAACCACGCAATGTTGGTGGAGCTAAGATTGAGAGAGATTTTTCCATCGATAACTGGAATGGACGGAAGGGCATCAAGACATGGGGCTACCAGGAAGATAGAAAGTAAGTTAAAGCTCAAAGAAGTAAATATTTGGCACAATGGTTATGTAAAACCACCGTAAAAAGTCATATATAGCTTTGTTTTTTAGAGTGGATTAATATATTTTCGGTGCTGGTTTCATTCATTTTTGGATTCTACGTTAAATTCTAAATTAAAAACTCCTTGAGACCATATAGCTGCGTTGAGTTTAGAGGCGGTTTAAAATCTTTTGAAGTTTTGAGTATTTTCTTGTTACGAGATTGGCTTTAAAATTTTAGATCTTCCGAACGAGTTGTTGTATTACTATGATCTTGACACCGTTGTTAGAAAGATGCTGTTGCATAGTAACAACTTTCAACAATTCTTATCTAACTAATATCAGGTTGGAATATTTACAAAAGTTCCCGTCCGCGCTAAATGGAATTTCTAAGTGAATCCCATTGTAGATTTTTTATTCTGTTCAGAAAATTACTCTGATTTCAATTTTGAAGAAATTTTTAAAATCTCTAACAGACTTGTGTTTTTATAATCGTGTTTAGTGATTTTTCCAGTTCTTAAGTTTTGCCCACTTTTGTTGAAGTGCCATTTCTTGAAAACAAAGGCTTAAAAATTTAAGGAGTAAAGAATTTCTGCCAACTCCATCGCATAACTGCAGTTCAAGCATCGAAAAATATTGAGTAATATCGAAGAAACCAATAAGAGTCCCAAAGTAACGAAAAACGTTCAAAATTTTGTCCAAAAGTATAATCAAACATCCAGAATATCGGTTAGTCGAAAAGTATCGAAAAACATCCAAAATATTGGTGAAGGTTCAAAAGTACCGAAATTCATCTAAAATATTGCACTTCTTCACAATACAGCATAACACTGTTGTTGTTGGGCTTAAATGGGAAACTTAGATCCTGTTTTTAAATGCCTTTATGGCAAGTTATAAGAATATTTTTGTACCCTACACCTACGGCATATTCACTTTGTTTTTCCGTTGGATTGAAAATGAGCAAAATCGGCAAACGGACACGCCTACCACCTATACAAAAAATATATTCAAAACACAATTTTATGACCATTATTCACGATAACGCAACCAAAATAGACCTAAATACTAGGGATGGTGACTGCGTGCTCTTACCAAAAACAACGTGAGCGCGTCAGCGCGTCATACAGGCGCTAATACCTGAATATAAGAGCGGTTAAACATTTAGAATTTTATCAAATTTTTCGACAACGCCAATATTTTGAAAATATAATCCATAGGACGAGATTCATGTTTCGTGTGTTTTATAAAAAAAAGGCAGAGGTTTTTTAAATCTGGCGGAGTTTATATTGTCATATGTTTAAAGTACACTAGAGTTTTTGTTTATCCTCTATGACTTCAAAAAGAGAACGTGAAAGTTTGCAAAAATCTCGGGACTTCCTTCATAATATAAATATATATCTGGAACCACATCTTTTATTGTCAGCGATCATAGTTTCATATGATTTAAACATATATAAACTTTCAAATGGTACATGCCAATAAAATATTTAACCCATTATTTCTAATCAAAAAATTAACGTACTTAATTAAATTTTATTATATAAATATTTTAAATTTTATACTTCATCAATATCCTGGAAATTCTTATTAATTATCCATTTTCAATTAAATTCCATTTCAGCCATAGCAATACCGTTTGTAATACACTGCGTGGCACCTACGATGGCACCTTATTTCCACGTAACATCACGAAAGGTGAAACTTTTCGAGTTTATCGCAAGGCGTTTTGTCGCACGCTCCCAATCGTATACTCACATCCTGGTAAGTTTGTTGTGTTGTCTTTCAATTTACAAAATGCTAACATTTTCTGAAATAAATTTCACAGGCGCTATTGATGGCATCGAAGCGTACAATTTTAAGCTAAAAGAAAATGCATTTGATAGCGATTTGAATGATCCAGAATCATCGTGTTTTTGCAGAGGCAACAAATGTTTGAAGAAAGGTCTTGGCAACATAAGACCATGTTATTATAGTAAGCAACTACCTTTATCTTTTTGAATTATAAATTGCAAAATACTAAACCAACATTTAATTTACAATTGTAGATATACCACTTGCCATATCATTTCCACATTTTTTCAATGCTGATCCTACGTTATTGGAACCCATTGAAGGACTGAAACCTGATGAGGCTAAACATGGTACAGAAATTGCAATACAGCCAGTAAGTAAAAGTTGATATTATTTCCGCATAATCTCAATTATAATTGAATATTTATTTTCTTCAGCAACTTGGCATCCCTATGCGAGTGCATTCACGTTTTCAAATAAATTTGCTCATGGGTGACATCAAACACAACAGTGATATGTCACGTTTTCAAAACATGGTGTTGCCTATATTTTGGCTGGATATTGTGAGTATAAAAACAGTTAATTCAAAATCTAGTGATCTTTACAAGATGATAGAAAAATGACACATAAATACTCGATGGACATTTCAATGACGCACAATGGGAGATTGTGGCCATAAATAGGTAAAATTTGAAAGTGCTATGGATTTAAAAAATTTTTACGCCAATCGTCAGATAATACTTAGGGACGGAAAAAAAAACTATAAAAGTTTAAAATTTTGTTTTGGTTTAGCAACACAGTGAGCCCAAAGTTGGACTTTAAACAGAAAAAATGCTCTACAGAACTTTTAAAATTAGGAACTGCTGGATAAGCGCTCTAGTTAATTTGTTTTAAGCCCGATCCACTAATGTAGCATATCGTTAGAAAGTATATTGTTTTTACTTTGTTAAAAATATATTTTTTTTCTTTTGCCGATTTTATGTGAATTATAGTGATTTTTCAAATTTTTAAAAAAAAATGGTAAAAATGGAAAAATTGCAAACTTTGACATTAAAAAAAAAAAAAATACATTTTCTGATTTTCATTATTTTTTAATATAATATGTGGCCAAGTATGCTTAATCGAAATGCAAAGTCCCTACTGCTTTTTTTGAGAACTTTTTTTTTTATAAACATTTTCATATTGTGGTTTTTGACTGGACAAAATAAGTTGACTTTTTTGGAACGCTATTTTTAATTCGTTTGCATCGAAATATATCAAGATAGCATTTTGTCATGAAGTACAAGCATTAAGCTTTTAAAAAAACATTTGTTTGAGTTTTTATGTATGATAGGTGAATTATGGTGATTTTTCGAAAATTTAAGCTCAAAAAGCCAAAATCGATAAATTTTACAAACTTTGACATTAAAAAAAAAAAAAATACATTTTCTGATTTTCATTATTTTTCAATATAATATGTGGCCAAGTATGCTTAATCGATATGCAAAGTCCCTACTGCTTTTTTTGAGAACTTTTTTTTCTATGAATTTTTTCCTGTAGCAGTTTTTGAGAAAAAAAAGTATTTTTATTTCTTTACATTCTGCAACGTTTTACAATATATTTATCAATTTTAAGCTTACAGTCTTCTTAAATTCCAAAAAAAAAAAATTTTAAGAGAAGGGTGACAGGTAAGGGGTATGTTTCCTCCTTTTAATCCCCCTTGGGACTCACCCTTTCTTAAAATAAGCCAAGAGCATATTGAAAGGTATACAAAAAACATTATAATTGGTATAATATGCCCCCTTCTGTGCATAAAGTTTTAATTCACGGAAGCGAAATCATACAAGCTCTTCAAATACCAATTATTAGTCTTTCCGAAGAAGCTCAGGAAGCATCAAACAAAATTTTTAAAAGTTCTAGGTTACACAACAGCAGATTGTGCTCTAGAGTAGCAAACAACGAAGACGTTTTGCATTACATGCTGATCTCTTCTGATCCGATTATTAGCCAAATCCGAGTAAAACGTGATAAAAAATATAAAGAGTTATCACCAGAAGCTCAAGAGCTGTTGCAATTAAATGAAAAAACTGATTAAAATAAATTTAAAACAATGAAATAACTTAATATTTTCCATTTTCTATTATTGTATACATTAGTTTCGATTAGATTGTGTCCTCTTTTTTTGATTTGATCGCCAATTTGAGCCAAAAGAATTGCAATGAAAAAGTTTCTAGTGCGGAATATTTTTTCTGATAGTTTTTATGCAAATAATAAATAAAATGTTTAAAGGGCGTGAAAACGCCTACTTTTTTAGCGGACATTATTTGTCATAATATCATTAACATATTTGCTAAACATCATCAATCTGCATGAAAGATTTTCGGAGATATTGATAAGTTAATTTTTTGGTAGGCGTGGCACTGCCCATTTTTCTAGTGCGGATTATTTGTTCTGATGGTCTTTTCATATGTACCAAATAATATCTATCTGCGACAAATATTTTCAGAAATATGATGAATTTTTTTTTTTGAAGGCGTGGTACCGCCCACTTGTCCAGTGAACATTATTTGTTCTGATGACTTTTACACATTTACCAAATCTTATTTATCTGCGTCAAAGAGTTTCGCTGATATGATTAGTCAATTTTTTGAGGGGCGTGGCACCGCCCATTTTTTTAGTATATAGCTTAGCCTTTTTTTGTACTAGCATAATATAAAAACCTCTTTAAAATCGGTTACTTAGTTTCCGAGTTAATAAGGGACAAATACACAAACAAACCAAATCTAGTTTTTATAAAGTAGATTTTCGTTTATTCCTCATAACTTGAAAACTATAAAAGATAGCGCAAAATTTTTAACATTTTTGAAATTAGCGGGGCTAAGTTATTGAAAATTGATACCCATTTTGAAAAAAAAATCGGACCACGCCCCAACTTTGTATGGAAGGTAGGCGTGTCCGTCGGCGGATTTTGTTCATATTCACAGATTTTTATTATTTTAATGTAAAAAACATTTGTACCAAATTTCAATAGCCTAGCTCTATTACTACTATATATGACCGCCGTTCCATACAAACCCTCCCATTGTGTGACGGTCTGATAAAACTCAAAGTGATTAAGTTATTCTAACGAATGCAATAATCGCCGTTAGGGAAGATGCTATTATTAAAACCTTACAGAACCTGGTCTTTATTGAAGACAGTTAGTGTTTTCTGAAAAGTCTTTTGAAGCATATGTAGAATCATTCACACAAGCCTCGGTAATTCGTTTAAGAGAGGCGTCTTCTCTGGCCTCTATTGGTAAATCGCTTGTTGATTAAGCTCGGAAGTGATTTTCAAATGACTTTAGAGCTGCGGGTATGGTCTTGAAATAAGAAATCCAAAATAACTGAAAAATTGCTGAAGTGAAAAAATAGTTGATTAAATGTTCGAAAGTGGTGTTGCATTCCTATTAATTAATAATGACCAAGACACAAAATAGTATTGGCATTGGGTATTATCTTAAATAACAAAAACACCAAAACTTAAGTAGTCCTATTAGCTAACATCAAAGCACGCGTCAAGTGTCATTGATGGTTAGAGCTTAGTTTTCTATGTTTTTAAGTAAAAAACACCAACATTACAAAAACAAGGCAAAATTCATACGTGGAGAGAATTTTGAGCCGAAAACAATCCGAAACCAATCAATTTTGGTTGCGATTTCAGTTTGGCTATAATTTTCTTGATATCAAGTAATAATGTGATTGTTTATCAAAAAAGTGAATATGCCCATTTGTGCTCAATTCAATTCAATTTTGGATTGTTCATCAAAAATTTATTAAACTTATTTGTGCTTAACGCAGCCCTTTTGTGCTTGTTTATAAAAAAATAAATATGCCCATTTGTTCTTAGTAATTTTTTATTTATCAAAATATGAAAATGCCCATTTTTGCCCAATGCAAGAAATGTTATTTCATTTTCAAAAATAACACAGTGCGACAAAATGGAAAAAAATGTTTGCCCCTAGGGTCTCATAAAATTTTTCTGATAAGTTATGAAAAATAAAAATACACGTATTTCACCGAATATGTGTATCAGTAATTTTTTCCATTTTATGGCTCCTCAAAGCTTAAAATTCGCGTTTTATATGAAATTTTGAGATTTTATGAAAAAACCATCTGATTATGAAATGGTGCTCATATCCTTACCTTTAATTTAAGATATAGCACTTGAGAATCCGCATGGTGGTTTTTGTTTTATAAGCAAAACCATTTTCAATGTATTATTTTTTTTTATATATTTCGGAAAATAAAAAAAAAAAAATTATCACAAAGTCTTCTAATATTGAAATAGCAAAATTTTTACAGTTTTGCTTATAAAACAAAAACTACCATGCGGAATCTCAAGTGCTATATCTTAAATTAAAGGTAAGCCCATGAGCACCATTTCATAATAAGATGGTTTTTTCATAAAATCTCAAAATTTCATATAAAACGCGAATTTTAAGCTTTAAGGAGCCATAAAATGGAAAAAATCACTGATACACATATTCGGTGATTTTGATTTTTCATAAACAATCACAAAAGAGCTTGAATTAATCAAAAAATGGGCTTGTTTATTTTTTTGATAAACAAGTACAAAATGGCATGCATTGAGTACAATTGGCTTTAATTGGCAAAATTTGTAGTTTGCCAAAATTTGAGCTTGAATTGCGAACAAGTTTGGCGTATTTTAGGATGAACTTATGCTATGTTCTGAATATTTCATTTAAGAACGATTTGAGCTAGATTTTAGAACATTTTTTCTCTCCGTGTAGAAAAAAAAAATAAAAATAAAAATATAAAACTCTAGAGTAGTATTGTACACGAAATTTTTAAAATTACCTCAAAATCTTAGTGGTGCCTTGACCCTTTGTCGTGGTCTCGTAAAATTACCAACGTATAAATCCAAAAAAAAAAACAGAATTTTTTCCCATAAAGACATACGAGATTAATCGTATAAATCGCCTTCAACTAGGCCTTAATCGAATGAGCACTAAATCAAAGTTAAAAGACATTTTATTATAGTCTTAATCAGACAGTTAAGCTTTTATAGTTTTATTCATAAAGTATTACAAACGAAAGTTTTTGAAAATTTTTTTTTTTTTTTGTATAAAAGTTTATAAAAACTTATAGTGGTCAGAGACATATCTTGTCATATCCAAAATATATTTTTGACCTTCCCACATCGATTGGTGGAATACAATTTTTTTCCAAAATGAGCCGAAGGCAGTCTCTTAGAGAGGTCCTCCAATATTGTCCAAAATTTCAACTTTTTCTCATCGATTCTTTTTCAGAAATGGGCCAAAAACGGTCACATTTTATCTTCCAGCTTTAAAGAATAAGTGAGCAACTTCTTACACTTACTTCAGTCACTGGGCCTTTTTACAAAGTACTTTTTGTTCACTTTTATGTGACAAGTTTTTAAGGAAAACTTTTATAAACTGCTTGTATCATTAAAACTGTTTATATAAATGTTTTTTCGAAAGGCTTATAAAAACTTTTATTCTTATATATAAAAAAACTCTTAAGGAAAAAAGTTTTTAAAAGATCAAATTTTTTTTTTTTTTTTTACTTTTATTTTTGAAAGTTTATATCAAGGTCTAATTTAACATTGAATTTTACGGGTCCAATATACCCTTATTATAAGCAATATACTTTTGCTGCCTCTCTGCTGAAAGATTTTAATTAATGACAGGTTCGTTTTGTTTGGAAATTTTTTTATAAATAAATAAAAAATTTAAAACAAAAAATGTGTAAACGTAAGGGTTAAGACAATCTAAAAAGACAGTTTTCCGCATATCGATAATCTTGCGACAACCTTATAACTTTAAGGGTCGTTTTCACAATACTCAATTAAGCCTTAACTGAAACTTTAACTGTAACTTTGACATTAAATTTCATACAAAATTTTTATTTATCTGAAAGTTTAATTTCAACTGGACATTGTGAAAACGGCCCTAAATAATATTCCAATGTAAACATTTACTTCATAGAAACTTTTTTCTCTTTCTTTTTTCTCGTAGGGCGTTGAGCATTTGACACCTGGTTTAACACTCTTGCTGAAAATGCTTTTCAAAATTTGTCCCTACGTGCAACTTGGACTTATCATAGCATTGCTCATTGCTGGCGTCTCATTGTTGGGTAGCGCATTTTTACTTTGCTTTTGCATGCCAAAACCATGGTATGACAGCCTGAGTGCGAAGGTGGAATCAAATAAAATGGCAAATGCTGCCATAATGCCACTTATGAAGACAAAAAGTGTCATCGTCAAACAGACGCCAAGGTGTTTGGCAAAGGACTATGATGTCACTTTATTGCCACTGCAACGACACGACACAAAGTCATTCATTGCTTAAAATAGTAATAGGTAAGGGTATACCAATAAGGGGGCTGTTATCATATTAAAAACATTTAGTTACATACTTACATACATATATTTTCGAACAAAATCATAACAAAAATTATCTGTGATATTAAAGTAAGAAGCAGCAATAAATTATAATCACATAAGTAGATATCCTTAAGACTATCATATGCATACATTTTATAAATTTTTTATACAATATTTTTATAAAAACTAAAACTAAGTACATTAACATTTTGTATTTAAGTATAATAAAACTACTTAAGTTTAATTAATGATAATTTAAACAAATAATACAAATAAAATGACAAATTAAAAAATTAATTATTGTATTTTTATTTCTTGTTAGAAATAAATATTAAAAATAGCTTAAATCCAAAAAATAAATGTCGTTGAATTTATGTACAATATTAATTTTATACATTTATTTAAACGATTTCGTATTTTTACTAGATTGTTAGGTCTAACTCTATTGGAGTTAGCCCCATTTGAGTTATTGAAATTATATTTCAAAGAAAATTTGCCTTGAATACTTATCGTTTTCTCTGTGACTAAGGTCCCAATATACGATATTTGTAATTTCTAATAAGCTCCCAACACAATGCATCAATTGATATTATTAAGACAAGTTAAGAGCAGAAATTCAACAAACCATCTGCTAGTGGTTCTAGTGATGGTTTTCCATTGTAGCTTTTAAAAATGCAACTTAGTACTTAGCATAGCTTTTAACTCGCTGACATCTGGTTGACCGCAAATATAAAAGCATTTGTACACATATTGCTTACTTATTGTAGATCTTGTGGATCTTTACAAAATTAGTGCTCTTACTTTTCATCATATGACTCTACGTTTCGGAGATATCCTTCAAAAACCAATATTTTCGAAGCCTTAACGGTTTTTCAAGAATATCTTTAAAACGGATTTTAATTGTGTTTGTACGACTTCTCAAGTATGGCAATTTAAAAGAAGGATATTTTAATATGAACTTATTAGGTAGCATTTCGTATCATAACTGTTCACAACTTTTTAAATTGTGTGATTTCCTAAACTAAGTGTAAGTCGTACGAAAACATTTTTTTTGTGCTTTTGTAGGAAATTTCCTGTGCTACAAAAATTAAGACCAACATTTTACTGTAGAAGTAAGTAGCGACCTTTGAGCCTAAAAAACTTTTTATGCACACACGACTTTGTAATGGACTTTTCACACTTTATTTATCATGCATAAATGAAGATAATTCCGGTGAAAAAAATTCACTTGGATTTATTTCGCAGAAAAATTCTAATTTTCGTGGGCTAAATATTTCCAGCTCCAAAAGTTTCAGAACATTGAAAACTGATTTTCAAAAAGGATGCCCTAGTACCGAAGCACTGCAAATTTTAAAAATGTATTCTGAAAATGAAATTATGCACTAATCGCGCTTGGTGTACTAAGGCTTGTGAGATGGAAATACAGTAGACTGATCAAAAGAAAAATTCTTTTTGAAACTCCTCCGACTACGATCAAACATCTGAAAGAGGATGTCAAAAATGTAAGCTAAGAGTTTTTTAATATTTTTGAAGGTCATTAAGACGTCGCTCTATTACGATAAAGCGGTTAATTCTGTGATTTAATGATGATATTGGAACGACGAGTGTTATACAAAATGTAGATAAAGAGTGTTACATTGGGGTGAAATTAAGAAATAGATTTTTTGTTGGTATTTTAGCAAAACACACAATAAATGGCTCATTTTGAGTTCGAAATGCTAGGTGGGGTGAAAAGTAGCCTCCTTGACCACCAGAAAGCGCTGCGATTGCAAAAAAGATTATAGAGCCTTAAAGTCCATTTATATTTAGGCAGACATGTCAAATTTCAGCGCGATACAGCCAATACCCCTCCTCGGCGTCGCACAGTGCAAAATTTGGGAGGTTTAGCGGAACTTTATTCAATTTTTGAAATACATAAAACGCATAAGATTATTCATTATTTCGGTAGCTTAATATCCCACCTCAAAAACCTCATACTCAGTTTGGTGAATAACCCTGCGAAATAACTGCAAAATGCACCTGAAACTTGCATTACTTATTCATGCACACTTTGTGACTATAGAAAGCTTTTCGATTTGTTTTAGTTTATAGATTGGTGCATAAAAACGGTAAGTTGGTAGGACGCGAAAATTTTTTCATTTATTTATTAATAAAATTGCCACTTATTGCCATTTAATTAATTGCAGAATCTTTTCTTACTTGCGTGTAATTTTTTTGTGAAAATTGTGCTTTTTAAGAAGTTCATAAGATTTACATTTTCAACTTCATTGGATACCTTAAAGGTGTTACCACAAATTGCCATTTCGAAACGTACAAAATTTGAAAGGTAGGTTTATTCTCTACTGGAAACACAAAACATCTTCCGCGATATTTTGCGATCCTCTTTTAAGCTAAACCTTTTCCAGAATATCTTTGGAAATTTCATATAACACCGAAATTTCATGAAAAACCGACATTTGACGCCATCGATGGTTTTGTTTTGGAAAAAATAGGCTCACCAACACTAGCATCTGACACTCTCCACAGTTTAAAGGTAACTATTCGTACAAAAAAGGTAGGGGAATTCTTTCGAAATTTAGAAGCATTTCTGAATAAAAGTGCAAGAAACAGCAAATTCCCCTTGTCTTACCCCCACAATTTTTTATGGTATTTTGATAAGAAAATGGTTATATCCATCAAGTTTCATAGCGATATCTGGTATGGGAGCAGAAATACAACGTTTTAAGCATTTCCATGTATGGAGGGTATAATAACCCCTTGTCTGATCCCCCTTAATTTTTGCATAGTGTTTTGCCAATTAAATGTATATCCAAGAATTAAGTTTCATAGCTATAACTGGTATATGTGCTGAGATATGAATTAAGTTCCGCTAGACTCTGAAAATTTCGCACTGTGCGTCGATGATCTCCTCTCGCGAGCAGAATTTTTTATTGATGAGCTATCTTTTGAAATTTGGGAACAGATAATAATCAGGGGGAGCCAAATCGGGCGAAAAAGGTAGATGGGAAAGCAATTCGAGCCCCAAATCGTTGATTTTGAGTCTCAAAAAATAATGTTTTATGAGAGAACGAAAATCGTTTTTTTCCATACTCAACAAGATGCCAAACATGGCATATCTGCCTTAATATTAATGGACTATAAGGCACCATAATCTTTTTTGCGATCGCATTGCATTTGGCGGTCAAATAGGCTACTTTTCACCCCACCTAGTATCATTTTTATTATAAAAGTACTTTGATTTAAGAAAAAAAATTCTTTCGAGATCATAATAAGACTAAAACGGCATCAACCCGAGAATTTGAATTGACGTTGAGCGACCTCTAAATGACCTTCAAAAGCTTATTTTTTTAGACTCTCTTTTAGATTTTGGAGGGAGTCATGGAATTTCCAAAAATGTTTTGTTTTCAATCAGTCCATAATACAAGTTGTCTTCTGATTGGGTCGGTTCACTTAGTCAATAATATGGTTTCTGTTTCCGAAAGTGAGCTCCACGCTGAAGAACATATTTTTGTAATTTATCTCAGTAGCTGAATGTAAGCCGCATTAGCCATTTTACTGACGAGTTGACGCAAAATGAACTTTTTTACTGCTTCTCCATTTGCGATTTGGAATACGTAGAGAAATGATGTCAATTTTGCTTGAAAAATCATCATTCATTTATCTCGATGAGTATCTCAAATCTGCATTTAAGGCTTGGTAACGTAGTGGTTTGGTGCAGACTTGGAACTATTGGCTTTATTGACCCACTAAAAATTTTTGTAGCAACAATATTAGAATAAAAGACGATGAATCAGAGTTGTACAAAATGTTTTTAGAAGAATATCGAAGAATGTTATCAGTCATTTTTGTGACTTTGCTAGAAATCTAAGGTGCTGCGATTTAACGTCGCCACAATGATCTTAGGACTTTTGCATAACATTCGGATCAGGTATAATCTCAAATAACTGTTTACTAAACTAGGCAATGGTATTGCTGTCAAGAATAATAATCTGGTTTTAAAGCAAACAAATAATTTAAAAACTCAACTCGACAATTCATATCATTCTAAAGCTCTCATAGCTAATTACGCGCATTCCGATAACACTATCACTGAACCTTTGTAAAATTCTTTTGGCACTCAAAATTGAACCTCAAGTGGAGTGTTTTTGTTGTTGCCGTTTTTTTCAGGTGTGTGTTTGCAACTAAGAGACTGAAATATCTAAAGATTAACTTTTCCATAACTTATTCAAATGCTATGGTGTTTTGTATCCATTTCATATAAAACGATGTACGCGTGTAAACGTCAGGAAATCCCTTAATGGCACAGCCAGAACCAAAGGATGTTATGCCTGCTAAAATCCAAGGGCTGTTCTTTGTGAGACGACACTGTAGTGGACCGCCAGAATCACCCTTTCAAGAAAAAAATATAGCAAATTATTTAATGTAAAAGTCAATGTACAAATCAACAATGACTTACCACACAGGTGCCTCCTTTGCCATTTAGCTTGCCAGCGCATAGATGACCACGATGAATTTTAACAAAACTGCCATAGGCATCTTTGCATCTGTAAAAACGAGCTCTTTCTTATATGTAATTTCAAGATGTATTTGATTTTTCATACCTATTACTATCGTGTAGTGGCACATTTGTCTTCAGAAGTATATCCGTGAGATCACCAGAGATGTTCGCTTTACCCCAACCTGTTGCCACACATTCAGTGTATGGCAATTCACGATAGTCCTGTTGATCCTTCTGTCGTTGTTGATCGAAGAGCCCCGCGTATTCAGCAGCATCCACTGCCGTATTAACCTTCATCAATTTGTCATTACGTCTGCGTCCAATTTGCATGCTGCGGGGTGTGCGCTGCCTTGTCCACTGACCAGCGCTTTCATATCGATTCTGTTCGTGCTGTCCCTGCGCCTGTCGCAGGCGACTAACAATTTTGCTACTCATCAGTTCTTTCATACTGGGCAGCGTTACATTGCGATGATGTCGTCGCATATTTTGTACGCTGCGTAAGAAATTATCAGCTTTTTCGGGCAATGCTGCCAATTCAGCATCCAGGGCATCTTCAGTTTGTGGGCTTCCCATGTTATCGTCATCATCCATTTCAGGTTGCATTGTGCCAGCTTCGTTGTATATGAAAGGTAGGCAAATGCGTCGTATGTTGGAATCAATCGCCAGGTCTGCTGGCATGGAAAGTTTCATTAGTACGAGATCATGTAGAAAATTATGATAGCGCTTGTGCAGCACTATCTTCTCAACCGGTATACGCTGCTCATAGCCAGATTCGATTTCGCGATTATATTCGCCGAGTACAACCGTCCACAGCGGTGGCAGTGGCAAATTGAAGAGATCACTAAGAATGTACGGGAAGGAGGTTTTTTGAAATATTTCGCCTTTGAACTGTTTTTGAAATGTAACTTACTTGTGAACGCAGTGTGCTGCTGATAGTACCCAATACCGATGTATTAAAACCGCACCGCACCAGTGGCCTAGAAATCCCATAGATGGATGCAGCAGTTCCAACGAAGCTTGCCATGGGAATTGGCCTTCTTTTGTGGGCAAGCCGGCAATTATTTTTGGCATACGTTTGTTATTGTTTTGCATGTCACGGGGTTCTCTACGTGCCGGACGTATGCCACAATCTGTAAAAAGTATTACAAAAACAAAAAACTTGAAGTGCCAAAAAGTGTAGTTTTTGAATTTGTGTGCATATAGGTTAAATACTTATTACAACTTTCAAAAAACAAATTTATTGGATATTTATAACACAGGCACTCAAAAAAAAAAAAAAAAAAAACAGTGCATCCACAGAACTGTCAATATATCTGCAAGATTTCGAGATATCCTAGCTTGAAGTTGGAGAAAACGCTGTTTTCAGACTTTTGACGTAGCTACAAGGAAAAATTAAATATTTCTTCGGTGTATTCAACAACAATAATTTAAAATTGTTCACACCATTTTGCTTTAGTTTTAATTAATTATTTTTAGGTTTAGTTATTTTTATTATTTTTTATTTTTTTTAATATTTATATTAGCATTCAATTTAATATTTTTTTTTTTAAATTTCTTAAATAACTAATGTTAATACCGCAAATTAGATTTGTTAAGTAGTTTTCTTTTTTATATTTTTTAATAGTTTTTTAAATTCATTTTTACACCAAATAAACATATGTAATATTCAACCATGTTGTTAGTATAGCCTTCATAAGACATCAGTCTTTTTATACTAACATTAAATAAATAAATAAATAAATAGTTTTCTTAAAGAAAATAAAATCTTGGCTCTTTAATAAAGATTTTGGTAATATTGACTCCCTTATGTCTGTTTATATATAAATATTTCATATATGTATAAAGAGAAAAATTGTATACGCAGCCACTTTTTGTTGTGATTGTTCCTGCTACAAATTTGTATGAAGTGTGTTATAATATAAGCACTTGGATACTTCAAAATTTATTTGTTTGCTTCCGTTTTGCTTTCAAACAGGTTTTATAGCTGAAAGGATAGAAAATAATAATTCTGGTGCAAGAAGAGCCCATGGTATTAAAATTTACAGGTGGCGCATTTTGTTATTTTTTTTTAAGTATGAGTTGTATGGGGCTGTCCATAAACTCCGTGACGCTAGAATTCGCTAAAATGAACCCACCTACGTTACAAAAAGTAATGCTGGACCAGACCACCCTTAGCGTCATGTGACGTTAACCGAAACCCCCCATCTCTATCAATATTTTTTTTTATGCTTATGCCCACACCCGCACCAATTCGGGGTCCACACTCGACTTTGACAGCCACGTTTAAAAGCATTTTGGTTGCATTCGGTTTTGAATCACAAAATATAATAAATTTACTTCATAAATATAGATTGCAATCAGCTTTTCGATGGATTCACTTCAATTTATCGCACTTGGAAGATTATTGAAAAAAACTTTTGTTTTGACTTTTAAAAATGCGTCTCTTTGCTCCTGTAAATGCATAAAAACTTCGTACACTCTTCCCCTATATATTTTTATGGGATATATATCTTAATATTTGTCTAGAGAGTCATAAGAACTTTCTATAGTGTTCGTCATCCAACCACTCTCGTCTTCGTTATCGTAACTTTTCAGTAGGGTAAGGGAGGGAAATATGGACTACGTGGGTAATATGGACGACACGGTTATTTCCCACTGCATACATAGGATTTACCGTTATTCATATTCAAACTTAACGCTAATACCTAAAGCTTATAATAGTGCAATTTTAACGTTCGGTGAAGTCGCATGTTTTTGTAAAGTTGTTTTTTCTAAAAAAAAGATCAGTGATAATTTTTTTCTAGTGAGTATATTTCATTATTTCACTTTAAAGACATCGCGTTTTTAAATAAATGGTTAATTATATAAAGTCAGTGAATACCATTTATAATTTATTAGCACAAATTAGTTCATTAACCAAAAGAGTTTTTGATAAAAAAAAAACCATTTATTTTACCAACACGTGCTGTGGGTAATATGGACCACCAAAGAAAGAGCCTCAAAAACAAATGTATTTATCATCTTTTTCAGATGGGGAACCTAGCTGCAGTTTTCATGACGAGTCTGATGGTCATTATATGTAATTCGTTAACCACAAAGGAAAAAAATGATAAAAAATGCATATAATGTAATACCTTTTACTCAGAAGATCGACTTGGCGAATTTTGGGTTGAATGTGTAATCTGACGTTCTTGGAGTCATGAAAAATGTGTCGAATGTGGAAGTGACATTTTTATATGCAACTTCTGTACCAAATGGACTATATGGTCCATATTACACTACAGTTTTTTTTTATCTTCATTTTGAGTATTTTCAGTTTTTTAATTTTTTTTCTTTATCCTGATGAGATATTTATCTAAAAGTGAATCAGAATAAACGTAATTTGTTTCCTTTACTGAATGACATAAAATTAATTGTTTTGTTTTATGTATTTTGGGTTTTATTTAAAAAAGAAAGATGGGTGGTCCATATTTCCATCCCTTACCCCACTCTTTTTATTTCTTTTCTGTAAGTCCTACAAGACGAATTGTGCGAATTTTTTTCATCTGAAAATAGGTTATGTTAAACGCCTCACTGGGTAATCTATGCATTGAAAAAAAACAGAAAAATAAAAAATCACTCGAATCGGACCTATGGTTACCGAGCTATTAAGGTATCCCGGATAAAGCTGAGGGAATTTTGAAAAAAATAAATTTCACAAAATCCCTCCGGACAACATATCTACACATACAAAAAATCATTTAAATCGGGTTAATGGATCCCGAGTAATTAAGATTTTTACTATCCCGGACAAAGCCGAGGGAATTTTGAAAAATAAGTTTCACACGGCGTCAATGGGTAACGTATATACCCATTTTCAAAAATCATCAAAATCGGATGAATGGTTGTCGAGTTTTATAAATTTTCCGTTTGCGATTTTTCGAGTTTGAACCCCAAGAAAGGTGGTCAAAACAATTTGTTTTTTTAAGAGTGGCGGCTTATTTTTTTTCTCTGTTCACGGAGTTTATGGACAGCTTCTATGGTAAAAAGTACTTTTCTAAATACTTTTGTGTACACATCGTAAAATAGAAAACGTAGACGAATAGAGCTTGTACTATTGGAAAGAGCATACAATTTTTCATAAAAAAAGTTCATAATAATTTTTTTCGTGAAGATGCCACTTCATTAGTTGCGTAATTTTTAAAGTTCATTTTCAAAACTAAGAAAAAAATATTAAAAAAAAAACAGAAATCCCATTGTCGACGTCGGTATCTGCAACAAGTATCACCACTTGTTTTGTTCGACAGCTAAATAACTAACTAATTACCATCGACACAAAAAAAAAATTTTAAAAAGTTTTTTTTATAAAAAATTGCATGTTCTGTCCAATGGTATTACTTAGTTTCATTCATCTACAGTGGGAAGCAAAACTGTCCAGATGTTTGCTGTTTTCGACTTGGTACTGCTGTTGTGTCCGTTCTGATTACATGACCAACAAGAAATATAATTCAAACGGAAGCTTAACCTTTCCTCTATTCAAATATTTGAACAATTATACCGAACTTCACACCATAAAAAATAATTAACAAAAAGCCATTTCGAAAACATGTTGGTAGTTTTGCACCACTTTAACTGATATGCGTACGGACCTTTAACGTGAATTTTTCCTAGTTTGAAGAAATGATTCCAATAGATTTCGTTGTGCTGAGTTCAAAACTGCCCGCAGAATCCCTCTACCTTGTCAGGATTTCGAGATATCCTGACCTAAAAGTGCAAAATACGACGTTTTTGCTTTTGCTTTTCAAATTATGTTCAAGGACGCAAGGATTTTTTCTGCTCTATTACACTGACATTCACCACCAATTCAGGCGTACGGCAGGGATGTCTACTATCTCCATCACTCTTCCTTATCGTTCTTGATGAAACCTTAGATAAAACTCTTAATAAGGCCAATGGAACTTTACCGAACATTTGGAAGATCTCGACTCCGCTGACGACATATGCCTCTTATCGTCCAAACATTCAGATATGCAAAGCGAAATGGAAGACCTTGTCTTGGAATCACAAAAGGCCGGCCTAAAAATTAACGTATCCACGACTAAAAGCATGAAGTTAAACGGAAACAGGAATGACATCACAATTAGAGCTGGCAGTAATGACATCGAAAACGTCGATAGCATCACGTATTTAGGTAGCATTATCTCCATGAATGGTGGAACAAAAGAGGATATCAACTCAAGAATAGCAAAAGCAAAAGGCGCGTTTGCTCAACTGAACAAAATATGGTCTTCTGTCGTTATATCCACCAAAACGAGAGTGCGCATTTTTGATTCGAATGTGAAATCGGTTTCGTTTTATGGGTGCGAAACGTGGCTTGTTACTGAACAACTAACGAACAAGCTGCAAGTATTCGCCAACAAATGCTTAAGGCGTATACTGAAGATTTGGTGGCCTCGCACTATATCAAATGCCGAGCTACATCAAAAATGCAATCAGAGGGCTATAGCAAATGAGGTCAAGCTGCGCAAATGGGGATGGATTGGTCACACTTTCCAGAAAGCACGCATCGAAGTTTGTCGCCAGGCTCTTGAGTGGAATCCACAAGGTAGTAAAGGACGTGGTAGACCCAAAACCAATTGGAAAAGGTCGCTAGAAAAGGAAATTCAAGAATCGGGAAATTCGTGGCAAGAGATCAAAGTCATCGCAAGGGATCGCGACGAATTGAGATGTTTCATATTGGCCCTATGCTCCTCCTAGTGGTTAAAGGAGAAAACATACATACATAAATTCCGTAAAGCGCTCTAGAATATTTTGCTCTTCTCCTTTCCAAAAAAATAGCCTGCTTGAAAGCAAAACGGAAACAAACAAAAAAATTTAAAGCAGTCTAATAAGCACGCTTACTAAACTCGTAGGAGATTCAAGTCTCTATAAAATCTGAAGACACATTCTACACTAAATTGCATTAGTTTACAGCCAAAATGAACTTACATTTTATTGGCGGCTGATTCCAAAAATCACATTATTTTTTTTTTATGGCGTTTTCGATGTATCGGTCATTTTCGGTTTTTGCACCAAAAAAAAAAAAAAAAAAAATGGCGTCCAAAATCAGTTTTTTACAAATATCTCTTTAACGGTTACATTTTGTAGAACGTTCAATTTCCTATAAGGGTATCCTCGAACTGTTTTTTCGTCCGACTTACTTTTCATGAGATATCGCGTCTTGAAAATCATTCAAAATTGAACATTGTACTATGCGCATTACTATTGTAGTGCAAGTAATTCCTTATATACAAATATTTTTACTTTAAACGTGTGACTCACCGTTCATGAGTTATCATAATTTTAAGCTCAACACAATACTGTGCCTATTCATAAGCGGCATGCACAATTTACTAATTTTTTTCAAATTTTGAATAAGGATATCTCCTGAGTTATAAGACGTACGAAAACAATTGAAAGTTAATTTTTATAGAAAATTTCATAAGCTAAAATATTGCTCCACAATATTTTTCTATAAATGTAACCGTTAAAGAGATATTTGTAAAAAACTGATTTTGGGCGCCATTTTTCCAATATGGCGGCGCGAGCGAACACGATTCGAGGTAGCAAAGTTGAAATTCTGAAAGAGCACATCGAAATCTTCTCTTCTTATACGAGATAAAATTGTATGTACTTATGTACTTATGTATGTTTGTTTGGAACGGGCAAAACTTTTTCTCGAAAACGGCTACAGCTATTTTAATGAAACTTGGAATAGTGTTAGATATTAGCATACAATGAAGAATGAGCTAGGTTTGAACTTTGTAAATGCTCACCAGGGGGCGTGGCATCGCATTAAATTTTAAATTTGATATGGTCATAACTCGCAAACCATAAAAGGTATTTAAATGAAATTTCGTAGGCCGGTACGGCTTGATAATACCTTGTAACAGACAAAAAGTGGGCGGGATCGAAGAAGTGCCACGCCCACTTTTTAGCCCTTGAAAACTTTGATTCAATATTACTCGAAAACGACTCCAACAATTTTGATGAAAATTTAGGAGATGTTACCTCTGCAAACAAGGATTAATATGTGATATGCCGTTATATTAAGAAAACTCGTTGAAGGGCGTGGCACCGCCCACAAAAATATAAAACGGTATAAAAAGAAAACTAACAAAGCAAACATTCTGAAATTAACTGTGAGGAGCCTAATTGCAATAGAGCATCTCTGATTTGAAAGTGGGCGTAATGTCGCCATTGCGCGTGGAACCTCCCATACAAGCAAATTACGTTAAATGCTATTTCTCGCAAATGTTACAAGATATTTTAATGAAATTTGGTACGTAGGTACTACTTATCAATGCCTTGTAATAACCGAAAAGTGGGCGGTATCGAAGAAGTGCCACGCCCCTTTTTTAACCATTGAAAATTTTAATTCAATATTACTCGAAAACGACTTCAACAATTTTAATGAAAATTTAAAATATTTTTCCCCTGAAAACAAGAATTAATATGTGATATGCCGTTATATTAGGAAAACTCGTTGGAAGGTGTGGCACCGCCCACAAAAATTTAATACGCTTTAAAAAGAAAACTACTAAAGCAATCTTTTTGAATTTGACTGTAGGGAATCTTCTTTTTATGAGGCACCTACGAGCTGAAAGTGGGCAAAATATCGCAGGTGGGCGTGGAACCTCCCATACAAGTAAAACAAATTAAATGTTATTTCTCGCAAATGGTACAATATATTTTGATGAAATTTGGTATGCGGATCTGGATCACGAGTATCTAAAGCATAACGAAAAGTGGGCTTTGTTCAATAATTGCCACGCCCACATTTTACCAAAACTCATGCACAAAAAAAAAAAAATGGAATGAACTTTCCGAGGCATGATGATACGATATTTCAGCCCCCAAACAAGAGACGAAATATTTTGGGTATGTGGCGTATCCCATTTATTTATTTTAGGGCATTCTATTTCTCTTAAAAAATTTGGAATTCTTGATATTTTTCTATACCATTCGATATTTTTCGAGTTTTTTCTTATTATTTTTCTGATCGGTTAATTTATCATTTTGAAAGCATTGGAGGTGAAAAGGTACGAGTTTCATAACAAAAAATAGCTATGAATAAAAACATCGACTAAAATAATAAGATCAAATTGTTGGCCGAGCAGGGATCGGTCTCCAGGTACTCTATAAAATAACTCATTTGCAAAAATTTCTCAAAACTTTCCAGGTAAAACTACCATATGACTGTGCTACTTGTACAGATTTGAAGTTGAATTCCTTCGATAGGTGATAATATGAAAAGTAATGATCCAATTATAAATGTAAATTTATTGAGAAATGACTGCCGTGTACCCTTGGCAAATTTGAATTATACTGTTTACTGTAAGAAAACAACAATTTTCGCACATTTAAGCAGAGATATCTAAAGAGTCAGTTCGGAGAATCTGGTATTATTTTCGTATTCAGTAGATCAATATAACGCGAAATCAACTACAAAACCCCACGATGCAAAATCAGTGTTGCCCTAACTTTTTGATTTTGCTGAGCTCTCTTAAAGAGCCATAATGAAACTGGGCAAAGCATGCTTTTGGACTAAATTTCGTTTTGCATTGCTCATATAAGAACTCTATTTTACCTCCAAATTGCTTACAGCGTCGACATTTACCAACATTTTCAATCTAATGCTAAAGTTTGTCCATGCATCTTGCCATCTGTTGTGCAACTTTACCAGAGGTAAGGCGATGATTATCAAAGAAATCACAAGATGGTTTGAATTTTTGGCCTACTCGGTCAAATTAAATGCTCTTTTATGACGGAGAAATTGTTTTCATCGTTTAAAAAAAGGAAAATAAAATTAAAATTTAGAACCCCCCAAGAGCGAAGTGGGTAGAAAAATACTCATAGACCTTAGGCCCAGGTGGCCAGGTAGAAAAAAATACTATATATATATGAATAGCCTAAGGAACGTTTGCATGAAGTTTCGTCAAAATCGGGCGAAGGGATCGGGGGTCAGCTGTTAATGTATTAAGAAAAGAGAAATAAAGAAAAAATTAATTAAAAATAAACACATGCACACATAAAATTTTCATTTGAAACATTTTCGCCAGTTCAAATTTCCAACTAAAACAATGTTGCCAACGACGATGTTATCATATGCCGAAATTGCCAACTGGCACTATCATTGAAAACGTAAACAAACCTGTGGCGTAGTGCTGCTGATGTTGATGACTTTTAGAACTTTTGAAACATATGGCGATGGGAACATGAAGCGTAAAAATGATGCAGAACATCAAATGAAACGAGAAATTCATTTTTATAGTACATAATTCAAGCTTTCTGTTAGCATTTCATGTCCTTTGAACTGGTTTTATCACTTTTTTTTAATTTATTCACAAACCAATTTTTTATTGTTAATAATTGAATTTTGCTTATATTTGGATTTGCTTTAATTTTATGTCACAAAACAAAAAAAGCCACCTTCGTCCTTTCATGGATTTGCTCTGCTCTGTTGTCGAAAACGAAAGTGCAACTTTTACTTTTTTTTTTATTCAACTAAATTTGTATCATTTCTTATGCGATAGATCACCGAGAAATGAAAAATTGTCTCTTTTTTGTGGCTCAAACAAGGCGGCTGGCTGTTGGATTTTGTAGTTTGCAATTATTTAAATAATATTTTTATTCGATAACAATGGCTGCAACATTTTTCATCTTTCAACACTTAGTGCCCAGCCACAACACAACAGATGAAACGAAAAAAAAACTTTCACGCTGCGAGTCAGTCAACGGTTCCACAACATTTGAAGCTCAAAAAGTGCGATTTTTCTGCTTAGGGCCCTGCAGGTTCTCTTTGCTAATTTGGTTGCCGAACCATTAAGCGTGGCGCGCTAACAGCGGTAGCAACATGAACAGCAGCAGCAGCAACATCATTACATTGTTCGCACGTTACATAACCCCTAGGCGCAGGGAGCGAAGAATTCTCAAGTTCACACAGTAAACAATTTCTTGCAAAATTAAAAACGAAAAAAAAAAAAACAAAAAATATTTTGCTTTGAATTTTTAATGTTAATAATTAAATAATGAAGGCACTTTTCATTTCACTGTTTCACTGTTAAGTCAATATTGTGTTGTTGTTTATTTTCGTTGTTGTTATTGTTGTTTTGGAGGAGTAATTAAAGTGCCGCGTTTCTTGCTTAAAACTTTTTGTATTTATCCGCGTTGCCACCAGATGCGATTAAGCCCGCCGACGGATGGAATGCAACTGTAAACGCTGCACAGATTCGAGCAAAATTTTTAATGTTTTTCTAAGAGTTTTCTCGTTTTTCACTTTTGTTTTTATTTGTAGTTTTTTTGTTTTATATTTACATTTTTTTTTTTAAATTTTTTTCATTTTATTTTGTATTTGATTTTACTTCATGCTGTTGTTGCATGCCCCCGTTGAGAGTTATGGCTGCTGCTACTGCGCATGCGCAACATTTGTGATGTAAAAAATGCAAAGAAAATAAAAGCAAAACCAACCGCAGCAGCAACAACAACAACAGCTTGGCGCTGCTGCTAATGGTAATCGAGAGTGCATAACGGTATCGGTTGTGAGTTTACTTTCGTTTTCATTTGCGCCATTACTTTTCCTGATCTTGCGGGCAGCGCACACTGCAGAGTATATTTGGTTTAATGGGACATTCATTAGCAGAGGGCTACCATTTTCTTTGGAATTTATAAATGGAGAAAAATATTTTTTGAAAAGTTTGGATCCTCAACTAAGTAAGGGAAAGTCGTATAGGTTGGGACGGGTTCCGTTTTTGATGAGTGGTTTTGAAACGGATAGAAATAATGTTAACTTAGGTACACCAATAAAAAGGTATGGTCATTGGCTACAACTTTTTTGTAGGAAGTTATTTGGTATCGTGATCAAGTCAAAAATTATAACCATTTCATTTAATTTGCAAAGTAAGACAAAATATTAAGTGAAACTGTATGATATCATTTTTATTAGAATATTTATTGAAACGTCATGTTTCAAAAAAACAATTTAAGTAAAAATACATATATCATTCCGCCTAATTTGATCCGCAGTTTTTACAGGTGAAGAAACTGTGCCGCATATTTTATCTTTAAGGTACTTCTTGCGCGAGACAAGTCTCTATTGCATGACATCAATGGAGTGACTTTCAAAGCAACTCTTTTAACCAGCTTCAACAATGCACCGCTTACAATAGTTGAAATGTCTTCAATTCAATATCATTATCTTTTTGGATATACCTCTCCAAACTGCTTTTTGGGGTTTTATAAGCTTTTGCGGTGGATTGAATGTTTTTATTAGCCAATTTTATTTCCTTGATCGCTGCGATCAATGCATTGAAATCGGTAATTCCATGGTTTGTCGTGCGTTCCGTGATATTTGGGACATAAATGCGTCATAATCTACAAAAGATCAATAATAAATGCAATTGCATTCATCAAATGTTGTAAAAATACAATATCATTTAAATGGTGTCGCGATGTCTTGGAATAAAAAAGTGCTGTCCCAACCTTTACATAGTTGCCATTTCGTGAAAGCCAAAAAATATTAGTTCCAGAACAATTCATTTCAATTACTCCGTCACGCAATGAAAACAATTGTTTTAAATTCGGCAAATTACGAACACGCAGAAACTATCGAAAAGATCTTTTTCATATGACAATTTACGCTTTGTTTGGTATGGACATAATTAATACGAGTTTGTGGATCTATTGCACATGAAAATTTAGATTATAAACAGACTTTACTTCGACAGTTATAACATAGGAGTCGCCAGTATCGGCAATTAAAAAAAACAACTGTCCCAACTTATATGGCGTCCCAACCTACACGACACTCCTTTACATATTATGTTGTTCAATAAGTTTTGCGGTTCAAAAATAGAGGGCGTTGCTACTAGCTTAAACTTCTTTTTTGTTATGTTGGTACACTCTTAATATGAACGTATGTGAAGTTTCATTTCAATCTGTCAATTCATTCTTTGTTTACAAGTGAGAATTAGGAAGGGCTGCAAAACGCTGCATTTTTGTAAGGTCTGGAAATGAATAGAAGGATACATAGCTTACGATTGGTCATTCCAATCACAAAAGATTGATTTATTAAATAAAATACAAATTACCAAAGTCCCCGGTGAATCACGAAAGTTCTACAGTAGAGAAACTGATTAAATTAAATTTTACTACACATTTTGCATGTTTTTTTTTTATAACACGTAAGCAGAGCACAGATTTTGTAATATACATACATTCCTTATAATTTTAATAACAACGAAGCACTGTATTAAAATTGGTCTATCAAGGTGCTTAAATGGCATCAAAAATGTTAAATAAAATTTTTGAAATCAAAGTTCACATTTGACAGAACGCAGCTGACAGAATGTATGTATGTATGTATTCTCCTTTAACTCCTAGGAGGAGCATAGGGCCAACAGCTGACGGAATAGCAAACGCAAAATAAAATTTTTAGTACCGTTAGGCACAGGGAATTAAAGTCAATCATTTGCGTGGACAAAATTGGCCAAATGATGACTGAAATTTGAATTAAATCCAGCTAGATGTTTCAAATCTCCCACTGTGCAACGCCTCAATTCCTTTATACTGAATAATTTTTTTTCATTTTAAAATATAAAAGTGCACACATTGTTGTTTACTTGAGTTCGCCCAGTTGCTGATATTCAATCCGTACACAGCTTGGGAAGTGTGTATCCAGCAAAAGCTGTCCTATTTCTTTAAGGCTTTGCGTTAAATCACCAATACCTTGTTAAGTGTTGCAAGGCCATTTGAGTGGTCTTTTGTAAAAGTCTTTTGGAGTCTTGTCTCAATGTTTCAATGTTCTCCTCTTGATCCTCTTTTTGACCTTCTCAAATCCTTATTTTAACCTGTTATGACAGTACTATGTGCTGTGCAGTACACATTGGATTTAGCAATATTAAAGAGTTGACGAGCTTTCAGCCGCAGTTACTCCAATTTTTCACATCACTGGGGAAGGATATTTTTTTTTGTATTTAGCTTTTCTCGAAAGCATCAGTGATAATATTTGTAAATGAGTTAACTTCACGATCTAATTCTTGTGAGTAAGTTATTTTCCTAATCAGGCATTCCATTCCCTGTTCTATATGATAAATAAAGACAGACCAATTGGTTCTTTTAACATCTCTAGCTGCAACTGTGTCTTTGCTGTCCCCCCTCAGATTAAAGCCCATGCAGCGATAAGGCGATTTCATTCAGCTATTAGAAATAGAATTACTAGCAAGGGTAAGAACTAAAACTAAAAACTAAAAAAAAAAATATGGGTTCGTTGCCCATTTTGTCCTCCACTAACTAATAAATAATAAAAACAAGAATAGACTCACCACTCTTATTTATATCCGTGCTGCCCCATACCATGTGGTATGCATTGGCGTCGCAGGTTAGAGGTTTTTTCGCCCAGGCTCTTGAATGGCTACGAAAGCCAGAAGCTTTCTGTCCACCAAGGCACTGAGCTTGTAGGAGGCTGCTTTTGCCCTGTGGAGGTTGAGGCACTTAAGGTGCGGCTTGCAGTGAGTTTGGAGTAAGGCATTAGATCACCATCCTTGCTCTGTTATTTATCGTGCCATGCAAGTAGACTTTACGTATGGGTCTAGACAAACGCCCGGATTCTGGGCTTTCATTTGTCTTAGTTATCGATCACTCGCCCAGGTACTTAAGCCTAGACAGTAGCCGATGAAGCTCTGGACCTTCGGCACTGCTGCCTCGTCCACAACCTTTCGTTCTGCGCCTTCCCGGGGCTTAAAGGCTGGTACTGAAGCCACAATTTTGTCATCAGAACGGTTAGTGACAAACCAACTTGCCTTTAAATTGCAGCCGGCAAAGTGTGGTTTTACCGGGCCTTCTCTGGCGTCATAAACTCCTTGAAAGATAGAATTTTGCACCATAACAATTTGTTCATGAGATTATATTTTATTTATTTATTGATTTAAATTGTTTGCATAGAAGAACTTAGTCTTTAACATGCCACATGCCCTCCAGAAAGTTGGCCCGTACAGGGGACATCGGTTTAGGGTCAGTGCAACTTTCGCGACACCAGGTGTTGAGGTTGGTTTTAATGCCAAAGCTCTTTCTTTTCTCAGCGGTATGCACTTGACGGCTTGAGGTGGAGATAGGTTCATCCCAGGGCGTTTTCTGTCACCCTGTACGATTATCGGCAATCCTAGCTCCAGTAGAGAAATTAACGTGCCAGTCGGACATCCCCAAAACTGGAGCTGATCGATCAGTTGATTGACTGAGCAAGTAATTAGATCTCAGGCCTGCTCCGCGAGATTCTCAGAAGTTAAGAGAAAGAAAATAATTAATACCCTCATCGGAGTGGTGTTTTTATCGACCTCACCCACTTTATTATAATCCAAATTTAAAAGGATATGATAACAAAGGCGTTTTATGTTGTCGAAACTATTGATCGTATCTTGGATCGATTTTCCGTTTAGCAAAGTATCTTTTTTGACCAATTGCAGAAGTATACCTGAACACATGAAGGGTTTCATTTTCTTTGCAAAATTTAATGGACAATTTAAAAAAACTGCTCAAGTAATTTTTAATTTTGAACCGAACCGAACCATTTTGTTAGCGTGGTTTTCGGTTCAGTTCAGCGCTTTTAAAATTAAAACGGTTCGGTTCGTGGTTCGGTTCAAAACACAAAAAAAGGCGATGGTTCGGTTCAAAAACCGGTTTGCAGCCCTGACCAAAACTACTAATTTTACATAGAA
Source organism: Calliopum simillimum (assembly GCA_951812925.1). Taxonomy (NCBI): domain Eukaryota; kingdom Metazoa; phylum Arthropoda; class Insecta; order Diptera; family Lauxaniidae; genus Calliopum; species Calliopum simillimum. The sequence goes on along the minus strand of OX638368.1, from coordinate 83,299,078 downwards.
ATAAACGGCAGATTCGAACGGAACCATCCGGAGCTATTCGTATTAGCGTCTATTGCTTGCAGTGCAATCCTACACTGTGCAACAACAACAACATTTACAGCACAAAAGAAGTCGTCATCAACCATCCACATTCTCAACAATCCGTGACACTCTCACTTTCTGTGGCTCTCAACTCTCCGCAATGTTGCTGTTTGCCATTCATAATGCATGATTACAATCGTTGCGATCATGTCAACATGGCAACAACAACAACAACACCGACACTGCTGAATTCTCTCATGACGCCAGCTCATTGAGGAGACAACTTCAATTGCAGCAACATAAACAAACAACATGCAGCAAGCAGGCAGTAAAAGCCAAAGCGCCAAAGTGGCCCAAACGGGAAGCTGCTGCAATAAATGTTGTTGCTCTTGTTGTTTCTGCTGCTGCTGCTGCTCACACGCTTCATTTGGGGGCGGCTGTTGCAATTACGTACGTACGCGCACCATTGTTGTAACACTTGAGCTGCATGTACCTTCATTGTTGTCTACGGTTGGTTAATGCGCTTTTATTTGTTGTTCGCTGGTTGTTTTGTTGTACATCTTTATGTTGTTGTTGTTGTTTTGTTTGCTAGTGATTTTGTTTTTTTGTTTAAATGTTTTGTTAAGTTTCTTGTTGTTTTTGTTTTTTTTGTTAACATTGAAAAGTTATTGCAAAATCCGAGGGTGTTACAGTGGGCCAAGTTGGTTGTTAATTGTTGCTTTTGTGCTGTAGTTGCGTTTCGCGTGTTGTTCAAAGTGTTGCTCTATAATTATCGAAAATGTTTATTTAGCTTGCATTGTTATGCTTTAGAAAGTTGTTGTTAAGTGCTAATTATCGACATTTTTAGCTTTGTTTGTTGCAATTTTTCTTTTTTGTTCGTGTTTCATTTCTTTTCAGTTTACACTTTTATCAGTATTATATAAGCAGAGTAATCGCTTGAAATAAATCCGGAAATGGTGGATATTCCACCGCCATTTATTTGTGTTTATAGTATATTTAACTTTTATATACTTTTAGAAGAATTTAAATTCTAGTATGGCAACTATAAAATAGTAGAAGTGGAGGAATTATCTATATCTGTCGTAAGATGCTTTCCTCTTGAGTAAAAAAAGATTTTTGCCTTCCGCGGGCGTTTAAAAGCCAAAAACGCCCATGTAGCGTCTGAATCCCATCTTGAGTCATACATCATTTTAAAGCTTATAAATTATGCTTTAATTTAAAGTACTTTTAAAAAAAATCTATAGGGGCTTTTTTTAAAAAAAAATCAAAAGTATTTTTTAGTGTAAAAAATATTTTTTTATAAAAAGAACACTTTAAAATGAATAGGACCAGTAACTTAGATTTATCAATTTACAAATTTTAGTGTAAGCTATAAATTTTTAAAAAAACACCCTTTTCATGAAAATGACTAAAAAAGCCAACTTCAACACCCTGTATTTTAACAACAAATGGTACTAGGACCAAATCTTCCCGGATTGTTGTTCTTGCACACCAGATCTACCATATTGCGAAATCGGAGAAAAAAAAAATTAAACCTGGTACACTTGGCATGGAGTACTTCATATACTTTTTTCGGGTGATGCCTGGTTTTTCTCTGCTACTGAAAAAAGAATTGCACGGCACACTATATTGTTAATAACTTTTAAACCAATATCGATTATCCCAGTCCTAGACATGTGGAGAGTGCCCACATATTTTTTATAATTTTTCCAGAGGCGGAAAAGTTTCTTAAATTTTTATTTATTTGAAATTGGAATTTTCTATAATAAACACAAAATTTTGGGCAAAAACCAAAAATACTATTGTACTTTATGTCTATGTTAAATATTTTAGGGAAAATTTTTTTTACAAAATCTTTACTATTTTCTGCAAAAAATCATTTGTATATAAAACCTTTTTACGCTTAAATTCTTAGGTGGCCTACTTGAGGAAATTTTGACCATTTATTACATTTTTGATGCATTTTTCTAAAGCTTAAAGCATTTTTCTGCTTAGGTGACCTGTAGTAGAAAATGTTTGTACTTAAGCCCATTACAGCCCAGATTTTGGTTAAATGGTTAAAATACCCATAAAAATAAGATATAATGGGCTAACGTTTTCTCAGAAAATGTTTTTTGTATGATTTCGACTGATCTTGGGACAGCAAGTTTTATAGAAAATGTTGTTTTATCGAATTACAGTGGGATGAAATTCCGAAATTCTCGAATTTTTCTTCTTGGATGACTTTTATCTCTTTCTATGATTTTCGCAATACTATTTCTTTCTCCGAGTACCTTCTCCAGGTTGCTAGTGGTCTAATGCTTCAATGACCAGACGGTAAACTTGGTAGGGTAGCTCTGAAGAGAGTAATCCATCCACCTCTCTCTTCGTAGCTTAATATTGAGCATTTATTCTCTTTTTCAATGTATGTCGGCAGTGTTGATAACTTTTAAATTTGAAAACGCACCAAATCTGGCAAAAACCACATTTTTTCCCAAAAAAAAAAGCACTCAATTCTATTTTACTATAAGAATTTAATAAAAAAATCGAAAAAGGTCCGTTATTTTTAATAAAAATATTTTAATTATGAAACAATTCAGTTATAAAAAAGACTTTTTAATAAATAATTATTATATATGAGTAAATAATATCGATACATCTAACGTAACAGTTGGTAACTCAATGTACAACTTTCTTACGGGACAGTGTTTTTCACTTAAATATACATAGATTTTAACTTCAAAAATAGCTCTCAGCCCTTATAAATTTGAAGCTAGCGATACCACAATTTGACACTAGATAGAGTCTTATACGAAGACTTCAAAAAACGCTGTCCCGTATAAAAGTTGCAACTTGAGTTACCTACATATACGTTGAATGTATCGATATATGCATAAGATTAGGATTCACATTGCTTTGGCTTTAGATGACTCGAACTTTTAGCTTATAAGTTTAAAACAAATCTATTAAATTATTTTCACTACTTTTGGGTTCTTCCGGCCACAACACGGTTTCTATATAATACTCTGATTTCTGGTATGCTTGCAGACTATTTATTTTTAACAGTGTTTCATCCGGTAAATCATAAGTGTCACAGCAGCAACCATTCTGTTTTAATCCGTATTTAATATGGAGCTAGGAATTTACAGAATTAATGAAAGTTTCTTATTTTTGATTTAAACGCAGCCATCAAACAAAATACTCTTTTTACTTCAGCATTTGAATATGGCAATGACACGAAGGGCTAAGTTTGCTGGTTTAGCCCCAAAGGATCTTTGAAACCTTTTACATTGATCCAAAAGGATGTACGCAGAAAAAAAAACATCGGTCAATCCAACCGATTTCAACGATAGAAATTGCACCAACCCGCAGTAATCGTTAAATTGACTGTGCAGTCCAAATACTGTGAAAATATTACTGTACAGTGAGTGTTAAAATGTTTAGGTACTGTATTGCTTAAAACGTAAAAATACCTCATAAATTTCGCAAACACGTATACTTAGTTGTCAAATTCATTACAAATTTTTACAGTTTTACGAGGTTGTCGAGCCATTTACACTTTCAATGGAATACTCTAAATGACGGCCTGGATAACCTCGTAAGCCCGTAGTAGTAATACGAACTTTGACAGTTTTATGAATTTGCGAGGTTTTCGAGGCATTTACTAGTTTTCAGGAATTCCCTAAATATTATATTGTTGTTTGATTTGAATTTTGTTGGTTTATCTTGCATTCATGTCACAACATTTAATGGCTCTATCAAGGGTGGTCAAAACATTTTTTAATTCTCAAGTTGCATCACTCTGAAAATTTGTATATTTTCTTGTTCGGGTAAATATCCGTCGGGCGCTTTTTTTTAATATGATTAGAAAAGTATCCCGAACAAGAAAATATACAAATTTTCAGAGTGATGCAACTTGAGGGTTAAAAAATGTTTTCACCACCCGTACTATGTCAAATATATATTTGTTTCATTTAAACAAATCTTTTCCACAGTGTAGATATGGGTTAAGTCTGATTAATTAATATTACTATTTATTTATTTTATCATACCATTTTTTTTCACTATATAATTGAAAAGTATTAAAAAAAAAAAACAAAACAGAAATGCATACAAATGACATAACACTTCAGTTCAAGTCACACCCATAGCCAATTCCTTTATCAAAGCCACATCAATAGCAATTAAAATCAACCCAAATATTGAAATCAACGAAAAATTAAATCCACTGTGCAATTCACAAAAGACGCTGCGCATGTGCAATGCCCAAACAAACACATAAGCAAACTTAACCAATCAACAATAAATCGATTGAACGATCGATTGATCGGCCGATCGTTTGCATCGCACGTCGGAAGTGATTAGGTCAAAATAAATTAGTCACAAGTCAAATATGAAAATGAAAAAAAGACGGCAGCAACAGCAGCCAACAGAAGAAAAAAACTGATGCGTCGTGCAAGATAAACAGCATGACAGCAGCAATGCCAATAAGACGACAACACCAGCAACAACAACAACAACAACAACAACAACAACAAAAACATTATGTAAAACCCCCCTAAGTGAAATCGAAGATCAAAAAAAGACCTTGGATGCAGATTACTTACACTGCAAGCAAATCGATCCGATTGCATTGCAATGGATCGAATTGTTTGTTGATGAAGACAATGAAATCTTTTGATGAAAATGTTAAAAATGATGACGATCTGTCCATCCATCCATCCATCAATCAACAACAACAATGGCAAAAACAATAGCAACAACATGATTGTCTGTGGATACGCGTACGAATGCAATTTCACATTTTACCTGTGTAATTTGCTATTGTTGTTGTTGTTGTTTTTGTTAATGTGGTTTTGTTTAACTGAACGTCATTCAATTGTTGTTTGTGTTTGCTGCAATTGCATCATAGCAATTGTTGCGTCGACAACGCATGCGGTGAAAAACATCAACATGAACATGTAAGACAATCAACAGCAGCAACAACAGCAGCAACAACAGCAGCAGCAACAACAACCATAACAACTCTACGATCAGCTGTGTGTTCGTGCATTCAACGGATGCCAGAGTTCGAAAAACTCGCTGATGAATAGCAATGAAATTGAAAAAACAAAACAACAACAACAACAAATAATGAAAAAACCACAAGGAGTTGAATGCATCATACAAGTAGCTTGATGCACAGTGGAACGATTTCATGCCAAATGCTATCGAAATTTGCTTAAAGAATTATTTTACTGATTAGATTTTATATTAATATGTGTATTAGACTGCTTGATAATTTTTTTTTGCTTCGATTTGCTTTCCAATAAGTTTTTTTGTTAAACGGATAGAAACTAAAATTTCTGGTGCAAGGAGATTCCATAACATAAATATCTACTGGTGGCGCATCGTATTTCTATATTTTAAGTATGAAAGTATACTCTTCTAAAAACTTTTGTGCATATCTCGTGAACGAGAAAACGCAGACAAATAAAATTTTTCATAAAAAAGTTTATGACAATTTTTTTCGTAAAGATGTCACTTCGGTAGTTTTTTAGCTTTGAAGTTTTAAAATCTTTTTAAAACTTGAGAAAACTGTGCTTAGTTTTAAAGCGAAATATTTAGTTTTCAAAACGATTTTTGACTTTGCATAAGAGTGTTCGAAATTTTGTATGGAAAAACCAAAAGTGTTAAAAAGTCAAGATGCGCGCGATTTATCTGAATCCTTAGATCCTGCTGATTACAAAAAGTGCTTTGGAACAAAAAAAAAATTGCGTTTAGATATTCCGCAACGAGTTTGAAGGTATTTTTTTAAGGAATTTTTGAGTACTTTTTTTAATTAAAACGCTATATCTTTTGAACCAGATAAGGTATTTGCAAAAATTAAATTGCATTTTTTTAAGAATATTTTGAGCCAAGTTATGCATTAATTATAGTAAATCCATTCTTTCCTTATTTTTTTTTAGCAGCACTTTAAACTTCAAAATTCGTTAATTTTTTGAGGTGTTTGCACATTCAAGAACCGATTTTTTTCTTATTTTGCTCCAGTTTCTATTTTTTTAGGCATTAATTTATCTATCAACCGATTCCAAAAACTAAGCCATAAACTTCGCTTTACTTACTAAAACCGTAAAGTGTAATCAAATTTGGCCAAAAAAAAAAACTTTGAGCTTAAAATTTTCATGGTGAAACAGAAACAACAATAGTTATTTGTGATGTATTTCTTATGAAAATTCTAAATCCGGTCTCAAAATTGCTCTTTCTTGTACGGTTTTAGAGATATCCTAACCTAAAAATGCAAAAAACACCGCTTTTGCTATTTTTGAAGCTGTTATATAACGACATGGTAACTTTCAGCCTAGTATTGAAAATAAAAGTGACAGCCCTTTTCTTCAAAACCCAATTTAAATTGTATCGATATCTCTTTGTCCCTCCGAAATATCGTAAGCAGAAATAACAAAAAAACCAATTTTTTGCAATTTTTTTAACTTTGTAGATTATAAGAATAACTCCGAGAGTAAAAGCGATATCTGTATAATTTAAATTGAATTTTAAAGAAACAGACTGGCACTTTTAACCACAATACCACTTTTTGTGGCTGAAAGTAACCTTGACTTGTAATATCACCTATTTTGCCAAAAAATAAGTTGAAGTGCCAAGGTTTCGATATTGCAAAGAATGTTGTTTACTCAGAAGATTAGGAACTAATGATTCTATAAGAAAAAAGTGGTACCTTACGTCTTCCCATTAAGACATCTTATTTTAATGCCTTAAAAACATGAAAATTAATTTTGTGTTTTAAGTCCAATTTAATTATAGGGGAGATGTGTGTACCTTGGTCTGTTTTTCAGTTTTTTCAATGTGCTGGATTTTCCAAAAAAGTTTCTTTTGTTTTTGATTAAGTTATGTTTCTACAATGCTTGCAGTATCAAATGACGTGACTATGATATTTCTATGTCTTACCATTGAGTAGAAATATTACTTTTTCCGTTGCATTCTTAAAGGGTCCAAGGTACACCATGCAATTGTACCTTGGACTATTAAAAATAAAAGAGAATACATTGTATTTAGGTAATAAATAATGAAAGGACCATTTATTATGTAGTCAAAAGTAAAATTTTTTATAATAAAAAAAAAAAAAATTAATCATAAATAAAAATTATAACACAAAAAAGTGCATTAAGTAAAAAACAATTAATTAAACAAAAATGGTTGCAAATAAATACATAAAGCACGTAAATAATAATAATAATATTTGCTATTTGGTACGAAATAGAAAAGCTCATTTAACATCCCTGGTATAATTCAAGCGAAATATAAACTAAAACCATGAGGCCATTGCTATGCTTTTTGTCTTTCGCTTTGTGCTTTATTATTTTTCAGCGCTGTGTGACCACGTATTTTGTCGTTGTTAATACTGATAAACTTTGCGTTTAATTTTATCTGGCTTAGTGGCAAAATATTAAAATAATTTTAACTTTGTGCACATCTACACACAAATACCTTTCTAATGGTGTATAATTTAAAGTCGTACTACATTTCTAACATAGTAAAAAAAGATGGACAAGTTTTTGTCTTGCGTATTAATATATACAGTGGGCAAAAAAAGTTTAGGAACACTCAGTTCTTAAATATTGAAAGCTTTAAGTTTCCCTTTATACATACCTGAATCGGTAATATTTGTTAAGGCTATGTGAAATATGTCTGTTTTACTTAAATATAATGCAAAATAACGTATTTTGCATCTTTCGGGAATAAAATTCACAAAAGTTCAAGTAAGACACCAAAATTCACGCCAAAAAAGTTTAGGAACAGGTATTCCTATGTCGTTTTATTTTCGTTTTTCTAGAGAACCTTACGGTAATCGCATATTTGCTTTTTGTCGACATCTCTATATTTGCGTTTCATGTCATAAGAAATTCATTCTTGTTGTAAAGCGTTTTCAAATAAGTTAAAAAATGGGTCGAGGCAGTGAAATTCCTTTTGAAGTGCGAAAAATTATTTTGGAACGTTACTTAGAGGGAAATGGTATCCGTGAAATTGGTAGAATACTCCATCGGGCTCCTTCCAGCATTCATAACATTATAAGATCCTACGGAAACTCTGCAACTTTGCATGTTAAGGCACGTTCAGGTCGCCCAAAAAAACTAACACCTCGAGAAGAACGCCAAATCCTGGGCGAAATAAAACGGAATCCTAAGAAATCAGCGCCAAAAAATACAGGAGGAAGTGCTGCGAAACTCAGGGACTAATGTGCATCCGCAAACAATAAGAAATGTGCTCCATAGGAATGGGTATAAAGCACGAACACCACGTAAAAAGCCATTTATTTCACAAGTAAACCGAGAAAAGAGGCTGGCGTTCGCGAGAAAATATATTGACGAGCCCGATTCATTCTGGGACAATATACTATGGAGTGACGAGTCGAAATTTAACATTTTTAGTTCCGATGGGTCTCAAAAGGTGTGGAGACAGCCTAATGAAGCTTTGAAATTAAAAAATTTAACTCCAACTGTGAAGCACGGAGGTGGAAACGTCATGGTGTGGGGGTGTATGGCCACAGCAGGAGTTGGAAAACTTGTGTTTATTGACACAAAAATGGATAAACATTTATATTTGAAGGTTTTGAAAGAGAATCTTCAGCAGAGTGCGTCCCAGCTTGGGTTAGATAAGAAAACCTTTCGTTTTCAACAGGATAATGATCCTAAACACACTTCTTATCTGGTCAAAGAGTGGCTGCTTTACAATTGTAAGCAATTACATACACCTCCACAATCCCCAGACATCAATCCTATTGAGCATGTGTGGAATTTGCTGGACAAAAGGATTCGCAAACACCATATTACGTCCAAGACATCCCTTAAAGAAATTTTGATGAATGAGTGGGAGAAAATCACCAAAAAGGACACTCAAGTTTTAGTCCAAAGCATGCATCGCCGCCTGCAGGCAGTAATCGCAGCAAAAGGAGGTCCAACGAAGTACTAATTTGAAATATATCAAAGTGTTCCTAAACTTTTTTGTCGTTGTAAATTGATTCCTTGTTTGTTTTTTGATTCTTATCCTTTTGTTTTTTATTAAATTAGAATCTGAAAAAGACTTTTATGTTCCTTGATATATGCATAGCCATAGTTATATCAATTTGTATTAATTTTAATTTAAATAAAGACAAATTTGAATGAGTTTTGTTACAAAAGCATTGCGTTCCTAAACTTTTTTTGCTCACTGTATGTAGATATAAAAAATATTTCCTATATATGAGCCTATTCACAAAATTGGAAGTGAGTGAAATTACCGGTTGGGCAAAAATGGGTTAAACTAAGATTTTATACAAAGCTTGTATTACTATAGCTATTTAAATTCGACTTACCTTTCTTTATCTTCGAAACAGTTTGTATTACAAAACAAAATAATAGGTGTACTTAAACATTTATTTATATTTTTTATTTATTTATTTTTGAAATATTAATGAATATTAATGCCAAAATGACTTAAAAATCTAAAATTTTGGTAAGAAAAAAAAAAAAAAAACTTTGGAAATGATTTATGTTGTCACATTACCCATAGCATATTACATGTAATTGATAAAGTAATTCATTATTTATTGCATTACATGTAACATTTAAAATGTTCTTACACTCAAGTAATGCGTTAAATAATCAATTATCGTATAAGAGGCTACAAATTTATTCAAAAGTTTTATTGGGTTATTATTTTATATAATACAATCAAATATATGTATAAACATAGAAACAGATGAGCGAAACCAAAAATTATAAGTTTCGTTTAAAAACAGCTCACAAATAACAGCAAGGTAGCAACCAGCTGGATCCGAAAGTAGTGGTTACAAAAAATAAGGTGGTTCAAATAGTACCGTAACAAAGCTTTATTGAAATATGCAATTTGAGAGATACTCACAAGAGTTTCCTTAAAATTGCTCTTCTTAACGCTTTGCCTAGGAACTAGAGCAGAGAATGGTGTTCGCAAATCACTTAAGCGCTATAAGAACACTATACATTGCAACCACTATCTCGACGAAAAGCACTGGAAGGAGCGCTATGGCCACAGCGTTAAATAAAACGCTGGTATGATGAATTGCTATCTGTTGTAATTGAAATTAGTGGACGATGTTATGATGCATATCATAATGATCGTTGTATTACTTGTAGAACAATGGACGCTTAAAGAAAATAGCAATACAGAGCGAAAAAACTATTGTAAATTTACCTAAGTTTTCTTAGGTAAAAATTTTTGTATGAAATAGAAAAACTTTGTTATGTTACCTAAGTTTTTTGTAATTTTATACATGACTTAGGTTAGAAGATTTTAGGCAACTTGCCTGAAAAAACTTAGGTGTTTTATAAGGCAATGTGCCAAAGTACTTAGGTAATATTTAACTAAAAACTTAGGCAATTTACCTAAGTTGCATTTTTTGCTATATCATCTGACGTCTGTCATAAGTATTTGTTTTAAATACTTTAAATTAGAATACATTTTGATGATGCAGTGCTTTATTTGTGGACGTGTGGAATGTTGGATGCAGGTATGAAGATAATCAGGCTGTTCGTTTACTCCAAGTTCTTGCAAGAATTTACCCGAGTAGCTCTCGTTTATGAAAGTTTTATTTACGTTTTATGCGTAAACGAGAGCTTTTCGGGTTAGTTCTTGCAAAAACTTGGAGTAAACGAACACACTGAATAATAGTTTTGTGTGCTAAATTAATAATAATGATAATTTTTTTCACAGATACGTGGGCTGCTATATATATTTGTGGCCTAATAATGAAAATGCGAATATATATAATCAAAAATGGGTTTATGTTTTTCAAAGTATTCTCCAGCATGATTTACACACTTTTGCATGCGCTCAAACCAATTGTCGAAGCACTTTTCCCACTCCGATTGAGACACCTCCAAAACATGGTTTTTGAACGCTTCAACAGCATCGAAAATCGTTGACCACGCATTTTTTTTCTTGATGTGCGGGAATAAAAAGAAGTCATTGGGTGCCAAATCAGGGCTGTAAGGCCGATGACTCATCAATTTGACGTTTTGGCCGGTCAAAAAGGCGCTGGTTTGAGCAGGTGTGTGAGAGCTCGCATTGTCATGGTGAACAATGATTCGTCTACTCTTGTTCGTTTTTCGAATATCTCCGAAGACTTAAGGCAAACAAATTGTGGTGTACCACTCAAAATTGACCCTCCTACGTTACTCAAGCGAAACATTCGCCACATGACCAGTTTTGTCGAAGACACAGGCGACTATTTGCTTTTTCTCTCACGGTATGTCACATGACGATCTTGCATTATCATTAACTCTTATAAATAATATTATACTTTTTTTCTGTTTTTTATACTATGTATGTAAGTATGTATGTAGTTTAATATAGCAAACATGTAAATGAAAAAATAAAAAATAAAATAAAACAGTTCAAATTTAAATAAACGATTTCTTATTTTCAATTATGAGTTATTGTACAGCTCTGTACCTAATTTAATTTCGGTAAGCTGCTTTGGCATTTTACCTAATAATTTGATATAAATTGCCTAAGTAAAATTTACCTAAGTTTTTTAGTAATAATACCTAAGAACTTAGCTGGAGCATATAGCCCTAAGTTCTTAGGCAAAATATACTCGATTCTTAGGTGCATTTTCACATTTGGGCATATCCGAAAGGTCAACCAAGGGAAAAATTATAAAGTTGCCGTAAAAGCGCATTTTGCCACTAGGTGAGTGGTATTGCCCACTAAATATTTAAAGGTTTTTAATATGCTTTCTAAGAGTTCAATCCCCATTCCGAGTTTCCTAAAAATTGGTCCACCGATTTAGCCGCGGAAATGCATTTCGCCTTTAGGGGCGTTGCACCGGCAGCTACATAACAAAAAGTCTTTAATAACGTTGCATTCCAAATTTCATAAAAATCGATGCAGTGGTTGAGCTGCAACAGCGTATTTTTACCGTGAGATGTGGTGCCAAGATAAAATTTTACTTTTGTGTGCACTGCACTTCTTTACAACCTTTTCCACAAATAAATCAAGCAAAAATAATGTGTTTAAATTAGTTGGAAAGGGGCTGAATCAATTTTCGATAGCCTATGTATGTATATAAAATAAAAATTGTAACGTTCGCAACGTAACGTGCGCAACACACAAAAGTTAAATTTTTGTACGAACGAAGGACTCTTTGATTCCCAAAAAAGCAGTTTCGGTTTGCTCAAATATTTTTATTTATTGCTCAAAAGGAGGATTTTTTTTTAAGTTTATACTGGAAATTTCGGAAAAAATTTTGAAAATGTACATTGATCTCCACAACGACTTCTGTTTTTCGTAACGTGCGAACAGCACTTTATGCACGATTATATTGTAACTGATACAAGCTAGGAAATATTTTTAAATGCCTTCTGAAAGAACTCTCAAAAGGTAGCGTACCACTGCAGGTAAATTAAGAATTTAACATTCAGAGCGCCTTCAGGATTTAAAAATATGCGTACAAATGTAACATTCGCAACGCAGGATTAGCCCATATATGTAATTAGTTCTGTGATGCCACAGGTAAAAAAATTCAAATTGCCTAGTTGGGTGATGAGGCACATTGAAATAAACATTACTCAAGGAATTGTTCTGCGGTTTTCTAAAGTGGGCAAGTCAATCAGTTTGAGTCGATGAACGTAAGGCGGTAAGTTGATGCTAGGACTTCAACGTAGGTTTCGTAAGGCAAAGATAAGAAACTGTTTTTGTACCGACTCAATAGATTTTATATAGCATTCATATTGAGGACTCCAAACAACGGAGCCATACTCCAAAATCGGTCGTACGAGGGATGTGAATAATAATTTCGTTATATAAGGATCGGAAAATTCTTTAGACCTCCGTTTTATGAAGGCGAGAACACTATTGGCTTTAATATTTTGCAATTCTTTAAAAAAGATCTTAAAAACCACCTTATTGACCTTTCATTTTTGTTTATTTATTTGTTCTGCACAGCTGTGTATTAATATGTTCAAAAACATTTTTTTCTTTGCTTTTTTGCTTTGCCACTGTTAATCTGTATTTTTGTTTTATGCTTTTTACTTTGACGCTGTAATGTATACATTGATTAAGCAGTAATGTTAATGGTGTTTTAATTTATTTGATTTTGTTAGTCTTGAAAAACGTTTGTGTTGATGATGACGAGAGTCGAAATGCATCCACTTAATAAATTTTAAAACTTATTAATTTTGTTTTAATTTTTTAAAAATAGCGCGGTCAATAAGGCGGTTTTTAAGATCTTTTTTAAAGAATTGCAAAATATTAAATTCGACCGTGCGGTATTGTCCGAATATTATTTTTAGTTTCGAAACTAATAATAAATAAAATTAAAAAAAAAAAAACTATTAGCTTTATTTACTATTTTAGAAATGTGCGAATTAAAGCTCAGTTTGGGATCCATTGTTACGCCCAAGTCTTCGAAAGATTCAAGACACTCAAGAATACAGTTGCCAATTTTATAGTTGTAAGACATTGTAGGCCTGCGTAGAAATATTATGAAATTGCATTTTTTTAAATTCAAGGTCATGCGATTAGTTATGCACCAGGCAGTAAAACTATCAATGTCGAGTTGAAGATTAGAATGGTCTAATGAGTTTGTGACAGGCTTAAAAATTTTTACACCATCAGCATACATCAACACATTTCTGCTATTTATGGCAGATGGCATATCGTTCATAAAAATAATGAATAATAATGGTCCGATGTGGCTGGCTTGGGGAACTCCTGACGTAATGGGATATGCATTTGATCATTTACCTTTAAATATAATATTCTGAGTTCTGTTACTTTAATAGGACCTAATCCATTCTAGCAGTGAGCTTGGAATCCCAATCAAAGAGAGTTTTAATACCAACAAATCATGATTAACGAAAGCTTTGCTGAAATCAGTTTATATAACAACAGTTTGATAGCCTTTTTCAAATTGTTTAATTGCGCAAGTAGAGAACTCTAACAAATTTGTAACAGTTGATCTACCTTGCATAAAACCATGCTGGTGAGGAGCAATATATGGATTGTTAAAATGTGCTCGAAAAGCTTAGGTAATGCACTTAATTTAGCGATACCCCTATAATTCGATAGAAGAAATCTAGTACCAGACTTATGCAAGGGAATTATAAACAAAGGTTTCCACACTTCAGGAAAAATAAATACCAAGAGCTTAAGATTTTTTAAATTGTACCGTGATTGAAAAACAAGAGCTTCGCAACCATTTTTAAGAATGTAAGATGGAATACCATTGGGTCCCGCACCAAATCATGTTTTAATATTTCTTAATTTGCTAAGGATATTGTCTTCATCAATGTGAGGCATTCGTTATACTCCGGAAGGTATTTGAAAAGGATAATTATTGCAATTATAGGAGGTGGATGAGAACGTAGATTGAAAAAATTTAGCAAAGAGATTGCAAATCGTGATTTAATCATCTGATTCTACATACTTCATCATATTTCATTGCAGTTGGAAAAGCATTGATCTTTCGTTTCAAGTTAATGAAGCTCCAAAAAGATGTATGGTTGTTGCAACTGGGAGTTAATGTGATGCAAAACATCAGCCTCAGTAGTATCAGTAGCTCAGCAAGAGCTGAAAATTGATTCCATTGAAGAAAGAGCTATCAGTTTTTTAGGAACAGCACCAGTAGCAATTGCAATGACAGTTGAAGAGCCAGAAGAACCACAAGCTGCCCAGTTAAAGTACCAGAAGAACTAGCAGTAGTTTGACCAGGATCCGCAATGCCCGTTGAAGGGCAAGAAGAAGCATCAGCAGCGACAGTATGAACAGTTGAGGTACCAGAAAAACTAGCAGCTTGACCATGAATCTTAAGAACTTCATCAAAAAGTACATCATTTTGAACTGATGAAGGTAATTTAGGAGGCTGAATCTGAGAGGGAATAGATATGGGCATAGACACGGCTTCAGTAGAATCAGTAGAAGTCTTTCTGGGAGCTTCTATCTCATCAACAGGAGAGTTAATATCTACTACTGAGGGTACAGTAGGCGAAATCATATCTATTAAGTTAGAAGAACTTATAGAAATATCTAAAGCTTTGCACTCATTTAAAAATTTTTGAAGCTGGTCAAAGCTTGCATGCGTAGCAGTAAAATTTGCCTTGAAATATCTTAATAAAAAAATTATAATTTATAAACTGAGTCGAATCGCCGCATCCGTGAACGTACAACTCGTGACGTAAAATCATGTGTTTCACATGTATTTCGCATTACTAAACACATGATTTTACGTCACGGATGCGGCGATTCAGCCCCTTATTTTTGTGACCTGTGACCATGAAATTTGGTATGCTCCGCCACAGTAATTTTTGTTATTTTTTGCCTGTAGTATTCTTCTGTGATGTACTTTCGATTGGCATTTGTTTGAAAGAGTTATCTCCGAGTTCCCACTTGTTTCTTTATTTGGCGACTTTTGCAGGTTGAGTTGAATTTTTATCTATGAGGCCCCATATATTATTAAATTTTTATCACATATTGCCGTCCTGGCATAACAATAATTATAAAACTATTATATCAAGAGTTGCTCAGTAGTATAGGGTCCATTAATAATAAAGCCATAAGCAACAAATGGTTCTGAAAAGACAATTTATTTGGTAAGACCGTAATATATTGTAGCTAAGGGGACAGCCCATTCTTCTTCAATATTTTTTAGCCGGAAATTAGATTAAAACATTTTATGAAAGTATCACTTAGAGAAATATTATATCTGTTTTTAAAAACCTTCAACGGCATCATGCCCACTGTGCAACATGAATGCGTTGCAGTTGCCGTCTTTGCAGATGCGCGATGTGCGCAGATATCAGATGGTATCGCATAGATACGTTGAATACTTCATGTCAGCTGATGAGTATCACTTGTGCTACTCAGGCGGCATCTGCTGGCACGGTGTTCGCTTTAGCATGCATGGCTGCCCGATGGATGGATGGATGGATGGTGGCTTGTCGTCATCAGATGGGGATATACGTTGCACGTTAGCGTCGTAGGTTGGGGTTTGTCGCCGTGCGTTTGCCCGATCCCTACCCCCCACCATATTGGCTTGTAACAACGTGATTCGTCAAAAGCAGCACCCAAAGTGTGCACCCCGCGAAATGAAAACGAAAGTTGAAAGAAACTGAAAAGTTTCCTGTATCTGCGAGTTTGAATGAAGCATGTGGCATGCGGTAGAAGAAGCAACGGCAGCGGTGTTAATGGCAGCAATGAAACGTTTAAGCGGTTACTATTGGATGTTGTTTTGAGGTTTCGGTTGCTGCATCTATGAGATACTTTGTGCAAAATGATTTTGGCTTAACGTGTGTATATTTTGTTGCTGTTGTTGCTTTTTTTTATTTGGGAAATTTGTATTTTAATAAATCGTTTTGCTTTGTTTTTGTTGCTGTTGCTGCTGCTGTTGTGTTTCTTGTTGCCATAATTTTTGAAATAAATAAATAATAAATTTGCTGTAGCAACATTTAGTTTAGTTGTTGCAGTTGTTGTTGTTTTATTTTCAAATTGCTGTCTATTTAGAAACAAAGTGGGCAATTCGTTTTTAACCATAAGACACTAACGGAAATTTAACCGCGGCGTTTATGGCTTCAACTGTTTTTTGCTGTTGGTAGCAGAGGTTGCTGCTGCTGCATTTTGGTTTTTGGCATTCAATTTGATTTTGCTTTGCATCCTTAACAATGAAGACTTGCAGCATTTGTTGACTGTTGTTATTGGTGCTTCTTTTGCTTAGTAAACGCGGTGGTGCAAGAGCATTTTGAACCTTGATGAACTTTTTTTGTGAATGTGTGTGTATGGATTTGTAAATATTTACATTTAATTCGTATGTTGAATTGCTTCAAATTTATTTGCATTCTGTAATTGGCAGTAGATTTTATGGTTTTTGTTCAAAACAATCGATTTGTTAAGGAGCGCATTTGTAACGAGGGAAAAAATGTTATGGAGATGCAATTATTGGTCTTTTGTAGATAATAATTTTGGATTTAGTAAATGGACAAATTGGATGCAAGCAAAATTTGAAGCTATGAAATTGAAATAAATTAAAAACTAACCAAAAACTATTTTCTATTAAATCGTTATTGCTATGTTCAATTCAAATTTCCGATTAATTTTAGACAATTTTGCATGCGATTCAGTGATATATTTGAAAAATATGTTTCTTGTCAAAAAGCTAACTACACACTAAAAAATTATAGTTTACGAAGTAAGTTTATTGACTGTTTTTTGCTTCTATAGTACTACTGAAAGTACCAACGCGCTTTTTCTTAATTTAAGTATGTGAAATTTATATTGAACTAATTAAACAATCTTTTTTGCAATTTTTCAACTACAGACGCAAGCAAGTGTTAATATGGAAATTGATAACATGTATTTTCATATATAAACATGTTTATAGCCTCATCAGATCAGTTTTTAGTTAAATCTTGTCAGAAACCGTACTCGAACCCGTGACTCCGGTTTTCTAATGAAAGAGAACGCTGTGCTTGAACCATTAGGCTATTGGATATGGATAAACTTCTCTGTGCAAGATCGCCTTATGCATAGATCATAGGGCTCACAAGCGCCGCACAGCGTCGCGAGCTCATATATAGAGCGGCCAAAACTAGTAAACGTTATCCGATTTTGATAAATTTTGCACAGTGATGCTTTTTGTTAAGATTATGAAAATTTTAGAAAACGGGCGTGGTACGCCCCTTTTTAAACCGACTCTTAGTACAAAAGTATAAGTATCGGGGGATTTTTTTAAAGGTTTTTTATATAATAAAAAAGGTTAAATGCCTCTTGGTTTTTTACGATCGGATAAGAAGCAAAAAAGTTATGGCAGATATAACTTAAAATTAAAGTGATATATTTCAATTTAGGAAATTCACTCATTTTAGAAAGTAAAAAAAGGCCTTTACTTAAAATATAGGATTTAAAAGCTAAACAATAAAAAATATGAAATCTTAAGCTTTAAAATACTTTTTGATCTATTCTGATCGGTTAAGAAACAAAAAAGTTATGGACGTTAGAGTTCAAAGTTATATGTATTTACAATTTTGGTACTCGCTCGTTTTAGAAAACGAAAAAAGGGCTCTTAAAAATTACTTATCTCGGTCAATTTTAATGTTAGAAAGGTGTTTTAATAACCAAAATGGGGAAACTTGCATCAGCTTTAAATTTTATGCAATCATTTTTCTTTCCGACTAACAGTTTTTAAGTTATTTGTCAAAAAATGACTTTTTTGATTTTTAAGCCCCCAAAAAGGGGGGTTGAACCCCCTGTTTAGCTAAGGTTTTTTTTTTTTTGTTAGGTGACTATGGTCCAATAAACAACTGTGTCAAGTTTTAAGCCCGCAGCAATTTTTTTCTTTAAGATATTTAATTTTACTCTCCTAAGAATATTAATTTTTTATTGAATTTTAATCGAGGTCACTTTAGAAATTTATCGAAAAAAAAATTGGCGCACATTGGGGCACTTTTTTTTTCATATGCGCATACACTGCACTTACCTCTTTTGTTTGTTTCTAATTAAGGCAATAGGGTCTTTTGCGTCATTATTTTTTTATGGTCTCCCAAAGATTTCTTCAGAATTCACAAATAATCAAAAAAACATAGGTCCAATAAAATAACTGTAAACAAAAGTTTAATACAAAAATCTGCTCAAAAATTGCTCTACTACATACGAAAGATGTCATTTATTCCTTAAAAGTTAGTTTTAACTAAGGTACTTAGTAAAATAGGCCTCCTTTCGATTTAAGAATCATGGAACGAAATTTTATTTATTTGTGGCATTTATTCTATCTTTGCAAAACTCTAAGTTTACGTGGCTCGTATAACTATGCTACTATAAGATATATTAATTTTTTTTTTTTTAATTTTTATTAGTTTAAGTATATCTAACAATATGCCATCCATCTTGATGAGTTTATATTTTGACTTTTACTTTGACCCTTTTGGCCGCACTCGCGACACTGTGCGCCGTCTGCTATGAAAAATTGCCGAATTGTTTTTAGTTGGTAACACACTCTGGTTTTGAGACATGCTACGCTAGCTCACTAACTTCAACATTAAAAACTGATGGATAAATGGCTCTAGTTCATTTGTTTGAAGCCTAACGTAGCATATCGTTCAGGCCCGTGCGCACGGAGGGGAGTTTTGGGGGTTCAAACACCCCCCCAGGAATATCTTTTACCCAAAAGAATTAAATAAATATTTATGATTTGAAAATATGTATTGAAATAAAATAGAATTACTCTAATTAGTTCACGTGCCTATAATTTTATTTATAGGGTAAGGGAGGGAAATATGGACTACGTGGGTAATATGGACCACACGGTTATTTCCCACTGCATACATAGGATTTACCGTTATTCATGTTCAAACTTAGCGCTAATACTTAAAGCTTATAATAGGGCAATTTCAGCGTTCGGTGAAGTCGCATGTTTCTGTAAAGTTGATTTTTCTAGAAAAAAGATCAGTGATAATTTTTTTGTAGTGAGTATATTTCATTATTTCACTTTAAAGACATCGCGTTTTTAAATAAATGGTTAAATATATAAAGTCAGTGAATACCATTTATAATTTATTAGCACAAATAAGTTCATTAACCAAAAGAGTTTTTGATAAAAAAACCATTTATTTCACTAACACGTGCTGTGGGTAATATGGACCACCAAAGAAAAAAGCCTCAAAAACAAATGTATTTATCATCTTTTTCGGATGGAGAATCTAGTTGCAGTTTTCATGACGAGTCTGATGGTCATTATATGTAATTCGTTAGCTACAAAGGAAAAAAATGATGAAAAATGCATATAATGTAATACCCTTTACTCAGAAGATCGACGTGGCGAATTTTGGGTTGAATGTGTAATCTAACGTTCTTGGAGTCATGACAAATGTGACGGATGTGGAAGTGACATTTTTATATGCAACTTCTGTACTAAATAAACGTGTGGGGCAGTATGGACTATATAGTCCATATAACACTAAACTTTTTTTTATCTTCATTTTGAGTATTTTCAGTGTTTTTATTTTTTTTCTTTATCCTGATGAGATATTTATCTAAAAGTGAATCAGATTAAAGATAAATTGTTTCCTTTAATGAATGAGATAAAATTAATTGTTTTGTTTTATGTATTTTGGGTTTTATTTAAAAAAGAAAGATGGGTGGTCCATATTTCCCTTCCTTACCCTAATATCAGAGTCATTTTGACTATTTCTGTGGGTTAGCTCAATTTCAACCATTCACAGAGTCAATAATTTTTTAAAAAAACCTACTTTTCATTTCGCGTTTGTTGCCGAAAATTTAAAAAATAGTGGAAATTGATTTTGGCTTTTATTTAAATTATATATAGACCATCAAATAATTTTATCAGATATCATTTAGAAGCAGTTATGAATGTTTTTAGAAATAAAGTAACAAAAAATATAAATTTTTGGCCAGTGATTAGTTTTCTGATCAAAAATAATTAGAACCAGCAATTTTTCAATTGGAATCGTTTTATTTTGGTATTTTAAGAAAAATTTCAAAAATCGATATCGAGATCATTCGCGCATTAAAAGTAATTCAGGCTCAAAGGTCGTAAAAATTTGGTGCTTTTTAATCGAATTTTGAAATAGCACAAAAAAAAAAAAAAAAAATGCTTAGTTTAGTCAAGAC
Source organism: Calliopum simillimum (assembly GCA_951812925.1). NCBI lineage: Eukaryota > Metazoa > Arthropoda > Insecta > Diptera > Lauxaniidae > Calliopum > Calliopum simillimum. The sequence continues at coordinate 83,278,444 of OX638368.1, read as the reverse complement.
CATTTTGCAATCCACTGGGAATTCGATTTTACGCTATCAAGATAATTCTGCAAAGAGTGAAACAAATGGTAATCCGAGATTCACATACTGAAAGAGGTGAATGAGATTTTTTTCACTCAGATTATATAGCGATGTTTTGACTGCTTTTGTGTCGGTCTTTCTCCACCTTTTCAAGAATTTCGTTCACTTTTTCGGTGCATGGTCGACAAGATTTACATCAAAATTTCTAGAGCGGAATCGATCATTCCTGGATACACGCCATATGTCTGAAAATAGCGTTTTCTGCACTTTAAATCAAGGATAACGCGGATCTCAGATGTGCTAGAAAAAAACGATTAACAGATTCGGATTTTTGAAGTAAAAGACTGGGGTTTCAAGCTTCGTTATCAGGATTTGTGGCTAAAATTTTCCTTGTTTTGTTATATATCATCAAAAAACAAAACTTTTAGGTTAAGATTTCTCTAAAACCATACGAGATATAGCAATTCTAAGGCCAGATTCGAATTCAACATCTAAACTTGCATTGAAAATGATTTTTTTTTTTTTCAACAAAAAAATTCCAAAAAAAATTTAAAAATACAATGTCTCGTTAACGATTAATACGATTTTTGAATTTAAAACTAAACGGAAAACTAACTGCGTACTCAGTTTTTGGATAGTTTTTGTCAAACCTTGTTTTTTTATACAGAAACATTTAGCCATTTAGTTACCGAAATTTGACCCTGAAAATCGATTTAAAAATAAACTTTTTCTGTATACTTCGACCCCAGTGAACAACTTTGCAAAAAAAAAATCTGGCCAACAAATCCTTAAAGCAATTAAACATGAAAAATGATTTAAATCAATACACATTTCATTGAATCAATGTGTTTATTAGGGAACAAGTTAGTAATTTTGTTTTAGTTTGCTTGCAAAACTGCTTTCCAAAATTAAAATTTATTCTGATTTTCTAAAATCGTAATGCAAACTAGCCTGACTGAAAGATAGCTCCAACCATTTTTATTAAAAACACCAGGACTCAATGCGCTTTTGTGACCTGAGTTAGTGCTATCGACTTAATTTCATAAACAAAGCGAACAAAAAAAAAAAAATGGTACATATTATTAAAAATTGACTTAGCATTTTTCTTTAAAAATTTTGGACTTGGTACTTTTGCATTTCTTTTAATTTTCACCATTTAAACATATTATTTTGATGAAAAACCCCCTCCAAGAGCAAATCCTGCGCACGGCCTTGATATCGTTAGAAAGTATATCGATACGTCCAACGTAAAAGTTTGTAACTCGAAAATCGTAGTTTTTAGTTATGATCATTTTTGTATTGTTATCGTTAAAACAAGAAACCCAAAAACAAAAATTGAATAAATATTTTGGAAATCTGTAGTCCGAATAAAGGTTTTTCGACTATTAAATCGTTGTCACTATTCCAAATAGATTAACAGGGATATTAACAATTTCAACTTTTAATTTGGATAAAAATGAATGCATATGAGTTGTAACTCTAGTTACCCACTAATGTTCTCTTTCAGTTCCATGAAGAAAGTTGGTAACTTAACTTGCCAACTAGCATTAATAATATTTTATGTATGTAGGACTTACAACCACTGATTTTTAAAGAAAACTTAACTAATAACTTTGTAAGTTAAGTTACCAACGCAATTTTTAATCTTTGTCCCGTGCATAAGTTATCAACTTAAGTTGCCAAGTTTTTGCATGGAGACCTCACTAAAATATACTTAGGTTGTAACTTCAAAAATTGATCCCAGCCCTTCAAATTTAAAGCTAGAGGTACCAAAATTTGACACAAGATGGAGTCTAATGCGCAGATTTTGAAAATCATTGTCCCGTAAAAAGTTGGTAACTTGAGTTACAAACTTTTACGTTGGATGTATCGATATTGTTTTTCCTTTGTTAAAAATAACTTTTTTTTTCTGGCGATGTAATGTGAATTATAATGATAAATGTTCAAAAAAAAAAAAAAAAAATGGTAAAAATGGAAAAATTTAAAACTTTGACATTAAAAATAAAAAAAAAAAAAATTTGCATATTCCGATTTTCATTATTTTTCAGTATAATATGTAGAAAAGTATTCTTAATTGAAATACAAAGTTCCTGCTGCCGCTTTTCAGAACTTTTTTTTATGAATTTTTTTATATTGTACTTTTTGACGGGACAAAATAAATTGACTTTTTTGGAACGCTATTTTTAACTCGTTTGCATCGAAATATGTTAAAATACCATACTGGCAAAAAGTACAAGCATTTAGCTGTTAAAAATTTTTTTTTGAGTTCTACATATCGATACATCCAACGTAAAAGTTGGTAACTTGAGAAAGTAAAGGGCAAAAAGGACCTACATGTGGGGGTTGCACAGGGTTAAACTTTGTTGCAAAAATACTTCTCGCAATATCCTGCATAAGTTTGCTGAACACATGAAATACCTCAGATGGAAGGATCATGTAGTTAAATTCATTTATTTGACACAAGAATGCGGTATTTTTGTTTTTTTCCTATACAGTGGATAGAAAAACTTCAAAAATCGATTAAAAAAAAATCTGAAGTGCTGGAAAAAAACCACGAGACGAGTGCTGTAGGAAAACGACGAGACATGGGTATACAGTGTCATCATCACAAAAAAGTTGAAGATAATATCAGGAGAAAGCATCAAAGTTTTTGTTTATTAAACATTTTTACCGGCCATTACTTACTATAATCACACTTTCCAACAAAGTCAAACATTTTGTTGCACCCACGAGGAATCCAAACAAAATCTTAAAATTGGCATTTAAAAAAATACCCATGTCTCGTCGTTTTCCTCTAGCACTTCATATTTTTTTTTTTAATGGTTTTTTCACTATACACATCTGAGGTCATGGGGGATATTACGAAGAATATTTTTTTTGGCAGAAAACTTTAACCTTCTAGAACCCCCAATGTGGGCAATTGTTACCCTTTTTGAAAATACTTACAAAATTCAGACCTAAAACAGAAATATTTGCTGAGGCTGAGTGAGTTCAGGTGAAGCTGTGTAATTGGTTGTAACTTTACTGAAATTTTGTATTGGCATCAGCAACGCATGAACTGAACCAGTGCTTTGAGTTCACCAATTTAAGATCTAAACGTGTTCTTATTTCCTGCTTTCGATCGACATACTACTTGGACTACTGTAAAAAAAAGTTTGCCTTGCATAGGTGCGAAAATTTCCAAAAAAAAGCCTTGGGAATGTGTTAAAAAACTTTACCCATATCGGCTTATTTATATTTCATATACAATGATTTACGATGATTTCACTTAGTGGTAATATTATTGGAAAATGATGAGTGTACATTTGTAGAAGTGGATGTTTCTATTTAGATTAAAAAATGAAATATATGTTTTTTTATAAACTTTAAATTCATTGTTCAAAAATTTCCATCTTACTGCCATACCTAAATTGGAGCGTCAGGCGTTGCGTTATTTAACGTTACATAAAAGTGTCAAGCGCCATACTCAAATAAAGAGCGTTGCGTTGAAGTCATTTGTTTGTCGAAATCATATTGTTGTTTCTATTTTGACTTTTCTGCAGCTAACTTCACTCCATAACGCTTTGTCAAAATTGGAAATTCGAATAGCTGAGCGTTAAGCGTTGGCAATTTCGGTATGCGCCATATAAATTGTATGTACATGAGAAATTTTTGACAGTAAAATAACGCTGACGCTCCAATTTAGGTATGGCAGTTACTTTCTTTTCAAATGTCTAGAAAAATCTTAGGCGAGACCCAATTTGTTTCCATTTATTCCATTTATGCCATCTTCAGACCCAAAACGGCTCACTTCCGTTTCTGAATAAAAGTTTATGTATAGAGTGATTGCAATAAGTTTTTATTTTCTGTTCTCCAAAAGCAGCGAAGTTTAAAGTTTTTACTTTCATGATATTCAGCAGATGTGACAAATTTTACTAAACGCCACGACTTAAGTGTTGAACATCTTTACGGAGTGATGGAATAAAATTTTGCAGGAATCAATAAAAACTTTAGTTCAGTGGAATAATGCGTACCTGTATAGCGAACAATATGTAAATCTTATAAATTGAACAAACACACATTTCATAGGAATGGAAATGCGCATATAAAATATGAAGCTTAATCAAAATGTGCAATAAAATTTAATGTTTCCAAGGCCACAGTCAGTTATAAATATCTACATATATATGAATGTATCCCGCAGATAGCACAGGAAAATAAAGATTGAATAACTCGGTAAATAACAGTTCAAAAACAAAACCTTATCACAGCTGTGTTGCCGGCATAATCTTTCCATATGCAAATAATTTTTTTTTATTTTCAGCACAAGAACTATTCATAGGTGATGGCATACAACTTTCGCTCTAATCTTTAAGATATTTATTTTCCAAAATTTATCATGAAGTTTGCACCGAAATGTTTACATTTTTATCTATCGTCTTATGAAGAAAAATAAAAAAAAACTAGTAAGGGTGTAAAATATGGCCTGGCCAAACATTAAATAACCTACACTGCAGTATTTTTAAAATTTTGCTCATATGGGAGATGCTACGCTCTCTTGTCCGAGTTCGTCTAGTTTTAGCTTAGAGAGTGCGTCTTTAGTATTTGAGTGAAGTTTGGTTGGATTATCTCAAAAAACTCTTTCAGTATAGCATTTTGAAACTTCTGCTAATATGGGAGGTGCCACGCCCCCTTGTTCGATTGCACCCAATTTTTGTCGACAGCTTTCATTTATGATACTTAGTGTCTGAGTCGAATTTGGTTCGAATATCTCGAAAAACGCTTTCAGTATAGCGTTTTGAAGCTTTTGCTTATATGGGAGGTGCCACGCTCTCTTGTCCGAATTCGTTAAGTTTTTCTCAGAGCTTGCGCTTACTATTCTTAGTATTTATGCGTATTTTGGTTGCATTGTCGTGAAAAATACTCCTAAAATTGCATTTTGAATATATTTTTTGTATGGGCGGTAGGCGTGTCCGTTGACCGATTTCGCTCAATTTCAATCCCCCGAGCTATCTTTGACAACGGAGGCAGTATACCAAACTTCATTGAATTATCTTACTCAGTTTTCCCGAAAAGTGTATTTCAACACACAGCCAGCCAGCCACCCAGCCAGCCACCCACCCAGCCAGCTAGCCAGCCAGACAGATGGACATGGCTATATCGACTCAGGAGGTGACGCTGATCAATAATATATATACTTTTCTATATCTGATACGCCTCCTTCTCTGCGTTACAAACGGAAGGACAAAGTGAATATACCCTGAGTGTAGGGTATAAAAATGTCAAATGAATATAAACGTAAAATGTAAGTCCCATAATGCTTAGATCATACAAATGTACAAAAGAAAAGAAAAGAGAAAAATTTGTTAAATGAAAAGCGGAAAACAAATAACGTTTTGCTGTCGAAGTTTGCAAAATCTGTCATACTTAGTTGTGTATCTACAAGATACTTACAACATTACTAATTGCATTTTAATTGTTGGAAGCGACAGCAGCAGCAAGCGCCTTAAATGAAATTACAAACAATTGAAAAATGAGCTGGCACAATTTCACGAGCTTAACTACAACAATAACAATAGCAATATAAACAACAACAACAACAATAGCAATAAATGTGAACCATAAAGAATAAAGCTAACGATGCACACGAGTGCCAATCTTAAATTTAAGCTACCAAACATCTTTAAATCCAAACATTTCCCCATGCGATAGTTTGAACGATTTAAAAGATTTTTTGTATTTGCAGCTACACCCGCATCAGCTACTGCTGTTGTTGTTGTTGTTGCCATGTTGCTGACGAATTGCAAACTTTGAAATTTAATTAGAACAATTTAGATACTTTGCAAATTCTTATCTTATCGCGTTGGCTTTAGTTTGATGTTGTTTTTATCTTCGCCAGATTTGATTTAGTTTGTTTTCTTTGCCTTTTATTTTACTTTTTATTTGTTTTATCAGGTTGCAGATGTCGCAATCAGCAATATCAAAACCACGATAAAGATACTAATGCGGCAAAATTTTGAGGCTTGTTGCTTGTGGTTGTTGTGCAAAAAAACACCGATACAACTGATATATGGAAAGTGGTGTTTGACAGCAGTAAAAATGTTTGTTAATTTGAATATTGACTTAAGCGTTTGTATCATATCTTTGAAATCATACGAGCTCTAATATGAGCTGAAATATTTCTTGAAATAAAATTGGTAGATCAAAGCATTTGTCAGCCGAGCTACATCAAAAATGCAAACAGAAGGCTATAGCAAACGAGATCAAGCTGCGCAAATGGGGATGGATTGGTCACACTCTCCGGAAACCACACAGCGAAGTTTGTCGCCAGGCCCTTGAGTGGAATCCACAAGGCAGTAGAGGACGTGGTAGACCCAAAACCAACTGGAAAAGGTCGTTGGAAAAGGAAATCCAAGAATCGGGAAAATCGTGGCAAGAGATCAAAGTCATCGCAAGGGATCGTGACAAATGGAGAGATTTCATATTGGCCCTATGCTCCTCCTAGGAGTTAAAGGAGAATACATACATACATACAAAGCATTTGTCAATGAAATAACACCCAAAAACAAAAACGAAATGACGCTCAAATGATTTTCATATAAATTTGGGCGATAATCATTTTGGAAATAACGCCCAAAATTTATTCGTATGAAAATAATTTGGGCGTTATTTTGTTTTTTTATTTTAAACGAAATAACGCCCAAAAAAACGAAATAAAGCCCAAATTTTGGGAGTTATTTACAAAATGATTATCGCCCAAATTTACATGAAAATAATTTGGGCGTTATTAGGTTTTTGTTTGGGGCGTTATTTCATTGGGCGTTATTTCCCAATGCCACCAAATTTAATATCGGATTCTAGTTCAGTGGTAAAAAATAAATTAACAATACCTAACATCCACGTATTTCATATTTTTTTTAAGTATCATTACTCCATACAAATAAAATGTAGTGCTTTGTATTGAGTTGATACACAGTCATTCCATGCCTAGCATAACAAGATCTGACACACCCCTTCCGATTTAGCTGAAATTTGGTTCATGGTTTCGCTTCATGCCTAATCTGATAGAAATGGCAAAAATTTTGAGACTTTTTTTGTGACTTGTGGAGGGGTGCAAAAAGGGAAAAAACTCACCTGAAATAATTTTCGATTACTTGGACATTTCTTAACCGATTTTCATGCTAAGACCACTTTTGGAAAGGTATTGAATAAGGCTATAAGCTCAAAATAAAATTTTTTATATTTGATAAAAAGTACTAAATTTACTTCTATTTTAGTACTAAACAACAAAGAACATGCCCAGGTACACCTTTTTCTCTTCCAAAATATATTTTTTGAAAAAAAAACTTTTTATATGAAAAAAAGGGAAAAATGGTATCTTAAGGCTTGAAGTTATAATTTTTTAAAAATTTAAACAAAGGACCAACCAGAAAATGGCCTTGCATGGTGCACCTTGGACTATTAAAAATAAAAGAGAATGCTTTGTGTATAGGTAATAAATTACGAAAGAACCATTTGTTTTATGTAATCAAAAGTAACATTTTTTTCAATAAAAAAAAAAGTTTATCATACACAAAAATTATAATACAAAAAAGTGCATTTAGAAAAAAACAATTAATTAAACAAAAATAAATACATTAGTCATGCAAATAATAATAATAATAATATTATATTGAGAGGCGATTATGGCTTCCTGGTTACCCGTCGGATAGCTGGTCAATATGCGTAGGTCCAAGGTACACACAGAAAGCATGTTTTAATGCTTAAAACAATGACTAAACTTCCATCCTGATGTTGTAAAATTGAAATATTTCAAGTAAGTTTCTCACAAAACGTTTCGTAGTTTACTCCAAAAACAAATTTGTACACACAAAAAACACTTTTTCCGTCACTTTTTATACACGCATACAGCTTGACGCTCTGAAGTCTACTAATATCAGTCAGCGGTATAAGTGGAAAATTCCACAATAAGGTACTGAAAGGCTTGCCTAACTTATGGTAAGCTTCATTAGCCTATTTTGAAGCCGATAGTTTCGGTTTTTCTCAATTTACCGCGCAAATAATATGACAATTTTGTTTAATGAAGTTTTTACTGTATCAAGCACTCTGTTCTCGTATTGAGTCACTGAATTAAACCATATGTACTATTTTCCAAAGCTAAAAACCCATTTTTGAATATTTAGAAGGCTAATTCTCGCTGCTCAATCATTGTGCATCAGCTCTTTGTTAAAAACTACTCACGTAATGAAGATTAGTGATCTCGAACCAAAAATACCTCAAGTATATTGCAAGCATGGAGACGAAAGCATAGAAAATGAAAGTACCACAGACGATCTTCAATATCCTAAGAACTGTCCGGTTGAAATAAGCTGTGAGACAAATTTTTGTAGCTCAGTTATTTTTCCAACCGCTGTGATGAGACGAGGAGGCATATTTTTTTATTTTTATTATTATGCATTTTGTGAAGGTTTTATAATGCACAAATCTGCATTTCAATTTTCTTGAGTTGCTGGTTGAAATAAGCTGTGAGCCACTGTATCTCTTTGCTGTGATTTTATTTTCTTATACATATAATAGCCCAGGAAAATAAGACGAAAAAAGAGCTGCTGCGCGAAAAAATTTTATGTGAATTTTTTTCACCGGAATTATATTTATTTATGCATGGTTAATAATGTGTAAAAAGTCCATTGAAGTCCATTGTGCGCATAAAAAGTTATTTAGGCTCAAAGGTCGCTAAAATCAGTTTTTTGCAAATATCTCGCTAATGCAAACTTTTACAGAAAAATTTTTCTCCACAATTTAACTTAAAAAACCCTTCAGAAGATAACTGGATTCTATATACACCGTATTAAATTTTTTTTTGAGCGATTCATGGTCCATAAAAAGCAATAGCATCAATTTTGTAGAGCATTAGAGGATCTACAAAAACTAAGCCATTTTTTGTAGATCTTGTGATTCTCTACAAAATTGATGCGGTTGCTTTATATCGTATGACTTACCGTTTCAGAGATATCCTTCAAAAACCAGAATTTTCGAAACCTTAACGGTTTTTGAAGAATATCTTTTAGACCATGATTGGCTCCAAGAAAAATTAAATTCGGTGTATATAGAATCCAATTATCTTCAGAAGGGTTTTTTAAGTTAAATTGTGGAGAAAAATTTTTCTCTAAAAGTTTGCGTTAGCGAGATATTTGCAAAAAACTGATTTTAGCGACCTTTGAGCCTGAATAACTTTTTATGCGCACAATGGACTTCAATGTTTTTGTAGGCTATTCGTTTGTGAAATTTTCTACCAAGAAATATAAAGTGTGTAATAAACCAGAAAAACTTTAAGCATCTATTATTTATTTATTTTACAGATTATCAACCATGCATAAATAAATATAATTCCGGCGAAAAAAATTCACTTGAATTTTTTCGCAGAAATATTCTTATTTTCCTGGGCTATAAACATAAACCTCATACTTTTTCCCCAATTGGCAATTGAAGCGGCGCCACTATAAGTTTCTGCTACCATTTTTGCTGCTCTTACTCGATGCGAAACCCTTTAGCCCAGCCGTTTGACCTTAGACTGCTGCTCCTGCTGCTGTTGATGACGATGACGATGATGGTACTATTACTGCCGTTGTTGCTCACAGTGAGGTAGTGATATGTGACAGCGAATAAATTAGGCTGCAACATTTTGTTGTCTGCTGTCAGATTTTGTTGTTAGGCCTACAAAAACATGAGGGCACAACAACAACAACAAGGTAATTGTGTCAGAACAAAATGCAAAATGTGGCAATCGTTGCCAAAATCAATGAAAACGTACGAGTTTTTATTGCACTTATTACAAAATTCAAGAGATTTGCACTTAAAAATTTGGCATTTTGCTGTCTGGGGGGCTTTTAGGACATAAAAAAATTTGCAGCAATTATGAGAAAATTGTTCAAGGACATCAAAAGTTTCCAAATGTATGCATGCTATGCTGTTGAAGTTGATAGCCAAAAACAAAAAAAAAAAAAAAAAAATTTTAAATCACAGAATGCTACAGATAATTCAATTGAAATAAGGATTTTTTGCACGGATACTTAATTTGCAATAATTTGCATACATTTGATCCCCAAAGTTCAGTTTGGTCCTTAAGAAAAGAAAAAAAAAACATATTTATGGCAAAAAAGCAAAACGAGATGAAAGAAATGTTAAATTTATTGTGTCTTCAACATTTACATTAACAACAACAACAACAAAAAGATTACAATAACAATCATGTTGCATTCTAATTGTAGCAGCAACAAATTAAGTGTGTCCTTAAAAATAACAATTAATTTCAAAACATTTCACCAACACATGCACACAAACACACGTGGCAAGCAAGTGCTCACACAGTCCATACCAAATGCACATTTTACACACACCGACAACTTATGTATCTACATCATGTGAAACAAAAGATTTCCTTCCTCGAAAAAAAAAAAAAATATAAAAATGTTGAATAAAAGAACAAAATTAAAAAAGTTTTTTTCAAAAGGATATAATTTGGAACCACTTGCCACCTGCCTGGATAGCGTGCAGCATTACCAACGAGCTGGATGTAGCACAAACAGTGGCACTGGTTGTAGGACCAAATTGTTAATGTTGCTGATGACGATGATGTTGATGATGTGGCAGCAATGCTCATCAAAAAACTGCACGAAAATAGAAACATTGGAATGCAAAAGCGCAAGGGTTTACCTACGTTGGCAGCTACAACTAAGTTGCAAAAATATTTTTGATCTTTTGTAGAATTAGACAAAGAGCCAGCGCTTGGCTGACCCTCCTCAAAGTATAAAAGCTGAATTTTTTTGTGGGTGTTCTTGAAATAGTAGGTATGAACTTTTGTTCTAGTGAAATCTTGAGAGATGGTGCTTTCGTGAGATATCGGGTGCAAATGGTTGAAAAAACCATCACGCTAACGGTTATTTTGCTTGAATTTTGATTTTCAAATAACTATAACTAAGCCTACGTCATAGTATCATGACTGAATTTTTTTGTGGGTATTTTTCAAATAATGGGTACTCACTTTTGTTTTAGCCAAACCGTGACAGGAAGTGCCTTCGCGAGATATCAGGTGCGTAAGGTCGTCAAAATTTGTTATGCTGATTTTCAAATTTTGCTAAAAACGAGCATTCAAGGCGCCATTCGAGCCCTGACACTCATTTCATAGGCGCTTTTCTTTGGTTAAATATGCATAAAATTTTGTCTAAATGAAATATAACATTGACATTCAAGCACTGGCGACATTTTCTCGCTTTTCGTCAGTGTCTTTAAAATTTCTAAAACAGAACGCTTGAGCTCCCGGGTACCTCGAACCCTCGCTGGGAAAGGCACCTAAAATCAAAGTTGAAGTTAAACTCGCACTGAAAAAATGATTTCATAGTTAAACGAGTTGAACAATTTTTAATAAAACTCGTTATTTTAATTTCCATTTCTAAATTTGGAAAATTTTGAAAAGTCACAAAATGGCGGCCATTTTTTGAAAAATCTTAATCTATTCTTTTATTTTTTTTTTACAGAAATGTAAATAAAAAAAGAACGTAGAATACTTGTTTTGCGCTTAATGGCTGTGAGAGCCAAGTGAATTTTTCCTTAAGAGTCACGTGACAATTTCTTTAACTTTATTTTGTGCTTTGATTTACAATTTCAAAGTACAAGGATATAACTTCTATTGTTTAGAAAATACAAGGTATACAAAAAAAACAATATTTCCTATATAAATCATAAAAATAAGTATTGACGAAATGACGGCCATGTTTTGAAAAATCTTAAAAATCAATTTTGAGAAAAAAAAAATTTTTTTTTCTTAAAATTTTTTTGCGGTTAGAGCCGCTGAACTCCCCGTACGCGAATTAGTTTAAAATGAAATGAAATGGAATGCCCATTAAAATATGGTACTTTTATATCGAGATTAAAAATGTGAATGAATATTTCTTGTTTTCAATTAAGGTAAACTCTAACATCCATACGAGTATATCCACCCCATTCTGTAGAAGAAGGAAAATAAAAAAATCCACTGTAAGGAAACTAAAAATTTTCATTTGTGCCGCGTAATTTTCGGTATGTTTGTCTAATAAAGTTTTTACTTGGGTTTTTGTTTTTGTTGTAATTAATGTTGTTGTCGCTGCTGTTGCTGTTGCATCCAACTGCACAGTATTCCCTGAAGCATTGGCAACTACGATAATAAAAATAAACGGTCACGGTATGGCTTTACCATAAAAATATTTTGGTGCCAGGGTACATGGAAATCATTATGTTTGGAAAATACATAAGAAGTGAAAACGCGATTACGTTAAGTCGCTCAAAAGGAAAATTCAGCAAAAAGTCAGGTAGAAACTGTTGTGACAAAAATTGTCGATATGTCAAACACTTGGTTCCAAAAATTGCTTTTGCAATATGGATTGTTCACGAATTTGGTTTACTCTACGCCAGATTTATAAATCAAAACTAAGTTATATGAAATACCCCAAAATACGCTGAAACAACTCTAGAGCAGATTGTGCTAATAGTATATTTTCAGAAATAAATAAATATTGCGTTGCAGCTTGAGTTTCAGTGTCGCACAGTATTATGCAATAATTACTCTTGCCTTTAGTCCCTCTGCCTTCTTTCAAAAAACAGTCGTGATACGATAATTTACAGGTTTTAAACATATTTGAGTTCCCATGTTCACTTATGCAATTACAATCTCTTTTCGTCTGGATAATGCCGCTGTCAATTTGTATCTACCTTTGTACCAAATTCCATTAAATCAATTAGATACGACTGCTTTAAGTATGTATTCATATAGAATGATACTCGCTCAATTGTTTAATTAGGCCTACTTTTCGATGCAAAATGTGATTTTATATCTTCTTATACTTAGTTGAGCTAAATTCTGTTGAAGAACGCTTTGAATGTAATCAACTTACGTTACTTAGATACACGTAAGATGTTGTATTTTAATTGGAAAATTTTGAATTGAAATCATGTAGAAATGCTCAAATTAAGAAAAATCCTTCATCATAAGACGTATGCCATGTGCATTATCTTAGTAAAGAATTTTAGTCAAAACATTTCCATTTCAAACTTTGTATCCAATCTGAGGTTTATAAATTTATACATGTATTACTAGCATATACTGGTGTGCGTTACTTTACCTTGTCTTATTTGGTAGCGAAGCATAACCAATTTTTCCAACGGATGCTGTTTGTCCTGATGCATGATACGTATGGACCAAATTGCATCAAGTATGTGTTGAATAGTTACGACATCTTGTTCGATTTCATATAGGATTTGTGTAAATTTTGCACTTACTGTCCTCAGTGTCTGAGTGAAATTTTAGTTGGATTATCTCAAAAAAAACGCTTTCAGTACAGCATTTTGAAATTTTTGCATACATGGGATATAGCATGCCCTCGTATCCAATTTTGACTAGTTTTTGTTTAGAGCTTGCGCTTACTGCCCTTAGTACATAAGTATGTGTATTTTGGTGTTGCATTATCGTGAAAAATACTCCTAAAGTTGCATTTTGAATATGTTTTTTTTTTTTGTATGGGCGGTGAGCGTGTTCGAAAACCGACTTCGCTCAATTTCAATACGTCGAACTAATTTTGACGACGGAGGCAGTATACAAAATTGCATTAAATTATCTTGTTCCTAAAAAATATTAAAATGATTTGACCGCACAGGCAGACATTCAGACAGACATGCAGGAGGTGACGCTGATCAAGAATACTCGTATACTTTTTCATACTTGCAACGTCTTCTTCTTCATGTTACAAACGGAAGGACATAGTGAATACACCCTGGGTGTAGGGCACAAAAAAGTAGGATAATTTTTAGCATATCTTCAAAAATTTGGTAACAAAACTTGAAAAATTGAAGTAAACTTGACAGGAGAATGTCAAGCCAGGAGAATGCTAAAATGTTCCAAAAATTATAACACGAGTATTACAACGAAAATAGCAAACATTTTTAAAAAAATTTGAAGATCATAATTGAGGCGCTGCGAATAATAGGGCGTTTTTGCGCCCATCGCTTTTTTGAAATGTTTGGGTCCTTAAATATATGTGTACTTAATTTCATTTTCCAGAGCAATATGTATGATATATTAGGGCTGTTGAAAAAAAATTTTTTTTTCGAATTTCTTAGATATACTTTGACATCACGTTCTACATCATGACAGAATATCCCATAAATTTTTTCAGATTTTTAAATGCATTTTTAAAGGTGGCTCAAAGCATAAAAAAAAACAATTCACACTTGTTCCTTGCATGTTTCTAAGCATTTTATGCCATTTGCACTTTTTTGTAAGATGCCTCCCTCTTGAGTAAAAAAGCGTTTTGCCTTTCACGGGGCTGCATCACTATGTTTCAAACGTTATATCATCGAGCCTGCTGGCCCAAAAATGTTTTAACATATCTTGTCTTGAAGGTTTTTAAGAGCTCTATCAAATGAGATCTTGTAAATTAAAAAATGTTCATTTTGTTCAAAGCACGGTGACTTTTTTCTTTGAAAAACCGTTAAATTTCGCCTTTTTAAGGCAGTTTTTCGTTTTTTAAGAGGTGTAAAATTTTTTTTTGTCTAAATTACAACGTAGATTTTAAAGTTCATTAAAAAACAAACAAAATAAATGTTTTTATGTTACTCTAAAACAAATTTTTCAAAATGTTTGCCAACATTTTATAATTAATGCTAAAAAAAAAAATATTAAAAATATATTTTTGCTTTGAGCCACTTTTAAAAATGCATTTAAAAATCTGAAAAAATTTATGGGATATTCTGTCATGATGTAGAACGTGATGCCAAAGTATATCTAAGAAATTCGAAAAAAAATTTTTTTTTGAACAGCCCTAATACATATATGGGCAAATCCGAAAATAATCTCCTCTTATATGACCCAGTTTTTAAAAAAATTTTTTTTCATGTTCAATAACCAAATGTGATGGAATTTATTCCTTGACGAATAAGCTGAAATTTGCAATAGGCGAACAAAAAAATTTCGACCTGAGGGGGTGTCAGGAGGTCGTTTTATCTGAAAATTTTGGGAAAATCGAGATTTTCGATACTATACGTGAGAGCACATATTTCAGAAGTAGTAGATATGTTACGGGGCACCTTTCCAAATATTCTGAAGTAAAAGTCAAAAAAATCGTATGAGGGTCGTGGCGTCAGAATGGGTTAAAAAGTTTAAATCGCTCATTACACGGCAGGGGCGCTTAAATTAGAAAAACAACACAACTTTAAGCTTTTTAACCCCTTCTGACGCCACGACCCACACACGATTTTTCTGAATTTTACTCCAGAATATTTGTTAGATATCCCGCTATCTTACCCTATGTGTCGCTATGGTGTGCTCGATCGCATATCGCCAATAATCGCATTTTTTACCCAAAATTTAGCGTTTTTCATTTTATACTCGCCAGGGGGCGCTTAGATTAAAAAATATCATAAGCAGAGTCGATTTATTTTTTATCAAGGAACTTGCTTGATTTTTTTCAGAATTTTAGGACCTGTTATGTGATTTAGACTTTTTATCCCATTCTGTCGCCACGACCCACATACGATTTTTTTGAATTTTACTTCAGAATATTTGGAAAGGTGCCCCGTAACATATCTACTACTTCTGAAATATGTGCACTCCCGTATAGTATCGAAAATCTCGATTTTCCCAAAATTTTCAGATAAAAATTTCAGCTTATTCGTCAAGGAACAAATTCCACCACATTTGGTTATTGAACATGAAAAAAATTTTTTTTTAAAAACTGGGTCATATAAGAGGAGATTATTTTCGGATTTGCCCATATACACAAACAATGCCATACACATATTTTTTGTAGAAAATAAGTAATGTGGAAAATTAGCAAATTTAGTGCACTAGCAACTGTTTTGGGACAGACAGGGGAATGAGTTTTTAGCGCTTTATGTTATAATTTCATAGAATTTTTTCCGAAGCAGTTGGGTTTTTAAGATACCAAACTTCGAATTGAGGTGTGATTTAATGCTTGAAATGGGCGTGCAACACCTATTAACTATAAATTACCAAAACTGTAAGGCAGTTTTGATCTTTATAATTATTGTGACCTAGACTGGTATGGTCTTGGTGTTGAAATTATAACGGCGTCTTGACATCGAAAAATTAACAAGACCAAGATTCACGACCAAGACTAAAGGAGCAACTCTCCATACAAAAAATTACAGTAAATAGTAGCATTTTTTATTACGCAAAATAAGATGAAAATTTTGCTCAAAATAAGAAGAATAATTTTGAGTTATTGTTCTATATATGATTTTTTTATAAACATAAAAAAGGCGAACCGTGTTGTATCGACAACAACAATAAGAACTCATATTGCATTGGAAATACCAATGTACCATCGCATTGCGTCGCACAACACTAAAACACGCGCTGGGAATTTAAAAGAAAAAATATGTAGGTTAGCTCCCGCTGTTGCAGTTGGTGAATTTGCCACAAAATGGCAATGGAGTATCCTAGTAAATGCATGTACCAATAACACACACATACACATTTACTAATACATTTAATACTCACCTACAAATTCCATACAAAGGCAAGGCGGCGCGCACAAAATTTATTTATGTGTTAAATGCAGGAAGACACTCAGCTGGTGCAGCAGAAAAAATCCCATGAAAATTGGGCGTTTCAACAACTGTTACGGCAACAACAACAACTGCAACAACAACAATGAGAATAAACAATACAATTGCTGCTGCTGTAATCCATGTCAATGTCATTTGCCATCCGTAATCATTGTAAAAGGTACAACAACGGAAGTAATGAAAGCACCAGCAGTTGCAGCAACACACCAACACACAAGAAAACCAACCAACGTTCTTCGTTGCCGATGTATTGGTGTTAAGTTGTTAAGGTGGAATCTGCAAGCGGAACGAAACGTTGGTCGCATTTGTTATCGCTTGGACCATCCGCAACGACAACCACAAACAAAAACAGCAGCAGGATAGAAACAACAACAACAATGTTACTTGCAGTAACAACAACAGTAACAACAACACGAACAGCAATGATAACTCGACTAAAACACATGTGACATGAAATGCTGCGCTGCAGTGGGAATTGATGAAAAATGAAACACAGCACAACACGGCAATAAAGTAACATAACAACAGCAACAACACCAATATGATGCAAAGTTATCGCATGGCTTGGGCCAAGTGTTGCAAGTGCCAAAGGGGATGTTGCACATTTTTGACCACTGCGGAAATTAAATGCGGGTGGTCAACAACAAAAGCAGACAACACTAAAAGTCAAATAAAATAAAAACAAAATTATTTATTAGCGGCAAAGACGCTGGGCGCGGGGAAGGGAGGAAGGGTTGAGAACTTTCGACTCTTTGTGCAGGCAGCCATTGCGTTGCATATGCTTTTGATGCGCTCTTTCTGTTGGCATTTTATCCTTCTCTCGCAAATAAATACATACAAGTGTTACAAGCGTGTGAGCACTGAGAGCTTTACATGCTGCTAAAGCTTTAACATTGAAAATTCCATGGGGAAAGATTAAAATTTCACATGATTTTATGCAAAGCTTAGAGACATTGCACTGAAAAAAATTAGATGTGTACCTAGCATTTTCTTGAATTTTATTCATTTCAGGTGCAAAGCTTAAAACTTTCAACGTCTTCAATAACTTTGAGATTTTTAAAGTTAAAAGACATTTTCTGAAATAATGGATGATGAGAAAGTGGTTCCAAGTGTCGAAAAATTTTTTTCTGATTTGTATGTTATGCCTTGATTGGGCTTTTGGTAAATTTGACCGTCTCACAGTGGTCGGAAAAACGAAAATGATGACTAAAATTTTGAAGCAAGCAATTATGGGTTTTCATAATGCTTAGTAACTAAATACATTTTTGTTCAAAATCAAATGACAGACGCAAAATGGTTTACGAAATAATACTACTCTGCATCTATTCATACAAAATGTTGGATTCAAAATTGCGACTTAGCTAAATTAATAAACAGTAAGCCAGTATATCGTAGTTTTTGAGGTCGCTGAAATTAGTTTGTGTAATACAAACTGGCAGATCCAAAATGGCAGACAGATTAGATGATAATGCGAGTGTTTTATTTGTCGGAAATGCAAATTTCACAATTGTCATCAGGACAGCGTGCAAGTTTTTTTAACTTCCAAACGTGAATTTGGCTTAAATCAACCTTACTTAATAAACTTAAAATTCATAAACATACTAAGTCCGTTTCGGGACAAAAGTAATGTCATACACATTATCCGCCAAAATAATCGGTTACTTGAATAATGTCATGTTTTCACCATCAGAAAATTTTTTCGTAAAAACAGCGCCCAATTTTATTTATTAATTTTAGCTGCACTAAATCGTGAGAAGTAGGGGAGAAGTGTGTACCTCGGTCCGAGTGTCGTTTGCCACTCAACAGCTGCACGAGTACGATAATGTTCTTCTATGGAATTTCCCACTCATACTACTGACTCATATTAGTAGACTTCAGACCGTCAAGCTGTGTGCGTGTACAAAAAGCGACGGAAAAGGTGTTTTTGGTGTTCGAAAATTAGTTCTTCGAGTAAACTACGAAACGTTTCGTGAGAAACTTACCTGAAATATTTCAGTTTTACACCATCAGGAAGGAAGTTAAGTTATTGTTTTAAACTTAAAGTGTATTTTAGATTTATTTTCATTAATGTATGTTATGGTAAATGACAGTTTTTAAAACATGCTGTCTGTGTGTACCTTAGACCTATGCTTATTGACCAGCTATCCTTTTTCGACGGGCAACCAGGAAGCCATAATCGCCTTTTTTTCAAATAGATTATTTGTGTTATAAGTTTTATTTATGATTAGTTCTTTATTTATATTGAAAAAAATGTTACTTTTGATTACATAAAAAATGGTTATTACATAGTTTATTACCTTTATAAAACGTATTCTCTTTTACTTTTGATGGTCCAAGTTACACCTGCATGGTGTAAAATAAAGACGTAGTTATTGTTATTTTTTAAAAGACAATGACCCTAAATACACATCCTGGGACACTTCTGTACAACACCAAAGGAATTAAAACACCACCGCGATATTCTTTTTCGAATCCAATAGAATTTTTTTGGTCTTATCTAGTGAAAAGGTCAAAAAATACCATATTTTATAAAAAAAATGTGCTCAAACAAGTACTGCAAGAAAAATGGGAAAAAAGACCGACTGAAAATCTCGTAAAGGGATAGAATCCTCGCAAAGATGTTTAGATGATTTCCCCTCAAATAATGGCTACCATGGTTATTATTAAAAAAGCCTCTTTTGCTCGATAAATAATCTCAAAGTAAAATTTTACTAAAAGCAAAATACTTTTGTGACCTTATAAAAAAGATGAATAAATCATTTCTTTGCTTTTTAAGTGATAAGAACGCATCATTTTAATTTTTTTATGATGTGGTATCATAGTTAACGTTCCATTGACTCGAAGTTTATTAAAAAAAATATTACTTTTCTAAGAATGAAACGGCTAAAAATTGAGTATTAATTCGAATTTTCGAATATTTTTCGTATGCAAAATACTTCTGTGACACACTGTATGGCAAAAGTTCGGAATTTGTGGTGGTTAGACTGGTCCAATTTTGTATGAAAAAAAAAATTTGCTTTGAATTGCGCTCCCACAGCACCAAAATATTCTCTTTTAGGCAAATAAGCACTATATAAAATTTGTTCCATTTCAGGGAATATTTGATTCATCCAAAACCATTTTAAAAACCGAAATGTGGTTCTGAATATGGAAAAACTGTTAAGCTTTTTATATGGATTTTGAGCCGCTAAATTCGAGTTTGGAATTTTTTTCTCCATAAGTTCTGTAATTTTGAAGAATTAGCTATACCGTTTTGTATCTTTATTTTTCACTTTTAATATAAATACAATATCTTTAAAACTACTCAACTTACGGAGAAATAAATCGCAAATGCAGATTTATGGGCAAGTGACATCGCTTCAGTCGCTGTTTCTAGTAGCGGATCCAGCATTGTCAAGAGGGGGGGCCGATTGACTACATTTCTGGATAATAACAGAATGTTTTTAAAATCTTTACATATAATTTAAAAAAAAATGTAATCACTTGGTTTGAGAGGCGGGGCCGATCGTCCCCCCTTGGATCCGCCACTGGCTGTTTCTATACCTAAATCTCAACCGATTTGCTTGATTTTTTGTTGCTGGAAAGGTTGCGGTTTTTAAAAGTTGGCGGCACCACGCCCCTACTCTCTCATGGCTAAACCACTTCATCGGTTCTTACGAAATTTGGTATGGAGATAGAATAGGCACTAAGCAACGATAGCATGAACATTATGTTTTTCAGTGGGTGGTGCTACGCCCCTAAATGGAAAAAACGTTCTCACAGCTGACCCACTGCAGCGATTTTTAAGAAATATGGTATGGAGATAGAATAGGCACTAAGCAACGATAACATGGACATTATGTTTTTCAGTGGGCGGTGCCACGCTCTCAAATAGAAACTAGTAAGGGTGTTACATTTGGCCTGGCCAAACATTAAATACCCTACACAGCAATATTTTGAAAGTTTTGCTTATATGGGAGGTGCCACGCCCTCTTGTCCAAATTCACACAGTCTTTTCTCAGAGTTTGAATTCATAGTTCTAAGCATTTGAGTGAAATTTGGTTGGATTATCTCAAAAAACGTTTTCAGTATAGCGTTTTGAACTTTTTGCTTATATGGGAGGAACCACGCCCTCTTGTCCGATTTCTCCCGGTTTTTGTTCAGAGCTTGCGCTTACAATTCGTAGTATTTATGTGTATTTTGGTCGCATTATCGTGAAAAAAATTTAAAAAGTTGCATTTTGAATATATTTTTTGTATGGGCGGTAGGCGTGTCCGTTGACCGATTTCACTCATTTTCAATCCTCCGAGCTAACTTTAACGCCAAAGGCTGTGCACCAAATTTCATTGAGTTTTCTTGCTTAGTTTTCCCAAAAAGTGTATTTCCACACACAGCCAGCCAGCCAGCCAGCCAGCCAGACAGACGGACATGGCTATATCGACTCAGGAAGTGACGCTGATCAAGAATATATATACTTTTCTATATCTGCCACGCGTCCTTCTCTGCGTTACAAATGGAAGGACAAAGTGAATATACACTGGGTGTAGGGTATAAAAACGCTTTTACGGCTAAACAACTGCATCGATTTTTACGAAATTTGATGTAGAGATAGAATTAACGCTAAGGAAACGCTTTTCAGTAGGCGGTACCACGCCGTAAATGGAACGGTTTCACGGCTTAGTTTGCACTGAGGAATGATAACGTAATTGATTTTTATGAATTTTAGTATGGGAATAAAATGCACGGGACAGAAAGATATCAAAAACTGTTTGCTCTTTAGTAGGAGTTACATGTCTCTAAATGGAAAGCATGCTATTGCAACTAAGCTGCTGCACCGATGCAGATAACCCAAGCCTTAAGAAAGAATACTAAAAGATGTTTGTGTTTTATTGACGAAGGAAGGGTATAAACATTTTTATTTTATGGTCAAATCGAAATGGTCGAATAACGGCCACAAGGCGAACTCTTGTTTGGATAAATACGCCAGAAAGATGCCTTATCTTTAGAAGTGTCAACTATCTTAATCTTATCAATAAATAGAAGTATTCAAAAAAGTTAAATTTGAATGCTTTTATTTACAAAAAAGATGGTAACGGGTGCTACGTTACAAAAATTAAATTTTCGTATTATGAGTGTTGATCCCTCAGATCTAAAAATTTTGCATGAAACACCAAAAATAAATCTTTCAATTTAGTTCGTTGTAATATTTCGTACAAGAACTTTCTTAGGTTGTTGCATTAAGAGATAAATAAGTTAAAAAAAAAATAACTTAACTGGATGCGGAGTTTATTTTATTACGATCTCAAAAATGGAAATGAGTCCTACGATGCATCAGACTTTTTGTCTTGAATTATGGTTTTCAATGAAAAAAAATTGGAACCTTAGATCAATTTCGTACTGTTTTTTTTTTTGGCTAAAATACCCTAAAAAAACAAACAAATAAGTACAAAATTACAAAAAATATGAAAAATGAGGAATTTTTGTTCTGGTACTCATTTCTTTCATTTTATTACATTATTCTTAAGTTTTAAGCATTTCTAGGACACTTTACCCCATTACAGCCCATTTCTTTTGAAAGGCGGTCAAAAACCCAAAAAACCCATACGAACAGTATATAATTGGTTAAGATGTTGTAGAAAGTTGTTCTCGTATGGAAACTCCATAGTTGTTTAACCAAAATACGCTAAGGGCAGGAAGGCAAAATAATAAAACAGGTAACAGGTCCGACATCGTTTACAAATGAAAAAAAAAAAAAAAATTAAAACAATGATTTATTAGCGTTCATTTGGTATCATAAATTATTGAATTCATTACATTGCAAATCTTCATTAATTTGTTTTTAATCAATTATTCCATTTTCACAGTATTTTGATGTAAAAAGGTAACGGGTGCGATAGAGATTCTTATTTTCAAAAAATTCCCAAAACCTTATTTGAATGGATAGAAGTACATGAATTAAAATAAAATTTTATGTTATCTTTCTCTGATGTAGCAGATGTGTTTTTTATATTTTAAGCATTAAAATTTCATAAAAATGTTGATTTTATTTTTGAGTTGCGAGGTTTATGATCTCGTAGAAATACCCATATAGTAAATGCTTTATGTAGCTTTAGAAAAAAGGATATGCATTTCGGGAAAATATTTAGAAATTTGTTTTGATATGGAAGCACTTGTAAATCTGTGCAAAGATGATAATATTTTGTAATAGATGTTTACTTCATCTCTTTGT
The DNA here is from genome assembly GCA_951812925.1 of Calliopum simillimum. Lineage (NCBI taxonomy): Eukaryota > Metazoa > Arthropoda > Insecta > Diptera > Lauxaniidae > Calliopum > Calliopum simillimum. The sequence continues at coordinate 83,255,619 of OX638368.1, read as the reverse complement.
GAGATATATGTAGGTTAGAGCGCCCACAAGATATGTGAAATGTGCAAAGTTGTGAATTTGTTTGCTCCCCGTCCATTTCCTGAATTTAGAAGTCAAAAAAATAAGATCTCAATAAAAAATTTGGAATCGGTAGTTTTTAAATAATTTTTTTGTGTTATATTAATCAACATTTAATCTCCTGCAATACTAGAATTTCAGAACAAATATTCCGCCCTTCGAAAATTACAAAAAAACAATTTATAGAAAAAAAGTCATGAAAATTTTCTTAAAAAATTGAAATTTTTGTACCAAAACTTTCTAAGAAGATAATGTTGACCTAGTCATTCTCTACAAAAGTTGGCGTAGAAACATTACGAAAAAATGAATAGTTTTGAAGTAACGGGCAGTCAAAGCGACTTGGCTTTTTTAGTCAATTTTTCGGCCTTTGATCGAAAACCGGCTGGGTTTTTTCCACTACCGACTCTAAATTTTTTATTTCAGGATATGGACGGGGAGCAACCAAAATCAGAATTTTGCACATATGGGCGCTCTAATGTAGGTGCTGGTTGAATCGAATCTCTAGAGTTTCTGGTTTCTGAGATAAAATACGTGTCACAATATGATAAGTATGACAGATATTATATGCTTTTTTTCACCAAATTAAAGTATAGATACCATCTCCTAAACTGTTCGTAAAAATGGACATGTCATATTTTATCATCTTTTTACAGTAATATTCGGCAAAATTATTTGTGCTCCAGCTTCTGCAGTAGGTAAATGTAATTTTTAACCCAAAATACTATATCGAGCCTTAACTTCTTAAAAGACTTAACCGACAAAAAACAAATTTTACAGTAGAAGCTTTTTTTGAATTTTCTTTGCATACATTGTAGTGCTAAAGTCAAAATTGCTTTCGTTATAACTTCGTAATGGTACTTTTTACAGTTATGAAATTTAAAGAGAAGATGCGTATGGACGCAAGTTATCGGTTTCTATCAAAAAGCGGAAATCTGAAATTGAGTCGGTTAAGTCTTTTTTGCGGTTAGGATTTCATTTTCATGCGCGAACTACAATTTAATGTAGGGAATTTTAAACTATTTAATAAAAGCAGCCACCGAAGTAAAAAAAATAAAGATAAAAAGTGTTGAAGTAATATTAAACGACAGATATCAATAAAACAACTGATAAAAGATTGCAAATTTTTTTAATAAACATATGATAATGAAAGGAATATGAGAGTTAGCGTCATCAGTAGCATTTTGCTAAACAATTCAAAGACATATGCTAATTGATATATGGTTGACTGATATTGTCGTCAATGTATAATTATATTTAAAGATAATTTAAAAATAGCACAAACAAATAAAACAAAGTTCCCCCATATGATTGACCGTGTCAAATATTGAATTCATGTATGAATAATATATGGAAAGACATTTTTCATTATAATATTTGCGTCAAAATCTCCTCATACTATATTTAAAATTGAAATTTGGCCAATCGAGTCCATATCCATGACACCACTATATAATTTTTATTTTTTTCAAAAGTTACAGGTATATTTCTTCCAATTTTTTCTTATCAGTGTAGCTTTTGCAAAAAATGCCGCAAGCCGAGAAATGCACGTGCTTTTTGTTAAATGCTGCAAAAACTGCTGCTTACAGCCAGAGATAAAAAATGCTTACCGAAGCAGCAGCGTAGCGACATAAAATCACAGCTATCATCATCACAGCAGATAAGCAACAGCCACACCAATATTTCATACCGTTCCATTTCATTTCATTCCATTCCATTTCATTCACAGCAAAGCGCAAAGAATTTCTATACGGATTCTCGATTCTCAATGTGGTTCTGCTGCGGCTCAAACGTATAAAAGCGTATGGCACACGACAGCAGGCATCATAAACGCTTCAGACGCGCTCAAGAACTCCAACGTTTCGTGGTCGTGTGTTGTGTGCGGTGTTACCCAGCTTAAGTCAAAGTTGCCATAAAACATTAAGTTGTAAAAGTCAAACAGCCAAGTGTGCTTAGTTTTTTTGGTGAGTGGGTGTGATTTTTTTTTTAATAAAAAATTCAAAATTTTTAATAAAAAAAAAAATGTTTTTGCCAAAAAAAAAAAAAATTTTTGTTGTTGTTGTCAATTTTTAAAGGACCAATGCGCACAGTATGATATGCCACGACGCGCATCAAAAGTGTCGCTTCCTGTCTTTGAAAGGGAAGCGCAGTGCAGTGCAGCGCTTTTGTTTCCTCATTGCAAAAACAAAAACAACAACAACTTGCATTTTGTGAATCCTACAATTAAATGTGAATTAAAATGAAAAACTTTTGCATAAAAGAAAAACAGAAACAGCAGAGCATGGTTTGAAATGTGAAAACTTTTTGGTTGGCAATGAAATGCATAAGATCTGCACTAAGTAAGCAATCAGGATGAAGGATAAAACAAGGCAATTGTTTTGAAATTAACGATGTCCTTTTTTCAACAACGTACTTTACAAGTTTTTTATGTAGCGCAAGTACTTTCAAGTACATACTGGGAATATTTATTGCAATGGACTACGGGACGTATGAGTGACATTTAATTAACAGATAAAATTATGTAGCAGTTCATCATTGCGAATGTCATTCGCTATAGATTTATATTTAGCAATGATTGCGGCGATGTTTCCGCTTGGAGTATATTTTATTTATTTATTTATTTAAATTGAATCCTGCCTTTAAAAAGCAATTGAAATTTTTAAACCACCATTTAAGTTCTACTGAAGTGCATACATAATGTTTCAGATTTTACAATTTATGGTTCCTAAGTCTTTGTGAATCGAATACTTAGAACTTAAAATCCGAAACCTTAATCCTTGTGATCTATCGATATATATTTGATATAAGAAGAATTGATTACATATATTTTGGTTCAGCAAATGCCCAAGAATTTCTCAAGTGCGCCAGATAAGAGTTTGAACGTAAAAGAAGGCTTTCAAGAAAAATGATTTTTTGTAGTTGCTAAAGATTTTTCAAAAATTTTTTTTTTTTCTAAAATATACCAGGGAATGAAAGAGTATTTTTTTTTTTTTTGTTTGGACCAACATTTTTGATTTATTATTGAAAATCCCTATTTCAAATAAATGGCCTAATGATGTGGCAAAAATTTAGTTAAACGCAGCGTTGCTTGAACCAGGAAACACGGAACAATGTAATGGCTATTACCCTACACATTATTCTCTCACACTGGGAGCATTATTTTTGAAAAACCTTTTACTTTTTACCTTTTATTGGGAACCAAATTTTGTGAAAAATGCAACGAAATCTTTTTGATAAAAATAATATGCACAATAGTCTTATAGACCAGTCAAATTAGATACTGGCTATTAATGTTAGTCTTGCACTAATTCCAATCTTCATTAAACTTATACCAATTGATAGAGAATTTTGCCTTGATCATTATATCAAAATGGGTCCTCTCAATTTTTCTGTGAAGTTATGTAAATTAGAGTTTTCCCCGTAAAGTACCAGGTAAAAAATTTTTATGTTTCCGATTTAAGTAGGCTTGGATAAAAAAAATTTTTCAGAATTTTAGGACCTGTTATGAGGGCGTTATGAGCGATTTAGGCATTTTAACCCATTCTACCGCCACGACCCACATACGATTTTTCTGAATTTTACTCCAGAATAATTGGAAAGGTGCCCCGTAACATATCTTCTACTTCTGAAACATGTGCTCTCCCGTATATTATCGGAAATCTCGATTTTCCCAAAATTTTTAGTTAAAACGACCTCCTGACTTTCTCTCCGGTCGAAATTTTTTTGTTCACCGATTGGGAATTTCTTTTTATATGTTTAGGAATATATTCCACCACATTTGGTTATTGAATAAGAAAAAGAAAAATTTTTTTAAAACCTGGGTCATATTAGAGCCCAACAAACAAAAAATTTGGAAAATAACTTATTACATACGTATATATTAGGGTGGGCCAAATTGTATGGACGAAATTTTATCGACCTCGGCTGCCCCCCTATGTAAAAGTTCATTCAATTCTATGAATATTTGCCCAAGGAACTATACCTCTGGGTTCAACTTTAGATCGGCGCATTTTTGATCGAAAATGTTACCTTTCATTAATATTTTTTTTATTTTCATACTAAATTTTAAAATTTTTTATAAAGTCAAAAGTAATGTCATAATATGATTTGGCTGGTATTCTGTCAGTAATCAATAAAATTGGGTTCTGTTTACATAAAAAGTTTACTTGATGATGTGGAATTGATGCTATGTATTTAAAACAGTGATATGGGTCAAATAGCCGATTATTATGACCGACTTTCAAAATAAACGATTCATATTTTTGGATGAATTTTTTCAAACAAAACACCAACTTAGGCTGAAAGTTCATTTAATTCTATGAATATTTGCCAAAGGAACAATACCTCTACGTTCAACTTTAGTTCGGCGCATTTTCAATTGAAAATTTTACCTTGCGTTTAATATTTATTTTTATTCTTAATTTTCAAAATTTCTATAGAGAAAAAAGTAATATCATAATATGTTTTGGCTGGTATTCTGTCAGTAAACAATAAACTTAAGTACTGTTCTTACGGAAAGTTTACTTGATAGCGTGAAATTGATGATATTTATTTAAAAAAATTATATCGGTCAAATAACTGATTTCAAAATAAACGAGTCATATTTTTACATGGATTTTTTCAATCGAAACACCAACCCAAGTGTTTTTAGATGCTAGGATGCCGAATCTGACACTAATTTTTTTTCAGGGCAACATCTTGTGGCAGTTTAAGGAAATAAATTTGCCGCTTTCTTTAATTTTACAGAACAATGTACCAAAAATCCATGTAAAAATACGACTCGTTGGGCAAATATTCATATTCATTCACTGAATGCCCTTCACATAGGGGGGCAGCCGAGATCAGTTTTCAAATCGGCCCACCCTAGTATATATGCTTATTGAAGCAAACATTTCATTTCGAAATTAACTTGCTAAATGTTTGGAAATTCTTGAATTTTAATTATTTAATAATCTAAACTGGACCCTTCATAGCAAGCTTGTGAAAATCATTTGGATCAAGCTTATTAGAAATGTTTTTATAAAATATTTTCCAAATTTTTTTATTCAATATTTTTAAATTGTTCTTTTAACTTTCAATTAATATTTTGTTAGTATTTATTAAGTTCATTAAACAACATACCTATTCCAAACATTTTTATATTTAACTAAAAATACAAAAAAATTTGTGTTTACTATGACTTTCAAATTATGAGTCGACAATCTTATCAACTGACCTAACGTGCCAGTTATGATTCAAATGCCTTGTGTTTTACTGAGCTCGATATGTCATTGAAAAAATAAAATAAAAATGTTTTCCCATGTTTGGAAAACGATTTCCTATTGAAACTTTTGGAAATAAACAGTTTTCTAATTGTTGATTTTAACCTTGCAAATCAATCTTAAAAATAATAAAAAATAATATTTTCCAAAGTTTGAAAATTGGTTACGAAAACATTTGAATATAAACTTTTTTCAAGCGTAAAAATTTAAAAGGTTATAAAATTGTTTGTTGGGAGGAGATTATTTTCGGATATGCCCATATATATATGCATATAAACATATACACAATTTTAGCTCATATAAGAAGAAAAGATATGAGCCATGCTTCGAAATATTAACCCGTTCTGTAACACTGGTACTTCACTGAACGTTTTGGGGCATGCAGGGCAATGCTTAAATTATGTAACTATTCAAAAATTATTGCCCTTAATATTTATATGTAGCTTTTGTTAAAACAATATGCTAAATTAGCAATTTAAACAATACCTTCAAAACAAAACTCTAGAATTTTTAGAACTAAAAAAATAAAAATAAAAAAACGCTATGAATAGCAAATCATTAAAAAAAGAGTGTGCGAAACTGTCAGGTGACAAATAAAAGTAGAGGCTTCAGGCTCTGATTTGCACTGACTGTTGATTGTTTTTATGAAACAAATTATGTAAAACATTTGGTTTGATTAAATTCAATCACAATTTCGATGTAAAGAAATCCAACCAAAATCAAATCATTCAGTATCGTGCAGTTCGTGTGAAAATAACGTGGCTTTTTTTTGTCAAATGAATTATTTTGAATGTTTTCATCTGCATAAAATGTAAATGGAGAAAAGGCGTTTTTTTTTTTTAATTAATTTACATAAAATGATATTTAACATTTTTTTTAACGTTTAAAAGTTTGACAGCTTAAAGTATTAATCTCTCACGGATGTTGCTCCTTTTTTGTCATACAACTTTTTAATTATTACAAAAATTAATTTAGTCTGATAAAATGTGTGTTCCGAAATGCTTTTTTTAATTTTGATAAATACTCGTACATACTACATACATATATATGCATATGTATGTAGTAATTGAAAATTGCAACTAACTTGTATTTTTATTGCAAATTAACAAAAGAATTTTAAATTTTTTGTTAATTATAAATATAAATTTTTAATCAATATGCTCCCTACATACTTGCAAAATAAATATATATTTGTGTATATAAGACTAATTAAAAAAAAGGAAAAAATTTTTCAAAATTCCATGCTTGCCCCTGAAAACATGAAAGATAATATCAAATATGTCACCTAAGAATTTTTGAAATTTTTGAAGATTGTTTAAAGGTCGCTCAAACTGTTTCATGGAAAATCATGGCATTGGAGGGTTTTCATTTTTATTCCCTACACCAAGAGTATATTCACTTTGTCCTTCCGTTTGTAACGCAGAGAAGAAAGCGTGGCAGGTATAGAAAAGTATATATATTCTTGATCAGCGTCAGCTCCTGAATCGATATAGATATGTCCATCAGCCTGGATGTCTGTTCGTCCGTTGAAATCATTTCGTACAATGCCTCTGTCGTCAAAGTTAGCATGACTTATTGAGAATGATTGAAATCCTTTAACAAACACGCCTACCACCCATCCAAAACTTTATTCAAAATGCATTTTTAGGCGTGTTTTCACGACAATGCATCCAAAATACACATTAATATTAGGTATGGTAAGCGCAACTTCTGAGCTAAGCTAGTAGAACTCGAACAAGAGGGCGTGGCACGTCCCATATAAGCAAAAGTTTTCAAAATGACATACGGAAAACGTTTTTTGGGATACTTCAACTAAATTTCACTCAGACACTTACATAAATGAGTAAGTGCAAGCTCTGAGCAAAAACTAGGCAAATTTAGACAAGAGGGCGTGGCACCGCCCAAGTAAGCAAAAGATCCAAAATGATATGCTGCAATAGCGTTTTTCCAACCTTCAGGGGTCTGGTGGCACTGTCAAACATTTTCTGATCCGGACCAATATGTTTTTGCTAAGTTTCTATACCACAGGGACAAAAATAGGGGAAAAAATTACTTATTATATACCAACAAAGAACCTTAAGCTAGTTTAACTTAATATAGTGGCATTTTCGTGTTCGCTTCACTTTAACTGAAATCAAATCTTATTCATATGTGCAAAATAGTTTCAGAGATATGACAAATTTGATTTTTAGACAAAGGGGGCATGGCACCGCCCGTTTTTTATTGAACATTTTTTTCCAGTGCAAACATAAACGTATGTACCGAGTCTCAATCCCTTAAGTTCAATATTTCCAGAGATATGAAGAATTTTGGGTGGAGGGAGCGTGGCATTGCCCATTTTTTTATTGGATGCAATTTACTCAAGCCACTTATAAACATATAAATAACGCGTTTCCGACTCTTAACAGACGATCAGAGCCAACATTTTTATGCTTAATTTTTGCGTTTGGTCAAATGCATGCTCTTGCTAACTAATATGTAAGAAATTTACGCAGTTTGGTCCTCAATTACATAAATTTACTTAATTTTTGGCTTGGGACACATATGTTCGCGTGTTAGTCAAGGGGTTAATTTTTTTTTTGGTTCTACTGTGTTGCCTCAATTAATGTGTAAATATTTATGATATTGATGACCATAAGCTAAATTAAAGCCATACAATTTTAATTAACCACACACACACACCTGGATTATGATCATAATGCCTGTGTGCGTAAATGTGTGCTTATGTGTGAGCTTCATTTATTTGTGAACCCTTCAATTTCAATAGCCATATTGACATGTGTTAATGGCTAAAATATTTACCAGTTTAATGATGCCAATTTCATTTGAGATTTCCCTTGATCAAGTCGTTACGTTTTTGATTGCAACAACATTATGCAGTGACGGTAAGTTTGCACTGTAAAATTATTAAAGTTTATGGTGTGGAATTTTACGATTCCCGCTAAAGTTAATCGCAGGAACTTCAGTTCTATTAATTCATGCAAATAAAACACAGAAGTAAAACTTTATAACAAAAAACAAACGAAAATTGAAAACTTTATTGTTCAACATTTATATTGTGCACCATGTCGTATGAGTAACAGCACATACTAAAAATAAATTTTTTACGATAACGCAGCGTAGTACATAAAAGCATAGTACAGTCACAAATTAAGCCACTAATTTCTTCAGAAAAAAAAAATGCGTTTAAATATTCAAAAACCTACAAGCTCAGTGCAAAGAAATCAGTTCGTTTGAATTCAAAGTCTGTACTGCTGATTTGAGGCTTGGACAATTCTTATCCTCTTTTTCGTTTTTTTTTTTTCTTCACTGCGCTCATTTTAAAAAAGTTTTCTATGAACTCGTAAAAAAATCAAATGCAACAAAAGCGGGAACTCATCAAACAAACTTGGTCTTAACCCCCCACAGCAGCAACGTCAAGAAAAATATTGCAAGTCTTTAATATTTTGCTGCGCATTGCATACAAAAGCTGCATCAACACAAATGAAGATGAGGCAAGAGCTATGTACGTACGAGCATGCACCATATCAAGCACCGCTGATATTTGCAGGCAACTCCACGCTGCAGCAGCACAATGCAATGGCCACGTAGCATGGAGCTATAAAAACAATTTCAGATGTTTCGCGTGTCTGCTTTGTAACAACAACACCTTCATAACGTTTTTTGTAGATTTATGAAGCCGCTAGTTAAACCGATTACTTTTGAAATTTTTATTAGTTTCGAATATTTAAGAATTTTTTAAAAATTTGATATTCAGTCTGTTTGTTTACTCCAGGTTTTTTCCCGAAAAGCTCTCATTTATGCATGAAGTCCTGAACACATTCAGTCCGAGCTGCGAGTGCGAGAAAAAATTGATTTTGCTCAAACGATTCTTTGAACTTTTTCTCGGGCGTGAAAATTTTGTTTATGAAAATTGAAAACAAAAAACGAAAATTTATCTAGACTTTTGAAATTTGTCTGTTTAACCGTTTTTTAAGAATTCAATGCAGGCGAGGGTCGTTTGAAAAGTACGGGTTTTGCATTTTCCGCACATCAACTTTAAAGCAAACACTTTTCCCGTCAATTTTTATCTATAAGCAGACTACTGTGAAATTTTTAGCAAGCTGCGTCATTTAGTTTGTGTTCTACAGTCATTGAAAACAGACAATCTCAAAAACAAGGAAACAGTCGCATGGAGAACATGCTGGATGGGCAGGCCTGACGATAAGGTGGGATTCCCCCGGGCCCGGAGTTTTTTGGAGGGCCCGGACTTAAGTAGAAAGAATATCTTCATTAATAAAATTTATAGTATGATATTTACGCTCAACTAGAGGAAACGGGCCCAATCGACGAACACAAAACAAGCACTTGAGAAAAAACCCGGGCCCGCACAATTATTATTATTATTTTTTTTTTAACGAGATTATATGTACATTGTCTGCTCACTTGAGCTTTTTCGTCAAATCTAATAAGTTTTTTTGGTTGCCTTAACTAACACCATTTTCATCCTAAACATTTCACTTATATATTATTTTCCATATTTTTATTTAAGAACAGAATTTTTTCCAAGTTCGTGCTTCTAAACCTTCGTGTGACTTACGGGTCCTCACGGGCCTCTAAATTAAGGGCTTTTGTGGTTAAGTTCGCGCTCGCATGAAAATTTATTTCAAAGCCCGAGCCCATCACTTGTAAGTAGAGCCCCGCGGGCCATGAATAAAACTCGAGCCAACGCCCATCTTTACTATCAACTATAAAAAAATAAAACTTATTAAATCAATATCCTTTTACACGCTGCATAACTTAAAGACTTTAAGGTACCGAATCTTGCCTCTAGGAAAATATTATTTGTTGAAAGGAAAATTATACAAAACCATTTTATAGCTCATTTTGAAGACAAAAATCAGTACTTTGAGACCAGATCCATACCTTAAAAATTAGTATGTATTTTTAGTTACCTTTTTCTTTTTAATTAATTTACATTTAATTTCCTACAACATAGGATTTCCAAAACAAATATTTCGCCATTTGAAATTTAAAAAAAATCAATTTCTACTCATGAAAATTTTCTAAAAAAATTAATATTTTTGTTGTAAAACAGCAACAAGTTTAATATTTGGAACAAAATCTCCTAAGAGAGGCCAATATGGCCTAGTTATTCTCTACAAAAGTTGATTTAATGACATCTCTGAAAAAAACCAATAGTTAAAATGATTTGCCATTTTTTAGTATATTTTACAAACATTGATCGAAGACCGGCCGAAATCTTATTTTTTGACTTTTATTTTATGAATATGGGTGGGAAGCAAAACAAAATCACAACTTTGCACATTTCATATATCTCTTGGGCATCCTGTGGGCTAATGTCGAATAAAAAAAAACTAGTAGTGGAGGCGGCACGGTATATAATTACCTCCAGGCCCGGATTTTTCTCCACGCCCCTGTGGATGGGGTAGCAGTTAGTAGCTCAGATTATAAATTTTTGCCAAGGTTACTAAACATGTGTATATCTGTGAATTGTCTTGATTGAACAGTTCTTTTTCTTCGCCAAAATGTGGTCGTTTCTGCTTCAAATCAATATCGAATCTGTCAAAAAGCTCTGAATAATATTTATATTCGCTGGTGATCTTTGATGCACGTTAACCCGAAAAAGAAACCACTATCTTGATTGTTTCTTCATTTCTGGTGTCTTGTAATGGATACGTGTTTTGTCTTTGATAGCAAAACGATGCAAAAACTTGTTTGGATTGCGCCAAACTCTGCTTTGAAGTAGTCATACTTTTGCGTTTATGTTCGAGTGTGAGCAATTGCGGCAGCCTTCGTATGGATAGCTGTTCCATGTCCAAATGTTCATCCAAATATGATGTACCCACTCTGATCATCCAATATCATTCCAAGGATTTATTAAAGATTTCTGGAGTAACGACTAATTTTAAACGTCGCTTGTAAACGGAACTCAGTAAGCCTCTTAATTATTGAAATTTATAGTGCAAATTTCTCAAATTATTTATCAAGCCCTTCTCGAAGAAATTTTATTTTACGCAAAAAATAATGCATAATACGCATACGAAATTCACTTTTTTCCATATTTCCTTAAAATTCTCGAAGTTGTTTGGCGTCAATGACTGTCAAAGCAAAATTAAATGACCTAGGGTGCTCAAAATTTTTCAGTGCTCTGTTAATATAAAATACTAAATAAGAGCAGTGTTGAATTTAAAATAACTGTGCAAAAAATTCAAAAAGTCTCAAACTTATCAGCTAGCCGTCGTATTGGCATCTTAGTTGTTATATCAATAATTTTCGGGTTTAAGCAATTAAAATGTTTTTGCTACCATTCGATACGATTGTTGAAACTAATCCACTTTATCGTTACCAATTGATACTTCTCTTTATATGTCGATAATTTTCTGAATATTGGGTACTTATTCGATAATTGAGGGAGTGAAAGTACCAAAGAGCCTAAATACCAGTACGATTGGAAGTAATGTCATATGTGCCGTTATAATCGATTTTTCACCGGTATAATTTTTTCAATATAATGCAATCAATTCCACACCATTAGGTAAACTTCTTGTGAAAATAATTTAAATCATTTCTAACAGAATGTCACTGACACTAAGGTCCTTTGTTAAATCCACTCTTCAATTGCAGAATTTTATTTACTCTCAAAAATATTTAATGTTTCTCGATTTTTTTCGTCCTATTAGATATGTTATATCTGCCTTTATTATTGTTTGTTATTTGATCATCTTTTTCATTATGTGAGACACACAAAAACCATATCAAAATACATTCTTTGATTTTTTTTAACCAAAATGAACTGCATTTTATGGTTTTGTTAATTTTCCTTCCTTCATATGCTCATACTGCATGGAGAAAAAAATGGTGCGTGCTTATTTATTTATTATATATTTTACCAGAATTTCAAGTCAGAACAGTGACAACTCACCACTGAAGCAGTGGCGGATCCAGAGGGGGGGCGACGGGGCGATCGCCCCCTCTCTCAAACCTAAATTATATGTAAAGATTTTGAAAACATTCTGTTATTATCTAGAAATGTAGTCAATCGGCCCCCCCTCTTGACAATGCTGTATCCGCCACTGCACTGAAGTAAATTTAAACTTACCTACTGTTTTAGTCAATTCATCAGGTGCATAAAGTGAGCTATGCAAGTGTGACGAATTTCGATGTTTTTGGTTGGGAATTTCGAGCTATTTTCGAGCTTTTCAACAGTAATTTCGAGCTGCCTGGGAAATTTTCCATTTTCCGGAAAAGCGGAAAAATTGTTCTGCATAGCTTAGTTTATTTTTTCAGCCAGACGAATCTGCGGGAAGAGTTAGTGATGAAACCTTTAAATGAAGGAATTTCGAGCTACTTTCGAGCTAATTTTCAGCTAAAAGCATTTTCCGAAAAACTCCCAATTTTTTCGGAAAATCCCAAAAAAATTTTTTATGGCTAACTTTTATTTGTTCAGCCAGATGAATCCGCGGGAATAGTAAGCGATGAAATCTTTTAACGCAGGAATTTCGAGCTACTTTCTAGCTGACCTTCAATGAAGTGTTTTCCTTAAATTTCCCCGGAAAGTCCCAAAAAATTTAAAAAAATTATTTTTTTTCCCTATGTCATGTCCGCAAATTATCCGGAATCAATCCCCATTTACGAAAGAGGGATTATGTCCGAAAGTTTTTCGCGGATCAGCCTATAATATATCCGACACTTAGTTTGGTAGCCATAGTAGTTTTACATAAGAGTAAGGGTAAGTAGGTGGCCTACGGCCGCAGCTCAGGATTTAAAACTCCCAAAAATCCAACACCGGCTTCGCGGCGGCCTTCGGCCGGGGATCAGTTGGTAATGTATCCAAAAATTTGCGGACATAACACCCATTTACGAAATGGGGATTATGTCCGTGGGGATTATTACATGGCACCGCCATAAAAAAATATTTTTTGGGATTTTCCGGGAAAGTTTGGGCTTTTCCGGAAAACACTTTTCGTTTTTGATGAGCTCGAAACTTGCTCGAAATTCGTGTCCCAAATAATATGATCACCAAATATTCTCATGGGTTCGTCTGGCTGAAAATTTTTTTTGGGATTTTCCGGGGAAATTTTAGGAAAACACTTCATTCAAGGTCAGCTCGAAAGTAGCTTGAAATTCCTGCGGTAAAAGATTTCATCGCTTACTATGCCCGCGGATTCGTCTGGCTGAAAAAAATAAAGTTGGCCATAAAAAAGTTTTTTGGGATTTTCCGGAAAAATTGGGAGTTTTCCGGAAAATGCTTTTAGCTCAAAATTCCTCCGTTGAAAGATTTCATTGCTAACTCTTCCCGCAGATTCGTCTGGCTGAAAAAATAAACTAAGCTATGCAGAACAATTTTTCCGCTTTTCCGGAAAATGGAAAATTTCCCAGACAGTTCGAATTTATTGTTGAAAAGCTCGAAAATAGCTCGAAATTCCCACCCAAAAAACATCGAAATTCGTCACACCTGCATAGCTCACTTTATGGACCTCAATTCATCATGCATGCAGCTAGTAATTTTTTTTGAAAAAATTGGCGCTAGATTTACCTTACTGTAAAGTTCAAACAAAAGAAAAAAAAAAAAAGAAAATAAAATAAAATAATGAACTGACCGTACTAGGATGCAAACCGTGGTCTGACAGTGTAATAGGTAGAAACATATCCTCTGCGCTACTGGCGCATATGATGAAAAGGAGCAAAATTTGTATATGAAGCAAATTTCTGTATTGATAGATAGAAATAGATACTTTTACCAGAATTTTAGAGTAGTTTTAGTTAATTTAGTGTTAATTACTTTAATTTTTTGATTATTCGAGTGGTGAGTTTAGCTTAGATATGCTTCAGCCAGCTATGTATTTTCGCAGCTCTTCATAGAGATAAAGAAATTAATTTTGACCTTAGAAAATTGACATTTACGAAGTTAAAATTAAAGTTTATTTTTGTGACTTTTGGTTCCCTTATGTACCAACTTTTAACTATTTTGGTATTTAATTATACATTTTTTCCACAAAAAAGTTTGAAATTTATTTCAAAAAGTTTTAAATTAATACTTTTTTTTGGCATCGTTCTTTATAAATCCTTTTTTGGAATTAAAATTAAGATATAATTTTTACTGCGTGAATTTAAATGGGATATTTAATTAGAATAAAATTATCATGTGTTTTATTCAAGTGTTTTATTACCTACTAATCAAGCAATTTATTATAAAACCGATTACTCAATTAAATCAAACACTGAAACAAACAATGTAAATCTTCCGTGAGCACAACTTCCGATACCGTAATTTAAATTGAAAAAAATTACACTAAATCATAACAAAAATGCGAAGAAGAAAGAAAGTAGCAAGCAAAGTGCTAATAAAGCAGAGTTAAGGGCAAAAGCACCTTTTTTTCTGGTGCTCTGGAACATTTCAAATGATTGAAGGTTAACAGACGCTGCTGCATGCAGCATACAGTTAATGTAGCATAAAATAGAGAACTAAGCACACATTTACAAGCATGAGTACACAGACAGAAAACACAAGCACGCAACTAGACACAATTGCACAAACACACACATTCACATACATCGATACATACATATGCCGACATTTATAAAATTTAGTTTGAATCAACACTTGAATTGCTGAAGAGCAGATGTCAGTCATTTTCGTAAATGTTGCACATTCGTATGTATTCATTGAGTTTACGTGCCACTTCTACACATACGAGTATATGGAATTGTTACACTAATACAAACATGAAACGGCAACGCGAGTACTTAAATAAACAAAAAGCAAAAAAGAAAAATGCACAAACACACATTTATTGAGCTACTCGTCCTCGTACTTACAAATTGTGTTATCTACTACATATGCAAAATGTTCAAGTGCAATGCGCGTTTCATTTGTGTGGTTTTTACAAAGGGAATGTTTTTTAACTTCCGTTTGTGTTTGTAAATGAAAATTGAATTATTTTTATTGCAATTTTCAACAAGTTGAATTTAATTTCTCTCCTTTTTTTCTTTTTTTCTCTCTTTTTTACAGGTTTCAACGATTGTCTAGTCAATAGCAACACTAACAGCCACAACATGTCAATCTCGGACTTCCGCAAAAAGAAGCTTTTGTTCCTTTTCAATGTTTTCTTTGGTGAGTGTGCGTTTGTGTGTATGTGAGTGTGTGTGTGAATATGACGGATGTCCGTCGCTTGTGTGCAATGTTGGTGGGAACGACTTTGTGAAATAATTAAAGCGATTTAAAGACATATGAGTAACTTTAATTGGAAAACTAGTAAGGGTGTTACCTTTGGCCTGACAAAAAATTAAATACCCTACACTGCTGTATTTTGAAAATTTTGTTTGTACGGGAGGTGCCACGCCCTCTTAGACAATTTCACTTAGTTTTGTTCAGATCTTGCATTTATTAGTATCTGAGTTATATTTGGTTGGGTTACCTCAAAAAACGCTTTCAATTTAGCATTTTGAAGCTTTTGCTTATATGGGGGGTCCCACGCCCTCTTATCCGATTTTTCCTTGTTTTTGCTAGGAGACTTTATTTACTGTTCTTAATGTCTGAGTGAAATTTGGTTGGATTACCTCAATAAATTCTTTCTGTATACCATTTTGAGGCTTTTTTTCATATGGGATGTGCCACGCCCTTTTGTCCAAACTCACCTTATTTGCTCAGAGCTTCTATGCGTATTTTGGTTACTTTGTAGCAAATGATGATGTTAATATTGCGTTTTCAATATATTTTTGCGTGAGCGGTAAGCGTGGTTAGCGATTTCACTCATTTTCAGTAAAATGAATGAACTTTGACGACGAAGGCAGTGAACTAAGTTTTATCAAGTTATCTTGGTACTAAAACATATTAAAATGATTTCAACGGACAGACAGGCAGACCGAAATGGCTATATCGATTTAGGAATAGGGATGTCAGATTTTGTAATGCCAAAATCAGTACATTGGTCGCAAAAAGTCCAAAAAATCAGTACAAATCAGTACAAAACTTTTTTAATGCTTTACTTATGTCATTCTAAAAAAACATACAAGTCCCCAATATACCTAAACATCTCGAACCCAAAAAGTTCATCAGCTCAGTGTGATATACATATAATCACAAAAAAAGTAAAAATCATACTTTGGCACTCATAGGTTAGTAAATCTTGAAGTTTGAACTTGACAGAGCAATTCTGTCGTAGAATTCGAATTTAGGATGTCTAAATACATATGCATTACATATTAAATATTAACATAATTTGTTAATATTTCCTTTCGTGTTTCAAAGTTTAACTGATTCGAGTTTTGAAGCCTTTTTTCATAGTCCAGTTAAGCAATGATCATGACTTTAATTGACTGTTTTCAGTGACAACTTTTGGTTTAAGATCTGAGTAGGGCTTAGCCAGACATTGAGAAAACGGCTCTTAATATTATGTAGGAAAAAGAAACTCAGTAATTTAGCAGGACGTAAAAAATTAGTACAAAACCAGTGCAAATCAGCAAAAAATAAGTACATTGGCGTACTGATTTCAAAATTTTTAAAAATCAGTACATTTAACAAAAATTTAAAAAAAATCATTACATGTACTGACAAAATCAGAACGTCTGGCAACCATACTCAGAAGATGACACTGATCAAAATATATACACTTTTCCATACCGGCCACGCCTCCTTCTCTGCATTACAAATAGAAGGACAAAGTGTATATACCCTGGGTGTAGGGTATAAAAAATATCTGAAACTTAAGCTTGTACTTGATCTTTGGGCTTGTACTTTGAAGTTAGGCAAGCAGATGAAATAAAATTTTTTGCTACCAACAGGCATGGATCAGATGTCATTGCATTGTTTATGCTAAACACCACTAAAATCACAAAAATAGAGATTTTGTAATTTTAATAGTATTTTGGAACAGAAAATGACTTACATTATTTGCTGACAACAAGCATGGTTCGGATGAAATATTAACAAAGACTTGTACAGAAATTAGGATTCATACTTTCAGAGTAATTGAAGTTTGGACTTGCACTTTAAGATAATTAGGAATTTCACAATGTTTTAACTCGAAGTTGCTCTCGAAATTCAGACTCTTACTAAATTGAAATTGTATTGTATCCGAAGTTTTAAAGCTGATTTTAATAGTTGCACTCTAATTTCAAATTTCAATTTCTAATAGGTCCACACTCGTTCTCTTTTATAATTAATTAACTTCTTTCTATAATTACTAAAAACGCATAAGTATTTACATAATTTATTCCCAACGGATAAACTTTACATTTGCCTCAATTACCGCCTAATTTTTCTTAACACAAAACAGGAAAAGACTCCCTCAAAAAACTTTTTGGTAACTTTCGCCCTCATTGTCTGTTACAACTTCCTGTGCACAACGGAAGTGCGCGCTGCCATATTGCACAGAACTCGTAAATTTCAATTTAAAATAAAATTTTCACACAAAATTTTTCACTTTACTTTATATTTTACTTCATTCCACCGTTGCCGTCTGCCGCTACACTCCAACGATTTTCGTTTCAACTTGAACACTTTCACTTTTTTATATGAAATTGGATCAACCATTTTGATATTTGGCAAACAACCAACGACGAAAACGTGTATACGTAATACATTAACAACAATAACATATTAACAACAATAACAACAACATCATTACAATGACTACGAACGATCCAACAACCACCCACCACCACCATCACCACCACCACCACTACCACCACCAACTACAACTTAAAACCAGATGTGAACCAAAGCGGTGAAATTGACGTTAAGGACTTCGAGTTGGCCATTGAGGTAGGTAGTGCAAATATGCAAAATGTTGCCGTTGGTTTAAGCCACTGCAATGAAACACAGGAACAAAAAAAAAAAAAAAAAAAAAAAAAAATGAAGCCATTTTGCAATCATAACAAATAGTTAAGAAAAACAATAACAAAAACAAAATGGAAAAATTTGCGAAACACAAACAATAGCAACAAAATTTATTCGCATGCAAATAATTGCCAAAAATATTTTCTTTTTCTTTTTTTCAATTTCTTTATTCAACTCAACTCATTTTTTATGGCTTCACTTTCGGCACCTCTACCACATACATACACGTGTTGTTATCCTGCGGCTATTTCCTGTTTGTTTGTATGCGTGCATGTGCTACTGTTCGTCAATTGTAGCGCGTTTGCACACTACGTGGCTGGGCGAAGGATACACCAAAGAATAAGGAAATTCATACTGTCATGTTGGAAATCTGGGAGGGACTGCGGTCTAAAGCAGACAAGGATAACGATGGTCAGGTAAGTGAATATTTCGCAAGAAATTGAGTCGATTGGGATATATTTCTAGAAATTATATTTCATACTGAATGCTTCAGACTTGTCCTTTTTATTAAAATATTTATCCTTAGTTTAGTTAGCATTTTTTTAAATTTTGCTTTGGTTCAGAGAAGCTTCAAGGATATGTGAAACTCTTAGAAAAAAGTGTTTCTTTTAGATATTGCTCTTCTATCGAGATATCTTCTAAAACTTCAGAGAAATAAAAATTTGAAGTTTTTTGCTTTTTAGAAAACCAAATAAGATTTATTTGGGTGAACTTCGTGCTATAGTACTTTTAAAGAATATACAACCTGTCAAAATAGTTTCGGTGTGCATTTAACATAATTGCATTTTCATCTCGAGTTTTGAAAACAAATTTTTAAAGACATTCAAATGCTATCGGAACCTTTAGAGTGAACTTTGATCCTGGTGCAAACCAGAAATGGGCTGTAAAATGCATGCAAATGACAGATCTAGGTGTTTTTGTGAGTAATGTCAGAAAACATTATTCAGAAATAAGTAGATTTTTATGGAAATTTACTTTACTTCGACAAAAAATCACATAAAATGTTTTTAAAAAGCAGGGATAAAAACTTCTACTCAAGAGTTGGTATGTGTTCAACAGGAAATATATTTGATGATTTAGTGGAAAGTCATTTTAAAACAAATACGTTTTCACCACAGGTTCTCTCGGTTCAAATCTTCACCAAAACAAAAAATGTATTTTTTTTTTTAAACTAATTGTTTTTATTTTAAATCTGCTGTTTAGTTTTAATTGTTTTCATTTTTATTTATTTAATTTGGTTTTCTTTTTTCATATTAATTACTTACAAAAAAAAAAAATTTTATTCCTGCTTAGTAATTTTTACTATTCTGTTTTATAATTTTTACTGTGCTAATAGTAAAATTTTTCTTTCTAAGCAATTTGAAAGTTTTTATAAAATTTGCAGGCAGTTTTTAATAAATATGAAGAATAAATGAAGGTTAACCTAAGTTTAGTAATTTTTGAAGAATTCTTGCTATAGAAATTATAAAACCTTTAGTAAATGCTTTTTTTTTGAAACTAAGTACTTATGCCACAACTGACGGAAAAATGGTTTACAGAGCATTTAAAATTTAACATTATATTTTGGCCAAAAGACGTATTGTTATGATATCTAAGGAGTAAGATCGAAAAGGTCTTAACATATATAAAATTCAATAATTTTTAAACGGTTGATCTTAGAGTTTTGTTTTTTTTTTTTATTTAATTGATAATACTTTACAGATTACAGAAAAATATAACTTTTATAGTTCACCATTAGAGATTTAATAGTTGTTTCAGACACCTTTTTGGAACAGTTTGTCCATCTCATTTTAAACTTTTCGATATTGTGGGACATTTTTATTGTGCTCTTTAAGTTTCTTTTCACAAGATCCCAATATCTCTCCACTTGTCTTGGCTCCAGACAATTTGGAGGATTGGCCTCTCTTGGTACAAAAACTATGTTATTACTTTGGTACCACTCCAGAGCTATCTTGGCGTAGTGACATGATGCCAAATGGAGCCAAAAATATGTGGACACATTGTGCTCATTTATGAAAGAAAGAAATCTTTTTTACAAAAAACTTTTCTGTCTATTGAGCACCATTTCGATGCGAAAAAAATTTGTCTTATGAGACGTCTGGGTGCTTCAAGAATGAATAGTTGTACTGAAAATTTTACTGCGGCAAGATAAGGTCCCTTTTATTACGACACAACACATATTATTCCTAAATTTGAGCTCGAGTTCCAAACCAGTTTAGCATATTTTTTGATGATTTTGTGCAAAGTATATTTAGCTCAATTCTAAGTACATTTTTCATTTAGCAATGACTTGGGCTTGATTCTAGTACATTTTTATATCTGCGTGAATTTATTCTCTCAAACTTAAAAGAATTTGAATGTTTTTTAAAGGAACAAGAATTCTTAATCGAAATATTATCAACAGAAATAAGTAAGAGATATTAAGACCTTGAAAACTCGGTTTTAATTTCATTTGAACCCTTCTATAGAATGACCACTGCAGAGGTTTATAATCCAATAAGAGAAATTTCAAAAGTATTTACCTTGGCGTGATAAGAAGATATTCTATTTATAAAATTCAATATCCCACTACACTTTTTGTAGCGTACCCGAAGAGCCATACAACTTCAGTCAAACCAAAAAAATAGAAAATGGCACACAACTCAAAATCGAAATCAAGTCAACAACTCAGCTCAATAAAACACTGTCAATGCAGACCAAATAAAACCCATTCGAACGTTGAACGAAACATCAAAATGTACAAGACATTGAGTGGGCGTCTGTCCGTCCGTCCGTCCGTCCATCTCTTTTTTTTCTTCAATCTCTATTTCTTTATGCACACATTTTTGCTTTGACAAATTTTGTTTTCTTTTCTTTTCATTCAGTTGGTTTCAATTCGTTGCATATTCACACACACAAACAAAAAATAAGAGAATATCCTTGTGTCGAAGGAAGTGAAAATTCGAGGAATGCATAAAGAAAATAAAGTCGACCCCGACCAAATAAAAAAGCGAGAAAAAAAATGTGCACATAATAAATTGGTATGCCGTTGGGCATGGCCGCTTTTTTGATCTCATTTCAATGCGTTCTTCATCGCCTTTTCTTTTTGGTTTTTTCTTCTTTTTTTGGGTTTGTATGCACACCCTATTGTTGTATTTGAAAAGGCGCAGCATTCGTTAGTGTGTTAGACAGGCAGCAGGCGGCAGGCAGGGGGTCAGATGGGGCCAGATAGTTGGTGCACAGAAAAAGCGGAGCTTCATTTTATGCCTAAGTCAAGTGCGTTCAAAAAGGCTGTCAAAATAAATCTGTACGATAGCATTCAATTGGGTTGAAAAGGTTTTGCAGCGAAAAGAAAAAACTCAAAAAATTGTGCAAATGTTGCAAAGTTTTCACTTTGTGCACAAAATAAAACAGAAAATGTTGATTTTAGTGTAAAAAATTTAAAAGTTAATTATTTTAATGGATTTTCGTAAGCGTTTTAATGCTCAATTTTGCTAAACAAGGACATTCTATTAAATTCAAAGGACAATGCTTGCAATTGTTTAATTTTTTTAGAATAAAGTTAATTAAAATGACAAGAATCTTAGGAATCATTTTATGAGGACTCGAATTTTTTTATATTTATTTTAGCATTATTAATCCAGAGAAGTGTCCTACTTCATGCGAAATATTACTGAAATTGTTGGTATTATTTTGCTTGCGACTTAAATTTATAAAAACATTTGGCTGTCAAAATCATCAAATGCGATCTTTAGCGATGAATTTTATCTCTCTCGCTCTCTCTCTCTCATTGAGTTAATCAGCCCTACTCCCAACTGTCGTTTCTATTACGATTCTGAGGTGGTTTAGTTTTTATCGTTGCCCTGTTTCTAAATTTGGAGCCTGGAAATATATTGGATCGATGGGAAGTGTTTATAGATGGGTTAAGAAAACGAAGCAATCACACATATCATCGTTTTTCTGAACCCTCGATAACCACCCCTTGTCGTTCCAATACATTTCAATATTTTTCTATATATAGGAACAACGAGGAGATTTTATCGAGGGGTTAGGAAAACGAAGCAATCAAACATATGCTTCGTGTTCCTAATCCCTTGATAAACACTCCTCGTCGTTTAAATATATTTCCAGACTCCAAATTTAGATACGAGACGACGAAAATCTAAAACGCCTCAGAAACGAAATAAAAACGACAGTTGTGAATAGGGGTGTATGTTGTTTTCTCTTACAACATTCTGCATGCGAGTGATGTTTCCTAGATAAGTCAAACTGTACACATTGTGAATGCCATTAAAATTTAGTTTCATATATTGATTGATCTTATGCCCCAGACAGACGACAGCTTAAATCTAGATTATTTACGTTATAATGTGAATCTCTTCATTGCATGATTTTAGGGATTTTTAAACATATTTTGCATAGACAATGACTAAAAAAAAAATATCCCAATTCAGGGTCAAACAAATTCTAATTAGCTTTTCTGATGCTTAACTCACTATTAATCTTGTTTTTAATATTTTAGAATTTTTTGGCGCCTGAATTGGGATATTTTCTTTTAGTCAATGTCTATGAAATATGTATTTAAAAAATCCCTAAAACCATGCAATAAAAAGATTCGCTTTATTAGGTCTTTAGTCTAGATTAAATTTTAATTTTGCTGTCAGTTTAAATTATTTTATTAAAAAAAAAAAAAACTAACGAGTACAAAAATTGTAAAAATTATTGAAAAGCATAAGAAGTGGACATAAATTATTGATACGAGCCCACAACTTTCGCGTTATAGCTACAATATATGAATCGCCAAATATTAAAAGGGCGGAAGTCAATAAAGGGCAAAAAATATGGCATAAGCTATGTGCCATAATAGTCCGATATTTGAATGATATCATCTTCTTATTTCAATGCCATCAATTCAACAACATCAGGTAACTTTTTTGTGAAAATAAAGATTAATTTTCTAAATTTCTAACACAATGTCAGCCATTTCATATTATGACATTACTTTTGCCCGTTATCGACTACCGCCTTTTTAACATTTGCCGATTCATATAAAAATAGGTATCTACTAATATAAAGAGATAAAGCTAAAGCACTTAAAGGATGATTCCAGAAGTAGGTTTTTTAAAAAGAGTAGAAGTGATAGTTTTTAATAAAGAAAAAGGAAAAGTGTCGATTAAGGAGTAAGTCAACAACGGCCAAAAAATGCATTTTAGCTAACACCAAGATAAACAAATTCTAACTGCCATTCAAGAGTAGATATGTATATATGAACAATATGAGCAAACATAAACTTCACTTGGCTTAAACGAACCATTTATGCATAACACACAACGAAAGGGCGCCTTTCATTTTGTGAATACGAAATTTAAATGTTACTCATACGCCATGTACTCGTACGACCAAGTGCAATAAATCACAGTACATGACCACAATTACGAACGAAACATTAATAAAATTTAAAAGCGCTTTTCAGTGCACCAAGCGAGCAAATAAAACAAAAAACAAAAACAACATAAAGTTCCTTTCACAAACATTCAGCAACAACAACAATTATTGCTGCAACAGCAAAAAAAAACCGACAACAATAAATTGCCTAATTGAATTGTCAACGTGCATTTCTCATTTATATTTATAATTTTATTTTGAATTTTTGTTGTCTTTTTCTCTCTCCCTTTTCCCTTAACAATTGTCTTGTGACCATCAACGTTGTTGTCGACATTAACGTCAACAACAACAGCAACAATAGCAGCAACAACAACAAAAAATTGCTATCTTCATGATATAGTTGCTTGTATTACAACCAAGGCAGAGATCCTTGCAAAAGGATTTTCATTTTCATTTCGAGTGCGGCAGCAGCAGCAGCAAAAGTGCACCAATTGGCAAAGGGCCAACAAAATGATGAAATGAAGGCAAAAAAAAGAAAGAAACAACAACAACAAAAAAACTGAAAATTTGAACGAAATTTTCATGAAAACGTGGGAGGACATCGGCAATAATTTAATGTTAAGCAACAACACTAAAATCATTGCTGCTGCTGCAGTAGGCATGTATTGTTGGACAGCCAGCAAGCCGCAAGAAGTGGTTAACAACAACAACAATAAAAATGATTTCAAAATGCACTGCAAAAATCAAGAAAACTCAAATTCGGTCACGTTTCATGCCGTTTGTCTGTTGTTCCTTCAGCCGTTTCTTGTCTGGTTTTGTGTTGATTTTTTTTTCGTTTTATTTTATCGAATGGAACTTTTGACTTCCTCACCTACTTATTTTAGGGTGACTCAAATAATTTTCTCATTCAGCAGAGTTGGGCAAAACCATAAAACATTAGCAAAGTTTGAAATAATAAAGAGTTAAGCGAAGGATTTCAGGATCCGTTCCAGCCATGTTTTTCCTTTAGCATAGATTTGTTGAGAGTTCAAGCAACAGTTGAAACAAAAGCCAAAGGCTTAGTATATCTGAAGTAAGCTTACAAATTCTTCTCTTTATCGGTTCAAAGGTCACTGAGGATGAAGTATTGTTGCAAGGAAATAATGATTAGCTAATGTCATTGTTTTTTTTTTGTATGGTCTTGTTTTGATTCATCTCTTTGCTAAACAAATGACGATTGTTTGATTCAACTTTTTGTTAAAAACAATTTCCATATATTACTTTGACAAGCTGTTTTACCCGTCCTTACTTGGGTTTTGTTTAAGTTTTCACAGGGGGTTATTTGGACAAAAAACTAAAGCAACAAATCGCTTTATATCAATTGTTTCACTAAAATGAACAACAAAAATGATTTTTTTAAGCAAGAAAGCACTAAGAAAAACTAACAAGGAAAAATATTTTCTGAAATAACGTACCACCCATATACCCATATATAATTCCGTAAAATTTTCACATCTAAAATATCTAAAATATTTACTGACCTAAAGCTCGTCTAACACAATTAAAATCAATAAGAGGTCGATAACAAATTAAAATATCAAAGTCCAAATGTTTCAAAAGATATTGAAATGCATCGGAGAAATCAGTAAAAGTAAAAGTGTAAAATTCCAAAAGTATCGAAAAACATTGAAATTCATTTAAGAAATCGGTCCGAAAATCCAGAAGTATCGAAAACAACTAAAATATCAGTAAAAGTCCAATAATATCAACAAAAAAAATATGTATGTGAAAGTCCAAAAGTATCGAAAAACATCTTAAAAATAGGTAAAAGCCCAAATATATTGAAAAATATCTATTATATCGGGAAAAGTTCAAAATAATTGAGAAACATCTAAATATATGTTAAAGTTCAAAAGTATCGGAAATTAAATAAAATATAGGAAAAAATTGCGAAAAATATTGTTGCATCGAAGAAATTGGTAAAAGTCCATGCATATTGAAAAACATCTAAAATATATTTAAAAGTCCAGAAGTATCGAAAAACAACTAAAATATCAGTAAAAGTCCAAAAAATCGAAAAAAATCAAATATATCGGTAATAGTTCAAAAGTATCGAAAAACATCTAAAATATAGGTAAGAGTCCAAATATGAAGAATAAATCTCAAATATCGGTAAAAAACCAAAAATACACATCGAAGAAATCGAAAAATGGGTGATAACTCGGAAAGAAAGGATCTAATTGGGAAAGTTTAAATGTAGGGTTTAATGAGGAAGATTATGACTTTTTTGACGACATTAACAAAAATATATTATTGTACATTATTTGCTGTGAGTGTTATACTTAGCTCTTCAAAAATGCTTCAAAATATCTACTTTTAAGCAAGGAAATGTCTGGAGAACTAGAGTCAATACTGACAAATAAACTATACCCTAGGTATTACATGACCTTGGTGAATCTGCATTTACTCACAAAATTAATGCCCCAGACAGACGACAGCACCAATCTAGATTATAGACGCAATAATGTGAAACTTTTTATTGCATGACTTTAGGCATTTTTTAAACACATATACTATAGACTAAAAGAAAATTTCACAATTCAGGGTTCAAAAAATTCTAAAACATTAAAAACAAGATTAATAGTGAGTTAGGTATCAGAAAAGCTAATTAGAAGTTTTTGTACCCTGAATTGGGAAATTTTCTTTTAGTCAATGTCTATGAAATATGTGTTTAAAAATGCCTAAAATCATGCAATAAAAGTTTCACATTATTGCGTCTATAATCTAGATTAGAGCTGTCGCCTGTCTGGGGCATAAGGCCGCAGTGTGTAATTTTTATGCAAGCATTGTGTTTTTTTTTTTCAACAACTTCATACTAAAAAAAAGGTTTATCAAAAAAATAAGTATGCAAGTGTGTTTCTTAGCACACGTAGAATATTAAAACAAAAATTTATAAAAATCATTTCAGTATATTTTGCGCCAAATCGTTATATAGGGTTTTCATATAAGCAATTTTATATAAATAGTATGGATTAATATTACGTTTTTTTTCCTAAATTTTGTTTATCTTTTCACTGCAAATGAAACAACAATAGATTTACAAAGTATCAATACAACTTTTTTTTAAAGAAATTTTGGCTAAATTTAAATGAAACTCTTTTGGCAACATACAGCTGTGGACACTCTGCTGACCAAATGCAAACCAAAACAAACTAAATATTTCAGTTCAGCTGAACTGTTGTATAGTTACTAAAATGCATATGTATTTATTACTGCCTACTTGTATTATATACGAGTTTGTATGTTAGTTTTTTGTGTTTGTATTTGCTATTGTTGTTCTTGTGGTTATTGGTATACTTACTTATACATATGAATATTATACCATTTAACATTGGGTGTAGTGAGAGTTGGCTGCTTGTCCATTTGATGTCGTAAGTACGCTGTGGTGTAGTATTGTGCTGAATGGCCTATACATTTTTGGCAATGATTATTTGTTGACCACTCTTCGGGGTTAAAGCCAAAAGCAATACAACAACCAACAAACAATGCTAACACTGATTTTATGGCTTTTAGTATTGGTGTTGATGCTGCAGTATTAGCTTCACTCGACCTTGAATAATGGGCATAATTTGGCTGCTTTCAGTTTCTGTACCAACCATAATGGTTGCATGCAAGCACAAGTTTTAGGGTTGATTGCAAATAAATTATTTTTTGCAATTATAATCATCAGAAACACTCGAATTTTAATGGTCAGCAACGCTCGTTTTTACGACTTTTACTTTTAATGCTCCTTTTGGGGCCAAAGCAAGAGCTCACAAGAAATATACAAACGCCTTGATTTGTGACTCCAGAGTTTAATGTGCATTAAAGGGGGATGTGGAAGATTATGTGGCCTAAAGTTTTCTAAGCAAATTGGTTTCCACACAGTTTTGGTCGTTAATTGGAAGTTTTTTTTGTCCCAGAAACGTGGAGTATAAATGAGACACTATTGAGAAAATAACGCTTTTCTAGGTTTCAATAATTTGCTGCGAATATAAAACAAAATTGCACTGAAATGAAAATACATTAATGCTTTAATTTATTGATATTTGGATTTATTGAAATTTAGATTTATTGAGATTTATAATCTATAGATATCATCAGTAATTAAATCTGTCAATATTACAAAGAGCCCACCATTTAATTTATTTACATATATGTCGTTCGTTTGACTAGTAATGTAAGTCCAAAAGTAATATCATAATATGAATTGAATAAAATTTTGTTACAAATGAATAAAATTGAGCTGCGTTTTCATAAAAAGTTTACCTGATGGTATAGAATTGATGGCATTAAGTTGAAAAAATTATATTGATGAAGTAACTGAAATGTGTATGACATTACTTTGGCCTGGAAATGGAGTTACGACACACAGTGTACGGTTTGGCTAAAATTTGTGAATAAATCAAAGAACTTTTGAAAGAAGTATGCTAGAAACTTCTAGTAAACGGGTTTGTTAAGCTAATTTATCAGCCTTCTAGGAAAAAATATGAAAGTTAGAGTTCACAAATTTCTTGGTATAATCTCAAAAAATTTGATCAAACATGGGATTTTTTTCAAAGATTTTTCTCTTAAAGTAACCATTAGAGAGATATTTGCAAAAAACTGATTTTTCTGACCTTTAACCTTGAATAACTTTCTATGCACAATCGATTATGCAATAGACTTCCACACTTTATTTTTCATGCATAAATAAAGATTATTCCAGAGAAAAAATTTATTTCGAACAACGGCTAATTTTGCGTCTTTCTCTCTTTTTGGAGGTTAGCGCTCGATATTATTATATATCCGCCTGAATGGATTTACGATAAACAATAAGCTAGCCACACTTTTTTAATTTATTATGAAATAAACAAAAAAAAATAAAAAATCGGACTGAATTTCGCCACTTTGTAGGTTATCTAAGACCTTTCAAATAACCAATTTTTTATATTGCCACGAATTACATTTCAAAATATTCCAGTTAATGCACCATCCAAATTTGAGTTTAAAACTGGTCTAGCCATGACGCTTAATTTAGTTGGTTTTTTTAAAAATTTCCAAATTTGATCCATTTTTTTGACGTTATGCTAAAATACTTTTCAGATTTTTATATTTTTTCCTTGAAGGCTGATAAATAAGCTTTATAAAGCCGTCTATTAGAAGTCTCTGGCATACTTTTTTCAAAAGTTCTACGATTTATTCACAAATTTCAGCAAAACCCTTCACTGTTCGTCACTATTAAAATGAACGACGCATATATTGATATTGTGATAAGCAAATTTTTTTATTTGGGTTTAGTTAAGCACTTTAGTTGTTTTCTTCCCATTCGTTTGTCACAATGTGCTTACACAAGCCCACATAAAGTGTTCACAAAATTTATCCAAATTCATGGATACTTATGTTACTGTTGAAATATTTAAATTTATCGAAATTTCCTTTCACCAGTTTTCGGAGTTCATCTGTATTTTGCTTCATCAATTTATCAAGATTTCAAACATCAATGCTTGAATTTTCTAATATTATACTTTATCGAGATATTAACCTATCGATATATTCGTATTTCAATTTAAGCTTATTAATATTTCATTATGCTGTTTGTTAGTTTCATTATCAATTCAATAAATTTTATTTTCATCGCCTTTACTCCAGGTTTCCGTTGAAGAATGGTGCAACATGTGGGACGCTTACGCCAAAGACCCTAGCACAGTAATGGACTGGCAAAATAAATACATGAATTTCATGTTTGATCTGGAGGATGCTTCAAATGATGGCGGCATTGATGTGCAGGAATTTGCACTGGTATGCTCCAGCTACGGACTGGATAAGCAAGAATGTGAAGAGGCCTTCAAAAAAATGGCACAGGTAAAGCGAACAGCGATTTCAACTACAAATTGCAATTTTCTAAACTGAAGTTTTTCTCTCTCTCTGTCCCTGTAGGGCAAGGCTGAAGTGACACGTGAACAATTTGCCGCCTTGTGGAAAGAATACTTTGCCGCTGAGGATGTAAATGCTCCCGGTAATTTCATTTTTGGCAAGACCTCATTTTAACGACGCTGCGAGCAGCAGTAAGCAAAAACACAAAACAATTTGTATTATTGAAAATTATTTAAATGCAAAATAAAGTTGGAAAGCCAAATCTAATAAAATTCTTCTAAATGCCTTTAAAATTTTCAATTAATAAATTACAGAGAACAAATATACTACTTATATATATCAAAAACATTTTAACTAAAACTTAAAATCAATGTATAAATTAGGAAAGTGTACTAAAATTTAATAAATAAATAAAATGCGTTAAATACAAAAAATCAAAATATTGAGTGTTTTCCAAAACAACGATTTATGAATCTCAATTGGGCCTAGATTTCCGTCTATGATTGAAATACGTTACTACTGAAGATTTTTAATCTTTATCAAATGCATACAACACTATTAAATGATTACTTTAAAATTGCATTTTGTAAAATTAGATTTTTTTAGATTAATAATAAAGTATATTTAAAAAAGAAAAAATAGTTCATAGAAATTAAATGGAAATGTTTCAATCTTTAAAAATAAAATTATTTATGTGTAGAAATGAATAAAAAATAAAAAAAAAAAACAACAATGTATCAAGAATAAATGAGTATTTGTTTGTTATTATTTTCCGAATATACCAAGAATTTTAAAAGTTTTTTGTTATCTGGTTTGTTTAACTTATATGTATATTGAAGAAAAAATTATCCTTTTCTACATAATAATTTCCCACGGTGCTCTGGAGCATGTCTTAATTGATAGTTTGCAGAAAACCCGATTTTCTATTTTTATACAATACCCTATGGCAGTGATTCTCAACCTATGTGCCGCGGCACTTTAGTGTGCCGTGAGATTTTTTAAGTGTGCCACTGCCAGAAAGCAAATTTGCCGACATGATTTTTTAAGGTTTCTGTAAAATAAAACCTTTATCTCATAATAGCATTATACACCAATTTGTAAATTGTGATGTACTGATGTAAAGACTACCTTCTACCACACCTTCTTTTCCTAACAAACTTCCACGTGGTAGTACCTAAAAGGGATAGTTGGACTATATTAAATACGTTCTTTAAATATACACGGATGGGTCAAAATTGGGTACAGGTACTGGATCAGGAAATTTTTCCCAGTATGTAGAACTAACAAAATCATACACTATCTGAATTGTGTCTTTAATCCATATGACAGTAAATGTATATGAACATGAATATGGTTCTCCTAGAATTACTTTGTTAAAGCTCTCTGTGTCGGGTACACAATGTGGCCAATTCCGATGCCT
Organism: Calliopum simillimum; assembly: GCA_951812925.1. Classification (NCBI taxonomy): domain Eukaryota; kingdom Metazoa; phylum Arthropoda; class Insecta; order Diptera; family Lauxaniidae; genus Calliopum; species Calliopum simillimum. Next base: position 83,224,802 of record OX638368.1, on the reverse strand, counting down.
AAATTAATGATGACAACATTGTCATCCCATAGATTTTACCTAACTTAGCCCACATAAATCAAAAAATTTTTGTTGTTAGTGTGCCGCCAAATTTTGATATTAATAAGAATATACCGCACAGTGCGTTGAGCCCATACAAGCAATGGTCAGAAACAGAAGCAGTGGTTGGATATCGATAAAATTTGGTACTATAAGTAATTTGGGGTCGCTGAGCTCAAAAACGACCTCATTTGTTGTCAACCTTATAGTTTTGCTAAAAACCAGTTGTTTAGGACGATTTTCTTAAGCCCCATATGTAACGATGAGGAAAAAGTAATGTTTAATATAAAAAATGAGATATACTTATGTAGAAGAAATAATGTGTTTTGTACTTTTCAAACCATTTGTGTTAATAAAAACAAAAAAGCTTGTCCACATAAATTTTTACATTTTATGTAAAATTTTCATTTTAATCATTTAAAAAAAAAAAAAAAAATATTTGTAGGACGAAGGAGGAAAAGTTATTTGCAGTTCCTGATTATATAGGGTCCGTACTTTTAGATTATAAAAAAACGGCAAACGAAATTTGTCAATTTCTGAAGTTTTTCATATGATAATATCATATATTAAAATCACTACAATATATATTAAATTATATATTTTCTAAAATTTTTGAATTCAGTTTATTTACTTAAATATAATATATATTAAAAAACTTCATTTCGCTTAGTTTAATCAAAACACAAATTTTGATAATTATTTGTTTAAAAGAACCCAAAACGAATTGAACAAAACATGATTTTTTCTTGAAAAATATCTCAACTTTGAAGTGACACAGCGTGGCCAAAACTGAGTCTTACCCCTAAATATTTTGTTTTTATGTTATTGATGCAATTACCTGTCGATTGATACCAATATTGTTAGGTTTCGAGTCACAAAAAAATTTTGATTTTTGTCCATTGGCCGTGTGTGACGTGACGAAAAAAAGGTTGAGAATCACTGAGATTTTTCACTTTAAGTTTCATGATGTAATTTTAAAATTAACATACCTTTGCAGAGAAATATTGCAGATTACTATTTGATAGCTCAATTTGAAGCCAAAAAATAGTTTCAAATGATTCTGATAATAGAAATTCACAGACAAATTTTGTGTATCCTGCATATAACATCCAAAATAGCCAAAAATCGTGTTTTTCCACTTTTTCAACTATTTAGGTTAAGATATTTCCGACAAAAAAGAAGTATCAATATCGGTCTAATTGTGTTTTGAAGAAAAAAACTAGGGCTATTAGCTGTCATACCAGATTTTACGCCTTAAAACTTTCTTGTCTTGTTTATAACTTCAAAAATTGTAAAAAATGGTGTCCTTTAACATTTTATGTAAGGATATCACAAAACCCAGACGTAATATAGCAATTCTATGACCGGAATCAGATTGGTTTTTGTTTGTGTTTTTCTTAAATACGAAAAAACCGATTTTTTTTTTTAGAAAACTTAAAAAATAGTTTAAAATTCAAAATCTCCTGAATGGAATCAGCTAGGATTTTTTGGTTTGCAGTTTTTAAATTTAAAGACATGCAGACAATTTTCTGCATTCTCAGTTTTTTATCTTTTTCTTCCAACTTAAAGTAAAAATGCAATATCTTCTTTAGACGATCAGGTACGAAACTTTTATTTACAGTCATTAATTTGTGTTTTTATATAGAATAATTCTGCATACGCCGTTGCAGTAAAACTGTATCTTCTCTTCTTATACGAGATAAAATTGTATGTACTTATGTATGTTTGGAACGGGCAAAACTTTTTCTCGAAAACGGCCACAGCGATTTTAATGAAACTTCGAATAATGTTACATATTAACATACAATGAAGAACGAAATAGGTTTGAACTTTGTAAGTGCGCACCAGTGGGCGTGGCATTGCATTAAATTTTAAATTTGATATGATCATAACTCGCAAACCGTACAAGGTATTGAAATGAAATTTGGTGAGCGAGTACGGCTTAATAATACCTTGTAACAGACAAAAAGTGGGCGGGATCGAAAAAGTACCACGCCCACTTTTTAGCCCTTGAAAACTTTGATTCAATATTACTCGAAAACGACTCCAACAATTTTGATGAAAATTTAGGAGATGTTACCTCTGCAAACAGGTATTAATATGTAATATTCCGTTATATTGGAAAAACTCGTTGAAGGGCGTGCCACCGCCCACAAAAATATAATACGGTATAAAAAGAAAACTAATAAAGTAAAGATTCTAAAATTAAATGTGGGGAGCTTACTTGCTATAGAGCATCTCTGATCTGAAAGTGGGCAAAATATCACCGTTGCGCGTGGAACCTCCCATACAAGCAAAATACGTTAATTGTTATTTCTCGAAAATGTTACAAGGCATTTTAATGAAATTTGATACGTAGGTACTGCTCAATAATACCTTGAAAATTTTGATTCAATATTACTCGAAAACGACTCCGACAAACAAGTGTTAATATGTAATATGCCGTTATATTGGGAAAACACGCTGAAGGGCGTGGCACCGCCCACAAAAATATAGTGCGCTATAAAAATAAAACTACTAAAGCAATCTTTCTGAATTTAACTGTAGGGAGTCTACTTGCTATAAGATACCTACAACCTGAAAGTAGGCAAAATATCGAAAGTGCGCGTGGAACATCCCATGCAAGTAAAACACATTAAATGATATTCCTCGCAAATGATACAACATATTTTGATGAAATTTGGTATGCGGATCTGGATCAAGAGTGTCTAAAGCGTTACAAAAAAAAAAGCTTTGTTTAATAATTGCCACGCCCACTTTTTTATCAAAATAAAAATTTTGGTTAATAACTCAGGCACAAAAAAAAAATGAAATGAACTGTTTAATTCTTAAATGCAGTCTTATGTACTTTTTGACGCTAAATCCGTCTTCATTGACATAACTGTCATTATACCTGCAGGATTTTGAAATTTCCTTACTTGAAGTTGAAGAAAACTGAACACAGCGTAAAGCGTAGCTACAAGAAAAGGTGGAATTCTTTTTTATTAATAGCATCAAATAGTTACACTCTTCCTTATCCAAATATCCTTCGGGATTTTTCCAATAGGATTCTTATTTTCCGAGTTATGATCCCTTGAAGATAAGATATTTCAGCCGCCATACAAGAGACGAAATATTTTGGGTGCGTGGCATATCCCATTTATTTATTTTAGGGCATTCTATTTCACCAAACAAGATTAGAGTTTTTGATATTTTCTATACCATTCGATGCTTTCCGAGTTTTTTTATTAGTATTCTCATCGGTTTTTTTATTATTTTAAAAGCATGACCATTACACAGAAGAAAAAAACTGACGATAAAATTAACTATAAATTTTGTAATCTATAGTTTTTCAAATTTGCTATAGGAAACAAAAACAACAATTCAAAATTTCGGAATCAGCTTTACTTTTCTACAGTTGAATTCAACTGTACATTTTGTGTTCCATAAATTTTTTTTTCATATGAATAACATTTTGAATTGAGTTTTTAACAGGTTTATAAAATTTTCACATTGTTTAAGAATAAATAAACATAAGTTTGCTAGAGTTGTACTGATAATTTGAAATGGTGTAGCCGTAGAAGTTGTTTGCTACAATTTCTACGACTTTTTGGAAACGGCTAGTTACAGCCCTTCTGGGGTGCTAACTATTAAACCGTTCCAAAACAGTTTTAACTGTTTGGAACAGTTTATATTGTTAGCTGACCTTTTAAGAAGGTTATTTTTACTGTAACTGCATTTGATAGCTTCTAAACCGAGTAAACTGTAAATTTACAGAGTTCTACGGTCAAAATACAAAAACTCCTGGTTGGGGCAATTTCTATCGAAAATCTAGGTTAAATTAACTGTTTTCACAGTACCTAAACATTTTAACAGCAACTGTACAGTACTATTTTTACAGTAATTTTACTGGACTCCACAGTCAATTTAACCTTTACTGCGGGTTGGTGCAATTTCTATCGTTGAAATCGGTTGGATTGACCGATATTTTTTTTTCTGTATAGAACTGATAAGATACAAGTTTCATAACAAAAAATAGCTATGAATAAAATCATCGACTAAAATAATAAGATTAGATTGTTGACCGAGCAGGGATCGGTCTCCAGGTACTTTTGGTTAAGGCTCGAAGTGTTTAGTGTCGAGAAATACAAAACAAGTTACAGCAGTGTAAGTTAATACGGAAACATTCTGCTCCTAATTTGATGGCAAAGTTCAAAGAACTCGCATTACCTGTGTTTCGTTATAGGCTTGGATCTGGAAAAATAAGCCTGTGTACTGAAACAATAGCAACGCATCTCAAGTGTAAAATGCAAATCAAACTAGTAAGAAGTTTGTATTAATTTTAAATATTAAAAACGGGAGCTTCCATTCGAAACAACAAGGTTGTTTTATAAACGATTTCATCTGATTAGGTGGCTACTCAAAAGCCTTGTGACGCTAAAATTCGCCAAAATTTACCCCTCTCTGTCAACCAGATCCGTTTCAAAATAAACTAGTTGTCATGATTTGAAAAACCAAAATGCTATATGGCACCGCTAAGCACTGGCTAGAAATTTTTTTCTGAGTGCCGTATGGCATTGCTGGGCATTACCTAGCACGAAAGTTATTGTTTCTCTGTGTGCCATACGGCACCGCTGGACATAAGCCAACAATACATTGTGTACATAAATTGGTGCTAACTCTCATCACAACACAATTTGTATAGTATAAAATCTACATGTTGGGTTTTTATTTTTGACTTTTAGAGAATAATTTTTAATAAAAGAGCCATTTGAATGATTTATTGCATTTGCTAACAAGAGTTTCGCCTTGCATTCGAACATTCTATCACTTTTCTCCTCAATTATGCTATAATCTAAGTTTATAGTTTTCTTTTGACTAGTTAGTGATAAACAATATATAATTTAATTGTTTGATGTACATATAGAGACATTTTTTTTTTACTAAAAACAGTAAAATTTTCCTGTTACATATAAAAGGACAAATGTATATGAATGCCCAGCGGTGCCATATGGCACCCAGTCATTAAGCCGTTCCTTACCAAGAATTAGTAAAATATTTTTTTTATAAACGTAGCTTAAGTGCAGGAGGCTAAGGCTAACTCCTGAAAATTTTAGCATCATATCTACTGTGGTTCTCGTTGGGCATTAATGGGTTAAGGTGCTCTGCGTTTCCATATTGTACACCAAATCGGAATTACGTTTCAGCAAATCGGATTTTATTTATTGCAGTATAATTACGATTCCATTTTATTTTTTGAAACGCAGAGAACCTTAAAATTGATTCCATTCCGATTCCGAACGAAATCGGAATTGTGAACATGCCAGTTTGTATCAAAAAATAAAATAATTTTTGCTGCGTGGCTGAAAATGGGTCAATGTTGAAGAGTAACTGGAATATGGAAGTTTGGTGAGCTTGCATTGTTTGTTATGTATGAATTATCATTCCAAGGAGGAACATATCGACGGCTTATATTCAATACCCTCTATCTACAATTTTCACGAAAATTAGTTTTTGATGGTAAAACCTTCATTGAGACAAATGGCATCTATGATATTAATTCCAAACGAAAAATTTGCTTCCAGAGCTACTTTTTTCCATTTAAAGAAATTCACTATCTACAGCAATCGATTTTGTGAAATGCAATATCCTCTATCTACATATGAAAAATGAAAGATTTTTCACTTTATTATATTTATTGGGTGGCCGTTAAATACAAGGTCATGACAAACGGTCGTCAATCGGCTCCAAATGGCGAAAATAAATTTTCTTGATTTTTTCAGTTTTGTATGTTGAACCTTGATAGCCCTGCTGAGTCGTGATTGGCCCTTCTGTAAACAAACAGATAAGGCTAGACGCATGAAATTTGGTACAGATGAAAACAATATTGGCAGGCTATCTGGGATCAAAAATGGGCGTGATCGGTTAAACTTGATTTGAAAATTAATACAGTTGAGGAGTGTCCGCACCAAAGGGCCTAGGTACCATTTCGAGGCAAAAGTTGTGTCATAATATGAATCGGGTGACATTTTGTTAGAAATGATAATAATTGTTTTCTGTTTTCACAAAAAATTTACTCAATGGCGTGGAATTGATGGCATTATGTTAAAAAAATTATACCGGTCAAATAACTGATTATTATAGCACATAACTTAGGCCCTTTGGTACGGCCACTCCTCAATTGTATATACGAGTCATAAGAAACTGGGTATTAGAGCGGTATCCAGACGGACTTGTGAATGCAAAAGATGAGTACTGAAATCTGAGCTCAGATTTGTATATAAAGTACCCCAAGTTACTAGAAAGTCCCTTCTCTCCGCCCAAGCCTACCATAGTCTTGCGCCCTATGGTGGACTGGGATTAGTGGTGAGCAAACCAAGACCAAGATCATAGCAGTCTTGGTCTTGGTCTTGTTCTTGCATATTGTGTCTTGGTCATTAAGTCTTGGTCTCAAAGATGCCAAATTTCGAATTGAGATATGATTTTATGCTTGAAACGGGCGTGACACACCTATTAACTATAAATTCGAAAGACTTAAAAGCAGTCTTGGTCTTGATGATAATCCTGAGCAAAACCAAGACCACAGAAGTCTTGGTCTAGCAATGATGTCAGCGTCTAATACCGAGAACAAGACCAAGAATCAAGACCAAGACTAACTTTGCTCATCACTAACTGGGATTTCCTTATTACGCATCTAAACTAGGATTTTTTCTATCATGTAAAAATTCTGAGTTATTTTTTCTTAGAAGTCAAAAAATCACTGTTTTGAGGCCTACTTAAAGCTATATAGCAAGCTATAAGCAAGGATAACTCAGGATCCTTACATGATAGAAAAAAAACCAAGTTTAGATTCATAATAAGCAGATCAAAATTCAAAATAAATGGCTATAAAAAATAAGGACCTATAATAGTCTGAGCTCAGGTTTCGGTTCTCATATTTTGCAATCTCAAGTCCGCCAGGCGCCTAACCTATTTTGAGTTTTCTTTTGCTAAAAAACCATCTATAAATAAACAATTCATAAAAAAATTGGTTTTTATTATTGTGCAATAGGCTCTATCTGCTTGTTTGAACACGCATTTTATACTATATTTGAATTGCAATATCCTCTATCTGCCATAATAAGGCGAATAACCAAGGTTTTTTTTAATTTTTTTATTTGAGGGATCTAGTGGCTCTTTTTAATTAATATCGTAGTACTTCGTTTGATTAACAATATAAAAAATAGCGAATAAAACAGTTTTTTTGCTCTCCTGAAAAATTGTGTTTTTGTAGATAGAGTGTATTGAATATAAGCCGTCGATATAGTTTTTAGATAAATGAGAAAGATATTTTCAAGGATACCGAACTTAATTTTCTTGAATTTTCGATCTAAATCTAACTTTTCATGTCAAAACATTGCCATATGAATATAAGTACGTTAGAGAGGATCAATTTGTTCCGTACCAAATTTTTTCACTTGCTTTCGAAGTATCAACGCCTTGGCCAATTTTTTGAAAAAGTCATCTGGTTCAAAAGTTTTTTGAATGAAAACATATAAAAATTTATACAAAATATATCAAAAATTTCATCTTTTTAAAAAAAAAACAGATGAGAACTGTTGGGTGAAAAAATATTTAAGACAAACTAAAAACTGAACTAAAATTTTTTTTTTTTTGGAATGAGTTCCAGTGTAGCATTTTCGTTTAGTAGAAAAAAAATGCAATGCAATTGAAAATTTGAATTTTTTACCTAAAAATACGTTTATTCTATAAATAATTCTTAATGACCTAACTTTTTTTTTTACTTACCAATTGAGGGTATTTTGTCTTTTTTCCCAGTTTTCTGTAATTTTATCCAAAACTGTACAAGATATGCCATAATATTCGACGAGAAAATAATCATTGGAGCATGCTGAAGTCATGTTTGGAAGATATCATAAGCGAGAAATAAGATTTCATATAAAAATTTTAATTTTTAACCCAAAAATACGTTTTCTCTATAATAAGTACTTGATTTTTCGAACTTTGAACCGTTATAGTGCCGCTTAACGACCCAACTTCGAAAAATCCATTGGCAGTTTTTTTCTACTAATTAATGGTAATCGAAAGTGCTACACTCGAATTTACACAAAAATAATATTTCTTTTTTTTTAAGTTTGTCTTAAATATTTTCTAACCCAACTGTTCTCATCTGCTTTCATTCAAAATTTCATAACTTTGGAATGGCTAGCTGTATCTTGAAGGACAGACCTGCATTGAAAAGACCTTTTTATGATCTGCAAAAAAATTCAAAAGTAGCGATTTTTTTCTTATAGGAAGAGTTGATATCTAATACACTTTGTATGAAATTTTTATCTGCCTTCATTCAAAAGGTCATAACTTTGAAATGACTAGCCGTATGGACTCTCGTTAGAAAGGTCTTTTTATGCGCTATGAAAATTTTTTTTTTTTTTTAATATGAAATTTTTGATACATTTCGTATAAAATTTTTATATTTTTTCATTCGAAAGGCTATATTTGGCTCCATAAATGAATTATAAATGAATAGCATTATCAAAACCAGTGATTTTCGCTCTAAAAACTGGAACTTTCCATTTTGATGAAAATCATGAAGCCAGAACAATACTATTCTCCTAACAGAAGGGAGTTTGTGGTAACGCTATGGTCCTTGTCGGTCTATGTGAGGTTTTTGCTCACCGCAGCTGCCGATACCCTAACCTAACCTAACTAACCATTCAAAAGGTCATAACTTTTAAACCAGATAACTTTTTCCGAAAAATTAGCAAGACATTGATACTGCGCAACATTGATACTGCGCAACAACACCTTTCCAACGGTATTATAGCAATACAATACATTGTTCAGTTATAAATTTTCAAAGACAATAGCGAAAAAAACTCAAAACTTCAAACGATTTTTGGCAAACTCGAAATTCACCGCAGATATATGGTCCTGAGGAATCCGAAACTGAATGAAATCAAGTGGACAAAAAAAAACTGATCCTCTCTAATATACATACATATATATAAGCCATATTTCATAAATGCATATTCAATTATGCTGAAAACACAAACCAATGTCATAGTTTTGTGTTTTTCTTACAATAATGAATAGATTGATTTCAACTGCACATATTGTTCTATTAAAATTCAGACAAATTAAATTAGATCCTTAAACATTTTCATGCTAAATTACTTAAGTTTATGCAAGAGCTCTTACCTCAGGCACTTGTCTCAGTTGCCGATGGCTGCTTATTAACATGTAAATCTGATAATGCAAGCACATGGTAACCCTTTTGCCATAAGCATAAGGCTACATTGCTCGACATACTCATAATGCACACTGTACTAAGGTCCTGGCAGGATTCACTAGTAAGTATGCTTAATATTGCATGCTGCATCATTTCTATTTTTTCTGAAGGTCAATAACGAGACATTGTGTCCTCTCGTATAGAGGACAACAGCCAGAAGTGGTTTTGTCTGATGCCAGCAAAATGCGATGCCATGCGATGTAAATTAGGATAAATTGTTGCTGTTTATTTGTATTTACTTATATAACATGGACATATACATACGTACATACATACATACTTACATACATTCATAGTTCTTGTATGCTGTTGCCAATTTTGTTGTTACAATATTATGGATACATAGGTCAACTGTTGAGTGGTTCGGTCTTTGTTTTTGTGTGAAAATAAATACATAAGTACTTACTTATCCATATATGTATGTATGTACTTAGATAAAGTATGGAAATCATCTTAAAATATTTAAACTTTGGCTTCAAATCTTATTCTTTTCTTTTCTATTCGAAAGCACTTTAAAATTATTTGTATAAATTACGATCTGCTTTCAGTGAAAAGATTGATTCCTTATGCAAACATTTATAAAAATTTAAATATTTTGAACAATTTGTTTACTTTGTATTTGTTTGCTTGGAAGGACAACTGAAAAACTTTTGTAAATATCATAAAGGGCCATCCTTAAATAACTCGGAAAATTTGTGCCCTATTTTGCTTGAAATTATAACTAAATTAAATTATTTAGGCTTACAATATTAAGAAAAACACTCAAATTGAACCGAAATCATCTCCAAAATGTTAGGATCATTTGCTCAACTGAACAAAACAAGGTCATCCACCAAAATCAAAATGCGCAGTTTTGTCTCGAATGTGAAATCAGTTTTGTTGTGTGGGAGCTAATGAAAAACATAAAAGTAAACATCAGCATGTGGTGGCTTCGCATATATGTACTATTCGGAAACCACACAGCAAAGTTCAGCGCCAACCACTCTAGTAAAATCCTTGCTGAAAAGTGCTGAGAGATAAAAGTCGTCGCAAAGTATTACATGTTAGCCCTTTGCTTCCTCTAGGTCCTAGAGTCTAGGAGTAACTGGAGACATTTTATCGAAAAGTACAATATTGAAACTATCTTTTTAATGGCTCCATCCTGACCACCCATAAAATTGGCACAGATTGCAAAGTCCAGAGTACAGTAGCATTTTTCTTACATTAGATACCTATGTGATCAAAATTTCATGAAGCTATGCAAGCCTAAAGTAAGATTTTATTCATCCATTTATACTTATTTATGTTAAAGATAATGATCGTGATCTGATTATATCTTGTAGAAAAGCTCAACTTAAAATAAAAAAAATTAAATCATATAAAATTTTTTATATATCAAAGTTTGAAATTTTCAGATCAATAATTCTTCTTAGGGCTAGTTTACATAGACATTCATAATCAAAATAATCATGAATTTTTTTGCTTCATGATTGAAACTATATTTTGTTCACATTCATGTGATTTTAGACTGCTAGTACTATTTTACTACTTTTTTAATGCTATTTATTTTAATACTTATTTGTATTATTTTTTCATGCGACAAGTTTGTGTCAAACTGTGAGTTAATTTTGTTTGGTCTCTCAAATTTTGTTGGTACTGATTCAAAGATTGCTATCAACCACTTATTTCATCCATCCATATTTTACTCCCAAAAGGAACAAATTGTGTAACATTTTACAACACAACTCTGTTTGATTTCGTGAAGTGGCATCGTTTGCTCATTCATTTCATGATTGAAATAATCACCAATCATATGATTATTTTGATTATGAATGTCTATGTAAACTAGGCTTAGTTCTGAAAGAACTTGTGACGCGGTCTAAAATAATCTTACTTCAGACCCTATTGCGTGTGACAACTTATCTTGCAGTTTGGTTGCCATCTGCAAAATCATATTGCCGATGTTATCGAAGTAATCAGTTGGTTCTATGGTTGCCACCAATTAAAGAAACCGCTCAAGTTTCCTTTTGGAATAAAGGCCTTAAATTGCAAGGGGGCAACATTTTTACTGGATAAGGGACAAAATTTTTAAGCAAATGAAACCAAAATATCACATATAGGTACCTACGTTAAAAATTTTAGAAAGTTATAGCATTATGAACTTTGGACTTAAAAAAGATAATTGGGCATAAAGTTAGAAAATGTTCGGGTTAAGTTCGTTACGCCTGACGGACTTGAGTGTGCAAAATATGAGTACCGAAATCTGGACTCAGATTCTTATAGTAACTAAAAAGTGGATGTTTCCAGGATCTGCAGTGGTCCATTTTTGTACACCTACTTCCCATCTAGGCCCATCATCGTTTTACTTTCATGTTTTTTATAGCCGTTTCTGATGAACTGGGATCTTGCTATTACGGATCTGAACTTGGTTTTTTCTATTATGTCAGGATCCAGGGCTATCTTTGCTTAAAAGTGCAGAAATCACTGTTTAAAGGTCTGCTTAAAGCTACACAAGGTTAACTTAATTTTTGGTAATGGATTTGGGTAGCCAAAACTATTCTCAACAAGCAACACTTCTATCAATTTTCGGTTGGGTTACTACTTTACGAGTTATAAGCCATTACAAAAAAAGTGTTTTTCAACTCGTTACAAAGGATTAATGACGCTTTCCAGCTCAAATTTTACGAAATTTGCAATTGGGTTCACAAATTTTTATAAAAATTCACAGAACTGTTCTAAGCGCTCAGTGTGGAGACTTCTCATTATTAGTTTTGGGGAAAACATTTTTTTTTACAAATTCTGGGCATGGAACTTAAGAGTGTCAAAGTAGTGTTTTGTGAAAAATCGATGCAATTTTTTTTGAAAGTTCCGCCATTCTGTCAAAAATAAATGTTTTTAATTTTTGTTTTCGGATTCTTGTAGTATTTTAAATGTTATTCTGATTTCCAATTTTAAATTTGGAAAATTTTTAAAATTTACAAAATGGCGGCCATCTTTTTAAAAATCTTAAATTAAAAATATTGATTTTCTCAAAATAATATTTTTTTATTTTTTTTTTTACAGTAAGGTGGATGAAAACATTTGTTATTTGTATCTGAGTTCAGGCAAGTGGTCTAAGTTCAGTTTGGGTCTTTTCTAAAACGGGCCGGTCTAAAAAATGAGATGCACGAAATTTATGACAGTTTAAAAAAAAAAAAAAAAAAAAAAAAATAGGAGGCTGAGTACCTAAGCAAATAATCTTATTAAGCGCTGTTTGTTGAAGCAACTACCACTAAAAACAAAAATTAGATCTTTAAGTTTTCAGAAGACTGAGACCAGATGGATTTCTACATTAAAATGCTATGGATTTGTATTCTAAGTATAATTGTAATAAAAATCTCCTAAGAAATATATTTAAAACGAAAATTCTTGTCTTCTGAGGATTTGACTGGCCGCAACACAATTTGACACACAAAACTCGGCGTAACGTTTATACTATCCATGATCCGAGTCAAATGAAAACAATTCTATGATAACTTTACTTCGTTCATCCGCGTTAATAAAGCTGCAACGTGATAGATACCTACTCAAATTCATCAAGATTTTTAAACGTTTTGAAATGCCAGAATTCTGAGGTAATAGTCGTGTGACAAAGTTCAGTAACGAATTTTTTAATAAAATTGAATACCAATCTAAAAATTTGACAGTTACATTGAAAAACTATTGAATGTCCTTTTCATTTTTAGTACAAAGTGTACGTATGCAGAGTCGAAATTTAGTTTAATTTAGCATTAAAGCTTTAAATTCGGAAGAAATACATGGCAGATGACTGAGAATTTGAGCTTCAAATGACAGTTTTTGGTTGAAATATCTGAGTTCGAGCTAATTTTCATTGTCATACTAGAAACAATTAACCTTATTAGTTTTGCCCACAAATCAATGAAATATTGTTACAAAAAATATGTACTAAATAGCATAAAAAGTACTAAAACTGTCTAAAAAGTACTAAAATTTAATACATTTGTGGTCAAATTTTGGCCATTGCACTAAAGGTCAAAAGGCGCACTTTTTTGACCAAAATTCAATTTAATTCAATTTTTACAAGTATTGCTGTTGAGTTTTTGTTGATGCAGTGTAACGGAGAATACTTCAATACAAACAAAAGTGTTTTTTGTTTTGGGAAAAAGTAATTTTCCGTTCCTCATCGATGTTGCATTTGCATTTTAATGCGATAAAGCAAAAAAGTCGTGATTTTAACTCCTTTTTTCAATTAATAAAAAGTTATCAAAATAATTTATTTTTTTCTAACATAAAAATGATTAAAATTGATGATGTTATTTATAACGCAATTTAGGTCAAAACATGTTGGAATTCAATTTCAACAACTGTATACAAAACACTTTGTTTTTTGTATCATAGATAACTGTTTTTTATATCTCACAACTTTCATTTTTATAAAATTATTTTCTTCACTTCGTTCATTAATTTCATTCAATATAGAACTTTATTTAAAATATCCATTTAGTTTTATTCAACTCTGCCAATAGGTTATGGGCCCAGTATCCGGAATGAGCCACAGTGATTTAAGAACAGCTTTTGAAAAGCTAAATCGAGCTAACTATACCATTTGGAGCAAGAAGGCTGAATGTGTATTAATTAAAGAGGACACTTGGTGTACAATTCGTGATGAATGTCCAGCACAACCTGATGAAAAATGGATAAGAAAGGACGAAGGCGCAAAAGCATCAATATATTTAATGATAGAGGACGATCTATTTTATATTATCGAAGATGCAAAGAGTGCAAGACAAGCTTGGGCTTGCATTATTCTTTCAGCGAATGTGTTTTTATTATGAAGAAGGTTTGTCAAATGCAATTGACTGAGGATGGAGATATGGAAATACATATCAACAAAATTAAACAGGAGTTGAAGAAACTTTCAGCGATGGGAGAAAAATTGAGTGAAAAGTGGGAAGTTGCCATGATTCTCAGAAGCTTACCTGAGTCATATGATGTATTAGTGACCACACTTGAGGCAAGAAGTGACGGGGCTCCTTCTTTGAATGTCGTGAAGTCAAAATTGCTCGAAGAACATAAGAAAAGAACACAGAAAACATTATTCAACAACGATACAACAGCATTTCGAGTTAATTATCCACAACAAAACTCCTATGATATGTTTCAAGTTATTTCGAAGAAAGTTTGTTTTCATTGTCAGAAACCTGGACATTTTCGTAAAGATTGCAGATCTTATCAAGAATATTTAAAAAGAAAATCTAAGTCAAATGCGGTTATTGCTGAAAAATGGTCAGATGCTAATGACGACAAGTGTTTCTGGTCTGGAAATGTCAATAAAAGTATGAATTGGTACGTAGATTCAGGAGCAACGAGCCACATTTCAAACCAAAGAAGTTTTTTTGTTACAATGAGTGCAACTGAATATGATTCAGTTTTTGTTGCAAATGGCAATGAACTTAAAGTGCAAGGTAAAGGTAATGGCAAGCTACAAGTTAAAAATTATGCTGGTTAAATTGAATCCGTTACAGTTAAAGATGTGCTTTATGTGCCTAACATTCAAAGCAATTTGTTATCTGTTCAAAAATTGACTGAAAAAGGATTAATTGTAATATTTAAAGGAACGAAGTGCGAAATCATTGATAACGGGCAAGTAGTTGCAACTGCTAACCTGCAGAATAATTTATACAAGTTGAATATTGTAGAGATTTTGAAGAAAAGAGAATATGCACATTCTGTTTATAATTCGACTTGTATTCACGGTTGGCATAGGCGTTTCGGACATCGAGAATTAAATATAATCAAGAAAATGATGGAAGAAAACAACATGGAAGGTATGTTAAAGAGTTGTAATTGTAGCAATGTTTGTGAAGTATGTGTAAAAGGCAAGTTGTCGCGTAAACCATTTCAAGAAGTATCATCTCAGCAATCTAGATCGGCACTTGACTTAATACATAGTGACATTTGTGGTCCTATGGATACTGAAACTCCTTCAGGATTCAGATATTTTTTAACATTAATTGATGATTTCAGCAAATACATCAAAGTTTACCTTTTAAAAAGGAAATCAGACTTGTATAGCAAAATTAAAGAGTTTATGGAAATGGTGCATACCAAATTTGGCAAATATCCAAAAATCTTGAGATCAGATAGAGGAACCGAGTATACTAGTCAAGTGTTAAGAGAATATTTAAAGGATCGTGGTATTCAGCAGCAATTTACAGCTCCATATACTCCGCAGCAGAATGGAGTATCTGAACGAAGAAATAGATATTTAACTGAAATGACACGGTGTATGTTAATAGACGCCACACTCAGCAAATGTTTCTGGGGAGAAGCAGTTATAACAGCAAGTTATATTCAAAACCATTTACCCTCGCGATCAACAGGTAAAATACCTTCAGAAATTTGGGATGGACAGAAACCAAAATTATTTAATTTTGAGATTTTTGGCTCAATAGCGATGGTGTTTATTCCAAAACAACACAGAAAGAAGCTTGACGACAAGGCTGATCGCTTAGTATTTGTCGGTTATTCAGAAGAATCGAAAGCTCTACGATTTTTAAATCCCATAACAAAGAAAATTGTCATCAGCAGAGACTACAAGTTTATTGAAACAAAAGAAAATACCTCAAAAATTGCAAAAGAAGACAAAAACATATATACAAATTTTATTCCTACTATCAAAATAATGGAAGAAAAAGAAATTATGGAAGGTGATACTGAAGTAGTTGAAACAAATAGAATCATGGAAGAAAGAAATGGTGCGGCATGCACAGATGTTACCGAAGCAATCGAAAGTGATGACGAAATGGATGATTTTCATGAATGCACTACTATTGCAGATGTCGAGTGTGAACCAGAGGAAGTTCAAAAACCAAGAAGGTCACAACGAGTTAATAAAGGAGTTAATCCACAAAGGTATGAAGCAAACTTAATTTCACAACAAGACGAACCAAGAACATATAATGAAGATTTGAAGCGGCATGATAAAAATTTTTGGTTTGATGCTATGGCTGCATTGAAAGTTAATGACACTTGGGATTTGGTAAAATTGCCCAAAGATCGTAAGCCTATTGGGTGTAAATGGGTTTTTAAATTAAAAACTGATGCAAATTGTGAGATTTTAAAATATAAAGCACGATTAGTTGCTCAAGGATTTAGCCAAAAATTTGGAATTGATTATGAAGAAGTATTCGCACCAGTAGTACGGCAAACAACATTAAGAACACTTTTAACGATTGCTGGGGAAAGAAACATGATAGTAAAACATTTTGACGTTAAAACAGCTTTTCTTTATGGAAATTTAAGAGAAGATATATACATGAAGCAACCTCCAGTGGAGTGACAAGCTATTTTCAGTTTTATTGGATGCTGGTTTTCAAATGGGCTGTGCTGATACATGTTTGTTAAAACAAAGAAAAAATGGTGAGTGTTTCTATGTACTATTTTACGTAGATGATATATTAGTAGCAGCAAATAATCTTGAAAATCACATATATGTTAAGGAAATATTAAGAAAAAATTTTGAGATATCCGATCTTGGTGAAGTCAATTTTTATTTAGGCATAAAAATTGAGAGGGATAATAGATATTTTAAAATAAGTCCTGAAAACTACATTAAAAAGATTGTAAATGACGCTGGATTGCAAGATGCTAAATATTCAAAAATTCCATTAGATGTTGGTTATTTGAAAAATAACTCTGATTCAAATAAATATCTAGAAAATAATATCTTACATCATCATCTTATTGGGAGTCTACTTTATTTAAGTATCAACACCAGACCAGATATTACAGCGACTGTATCAATTTTGAGCAGAAAAGTGTGTAAGCCTACTAATGAAGATTGTACAGAGTTAAAAAGGATGATAAAATATTTAAATGGAACTAAGTCATTAAGATTACATCTTCAAACAAGCAATAAAAAAACACTCTATGGCTACTCAGACGCTGATTGGGCACAATGCCGAATAGACAGAAAGTCCAATAGTGGCTATATTTTTAAATACAATGGTTTGTTTGGTGTTGCAAAAAGCAGGATTGTGTATCGTTGTCATCAACAGAAGCCGAATAAATTGCATTGGCAGATGCATCTCAAGAATTAATTTGGCTTAACAAGTTATTGCATGATTTTGAAATTGAAATTAATGCACCAACAATTTTATATGAAGACAATCAAAGTTGCATCAAATTAGTGTCATCAGACAAATTTAGCAGAAAAACAAAACATATTGAAACTAAATACCACTTCATAAAAGATTTAAAAACAAAAGGAGTTATAAATTTATTGTATTGCCCAACTGAAAGAATGGAAGCTGATATCCTAACAAAACCTCTACAAGCTTCAAGAGTTGTCCAATTTAGAGAATTAATCGGTTTAAGAAATTGAGAAGGGATGTTGGAATTCAATTTCAACAACCGTATACAAAACACTTTGTTTTTTGTATCATAGATAACTGTTTTTTATATCTCACAACTTTTATTTTTATAAAATTATTTTCTTCACTTCGTTCATTAATTTCATTCAATATAGAACTTTATTTATAATATCCATTTAGTTTTATTCAACTCTGCCAATAAAACATTAAAATATATTTTGGTTTTTTGTGGAAAAATCTAAAATTCAAATTAGACCCCTGACTTTTAATATTTTTTTTTAAATTTTGAACTTCATGTAAGCTTTTAAAATTTTGTTGGAATTTGTTAGTCCTAAAAAACCCGAAACCAGTAAGGCGCTGCTATTGTTAATGTTATTTAGAAATATATACGCCCGATTTTGCCCGTTTTTTTTTTTTATGAACTTTTTTGTCAGGTAACTTTTCTTCCGTAATTCCGATTTATTCGAAATCTGGTTGCAAAAGACAGACAAAAAAGAAAACGAAGAAGCTGTTTTTCAATTTCTTATGAGAAAATACTGAAGATACTACTAGTCCAAGTAACTTGGGTAAAAGTGCGTATAATTTTTGCATTAGGTTTTTGGAAAAATAGAGATATTTGTGGTTAATATGCGAAAATTTAGTACTTTTTTTACTTTTGAAGTTAGTTGTAGACTGCTCAAATTTTTTTTTTACTTTTTTTGCATAATTCATTACTGAGTACCATTTTTTACCTTCAAAACGAGGTCTTAGAATGTTTCATATAATTATTTCTTCAAAAGTTATTAAAGATTCAAGATGATATCATGCAATCGAAAGTCGTGTCATTTTACCCGTTTTATGGGATTTCAAGATGACATCTTAAATCAGCCATATCTTTTAAAGGGCTCATTTTGAAGAAACAAAACAGAACTACGAGATGCACTTGGAAAAAAAAATAATATTGTAAAAATTTTGTTCTTTTAGTCTAAAGTCAACATAAAAACTTCATTTGAAGTTGGTCACAATGATAATATGGACGTTATGAATTTTGGCCAAAAAAATGTCCTTTTTGACCTATAGTGCATTGGGCGATTCTAGTTTCAGAAATTATACGAGATATTTTGTTGAAAATTGGTAGATGGACGGCGAACATAAATACCATATACAGAGCGAAAAGTAGAAGAAATCAGATAAGTGTCACGCCCACTTTTGACCGTGTTAAATTATCCAATTTAAAACACAGAAAAATATCACCAAATATAACAGAATAATAAGAAAAAATAGAGATATCAACCCTTGATATCTAGTATTTTACAAAACGGCACCCTCAAATAGTGATGGCAGAGAATCGTGCTGTTAAAATATGAAATTCAAAATCCCAATGAAATGACAAAGCCTAATGCGAAAGCTCTATGAAAGCTTTTCTGTTATAACGCTGTTATCATAATGCAAAGTAAACAGCACTGCAACAAAGTTCTGCTAAGTTAATTCAAACAGCTGTTTTTGACATTCACCAGTTTGACAACTTATTTGCGAAATGTCAAAATTTTCGCATTTCCACGGGGTTGGTTTACAAAGCATTTTGTTAGTAAGGTGAAATAGTTTTAAATCACAATTTTTTATATAGAAAATAAGACAAAAATAATGTCCAACATCGTCCAATACATCATAGTTCGCAGTGATTTACGAACTGCGCTGAATTGGCCACTTGGAGCACTGATTGCTCAATGCTGTCATGCCACCGCAGCTGTAATGTATCAGTTTGCTGAAGACGTGGAAACTATTGAATATCTGAAGGATCTGGATAATATGCACAAAGTTGTGCTGGAGGTATGTTAAGCTATGAATTGAACATAAGGTGTGGCAATAATATTTAACCTGTGTTTCTTTCTAATTTAGTCCAAGGATGAAGCAAGTCTCATTAAATTAGGCGAGAAGTTGAAAGAAAACGAAATAAAACATAAAATGTGGATCGAACAGCCTGAAAATATTCCTACCTGCATTGCCATAAAACCCTATAAAAAAGACGATGTGCACAAATTCGTAAAACATCTGAAATTATTAAAATAATTAAGTTCACAGTGTCAATAAGTAAGATAGTCTGATTTAAAGATTTTGCATTTTATTTTTCAAAGTTTTCGAATAAAACATGGAATTTTTGTTGTAAATACTCGTACAATTATGTACAATTATGCAGTAAATATACCAAGTAAAACTTACTATTAGTTTTAGGAGGTAGAAATATTTACTTTCTAAGAAACAGTTATTTAAACTTTAACATATTGGAGGTTATCGTAAATAAATATTCCCGGGGAATTTTGCCGCACAATGGGAGATTGTGGCCATAAATAGGTTAAATTTGAAAGTGCTATGGATTTAAAAAATTTTTACGTAAATCGTCAGATAATACTTAGGGACGGAAAAAAAAACTATAAAAGTTTAAAATTTTGTTTTGGTTTAGCAACACAGTGGTCCCAAAGTTGGACTTTAAACAGCAAAAATACTCTACAGAACTTTTAAAATTAGAAACTGCTGGATAAACGCTCTAGTTAATTTGTTTTAAGCCCGATCCACTAATGAAGCATATCGTTAGAAAGTATATTGTTTCTACTTTGTTAAAAATATTTTAAATTTGTTTTCCGATTTTATGTGAATTATAGTGATTTTTCAAATATTAAAAAAAAAAAAAATGGTAGAAATGGAAAAATTGCAAACTTTGACATTAAAAAAAAAAGAAATATATTTTCTGATTTTCATTATTTTTCAATATAATATATGGCCAAGTATGCTTAATCGAAATGCAAAATCTCTGCTGCCTTTTTCGAGAACTTTTTCTTTTATGAACTTTTCCATATTGTGGTTTTTGACGGGACAAAATAAGTTGACTTTTTTGGAACGCTATTTTTAATTCGTTTGCATCGAAATATATCAAGATATCATTTTGTCAAAAAGTACAAGCAATTAGCTTTTGAAAAAACATTTGTTTGAGTTTTTATATATGACAGGTGAATTATAGCGATTTTTCGAAAACTTAAGCTCAAAATGCCAAAATCGATAAATTTTGAAAACTTTGACATTAAAAAAAAAAAAAAAATACATTTTCTGATTTTCATTATTTGCAACATAATATGTGGCCAAGTATGCTTAATCGAAACGCAAAGTCCCTACTGCCTTTTTTGAGAACTTTTTTATCTATGAATTTTTTCCTGTTGCAGGTTTTGAGAAAAAAAATTATTTTTATTCCTTTATGTTCTTCAACGTTTTACAATAGATTTATCGATTTCAAGCTTACAGTCTGCTTAAATTCGGAAAATGCTTTTTTTAACGAAAGGGTAATAGGTAAGGGGTATATTTGCATATTTACCAGATTTTGTCTATCTACGTCAAGCAGTTTCTTAAAAATTATGAATCAGCATTCAGAGGGGCGTGGCACCGCCCACTTTTCTAGTGAAAACCTTTTGTTCTAAATGTCTTAGCTTATATACCCAATCATATCTAAGTGCAGCAAATATTGTCAGAGAGAATGAATTTATTTTTTTAAGGGCGTGGCACCGCCCTTTTTTCCGATGAACATTATTTGTCCTGATGATTTTTACATATTTACTAAATCTCGTTTATCTGCATCAAAGGGATTCGGAGATATGATTAGTTGATTTTTTGGAGGGTGTGGCACCGCCCATTTTTTTAGCATATAACTTTGCCTTTTTTATACTATCACAATGTAACAACTTATTTAAAAACGGTAAGATAGTTTCAAAAAATTTCCGACCACGCCCTAACTTTGTATGGGAGGTAGGCGTGTCCGTTGGCGGATTTTGTTCGTATTTACAGAATTTTATTATTTTAATGTAAAAAACATCTGTACCAAATTTCAATAGCCTAGCTCTATTATTACTATATATGACCGCCGTTCCATACAAACCCTCCCATTGTGTGCCGTGCATATTCTATTGCAGTTTAAGAAAATTCCACGGGAATCTTGATTCACGATAACCCCCATTCTAAGAGATTTTTGGAAAAATAAATTTTTCATTTTCTGAGCGCTAAACTTTATTGACGATTTTTGTTACTGCGGCTTGTGGAAATGGGCAGATTATATTATTTCCGTCATCTTCGAACAATTTTCTTTAAAATAAAAAAAATTTGACAGCGCTTAGGGATGTATAGGTGGCGTTTTTTTTTTTTTTTTTGCAACTTTGTGACCCTCCCACATCCTTGCGTACGCTCAAATCGTCAGATTAGTGAAATGCACACTTTTCAGCATGATATCAACCCGCCTCAATGCCTTAATCGGACGCGCTCGAGTAAATCCACCTATTCATTTTTTTACTATTCTGACCGGCTGCGGGGGGCTTAAATCAAGAAAACATCATAAACAAAGTCGATTTATTTTTCGTCAAGGAATTTGCTTGAATTTTTTCATAATTTTAGGACCTGTTATGTAAATAACGATTTAGAGTTTTTAACCCATTCCGTCGCCACGACCCACATACAATTTTTCTGAATTTTACTCCGGAATATTTTTTAAAAATCGCAGATAGTCAATAATCGCATTTTTTACCAAAAATTTAGCGTTTTTTGTTTTTTACTCGGCAGAGGGCGCTTAAATTAAAAAAACATCATAAACAAAATTGATTTATTTTTTATTAACGAACTTGCATGAATTTTTTCAGAATTTTAGAGCCAGTTATGTGGCCGTTATGAGCGATTTAGCCTTTTTAACCCGTTCCGTCGCCACGACCCATATACGATTTTTCTGAATTTTACTCCAGAATATTTGGAAAGATGCCCCGTAACATATCCACTACTTCTGAAATATGTGATCTCCCGTATATTATTGGAAATTTTGATTTTCCTAAAATTTTTAGACAAAACGACCTTCTGACACCCTCTCGGGTCGAAAATTTTTTATTTACCTACTGGAAATATCATTTTGTACGTCTAGGAATTTTGACCATTGAACGTGAAAAAATATTTTTTCTAAAAATCTGGGTTATATTAGAGGAGATTATTTTCGGATACCCATATAAGCATATAAACTCATTTTAAACTATTTTGCTTATTAAAAAAAAAAATTTTGGGATATATTGTCCCAGCAGGTTCGAAAGGGTTAAGAAGTTTTTGTCAACATTAGCCAAGTTTGTAAAGAAAGTAATGTATTTTTTTCAATTAAACTGCACCTAACAAATTTAATTTATTCACCATACAATCAGCTCAGGAATCACAGGGAAAATTCAAAAAATTTAGATAGTTTTTGCCGAGTGTTTCTGCGTACATTCAATTTTTAAAAGAAAACACTTGAAATTAGTATAGAGTTCCTTTAATATTGTAGTTTTTAAAAGTAGATATATTTAACACATAATTTTAATATCCAGAGTTTGTAAAAATTTTAAACTTAAAATAAAAAGCTTACAGTTATATGTATGTAGTAGAAATGTATTATTAAATATAATTTAGAACTTTATTACAAAGAAAAAAGTTACGTATTATATTTGAATAAAAATTATAATTAAATGTTTGTTGTTTGTAGTGTTTTGGTATACAATCTTTTTTTTTTTTATTTAACAAATTTCGTTTACTAATGCTTAAATAAATAAATAAAATTAACAACATTTAAATACTCATTTATTATCATTTATTTATAGTTAATTAGCAATAACAGCAAAAAGTAGTAAATAGAAACGTAGGAAAGTATTGCATTCCAATTGGATCGAGTAATTGCTGCTGTTACTATGATGGTAGGCACCTGTTGTATTGTATTTTTGTCAGTTTCTTGTTTTTTTCTGTAGTTCATTAAATTCTTCTCGCAGCCAAACTTGCAATTTATCCTTAAAATAAGTAAATAAAAAACAATAATACATTAATTCATTTCAATTTAAAAACACAATTGATAGTTTTATAAGTGAAAGCAAAATTACTGTTAGCGCCAATAATCCGAATAAAAGCATTAAAATTGCAGTTTCTTATGTGAGATACACGAGCAGTTGTGTCCTTAACACCGGCAGCAATTGTGTGTGTGTGCTTACGTATACTATTACATTTACTAAATACAACTAAACATATGTGAATATCATTTATGTATCTAAATAATTGTCACTAAAATTTACTTGGGACGCGATATCAACATACATACAAGGTGGTCAAATCTGAGATTGTTTTGTCACTGTCGACCGCATCGGATTTTTTCACGCCAACCGATTTCTGCGTAGTTATAGGTATTATTAGAACGGTTTTTAAAATCTTTAATAGGGCACCTTTCGAGAAAAGTGGACAAAAGTTTTCACTAATCTCATAGTTCTACCAAAATATAAAAAATCAACAATTATATACAAAAACAGTCATTATCGACATATTTTGCGATGCTGAATACGAATTCAACTGTTGAATTGCATTATCACTTTTAGTTTTCGAGATATCCTTATCTAAACCTTAAAAAACACTGATTTTTGCTTTTTTTGAATCTTTATAACAAGGCATGGTAATTTGTATCCTTAAAAATTATTAGGGTAGTTAAAAATATCGAATTATGTCGGTATCTTTTTGTTTCTCAAAAATTTCCTAACCTAAAAAGTTAAGAAAACTGAAAAGCACTGTTTTGCCTTATGTTTGAAGCCTTATAACTAGACATGGTAACTTTAAGTCAGCAATCGTGGTATAACAGATAAAAGTAATTGACTTTTCCTTCAAAACTCAATTTCAATTATATGGCTATCCTGTTTTGTCCCCGAAATATCCTAACCTCTAAAGTTAAAAAAATCAAAACAATCACATATTTCTCTTTATTTTTAGAAGTCCTACAACCAAACATTATAATTTGTTTGCAAAACTTATCATATGGCAGTTGAAAGTAACTGCCTTTAATTTGAAAACCCACTTTGAGATATAGCGATGTATCTCACCAAAACAGTTAGTAAAAATTGATAAAAAAATGATTTTTTCTTATTTTTGATGTCTTATAACTAAAAATGGTATTTTTGAACTATAAAATCTAGTATGGTAATTGAAAGTATCAATCCTTTGCTTCAATACTTGTTTTAAATTATACCGAAATCTTTTTTTTTTTCTGGAATATATTAAATTGAAATATCGAAAACTCATGTTTTTTGATTTTTTGTAACTATTTAGGTTAGTATTTTTAACTATTTAGTTTTCCATAGTACTTGATATTCGAACTTTGAATCGTTAAAGCGCCGCTTAGCGACCGAACTTCAAAAAAAATCCTTTGGCAGTTTCTTTTCACTCATCAATGGTAATCGAAAGTGCTCCATCCCAAAAAAAGTAAAAAATTTTGTTAAAGCGTGTTACTACAATATAACACCGTAGGACAATTTCAAACTTTTTGTAAAACACATGAAAAAATTCAAAAAATTTTTTCTCCAGCACGACAGATTTTTTTTAATCGATTTTTGAAGCTTTAAATCCACAGTTCATGAACAAACAAAAACACCGTATTCTTGTGTTAAATCGATGAATTAAATTATATAATGCTTACCTCAGAGGTGTATCATGTGTTCAGTAAACTTATGCAGGATATTGCGGGCAATATTTTTGTAGAATATTTTAACTTTCTACAACCCCCACATGTGGGTCTTTTACTCTTTTCTTAAAAAGGTACAAGAATGACACCCAAAATAGGGGAATATTGAGTGAGTACACGTATGTGTTACAGAAATATTTGCTATAAAATTTCACTTTTAGTTGCATTACATCCCTACCGCGCTTTCCTTAAGTTTTAAGAATTTTTCATCTTTGGTAACTCCTATTGAAATTTTCCGTAGAATATTTTTGCAGAATTATTTAACCCATTGTAGCGTAGTTTTTAGAAAAGGGGGTCAAAGATGCCCTTAGAACAGGATATAACGGGTTAATATGTTCTAGGAAATGATCCATGTATGATTTCGTTCTTATCTTGTGACATCGAGTTTTATCCAAAATGTAGTTTTAGAGTTTTACAGTGGAGTGAAATTTGAAAAATATTGATCGTAAGAAGTTCTAATTGTTTTTAACGATTTTTTGGGTTTCGGGAAAAAATTTTGACTTTTAAGTGTTCAGGAACTAGTAGTGAAATTTTATATCAAATATTTCTGTGGTTCATTTTAATCCATTATTCCCCCGTTTAAGGGGCAACTTTGCACCTTTTTCAGAAATGGTTAAAAATTCCCATTTGTGGGGGTTGTAGAGGGTTAAAGTTTTCTACAAAATTATTCCCCTTAATATCCTTCATAAGTTTTTCGGAAGGCGTAATATACCTTAGATGTAAGGATCGTGATATTTAGTGAGTCGATTCAACACAAGAATGCGGTATTTTTGTATTTTCCCTGTACAGAGGATTAAAAAACTTCAAATATCGATTAAAATAAGTTCTGACGTGCTGGAGAAAAACGATGAGACACGGCTATTTTTTTTAACGTCTACTTTAAGATGTGTTTTTTTTTGTGTCGAACCGTGTTATCATACAAAAATCGGATAGCGTGAAAAAATCCGAGGTCGTCATCAGTGACAAAATAATCACAGATTTGAACATCGTAATATAAGAAAATTTATATAAACAATCATATTGACATAAATTTTCAGGTTCGAAATGCATTCCTTATATGTATTTATATAAATTTCAGAAACATTTTAGATACTCAAAGCTTAGCTCGATACCGTGTCCCTGTCACTACTACGATCAGAGAATGATATAAAGATAATACTTTTTACTGCTAAAAATACTACAGTTAGCGTGAGTCATATAATTTTTATAAAAAATTTTACATTACATAAATAGTGGTGTACTCTAAAATAAATTTAAATAATTTCCAAAGCTATAACACAATCAATATCATTCCTTTAGACCTAACAGTATAATACCCATAAATACAATTAAAAATATGAACACTACTAATAACTGAATACATATTTAAAATAATTAAATTGCCATGAAAATCGTAGTAAAAAAATTTAACTTTTTTCGAGTAAAAAGAAACTCTTTCAAATTCTTCTTCTTCCCGCCGGATCTCCTAAACTACCAACAACTATTTCACGAATTCCCAATTCGTGCCACTTTGACTGCTAATCGGAATTCTGTAGATTATCTTGATACTCATCATATTCATCTTCAGCCTCGGTTTGTTCATCTTCTTCGTCCTCATGCTCATAATCACTTGCGTTGCTCTCTGGTGCCGTCACATCGGGTAAATAATCTTTGTGTATGGGTGTCGAAATAACGGGCTCCTAAGATTAGTGGGCAAAGCGTTAGTAGACGATACAGGGTGTATATGAATGTGGGTGCATAAATGAAGTTATGAAAAGCCAGAAAAATACACTGATGGCAGCAACTGCATGCAAAAATTGACTTGCCATGAAATGTTAAGATTTTGTACCAAAACCAAGTGGTTAATTTTATTACTATTGGTTGGTTTTTTTTTTTCACTATAACATGCTAACCTTTGGTGGTCTCCAACCGCAACCAGGCAATGGTAAACCATCTGAACCCAATGGACATGGTGCATCTAAACCGGGCACGCCCTGCTCGCCCTTATCACCACGATCGCCTTTACGACCACGTTTACCAGGTGGTCCTGCATCTCCACGTGAGCCTTTTTCTCCACGTGGTCCTTCTTGGCCGGGTATACCATCAGTACCCTAAGTGTTGTAAGTTATTGTTGTTTTATTTTGGTATCGGTAATAGTGCCCATTCAACGTAAAAAAACAGTCGTGTCGAATTAGTACCAAAAAGTGAGGGAAAAACGGAGGTGGTGTTGTGAAAAAGAAATAGTGTTACAAATTCAGTGCTAAAACATGCAATAGATACTAAAATATATCAACAATACACTAGTGACTAACACATTTAGCACAAAAGATTTAAAATGTCCTAAGGGACCAAAATTTATTGTGTATACTCACTGGTAAGCCAGGATCACCACGTTCGCCTTTATGTCCAGTTTCACCTTGGGCGCCCTGAATGTTAAAGGAGAAATGGTATTACATTGTGATAACAAAAAATCGAACTTATTTATTAATTTCAAATTACCTTCATACCATCTAAGCCTGGCGGACCCTGTATTTAGAAAGTTAAATAGGTTATAAGATCTTTTCATTGATTGAAAATTAATTTGTAAGTATAATTATTAATTAACAAACTAATGAAATGTCGTTTGAACGGTTTAAAACTTAAGGATTACCATTATATATGTAAGTACATATGTGTATATATGTATACGGATACGCATGTAGTTTGACAAGCTTGTTAGTAACTACTTATTCTAGGAGATATATACTTTGTTTTAATGTTATATTTAAAAAGTTATTGTTAATAGAAAAATGTTTATATTAATATTTAGGTACACAAATCCATGGCACAACTATACAAAAGACAATTTTCTGAAAAGTCCAACACATCTTACACAGACTAAAGATGAGTACAAACACGCTCCTAAAATATGACCGGTGGTGGGCAAAACGCTGCCCTAGAGAACTTTCCGTGTATCTTTTCACATAGGATTAGACGAGACAAAAAAAAGAAGAGAGAATTTTGCCCAGCATCGAATATAACCTTTTCTTTTTCTTAACTCAACCAATATCAAACATATTCAGTGCTGGGCACCACTACATTCAACTTATTTTTTGTCTCGTTTAATCCTATACGAAAAGATATGAAAAAAAACCACTCTTTGATACGAAGCTGCCACCACCGAACATATTGAACTCAACCTACAAACATTAAGTCAACTTAACTCAACCCAACTCAAACCAATTTAACTCAACTTGAATCAACTCTAGACCAGTGGTAAGCGAATTAAAGAATGAGAATTTATGTTTGAGAGAAGATAAGTAGATAGAAGAAAGAAAAGGATAGAGAGAACTAGATAGATTTTTGAGCGCACAATTGTGCTACAGAATGCCGATCACTGCTCTAGACCCTTTCCATCTCAAAATATTGAAATTTGCAGTTGGGTTCTCAGATTTTTATAAAAACTAGAGTTCGCCTTGTGGCCGAAATTCGACCATTTCGATTTGACCATAAAATAAAGGAAAAAGTTTTTATAACCTTCCTTGTTCGATAAAACACAAAAAGCTTTTAATATTCTTCCTTATGGTTCGCGTTATCTGCATCGGTGCAGCAGTTAAGTTGCAATTTCGTACTTTCCATTTAGAGGCGTGTAACTCCTACCAAAGAGCAAACAGTTTTTGATATCTTTCTATACCAAAATTCATAAAAATCAATCATGCTATATAGAGCTAACCCTATCTCCATACCAAATTTCGTTAAAATCGATGCAGCGAGTTAACCGTGAGAGCGTATTTTCCATTTAGGGGCATGGCACTGCCCATTGAAAAATATAATGGTAATATTTTCGTTCCTTTGTGCCAATCCTATCTCCATACCGAATTTCGTTGAAACCGATGCAGCGGTTTAGCCGTGAGAGCATTTTTTCCATTTAGGGGCGTGGCACCGCCCATTGAAAAACATCATGCTCATATTATCGTTCCTTAGTGCTAACCCTATCTTCATACCAAATTTCGTTGAAATCGTTACAGCGGTTTAGCTGTGAGGGCGTTTTTTTCATTTAGGGGCGTGGCATCGCCCACTAAAAAACATAATGGTCATATTATCATTTCTTATTAATAACCCTATCTTCATACCAAATTTCTTTAAAATCGATGCAGCGGCTTAGCCGTGAGAACGTTTTTTTGATTTAGGGTCGTGGCACCGCCCACTAAAAAACATAATGGTCGTTTTATCGTTCCTTAGTGCTTATCCTATTTCCATACCAAATTACGTTAAAATCCATGCAGCGGTTAAGCCGTGAGAAGGCTTTTTTGATTTAGGGCGTGGCACCGCCCACTTAAAAAAAAATATAGGCCTATGCACTGCTACTCCCGACGACCTTTCCAACAAAAAAAAAAAAAATCAAGCAAATCGGTTGAGATTTAGGTATAGAAACAGGGACCGAATTGATTTTGTTTGCCTATTTATATATAGATTCTCACAGCTGTTCTCAGTGCTCAATAATGGAGACTTCTCATTATTAGTTTTGCGGAAACATTTTTTTTTTGCAAGTTTTATAAATTTCCCAAATTTTAAAATGGAAATCAAAAAAACATTTAAAATGCTACAAGAATCCGAAAACAAAAATTAAAAACATTTATTTTTTGACAAAATAGCGGAACTTAGAAATAAAAATTCCATCGATTTTGCGCAAAAACAATATTTGGACACTCTGAAGTTCCATGCCCATAACTTGCAAAACAAAAATTTTCCGCTAAACTTATAATGAGAGCACTCCGTACTGAGCACTTAGAATAGCTCTGTAAATTTTTATAAAAATCTGAGGACCCAACTGCAAATTTCGAAAGCTGGAAAGCGTCTGTTGTGCTTTTGAAAATAAATGTGGTTTTTTGGACATAATCCCTTTTTCCACATTAAGTAAAGAGTTTTTATTCCGCTGGCTATTGACGGTTTAAACAGTTTTCGATATTTCGCGTGCTTATGAAAAATTAATTTTTGGGCAGAGTTTGCAACTCTGTCATTTTGACACCTATGACACAATTTTTCTCAAGATTGGTCCTTTCTCGTTTTCTCGCTTGGAGCTGCTTCAAATTTTAATTTTGTCGCACTAATCGTAGCGTTGAATATGTGCGGGGCTAATTCGGGTAAAAAAATATTTTTCTTACCTATTTTTATTATTCAAAATATGTTTGCTAGGCGGCTGTCAAATGAAAGTTTTTTTTTTAAAGGTCCATAGCCTAAAAGAACTTATAAACTAAAAAATAGAGGGATTCATGGCAGTCGATGAAACTTAAGAGGACGCTTGTGAGCCCTAAAGTTGGGAAAACTGCATTTTAATCATTTTTCTTCTTTTGAAGCCGTAAAATTAGCTGAAACAGCTCTAAAAATCTAAAATATCTAACTCAACGCTATCCATGAAATTCAACCTTTCCAAACTGAGGTCTAATGCTTTTGTACGGCTAGTATTACAGTTCTAATTGCTACTAAATAAATAACCATAGGTTTTGTATGAGAAACGAAATCGAAATAATAAAATGAATATTGTGCTGTTTTATAGTCTTGCTATTTTAGTACAAACCGAGATTCTTAGAGATCCTACCGAAGGGCTGGGCACGGGCCTCAAAAATTAGGCCTGACCCGGCATGAACACGAAACAAGCACTTGAAAAAACCCCGGGTCCTTACGAATATTTTTTGTCGTGGCACGAGCGCGGCCCGGCTCGATTCTACCATATTACAACATATTCACACTTTAAAAAAATTGTAACTTATTGATGAAGCTAAATTAATGATTTTCAAATGAGGAAAAAACAAACATTCTAATCTAATAAGATGATTTTTTTGACTTGACGCCATTGTCATTCTCAGCCTCATATTTATACAAAATTTGATATATTTTTATGTAAGAACAACATTTTTTCAAGTTTATTTTTTCCAATCTTCCCGTGATTTACAGGCCTGTATGCACCTCTTATTTTCGGGCTTTTGGGGATAGGCCCGGGCCTAAACGAAGCATGCACAAAACACGATTTCAAGGCCCGAGCACTTAGTTGAAGAGTAAAGGCCCGCGGGTCATGAAAAAAAAAACACGGCCCGTGCCCAGCTCTACTACCGATTGACCTAAATTTGTATATATTCAATTTTATATCAAATCAAAAGATTTTAGGTTATAAGAGCGAGAAATTGCGTTAAGAAATTTTTTATTATACAGGTGGCGGCCACCTTACTTTATTTACTATTTTCAATCAAAAATAAATTTCATGAAAATGCCTAATGAAATGGTTCATGGCATGTTATTCCAGCTACTTAATAGTTATGAAATCTAACTGATCGTTTTTTGAAATGATTTCGAAATACGGTACACTAGGAAAAAAAAGCAAACCAAAACCGAAATAGGCACTTTCAATGTATTTGTCGGTGTTAAATCCGAACCCAGTTTTGGAATTACTCTATCACATATGATTTTTGAGATATTCTAATCTAAAAGATCGAAAACACCGTTTTTGAGGTTATATATACGTATAGAGGACGCACGAAATTGTTCTGTTTTTTTCTATCAACTAGAGTTCGCCTTGTGGCCGAAATTCGACCATTTCGATTTGACCATAAAATAAAGAAAAAAACTGGAATACCCTTCCTTGGTCGATAAAACACAAAAAGCTTTTAATAATCGTCCTTAGGGTTCAGGTTATCTGCCCCGGTGCGGCAGCTAAGTTGCAATATCGTGCTTTCCATTTAGAGGCGTGTAACTCCCACTGCATGTGCACTCTATATAACCTCAAAAATCCTGTTTTTGAACTTTTAGGTTCAAATATCTTAAAAACCTTACGTGATATAGCGATTCCGAGACTGGATTCGGATTCAACACCGATAAATATATCGAAAATGACTTTGTTGCTTTTAATGTGTTGTGTTGTGTTTTTTTTCAAACTCACTTTAAAAAAAAATCAGCTAGGATTTCATTCAGATTTCGAAACAGTTAACCATTTCATTAGGCATTTTACAAACTTCTTTTTTATTGAGGCTGGATGAGATTTATAACAGACCTAAGTATATCAAACATTGCTTTTGTTAAGGGTATTCCTCGAGATTTCCAAGGCATTTACATCTTTAAAGGAATACCCTAAATATAAATAAGAAATTAGCTGACATGCAGTAAATTGCAATAAGAAGACAAGCAATTTTGGTATTTTTCTTGAAATATATTTTTATGTAAAAAAATGATAATTTATTAAAATGTACAAAACCAAAATGAATTTTGAAAATTAATGGTAATAAAACTTTTTTTTTAAGAAATTTTGTTACATATGTATTTTGCTTATAATTGTTTTTCTCGCAAAACATAATTAAAATTGTACACATATGTGTGGCATAGTTAAAGGGGGGCTTGTCACATTGTTAATGATGGCTTCGAACAAATAACATTTAGTCAAAAAACACATTGATTTTGCTGTTATTTAACAATGTACAATATTTATAGTATCTGATTTATTTATAAATTGCATGTTATTCATTATGCATATATGTAATATTATATTTATTATTCTAACCTAACTTATTTGCATGGAATTTCAGCAGGCATAGAAGTTGTTGTATTAAGTCTAATAGCAAAAGGAATGTTTTAAATCGTAAGTAGCATTTTATATAATTTAAGCATATCAATGTTAAATTTCAAGTTATTGTGGTTTTATTCATACAAAGTACGAGTTAGAGAGTATTAAGAAAAAGCAATATTATTAAGAAATTTTGTTAATACTAGTGAAATTGTTTTTTAGTATATTTACATATATAATAAAATGCAAATATTAATGCTTTCTTGTTAAACTAATAAAACACCAATGCCTTTTGTGAGCCTAAAAATATGCACAAAATAATGTATAAAATTTGTTTGAATTTGATTTTTAATGCTATGCAACATTTGGCAAATTTTAAATGCATACTTTTTGGCTCAGAAGGTTTTACGCAATTTAACAGCTTCCATAGGCATATTGACGTCATTTGTTACATTAGTTGTTAGTACTCGTATGATAAAGGGATTAAAGTAAAAATTTGCAAGCGCGCCGACTAAAAGCGGTTAATTGATTTCTGCTTTTCTTTTTTATTACAATTGTTTTGATATCTTTGGAGTCTTTTTTGTTGGTATTTAATTGAACTGAATTGACATTTATTCATTTAACTAATTGGAAAGTGTAAACATGTACTCGGGTGTCACATATGTTTATATATGGTATATAAATTTTTATGTTTCTTACAAATGTACAGCATGTTCTTAGTTTAAGTTAAATTCCGTCCACTATAATTCACATTAAGTTACATACACTTTTTGATGTACACTTCTCTAAATCTCATATTCATTATAGAACACGATTTAATATCCATTAGTAATTGCTAATTATTTAAGTTTGTTTTTATATTTTTCAAAATTTCTAATTGAAAATATGAAACCAATAAAATATGAAAAAGTTATTGTTGTTTTTATTATTATTAGGTATATATTATTTATTTTCTCAAATATCTACGCCAATAAATTAGTTAATATCTTTTGAAGAGTAAAGAGACTGTTGTTTTGATAATTGATTTTTAGCCTAGCTAATGAAATTTCTTCATAGAATATTTATAATGCGGGAACTTTAAAAATATATGTACTTTCTGTTTTCATAATTTTTAGTTAATCACTTAATAGTTTTATTTAGATATTTATTTTAAAATGGAAGATATTCTTTTTATTTATTTTTTTTTTTTTTTAATTGTATGTGTTTTTTTATCAATTCGTATTGTACAATCTTGTAATATTTTAAGTTGTTAATATCCTTTAGATCTTTTTTGTATAATAAATATTTATTTATATTGTTTTTTTTTTTTTTTTTTCTTAATATTTGTATATGCAATTTCAATGTAAATGTATAAATATTTTTTCTCTTGCATTTTTTAAATTAAATTTCATTTTGTCATTATCCTTGCTAATTAAGCTGTTGCACTATTTGGCGTAATACAAAGCTTTTGGACGGTACCTATACTGCTTTAAGACATTTTAAACAAATAAGAAATGAAAAGCTAAGTAAAAAAATTAAAACAATATATAGGTATGTACTGTTTGGCTTACTTGGGCTGACCATATGTCCAAAAAAGTGGGTTTATTTGAATTTTTATCAAAACTGTTACATTTTTAATCACAAATTGTTCAATATTAATAAAACTAGAGTTCAAAAATAACTAATGGTACCCTGCAGTAAAAAAAAGAGACAATCTACAAAACATACTATTTCACGATTAGTACTAGCCCGAAACTAGTGAAAAAGGGATGCAGTGGGGGCCAGTTTGATATCAGTTTGTAGTTTTTGGGGGCAAATGAATTTGAATTCGAACGATAAAAAAATACAATTTTGGTTTTTGCTTTTGAAATAATTTGTATTTTGTGTCACTTGAATTGTGTCAAAGTAAATTGTGGAAAAAAATAAAATTAATGAATTCTTTTTACTAATGTTGTTATGAATGTAATTTAACTTAATGTTAACTCAAATCAAAAAAAAAAAAAAAAAAAAAATTACTATACGACATGATACCACTGGTTGAAGACTAGTTGTCAAAAGAATACTTCACACCACACTACTCCCGGACTGGTGTAAGCATAATGCACAAGGGGACAATTGAAATTTCGTAGGACATCAACACACAAAAAAAAATAACAGTTGCTTGCATGCAAAAGGGATTAAAGTCGGACTAGTTCTGGTTGGTAGAGGACTAGTTAATGAACTGCACTTGAACTAGTTCATTTGCCTGCAGGGTATTCATAAAAAATTATTTTTAGGATATATGGGAGATGCGCTTCCACTAATGTGGATGGCATTAGTTATTTGTATACTCTTGTTTTACACAATGCATATAAGTATTTTACCAGATAGTGACACGCCATATTGAAACATTTTCTTCACCATGAAACTATAGTTTAGTCCAATTTATAGTCAAATCAAATTTAAAAAAAAAAAAAAAATCATGATTGTGTTGATATGGCATCCAACTTCTATAGAGTTAAAAGACATAGAAAAACGCTGGGAGAATCTGATGCGATTATGTCAATGTTATATTCTGATTATACCGTCCGAAAATTTCAAACTTTTTGTAAAACACATGAGAAAATCCAAAAAATTCTTAAAATAAACGTTAAAAAAAATACCCGTGTCTCACCGTTTTCCTCCAGCACGTCAAATTTTTTTTTAATTGATTTCTGAAGTTTCTAAATCCACTGTACATGAAAAATCAAAAACAACGCATTCTTGTGTTAAATCGATGAATTAACTATATAATCCTTACATCTGAGGTATATCATGTGTTAGTAAACTTCTGCAGGATATTACGAGGAATATTTTTGTAGAAAACTTTAACCCACTGCATCCCCCAAATATGGGTTATTTTTATCCTTTTCTTAAAAAGGTACAAAAATGACACCTATAACATGGAAATATGAAGTCAGTATGTACTACAGAAATATTTCGTATAAAATTTAGAAACTAGTTGCCGAACACTAAAAAGTCAAAATTTCATCCCGAAAGCAAAAAAATCGTTAAAATCAATAAGGACTTGTTACTATCAATATTTTCGAAATTTCACCCCACTGTAAGACTCTAAAACTACACTTTGGAAAAAATCTTTGTCACAAGATCATAACAAAATCACACAGAGATAATTTTCCTTAGACACATTAACCCATTATATCCTGTTTTTGTGGGTCTTTTAACCCTTTCTTCTAAAAACTGGGCTACAATGGGTTAAAGTATTCTACAAAATTATTTTGCTGAAAAACTTCACTGGGAGTTACCAAAGACGAAAAAGTCTTAAAACTTAAGGAAAGTGCGTCAGAGATGTGATAAATAAGCAATGTGAGAAGTAATAATTGATTTTAACGATTTTTTTGGGTTTCGGGATAAAATTGAGACCTTTTAGTATTTAGCAGCTACTCAGTAGTGAAATTTATAGCAAATATTTCTGTTGTAGGTATCATTTTTGTACCTCTTATGTGGGGGATGTAGAGGGTTAAAACTTTCTACAAAAATATTCCTTGTAATATCTTGAATAAGTTTGCTTAACACATGATCATTTAGTTAATTTTATCTCTTTAACACAAGATTACGCTATTTTAGTTGTTTTCATGTGCAGTGGAATTATAAACTTCAAAAATCGTTTTAAAAAAAACCTGACGTGCTGGAGAAAAACGGCGAGACACGGGTCTTTTTTTAACGTATATTTTAAGAATTTTTTGGATTTTCTCATATTTTTTTTTTTTGTGTCGCACCGTGTAATCACACATAATTTTCTTTTTTTGGTTTTTGAACATTAAGCCTTAATGCTGCAGCCTCAACTATACGATTTTAGGTGTAAAAACTGGGAGTTTTGAGTTTTCTTAGTAAAAAAGAAATTTCTAATATACTAACTGTTTTGTCAAAAAGTTATTGATCCAACAATCAAAAAATTGTTTTTTCCTTTGGATAAGGGACCTAACTTTTTATCGTTCATCAAATGTTGTTTTTTACGTTTTGTTAAACTTTTGAGATACTTTATTAAGGCTCCAGCGTAAAGGCTTAGTGTTCAAAACCAAAAAAATTAAAAGTAATATTTCAATTTTCCCTTTTTAAGGTGTTTTGCGAATATCTCAAAAACTTTGCCAGACAATTAACATTAGGGATGTCATTTGTGGAGGCGGGTGTGGTTACGAATTAACAAAACTTGATCTGCGGAGTTTTAACGGATGCGAAAGCGAAGCGGAAAATAATTTGAAAATAATTAAAATTCAATACTTTTTTGCAATTTTAGCTTTATATGTACGTATAGAAAGCTGAAGACTTTTGAAATTAATGCTACAACTTCCGTTATACCTTAATTTTACCGCATCAATATTTGCGGAGGTGGAAGCGGAGGTACGATTTCGTGCGCAAGTTCCGCACTTGCTTATGCGAAGCTCCGTTACAGTCCAAATTTACATTGAAAACGACGTGAAGCAACTGTGAAACGAATTTCTATGTAATTTATACAAATTTTGAGTATTTAAAAAAAAAGAAATGTTCTCTCGGTAGTTCATGCATATTTTAAAATACCAACTAAACAAACAATACATACCTTTTTAAAAGTATGCAATTATTAAATTAACGATTAAGAAAAAATTTGGTGACGAAATACAAAAATTTTCAAATATGTATTGAAATTTTTCATATGGTAATAATAATTTTCATAAAAATTTACGGGATTATGCTGGTTCAATATGTTTGTTAATTTTATAAAAACAATGATGTGTATTTTCTTGCTCCTCTCGTAGTTCTTTGATATATAAAAGTGTTCGTTTCTTAGTAAAATGATATGGATACAATAGAAGTACGTCAAAATATTATGTTTTGGGCTAAGGAAATCCTTTATGAAAAACGTATAACATCTTTTTGCCATCGTTTGAAAATTGCAAATTAATTTTTTAAATATGTGCCGTAATGCATAATTTTTAACTTAGCACAAAGAACTACTTAATAAGTAAAGTATGCAGATTATAAAGGGCTGAAAAAAAAAAAAGATATTCTAAATCAATAATGCCTTAGTGCGGAATAGTTGTCCTTCGGTTTGCTTAACTGCCGTGCAAAACTCTTTCGAAATTAAACAATTTCTTTCGGTGGCGTCTGCGCCTTGAATTCAGAGCATTTGTCCCCTACCATAATGAAAGAACAAACTTTGAAGATCTCTTTAATTTTATTTTGTTTTATTACTTAACTGGCAACCGTTTTTCTCTTTCACGTCAGAATTCTGAGATATGTATCCATACGAGAAAGTCTTAAAAAACTTTTTCGTTGGAAGATAGTGTTCACTTTCGAAACAATTTTGTATGGTAATTAAACAATCCGACGCGTCGGGGACGGACAATTTTCCGCACTGAGGTGCTAGTTTTTCCGAAATTTTTACACACGCTTCATTTTTGCTTCCTTAGCAATTGTAGGATAATAAAAAATTTTAAATTTTAAATTAAAGAAATAATTTATGCGAATAAGAAATAAAAAATGGCAGTATGCTCCTCAAGTTGCGTACATTTCTTTATACATTTTTCATATAAGATTTCCAAATCAACAAAAAAGTCATTGCTCTACCATCTAAGGCATACTGAAGTTAAAAAGATTAAAATTAAATAAAATAAAAAAAAAAAATTAATATTTATTTATCTCAATTCAAACTGTGTGCCTAATTGAAAACCAAGGAATCTTTACAAATCTTTTTCAAACTTCAACGTTTTTGTATAACATTTCAGATGTTTAAAATTTTAAAGAACCATTACTCAATATAAGGGTGGTTCAGAACAAGAGCATGAGTTTATAAAGTGGACTCTTGACTTTAGCAGTTTAATTTTTCTTTTGTAGATTTCTTGACCTTTTGTTTTTGTTTTTTTTTTGTCTTGTATTTGTATTTGTTATTGTTTTTTGAATATTTTAATTTTTCAAAAATGCAGTTTTTTAGTTACTTTCAGCGTGTTTTACTTGTTTTGTTTTTGTTTTATTAGTAGGCCCACTCCTGTTAGAATACAGAAAAGAAAACACAAAAAAATACGTTAATATTAGTGACAATCAAATTGAAAAGTGAGGTTAATTTTAATGACGATTTAAGAGTTAGTTAAGCAAATGAGTAAATGGGCCAAATCTAAAATCTAAAAAATAAATCTAAAAATTAAAATTCTACCAGAAATTGCTTGAGAGACTTACCGGTATACCAGCTTTGCCTGACGGTCCAGAGGGGCCAGAATCACCGCGCATACCCATGGGACCCTAAATTTTAAAACAACTTTAATGAAGATGATTGAAAAATTTATAACTTTTTCTAGATTTCTTACCGGTAGTCCCATAGGACCCTGATCGCCTTTATGACCCTTCTCACCCTGTATAGTAATAAAATTAATTTGAAGCATTATTTTGTTTAAAAAAGTTGCATAATGTTACGCCTCATACGCACCGGAACACCTTTGCGTCCGTCTAAGCCACGGTCACCCTGCAGTCCGGGGTGTCCTGGTGGACCCATTGGACCGGGTGGTCCAGGTGGACCATACAGCTATAATTCAAAGGAACAAATTAGTATTGTACACTGATCATTAGAGTCAGAATTTTTCACTTACATATTCAATAGTCGGTATATGTGGTGCATCGGCCATACCATCATCTTGTCGTCTTCTCATTTTTCTATACTTCTAGGTGCAAGTGAATGGAATCAGAAAACAGCGCAGAGTGCACTAAAAAATCTCAAATACTCACTGAGTCTCCGCGATCACCTTTATCACCTTTTACCCCAGGATAGCCAGGTGGTCCTGGCAGTCCAGGTGGACCCATCAAGCCGGGTGGCCCAATATCGCCACGATCACCTTTTTCGCCTGGTGGTCCCTGATAACCCGGCAATCCGGGTGGTCCTTCAATGCCCGGTTCACCCGGTAAGCCATCGAGTCCACGTGGACCTAAGGAACCCGGTTCTCCGGGCTCACCTGGTTCACCATTTGAACCATCTCGTCCTTCACGACCATCTTTTCCCGGTGCACCAGGTGGTCCTGGTGGACCACGCAACAGCGTCACTGGTGGATCATCGTAATCTTCATCTTTAGCGCCACCTGGACCGAAAATCTACAAAAAAAAAATTATGCCGCAAAACGGCAGCGTTAACACTGGTTCAGCATTGAGTACTCGAATGTGCATTAGGTTATAGAAGTGTGTCGGTGCTATTTGGTGTGTGAGTGTGTGTGTGTGTGAGTGTGTGCGT
The DNA here is from genome assembly GCA_951812925.1 of Calliopum simillimum. Taxonomy (NCBI): domain Eukaryota; kingdom Metazoa; phylum Arthropoda; class Insecta; order Diptera; family Lauxaniidae; genus Calliopum; species Calliopum simillimum. The sequence continues at coordinate 83,184,905 of OX638368.1, read as the reverse complement.
AGAGTAGCTCTTGAGCCAAAAGACAAATTCTGCTAACTACTCTGCTCAAGTCCTATTGTGCACGAATGTATGTTAACAACTCTACAAGTGCGGCGTTTAAATGTGTGTTTTGCTTGCTCTTGTATTGGTGGCAAACTGCGACAGCGTGCTTGTGGCTGTGTGTGCCCAGTAGGTTAATTCTTTTGAGTCCTCTCGCTTACGATGTTGAAAAAGAAATACATAACATATGTTTTAGACAAAGTATCGAAATGGGTGGGTAAGACCACACAAGGTTCGGTTCAACGGTTCGGGAATAGAAATAAATTTTGTCATTGGTAATAATTTTGAAGATATTGACGAGTCTTCTGCATATTTACATATTTATTATATTCATATCTAACAAAATAAATAATAAATAAGTTGGGAAAATTAGTCTATTGAAAATTGGTTGAAATAAACCTTAAAACCTTTATTAGGTTCGAATCAAACAATTGTAGAATATTTCGGTTCGGTTAGTGGTTAAGTTAATTAGTTGGAAAAAGCGGTCTTCCGGATAAAAACTGGTTCACGTCCCTATATGTAAGTACATACATGGCAGATTCTAATCGACTAAATATCAAAACCAAGGCCAAGACCAAGACTCACATTCCGAGATCAAGACCAAGACCAAGGCTGTTATGGTCTTGGTCTTAGCTTGCTCATCACTTCTTGTTGTCCCAAGGTCATCATGAAATCAAACAAGGAACAATTTTCATGAACATATTAATCCATTATATCCAGTTTTTTGTGTCTTTTTGACCACATTATCCAAAAACTGGACTATAATGGGTTAACATATTCTACGATAATATTCTACGGAAACTGGTGTGCCTTAATCTGCTAGATCTTTTAACAATAGAGTTCCGTTAATTGTCCATATATGTACTTACTTCAAAGGTGTGATGAATCTTAACTTATCATTTCATTTACATACATACACACATAAGATGATTTTTATTTAATATTTCTTTGAAAGCACTTTTTTTACTTAAAATAAATCCCGACCCAAAATTAGCGCAATCTGGCATTAACAACCCCTTGATTTAATTTTAAAATACATTTTTAGAAATACTCAGCACACCCACTGATTAAACCTTGTACTAGCAGGCATCCAGAAAAAGTTGCCGAAAAATAGTGGAACTTTCAAAGTAACAGAAAATAAGTACATTAGTCCGAAAAATATGAAATACGAAGAGACTTTTATTAGATATTTTACCAATACTTTTCCACTCAAAGCGCCTTTTTTTTGTTGATATTCAATGCCAAAGTGCTTTAATCTTACATTTTTTGAACAAGTTACATCTTTTCCATTTATTTAATTTTGATGATCTCCTTTAATCTTTTGATGAAATTCCAACAGGGTGCTTTGGCGTGTGCCTCACTTCATGAACATTGACGAGGAACCACAAGTGAATTAAAATTTCCCCTACAGCCCGCAGCATCGCTTCGTCTTTGCCACCATTTGTCAATTAATTGCCGTATCTGCCCAAACGCCTTCCAACAATGTTTTGTTCTATTTTTTTTCTTGTTCTTTGCTGGATTTGGGGCGTTGCACTGCGCCCCACATTTTCCAATTTTCGTTTTTGTTTTTTTTTTTCTTACAGAACAGTAGCTGAAAATTTTTATAAATTAAAAAGAAAGTAAAACAACAAAAAAGCGGAGCACGAAAACCGCAACAGCAACTTCAAGATACTCGTTTTTGCATAACTGCCGTTTGGGGTGCATCCTAAGATATGCCAACACATGAGAGTGTGCATACATACATATGTATGAATATGTATCTAAATGCATGTATGCAAATTCGTATAAGCACACAAATATTTCTCGGTATTGTTATTTCTCGAAAGTAGCCCAGCAGGAATTGAGTCAAATATGACAAAAATACATTTATTCGCAGTTGTCAATAATACCGTCTGGTTACGCAGGTAAAATCACGAGAAAAAGATTTGGCGAACTGTTCAAAGTTGACGCAACTGATAAAGAGTAATAGGGAATTTTATCCCGATACTGCATATTTTCACTTAATTAAACTTCAATTGATAAACCAATTCAATTTCTTTGTCGGTACTTTAAAAACTAGATAACAGCGACTGGATCGTAAATAGCAGTTGGTTCTGTGTCAACCAATTTCAAAAATTCGCCTTGATTTTAATATGAATGCGGACTTTGTTTCGTGAAAAATACGAGGGGTCTAATAAAAGTTCGCTGAATTGGTGCTAGTTAATTTTGTTTTTTTTTTTGAACTCAAAGATGAAAAACAATTCACCAACGTATTAACATATCTCAATCACAATTGAGTTGAGAAATCGTAAAATAACTGATGAAAAATCGAAATGCAATTCTTTACAACGTCCGGCTTCAATTTAAGTCAGTATAAATTACATAGAACGATAACAAATTTTTTATTTTTGCGGCCCTAGTTTTCTGAGTATATTCAGATACACCAACGTCATCCGATATCTTGGGTATAATTTATTTATTAGAATTGACTAGTTCTTCAGATATTCTTGCTTAAAAGTGTAAAAATAGCTGTATTGACGCTCTTTTGAAGAAGTAAAGCACTTACAGCAAACAGTGCAATGAATTTTTGTTAACGCCATAACAAAAGCTTAACCTTTTTCATTAAACTTTATGTTCGAACTTTTCCAATCAGATCCTTATTTTCCGAATTATCATCCATTTCAACTCCATACCTCAAAACAGTTATTTTTTGCTCTTTTCAACAAGTATAACTGGATAACCACAGCCAATTCAGTGAATCTGATATTATTTTCGTATTAAGTGGGTTAAGATTATTCAAAATCGACTCCAAAACCTTATGCCGCAAAATCAGTGTTGCCCTGTGTTATTAATGAATTCAAAATTGCACAAAGAACAAAAACACCATCTTCAGACGGTTCCAAAGTGATTTCAAGGATTACAGACTGGAGACTTTTCTGTAGAGAACGAGCGAAAAGGTCGACCAATGAGAGAAATAAATACCTGGTCAAAGCTAAAGTTGACGAAGGTCCACGGTTGACACAAGAAATGAATTGGGGTTGAATGCCATGGCTGTGTCGCAAATATTGGATAATGATATGCTGCTTCATTCGATGGGTTCGATGAACTTTAATTGAAATTCAAAAAGAAGCTCGAGTACGTTTTGCGAAACATTTCCTTAACATTTTCGAGAACGGACAACTAGTAACTTCGATAAAATCGTAACAGGAGATGAAGCTCGATTTCAAAAGTAAAACCCGGAAACCAAATAACAGTCAATGTTATGAAGCTCGGAAAGAGCAAATCCTTCTATTAAAGCAATGCCAGAGCGAAAGTTTTAGCTGCTATTCCCCTGAATATTTGACAGAAAGTAACAACGACGAAGCATGCTAAAAAAAATTTGAGGGGAAAGCAATGCGAAGCAAATTTATGCAGAAATTAAGAAACTGGCCAAAAATTTCTCATGTGAAGTCAGAAAATAAGTTTTAACCCTATTACTCTTTAGGGGTATATTTTAGACCCCCCTCCGAGTGCAATTTTTTGTTAGCCTAGGCCTCCCCTATCGCATCCCAGAAGCTTCGTAACCTTATGCAATTGCATGTATGTAACAACATATTTTTAATTGAAGAATTCCTAAAATACTTATCAAAAGGTATTTTTAGTATAACTTTTAAACGGGTTCAAATAGGATTTCGTTAAAAACAGTTTCTGAATCAGCAAAAAAAAAACAAATTTTTTCATCGAAACCGATTTTAGCGACACTTTTGCACGTAAATAATTTGCTCCGGATCACCGTGATTAGTTGCTACAAGAAGTCATTTTTCTTGAAAAACTTTTTTACATTTTAACGTTTAAATTCTCACTTGAGAATTCTTTGGTCAGCTTCAAAAATACGATTTTGAGGACTGCTTTAATAAATAGATCTATGGGCTGAAAAAATATATTGAAATGAATGGCGATTATGTAGAGAAGATCAAAAAGGATGAAGATTGAACTTGGTTAAATTTTTCAGATTTTTAGGATCTGTTATCTGGCCGTAATGAGTAATTTAGACCTTTAAGCCATTCTGTCGCCACGACCCACATACGATTTTTCTAAATTTTACTCCAGAATATTTGGAAAGGTGCTTCGTGACATATCTACTACATCTGAAATATGTGCTCTCCCGTATATTATCAAAAATTTCGATTTTCCCAAAATTTTCAAATAAAACGACCTCTTGACACCCTCTCGGATCGAAATTTTTTTATTCACCTGTTGGGAATTTCATTTTATAAGTCTAGGAATGTATTCCACCACATTTGGTTATTGAACATGAAAAAAAATTTTTTCTTAAAACCTGGGTCATATAAGAGGAGGTTATTTTCGGATATTACCATATGCGTTATATTGTTTTTTTTTTTTATTAAGGACAATGATAAAACACCCACAAAGTAAAAACTTAGTACTTATTGTATTTGAAATTGCTATTTTACACAATTCAGTTTGTTAAATTCAAATCAGCAACGAAACGTGGTGAAAACAATCTCGAATGTGGTAGAATCTCATTCTTAAAACAAATAAATTTTCAGTTACCCTCACAATAATGGTGGTTGTGGCTGAGTTCTCTAAAGTGCGCTTCTTTCAGACAAATGGTTTCAGATCCAATTATTCCCCAATGTTAAAAACAATACAAAATTTTTTAAAAAGTTTTCTCCGTGCAAAAAAAAGATGTAAATAGTATATATCTGATAAATGAACTTATTTTTCAGAAATCCCAATCTTTATTCAATGGCGTAATCGCCTAACATTTTATTATTACAATATATTTTGAGCTATTCACAGTATTCTATTCACAAATATGTTATTAATGTAATGAAGGTCCAAAAATTAACAAAAACAAATTTAATAGTCAGACGTGAAAATATCATCATCATACAATTTCCTACAGGTGCTGCTTTGCATGTGTGCATATAAAAAAAAAGACGGTCGTCGTGCGTCCATAAAATTGTTGTAACTACTAAAAGCAGCAAGAAAAGTGTTTTTTTTTTTTTTTTTTGTTAGAAAATAGCAAAGCGAACGAACTTCAACCAACTACAGTGCATACTTACAGATATTAAAATGAAAGAACGCAACTACATAAAATGTAGTAGGGAAACACAAACTCAGAATAACAAGAAGATTTAAAACAAGAACAAAAAAAAAAGGAATAAAATACAGAGGAGTTTCTACAACCAAAATGGCAACAACAGAGTATACAATTGCAACAAAGAGGACAGAAAAAGTCGAAAAAACGAAAAAAACTTTTTCTAAGGATCTCCCCATACGACGATCCTTTGTTTCTTCGCTGCTAAACACAAAAATGCATCTTATTTTCCTTAATTTGTATCTTAAGTTTTGACAGTGTGCACACACATACACAAATCCCAGTGTGCTAAACGAATCCGTTTCGAATCCGTAACGGGTTCCCTATCTCGTATATTTTATACGTTACGGAATCCGTTAAGGATCCGATACCGACCTGTTTTCGGGTGAAATTCCTCTTAAAATCTCGAATCGTTTTTTAAACTTTTACGGGTCCGTTTCGAATCCGTAACGTTCAAAACGGATTCGCTTTTAGCGATAGCTGTGTTTTAGAGGGCAGCGTGTTAACAAGTAGTTATCACTTTTATTCTAAAACGAGTTTGTATGCTATCTCCTTCTTCATTTTGTTTTACTTTTTTTACTTTATTCTGCTTTTCGTTTCCGCACCATTTCCCTCTGCTTGTCAAGACAATCGGTAAAAATGTGGTGCCACTATGTTAAAATTTAATTTAACACAGCGAAAACACGGCTAATATCACTAGTCTACAAATGATTAAAAAATTTTTCCCCAGTGAATGCCATTATTCATTTTATATGTAAAATGGGCTGTTGATTCACACAAAAAAAAAACAACATAATATTAATGAAAAATTCATTGAATTTAAGCCGAGAACAGAATTCATTGACTGTATGAATCATTTTATTGAAATTTTAGAACTTTTCATAAAGTATAAGAACGAAATTCGTAAATTTTTTTATTTTGAAAAATATAAGAACGAAATTCGTAAATTTTTTTTTTTTATTTTTCAAAATAAAAAAATTTACGAATTTCGTTCTTATACTTTATGAAAAGTTCTAAAATTTCAATAAAATGATTCATACAGTCAATGAATTCTGTTCTCGGCTCAAATTCAATGAATTTTTTGATGTTCTATTTTTTGTGTGATTCCGAAAATCGCATTATTTTTTTTTATTTCGTGTCTTTTTCGAGATATCGGTCATTTTCGGTTTTCAGACCAAAAAAAAAAAAGATAGTTCTATTTAAATACAAATATTTCAAGAACTAATGTTTGTATTCAAACGTATTATATGTCATTAAAGGTAATTATGTAAATTACCTACAAATGATATTCACATCAATTTTGTGGTTGGTTTGTTATTTTCGGCGAAATAAATTGATTTCTAAAAAAAACATTTTTTTTTTTTCGAAAAAATTAACAAAAAATCAAAATCAACTGCAGATTTATACAAGAAGAAATAACTTTTTCATAAATTTTTTTTTTTGTATCATAGACTATATATTTGTGAAGAAAATAAGATAACACTTAAAAAAATCTATGAAAAAATGCAAAAGTTGTATACAATTCATTGAAAAGTTACCAAAATGCGTTTTTCCCTATTTTTTTCGTTTTTTTGTAATAAACAGTTCGATAATTAAAACTTTTTGTAAAACACATGAGAAAATCCAAAAAATTCTTAAAGTAGGCGTTAAAAAAAAATACCCGTGTCTCGTCGTTTTTCTCCAGCACGTCAGATTTTTGTTTAATCGATTTTTGAAGTTTTTTAATCCACTGTACATGAAAAATACAAAAATAGTGCATTCTTGTGTTAAATCGATGAATTTAACTATATGATCCTTACATCTGAGGTGTATTATGTTTTCAGTAAACTTATGCAGGATATTACAAGGAATATTTTTATAGAAAATTTTAACCCTCTAAGACCCTTACATGTGGGTCATTTTGACCCCCCACATTTAGGTTAAAAGACCCCCCACATTTAGGTTAAAAGACCTACATGTGGGGGTTTTAGAGGGTTAAAAGTGTCTACAAAAATATTCCTCGTAATATCCTGCATAAGTTTACTGCACACATGATACACCTCAAATGTAAGGATCATATAGTTATTTGCATCGATTTAACACAAGAATGCGTTATTTTTGTTTTTTTCATGTACGGTGGATTAAAAAACTTCAAAAATCGATTAAAAAAAAATCTGGCGTGCTGGAGAAAAACGGTGATTTTCGGAATCAGCAGCCCATTTTACATATAAAATGGATAGTGGCATTCACTGGGAATTTTGGCTGTAGACTAGTGTATTCAGTGTAGTATGGCAACATCAACAGTTTATTTTGTGCTTAATAATTAAACACCCAAAATTTATCCGTGTTAAATTAAGCACTTTAGTTGTTGCTTTCCCATACGTTTCTCAGAAAGTGCTTCATTAAACACTGAAAACAGCCGTCTAAAACACAGCTAATCTTAATGATGAATATAGATTTAAAATACTTTTTTAAGCGCTTACTTGTAATAAAGAAAAGAAAAAAGACAAAAGTCCACCTTTGGTGCGGAATTGGAACTCAGGGTCCATTTCATGGATTTTGGTGCTGTCCAAAATTTCGACGAAATATTTTCTCTGCAGTTAAGTAGACAGGAAAGGCAATATTGTGTTCAGAAGCAGATAGAAGAAATCGTAAAATAAGTATAAATTGTGCTTATATCATTCCTACGGTTTTTAGCGTTGTACAATTTTAAAAGTTTAAAATTGAGCTTTTACATTGTATTTTTTCCTCTTTAAGGATGTTTTAATATTTTAAGTATTAAAGAATGAATTCAAATTATAAAAAAATATTTTCTCAATAACAATAAAATTAAAATTTTATTAACTTAAGCATTTTTTTCATAACAAATTGATAAAAAGAGAACAAAATGTACATAACCATAATAGTATGTTTTAAGGAAATATGTAATTGAAAATATTTTAAGTTATGAAATTTGTTTCTCTTAAAATTAATATCATGTCATTAATGAAGTTGAATGATATATTTTTATTATGGAATTTATTTTGCGTAAGTAGATTGGTTTATATGGGCATAATATGAATTTTATGTAAAATGGTTTAAAATACTTTAAAAGTTCATATTCTATATATAAATTTTAGCATGTTCTCCATGATTACTTAAAATGGTTGGGTTGCGATCAATCTTTGAACCTTTCGAAATCAATCTCTCTACATAGCGCATTTATCAACGGACTGCGCTGTGTGCCCTCGGAAAAATTGGTAGCTTAAGTGCCTATATGCATGTAGCGTGGTTTCATTCTCTATACTCCTTTGTCATCATTCATGTTGTGTTTGTTTGGTCTGATGATGGTTACGTGGCGGTAACCGAAACATATGTCACCATAGCCATGCTCAGTAGTTTTTTCTCTTCTCCTAATTGTCATAATATTCTAAGTTGGAAAATGCATGGAATTTTCGATTCTTGCAAAACATTGACTAAAGTTCATAAAATAAGTATATAAATTTTATACAAAAAAAAGTATGAAAGAAATTCAAACCAAAATAGTTTAAATTGTGTTAATACTTAATGTGTATACATTTTATACGAACAAGCATAAACGGTTTGTATACCAAATTGAAGCATAGATTTTATACCAAGTTTGGTGTAGATCTGTATTAATCCAATTTGGTTTGAATTATATACCCAAACTATTTGATGTGCAGTAAAAACAGGGCGAAATCGGACAAGAGAGCGTGGCACCTCACATACTAATAAGCAAAAGTTTCAAAATACTGCAGTGTAGAGTATTTAATATTTGGCCGGGCCAAAGGTTACACCGTTACCAGTTTTTTTAATTTACTTCGAATAAATTATTTTTTTCAGTATTTCATGTAAGAAAATGCAAAAAAAAAAAAAAAAAATTAAGCTAAAAAAAATGCCTAAAAATTTACTTTAGAGGACCAACGGGACACGGGTGTTCCATTTGACCTAAGTACCTTATGGGAAAATAAACTAATGAATCAAAAATCTGAAAGTCTGTTAAACTTACTACTTAGACGCTTCATGTATTTTATATAACAGTATTCTAGATGAAATCTGCTGAAAATAAGTTAAAAACCACACAATATTTTGAATCCGGGATGACCCTGTGAAAACCAGAGGATATAAAGCTCAATTTTCCAAAAACATTTGAAAATCTATATCTATTCTCTATAGATAGAGACCTGCCTGTCCAATCGCTAAGAAAATGTGGGTCTGACATTGGTATTGAAAGGGTTAACATTAGAGCGCCCACAAGATATATGAAATGTGCAAAGTTGTGAATTTGTTTGCTCCCCGTCCATTTCCTGAAACTAGAGATCAAAAAAATAAGATCTCAAAAAAAAATTTGGAATCGGTAGTGGAAAAAACCCAGCCGGTTTTCGATCAAAGGTCGAAAAATTGACTAAAAAAAGGCAAGTCACTTCGACTGCCCGTTACTTCAAAACTGTTCATTCTTTCATAATATTTTTAAGACAACTTTTGTAGAGCATAACTAGGTCAACATTATCTTCTTAAAAAGATTTGGTCCAAAAATTAAATTTGTTGTTGTTTCGGTACAAAAACTTAAATTTTTTAAGAAAATTTTCATGACTTTTTTTCTATAAATTGGTTTTTTGTAATTTTCAAAGGGCGGAATATTTGTTCTGAAATTCTTATATTACATGGGATTAAATGTTGATTAATTCAACAGAAAAAAATTATTTAAAAACATTAAGTTTTAAGGTATGGAGCCGGTCTCAATGTTGGGAAAAAATGAGTATTCTAATTTTTTTCTTTTACTCGATGCTTTATTGGATGCAACAAAATGCATTGCTAGTTTTTATTAAATGCATCATTTAGAACTGCTTTTTGCCTTCAAAGAGCTATGAAATGGGCTTGTGCGACTTTTTTTCAAAAAGTTATGATCATTTTAAAATGACATCATGAAAGTTAAAAATCATGTATGGATTTTCTATAGCAATTGCCATATTACTATGTCTTTTATAATGTTATTTTAAAATGGTCGTAACTTTTTAAAGAAAAATCATACAAGACCATTCTGTAACTCATTTTGAAGAAGAAAAACAGTACTAAATGACGCATTTAATAAAACAGACCAAAACGATTTTGGTCATGTTCTACACAACCTCAAAAATTGTGTTTTTTGAACATTGGGGGTGAGATATCTCACAAACCATAAGTGATACAGCAATTTCGCGTCCAATTTCAAATTCAGCATAAACAACTACATCCAAAATGACTATTTTGGTTTTGGTTTGCAGCCGTATTTTTTAAATACCGTTTTTCGACCTCATTTTAAAAACCATGCCATGAACCGATTTTGAAAACTTTTTTTTCTTATTCAGTAAATGCTCAGGTGCAATTTCACATCTTTGTGCAGTTCTTGACAACTTGATTGAAATTTTTTCCTGAGCTGCGTGCACGAAATTCGAAATTTTCGATTATTTCTGCTGGAACAGCCTAAAAACGCACTAAAACGAAAATAAATGGTATTTTCGTGTTCAGCAATCCCAAATTAGTTTAGGAAATATGACTACTAAAATGGTTTCTTACCAAATTAAAAATTAAGAAGAAAAAATGAAAAAATAAATTTTTTTTCTTAACTTTGAAACGGGCTCCCTTTCTTAAAAACTAATGTTTTTTAGTAATTTTTCTTTTAAATAAATCAACATTTAATTTCCTACAATATAAGAATTAAAGAACAAATATTCCTCTCTTTGAAAATTACAAAAAACCAATTTATAGAAAAAAAGTCATGAAAATTTTCTTAAAAAATTTAAGTTTTTGTACCGAAACAACAACAAATTTAATTTTTGGACCAAAACTTTTTAAGAAGAAAACGTTGACCTAGTCATGCTCTACAAAAGTTGTCTTAAAAATATTATGAAAAAATGAACAGTTTTGAAGTAACGGGCAGTCGAAGTGACTTGCCTTTTTTTAGTCAATTTTTCGACCTTTGATCGAAAACCGGCTGGGTTTTTTCCACTACCGATTCCAAATTTTTTTTTGAGATCTTATTTTTTTGACCTCTAATTTCAGGAAATGGACGGGGAGCAAGCAAATTCAGAATTTTGCACATATGGGCGCTCTAGTTAACATTATTTAAGGCAAATCCATTTTTTTGTTTGTATTTGAAATGCGAAATGGGTCCATCACCGTGGATTTACCCGGGTTCGAATACTACCATAGGTTTTTTTTTTAATTCCTAACAGCCGCTTGAAAATGTTCTTTTATGTTTATACAGCATTAGCATTATTAAAAACGGATTCAAAACGGATCAGTATCCGCTTTTGTACACATTGGGAAACATTTGTACATTGCTTGCATAAGTATTTGTGCGTAAACTTCGGTGCGAGTATTAAAAAAAATTGCAACAACATAAGAATGTTGCTACAAACAAGAAATTACTTGGTATTAAGCAAAATATGTTGCTTAAAGTTCTACACTCATGCTGCTTAGCGATTGCAAAGATTTTATGACTCAAAGGCGACGCATCGTTGAGAATTTAACCCGTATGTGTGCAGAATATCTAAGCGAATATTAACGTTTTTCCTAATTAACAAATGGCTTTGTTTTCAAGGGACACTCGATGTTTTGCAATGCCAGTGGGCTGAATTAAATATGAACATTTTGAAAGTCAAATTACTTAGTTACTCAAAAAGGAAACGACTCATTGATCTTAAAATAAAACTCTCCAGTCTCAAAATAATTTGTCCCACTTTTATCGTTTATCCTAATTTCCGAATATAATGCAATTAAGCTCATAGTAAGACAACACATCTTAGTGAACAAGCCTGGCCCATAAAATATAATTTAGACGTCGCTGACCTCAAAAAAAGTAGTATTCAAGCTAAGTCATAATAATTTTGGATAAGAGGATAGACATTCACCAAAAGATATATTGAGCATCAAATTTACGATATGTTTGTATTTCATGTGTTTTTAAGTAAGTTCCGGTTCATTCATTCCACCGTACTTTTGTTATAAACTTATCAAAGCTCCAAAAAACATATCGTACAAACATGGTCTCGATACGCTCAGTGAATTAGGCGTAATAGCGACTCATACATAAGTACATAGGGGGGACTGGGGCTGATTTTATACTTAATTTGTGTTGTTTGTATAGCCGTGTTTTTAATCCGTTCTTTAATTTGTCATAATTATGTGTAAGAAAATGCATTGATGGATTTATATGTAAATCGATCTTTGCAAATATATGACCAAAAGTTCAATTAAAAATTAAGAAAACAAAATTTTCATAAAAACAGCATTAAGAGTTTTTTAAATTCTTTATTGCAAAGCCATTTTGTCTTAATATACATAGCTATCTTAAGTTGTTTTTTATTATTATATATAAGGGAGAGTCAACGGGTATGAGACACCTCCGGGTATGAGACAGCCGATTTTTTCTATGATGCAAAATTAATATTTCCAATCTGACTACTTTCGAACTGTCCTCTTGCTATGACCAAGTTTTTAAGGCAAAACCGAAGTGAAAAGATCTATTGCTTATTTTAGTTATACACCTCAAGTCGTAACTCGACTGTGAGAAGATTTTTACAATATGTTTCAAACTGTTATATTTTTGATTTAATCAACTGGAAATGGAAAGTCTCATGGGTTAGCATTTTGCGTTTTCATCTACTTTGTGATACGATACAGGTTTATGCATAAATAAATGGCTAAAACATTCTTTTTTGGCATTTCTTAAAAAGTGTCATATATCCGAGTGTGAGGCACATCACATATCCGGGTATGAGACGCTTTTTTTCGAACCCAAATCGAGTGCAACTGTTATATACCGACATGTATGTAATGATATATGAAACAAGGTTTGTGTTTACGTACAATTATGGCGTTTTTATTTCGTATTTTCAAATTTTCATTGCATTTTTAAAGGTGTCTCATACCCGGATGCAAATTTTTAAATTGCGAAAAAATATGTTCTTTGAAAATTGACCAAAACTTTTTCATGTGATGAAATAAATTTCTATAATCTGTAGGAGAAAGTTGTGTGTATTTTTTACCTTTCAAACGATATATAAAATACCTGAAACAGTTTAACCAAGTAACAAGCTATGACTCAAAAATGAAACCCGTCTCATACCAGGTGACTCTCCCTTATATTGTTATCATAAATCGATATTTTATTTCGTTAATATTTAAGAACACAGAGAAAAAAACATTGTTAAAAATGGCAGAAACGTGGGATTTTCAACAACGCCGCGACGCAGATTTTGAAAATAGGTCATAAATATATCAATTAAACTATAATAAAACTATAAACTATAATATGTCTCAAGCACTTTCGTGAGCATTTTGAACACGTTTTGTTGCACATTTGGATAAGCCAACGTCAGACTTGCATGATCTTTAATTTAAAGTATCACAAACATGGCAGAATCACATATAACTACGACAAAAAGTACAGCTCGCGTTACAAAATAAGTTTTTACCACGTGACATTGGAAATTAACAAAGCAGGTTATGGACACGCCTATTGACCATATAAAACAAATATTTAAAATGCAGTTTTATGAGCATTATTTAAGATGACGCAACCTTGGAGCAAGACTAGGTAAATTCTGACAAGAGGGTGTGGTTCCTCCGTTAGAAGCAGATGTTTCAAAATGATTTACTCAAAGCTTTTTTCAAGATAATACCAAATTTCACTCAGACACTAAGGATAGTGTAAGCAAGCTCTGAGAAAAAAACCAAATGAGTTCAGGCAAGAGGACTAGTTTCTTCTCTTTGTGTAGTGCAAATAGATTTTAACACTCACTTAAAAACAAACATTGAAAATTGATTTGCAAACGATTAAGTATTGATTGTTGAAAATAATAAAGCAATCACAAAATTTTGAAAAAAGTATAAATAATCCTAAACATTGATATGTAAGAATATAGTACCTGGAGACCGATCTCTGCCCGGTCAACAATCTGATCTTATTATTTTAGTCGATGTTTTTATTCATAGCTTTCCTTTGCTATGATACTCTTATGGTCATGCTTTCAAATTGATATATTAACCGATAAGAATAATAATAAGAAAAACTCGCAAAGTATTGAATGGTATAGAAAATATCAAAAACTTAAAATTTTTTTTTGGGGCATTCTACCTAAAATAAATAAATCGGATATGCCACGCACCCCAAATTTTTCGATTTATGTATCGAAAAGTAAGAGACCTATTGGAAAAATCCGAAAGGATATTTTGATGTCACCTTTTTTTGTAGCAGTAAGACTGAACACAGCGTTTTCTTCAACTTTAAGGAAGAATATTTCAAAATACTGAAGTTATAATGACAGTTCTGCTGATGAAGACGGACTCAGCGTCGAAGAGTACATAAGACATAAAGAGTTCACTCCATTTTTTTTTTTTGCGCCTGAGTTGTTAACTAAAATTTTTTATTTTGGTAAAAAGTGGGCGTGGCAATTATTGAACAAAGCTCACTTTTCGTTATGCTTTAGATACTCATGATCCAGACCCTCTTACCAAATTTAATCAAAATATGCTGTACCATTTGCTAGAAATGTATGGGAGGTTCCACGCGCACCGGCGATATTTTGCCCACTTTTAGATCGTAGGTGTCTAATAGCATGTAGACTCCCTAGAGTTAAATTTAGAACGATTTCTTTAGTAGTTTTCTTTTTAAAGCGTTTTACATTTTTGTGGGCGGTGCCACGCTTTTCACGAGTTTTTTTTTTAGTATAACGGCATATCACAAATTAATACTTGTTTTCAGAGGTACAGTCTCTTAAATTTTCATTAAAATTGTTGGAGTCGTTTTCGTGTTATATTGAATCTTATTTTTCAAGGGTTAAAAAGTGGGCGTGGCACTTATTCGATACCGCTTACTTTTCGTTTGTTGCATGGTATTATTAAGCAGTACCTATAAACCAAATTTCATTCAAATACCTTGTAACATTTGCGAAAAATAGCATTTAACGTATTTTTCTTGTATGGGAGGTTCCACGCGCAACGGCGATATTTTAATCCGATTCAGATCAGAGATGCCCTATAGCAAGGAGGCTTCCCACAGTTAATTTTAGAATGATTGCCTTATTAGTTTTCTTTTTATACCGTATTATATTTTTGTGGGCGGTGCCACGCCCTTCAACGAGATTTTCCAATATAACGGCATATCACATACTAATTCCTGTTTGTAAAGGTAAGACCTCCTAAATTTTCATCAAAATTATTGGAGTCGTTTTCGAGTAATATTGAATCAATATTTTCAAGGGTTAAAAAGTGGGCGTGGCACTTATTCGATCACGCTCACTTTTCGTTTGTTATAAGGTATTATTAAGCATTACCCGCTCCCCAAATTTCATTCAAATAACTTGTATGGTTTGCGAGTTATGACCAAATCAAATTTAAAATTTAGGGCAGTGCCACGCCCCCTGGTGAGCATTTGCAAAGTTCAAACCTTGCTCATTCTTCATTGCATGTTAATATCTAGCATTATCCGAAGTTTTATTAAAATCGCTGTGGCCGTTTTCGAGAAAAAGTTTTGTCCGTTCCAAACATACATACATGAGTACATAGGTACATAAGTACATACAATTTTAGCTCGTATAAGAAGAGAAAATATCGCTCCTTTACTACAAGAACGATGCAACTCAAAAAACTCAATTTTGCTGAAAATACGTTTAAAGTTTACAATCGAAAAAGTTACTTATTTCGTTCTCAAACGATGACCGAAAGAGATATTGGGCCTTATCGTAAATCTGAAGGGAGTTCCATTCTCTCCCTCCCGGGGAAGGAGCACTGGAAGTAGTGAATATTTCATGAATGGAAACTCCCCTTCCTGCAGGGATACTTTTTTTATTTTAATATCGTTGGCATTTTCAGAAATAACCAGTTTGCAACGCTGTGTTTTTCCAAGAGCGTTCACATTTTACACAAAAACAACATCTGGCAACGCTGAGTTTTTCCCATATTTTTGACATTTTGCGCATTTTGCTGATTTTTTCCAATTTCGTAGACATTTTGCACAAAAAAAAAAAAAACATGTGGCAACGCTTTTTTCCATAAATCGTTGATATTTTTTTCCATTTTCCACTGGATTTTGACAGCTGACTTAAAAAAAAGATAAACAAGAAACAGCAATTGCAAAAGAAGAAAAAGAAGCAATTGCTGCAGTGAAATTGAAGTTAATGCTTTACTTTTTAAAGTAAAAAATGTCTTTAATCATTTTTGTGGATTTGGAAAATCAAAAGTTTGCACCAAAATGTTTCCGAAAAAATTTGAGTGAAAAGTAGTTTTAGCAGAACCAGTATAAGTTGGAAACGCTTGGATGAATATTAAAAACTTTAGTGTCATATGAAAGCTATTTCAATAAGCTTTAAAATTGTTGTACTAAAGTTTTTAATTTGTCAAACGTTATTTACAATTATTCATTTATACATTAGTACTCCCTAGCAAAAAGTTGAGGAGCAAATTTAACAAATAAAAGTGAAATAACTCGCTCCCAACTTATTGCCGATTACATAATTTTTCCAGTGAATTTTCCCTTTCCACCAGGGAGTTAGCGAAAAAATTCTCGAGAATATTTATTTACGATAAGGCCCATTATTATGAAATGTTCACACAATATGAGGCATGATATAATGAATAATTCTGCATCATTAACTCAAAATTCGCGTTTTTTGAGCTGTGCCGTTCTTGTAGTAAATGAGCGATACATACAAAAAGAAAACAAGTAGTTGCAAGTTTGCAAAAAGTACTTTTCATGAAAATCTGCGCCTTGAACTATGCTATACAATTAATTGAATATTCATATTTCCATTAAATTCATGACATTTGAGGAAGCTTCAAACTTTAAATGATTCACATTATATCGAAGAGTATCATTTCCAATTAGAAATTAAACGAAACAATTTAGTTTGATGTTTCATGTAACACACCAACAATTCAACCCTAGCAACTTCAAATACCTGGCACTCCAATTTAAATTTAATTTACTTTACTCTTAATTTGTCTACATTAAGAACACATTATTTACAAATTCCAATTACAAGAGGTAAATTGCACAAACAGGGAATGCTGGAAACGCTGCTCTTCGTACAATTTCACTCTTGCAAAATCGTGCCTCGAGAACCAAATAAATGAATGGGGTTGATGGGGATGGGCTAAATTGAATTGAATAACTTAAGACAATAAAAATGACTGCAACCTTCTTCAAATTTCAAAGATTTTACACTCGCAACACTCGAAGCAATTTTCCCGCAATTTTAGGATCCTAATTTAAGGAATTATTTTAAGTACCTTTGGGTATATTCCTTATTTTCATCCACTTGTGCCATATCAATATTTGTCCATTTCTTATGCCTAAAGGCAAGAAATTGAAGAAGTAGATGAAAACGGCTGTTAGTGAAGTGATGAAAAAGTAGGTTGGTCGTCGGCATCGTCGCTTGACTGATGATATTGTGCGTTTGACAAGTGGCTCATCCCCAAAATGAGGCAATGGTGAGCATAACATGATGAAATCAAATAATATAATGGATCAATAAAAGGTAATTTTTCAAAATATATCAAACGACAACAAAGTTTATGCCAATGTGCCCAAAAAAGAAAAAAATTGTTTATGTTGTTTTTGTGCTCACTAATGTGCTTGATGCTGTTGCCGACTTCATTGCGTGTTTGGTTTGCCAGGCAGATAAGCGTCTGCTACAATTTGAAGTTTTTTTTTTTTTTTTTGTGGAAGTATTGGTACAACCTACAGCTGATAAGAAAAAATTATCTCGCTTTGATGCGTCAGGAACTCAATAATTTAAAATTAATTGCGATTCCTTTGGTCCTTTGACCTTTTTGTACTCAATTTGTTTGGCGTAAGCAAATAGTGATGGTGGAAGGAAGGAAAGAAGGCACCAATAGTGAAAAACGATTTACGATTGGCTAAATAGAGAGAGAAGATAAAAAATGAAATGGATGACGCCGCAGTAAAGAAGCGTTGAAATGAAAATCACTTTGACCTTTGACCTAACATACCGCCCGCCACCTCCGCAGCTCAAACGAGCTAAGTTGTCTGTTGATGACTGCGCGCCCTCTGGCAGCATATGCTTTTACTACTCGTACTGTGAATGTACACATTTCAAATGCTGCTGCTTGGCAATGAATTGGAAATGTGTTATGAGTTGAAAACCACAGCGTTCGCACGTGCCACGCCCCGCGCACTCACACACGCACACACACACATGAATTTCTGAAACCGAATTTATATTTATTTTATACCGCAATGCAAACGCCAAATGTGAAATAATCGTGGTGAACCCAAAAAAAAAAGAAGAAAACTCAACTTAAAACTTGAAAAACTTTTCAGGATTTTCATTTACATGCTTGGCGTGTTCATATGCCAAAACAAGCCGGAGCGAAGAGGCGGAGGCGGGGGCGTGGCAGTATCTACTAAAGAGCATAAGGCGCAAAAAAATAAATAAATAAAATGCGTAAAAATGTTTATTAAATGCGGAAGTATTTAGGAAAATAGCAGCAAAAGATTTTCCCAAAAACTTTATACGAATCTCTAGCTCCCCTGACAATAAATATTGTGTGGCTGTGTGTGTGTGTGTGTACTTAACATACATGTATGTATGCGTTTAAGTATGTGTTTCTAAATTTATGTCATGTTATATACCGCATACTCTTCATTGCCTTGTTTTTTCCGCTTCTCTGTAACAAGATTTTTTTGTGTACATATGCATAAAACATTGTAAGCTGCCCCCCCTCCCCTCCTGCCGCTCTCCTGGAACCCTGATTTGATACTATCATCAACCACCATAAAATAAAACTCCAACTTATTCCCCCGAGGAGAGTGTAACGGGGCACAATCTAATGCGACGCGCCATGGTGATATGTTGATGTGCTGTTGTCGATGGATGCGGGGTGATACCGGCAGCGGAAACGGGCGGTTTAATACTCAACTTAGCCGCCACATCCGCATCCGTTGCTTAGCGCCGCCGTCATTCAATGTTACTGTGCGGCGGCACATTTTCGCACAGCATGGCGCGTACAACAAAAACAAAACCAAAAAAAACAAAAAAAAACAACAAAAATAAAGAGGCGCAAACTTTTTTCCATTGTTGTCGCTAGTGTTGTCGCTGTTGTTGTTGTTGTTGTTGTTTTCTAAATGACTGCTAGTATTGAGCATAAGGTGCGGTGGCGATATAACGTCCCAACGCTAAGCTGCCGCATGTTCCTCAATAGAAAACAGAGAAAAAAAAGCATCCGACAACAACTACAATGACAAAAACAACGCAAGTGAATCCATTATTTTAGAATCACGAAGTCGTTACGCGCAATAGTCATATACATGTGTGTGTGTGTGTGTGTATGTGCCTATGTGTATGTATATGAGCGCGTGTGTGTTAGTATCTCTAACTGTATAAAGGCCTAGTCGGAACTCAAACTAAAGCATCCTTACTTGAAATGTACTTCGAAACCAAGAGGTGCAGATGAGCAAACTAAGACCATAGCAGTTTTGGTAGTGGACGTTCAGTTTTTTCAAAGCAAATACATAGTTGTGTTTTTAAGATGGGAAAGTCCAAGTTAAGAAATGATTTAATGTTCGAAAGGGACAAACCGAATTGCGGGACCAAGACCTAAATTTTATGTACCAAGGCCAAGACCATAGTATATATAGTAAATATATGGGTATTTCCACAGAAAGTTAAGTTGCGAGAAAATGGGTGATGCCACGCCACTAAAAAATAAAACATAATTTATAAGATTTGATAGGGACAAATAGTAGCCTTTGAAAAAATTGGAGATGCCACGTCAACATAACAAGATAAGATAAAGCAACGTTCGCCGGAAAGTCCTGATTTTTTGAAAGATTTTCAATTTAAAATTTATTTGGTAGAAAAAATGTCCCGTGTCACAAGTCCCGTGCGAATAAATCATTTTTAGCTAAAATCAAAACCACTTTTAAAAGGCATCAATGCACAACATTCTAAAATTAACCCGATTGAAATATTGCCTCAGGTTTCCTTGTAACCTTCGTTTGAATTGTTGACCACGAGAAACACTCCTGTTTTTGTACAGTGCAACTGCCTTGGTTTTTTGCAATTATCTTATAAACGACAAACTGCCCAAAATCAAACAACAGCCATAAGGCTAAGTTTATGAATAAAATGGATTTAGTCCAATAAAATTGTTGTTTCTTCATTCTGTTCTAATCCACGAACTTATAAACCAATGTGTTACTGGTCATAACAATCAAATCCACTTAATGTTCCCTGTCAGACAGTACGTAGATTCCTAAAGAAAAATAATAAGTATGAAGGTTTAAACTAATCTCAACTTAAAATACGAAAGTCTATGCTGTCTGCTAAGCATCGCAAATAACGCTTAAATTTTGCCAAGGAGTATTTATTTGGAGCGTACTGCTCAGATGAGTTCAAGATAAACCGTTCGGGATCGGATAAGGACCGTGCCATTATTTATGAGTACATTTTAAACACCTTATAAAGCAGGCGTTGATTGTGCAATGTCTTAGCAACTTATGTCAATAAAATATGACATTTATGTTGTTTCGAAAAATTAATTTAGTTTGGAAAATTTTTCAAAGGCGTTAGCAATAAAGGGACTTAATCCAAAACAACGCGAGGCAATTCTTTGCAAATGGTGTAAGAAAATAATGTCTTACAGAAAAATTGCCAAAGAAGAAGGAGTTAGCGTATGGGCGGTTCAGAAAACTATTAAAGCGGTTTACAGAGCATTATACTCTTGATGATTTACCTGGAAGAGGCCGAAAAAAAAGCTAAAATATTACCAAAAATTGACCAAAGAATAATAAGTGTTTTTACAAAAGAAAAATAAATATCTGTTCGTGATTGCGCTAAAAAATGTGGTACCTCGTCTTCAACTGTCCAACGTGTTAAGGTGAGGAACAACTTTAGAACCTATTAAAAGCAGAAATGTCCAAAAAGAAGCAAAGTTCAAAGTGCAAGAGCAAAACAACGAGCCCGTAAGTTGTATCGCCATATTTTAAACAAAAAATTTGAATGCATTGTAATGGATGATGAAATTTACGTCAAATTGGACTACAAAACCTTACCAGGCCCCCAATTTTTTACAGTTAATAAAGAATAGAAAGTAACTACAGCCGATAAGTCAATTCAATGCGAAAAATTTGGAAAAAAACTCATGGTTTGGCAAGCAATTTGTCAGTGCGGTAAGGTTTCTTCTCCTTTCGTCACAAACAAAACAATGAACCAAGAAATATACCTCAAGGAGTGTCTTAAGAAGAGACTTCTTCCGCTTATCAAAGAGCACTCTAATAAGCCACTTTTTTGGTCTGACCTTGCTTCCTGTCACTATGCATCTTCCGTGGTAAATTGGTCCGATAGTGAAAATCTTGATTATGTAAAGAAAGAGCTTAACCCACCAAACTGCCCAGAACTTCGTTCAATAGAAAGATTTTGGGCAATTATAAAAAGAGATTTAAAGCAAACATGTAAGACCGCAGATTCAGTAAAAAAGTTCAAATACAACTGGAACCGTGTGGTCAAGAAGCGTAGAGAAAGGTTGGCAAAAAATTTAATAAAGGACGTGAAGAAAAAGGTTAGCAAAATGGGTTCAGGGGAGCAAATTTAATTAAATATCTTAATGAAAGTTGACATAAGAATCTGATGTAACATAGTATTCGTGTAAATAAAAATTATAATTTATTACTATTAAAATTTAAAATTGATTTTATTTTAATTGAACTTTTAGTCATATATTATGTGTTAGAAAAATGCATTGATAGATTTATATGTAAATCGATCTTTGCAAATATATGACTAAAAGTTCAATTAAAATAAAATCAATTTTCAATATAAAATGTCATTAAGTAACACACTTAAAAATTCTTAAAATTAAAATTTAATGCATTTTTACTGTACTCATAAATAATGGCACGGTCCTTAGTCAAATTTAGTCATGGTACGACACAAAAGTTAGTATCACCGAACGTAACTCTATTGATTTGGGGATGATTCCAAAGAAATCAGTTAGAAGTCCTACACAAAGTCAATGGTATCATGAAGGCTGTTCCCTTTATCGATATTTTGAATGACTCATTTCTTGCCAGCATTCAAAAATTTGGATAAGAATTAAGTGAAACCATTTTTATGAATAATACGTCCTGAGGAATAAAGCTAAAGTGACAATGCAATGGCTTCGGAAACACGGAAAATCAGTTTTAAACTGGCCCCCACAAACTCTAGATTAGAAAATTTGTGGAATATCCTTAAGAAAAAAAATTATAGCTCGAAAATTGGTTCGAACTCGGGCGCGGAATGGCTCTCACGGCTCTATTCAAGCGAAGGCAGGTTTTCTAAAATGGATCCACCCAAATTTAATGTAGAGTATTTCGAAATTGTCTCCAGATTTCAGATCTGCAATCTGGAAAATCGTACCTGACCCTTTTTAAAAAAAAACCTCTGTTCATACACTGGCGAGCAAAACTAAAATCTTAAACAACCCACTACAATCATAACCAAATAGTTTGTTTTTTGATACTAAAATATTATACGCAATCTATTAGTTCCAACTACTTAACTCAAAAAATATTGGTTCCTACCAAAAAAAAGGTCGACGGTAGGCTACAAACCCTTAAGGTAGTTTTGTCCAGTTTTGGCTGAGATTTGTGTTAATGGACTAACATATCCAGACGAATTATTGATATATTGATATATTATTGATATTTCTACCTCAAATTTGTAAAAAAAAATCAACGTCGTCATGACTAAACTAAAAATATAAAAAAGAAAACAAGTGTATTTTCTAGCAAAATCATATATTCGAAAAAATCGAGTTTTGTGAGATTTTTTATCAAAAAAAAAATTTTCCATGATAAATTTCCAGACTCAAATTACTATCATCTGAGAGCTCATAAAATAGAGAATAAACTCTAAAAAATTCAAACCATTTGCTTCTATGTTGATAGACCAGTTTCAAACATGCACTCACTTTTGCTCGCCAGTGTAAAGGAAAACACGCCAAGTGCACCAGCTGAAACATTTTTTTTTCACAGATTTCGTTTAAATTTGGCAGTATTTTAGTTTCATTGTGCAAGATTAATATCGAGTGAGGATTTTGTCATACTATCATTTTTTGTTAAAATACAGGGTGTTGAAGTTGACGATTTTTGAGGTTTTCATTAAAAGAGTGTTTTTTTAAAAATTCATAGCTTAGGTGGATCCATTTTAGAAAACCTGCCTTCGCTTGAAGAGAGCCGTGCTCTGCATCTAAGCATTTTCCAAATGGGTGTTTGCAATACATAATGTGTCCTGGATACTTGCAAAGCACTTAATGTGATCGAACTTTTGGGGGCATCCACAACGCGTTGATGCCCCCAATAAAAGACAAAAAAAAAGACAAAGAAAAAAAAAACAACATTACAACAAAAAGTGTGCTCACAAGTGTTGAAAATTTCATAATGCTCCACAACCTATTTATTTTTTTCTCATATTAAATCCAAGGACTGAAGCAGAAAAAAACCCTCATCACAAAGTGCCTATGCGGAGTCATAAGTTGGTTTTGATTTTTATATCACGTCTTCGGTCGGTCGCTTCTCTGGAAATTCATTTTTTTGTTTTTTGCTTCTTATAAATGTTGAATCGCACCCCCCCCCTCCCCCACTTGGTGCATCGTTAAGATAGTGGAACGAAATTGAAATTTTTGTGGTTTTTTATGGCTTTATTTGTCGCATTGATAAGCCGATTATAAGCGCGCTGAAGGAAATCAATTCAAATTAATATTGAGATATTTGAAAGTGATGCTCTGTGAGAATTGAGGGAAGCGAAGAACCACAAAGAAACAAAAAACGGAAGAAATGTTTAAGTATTACACTTAAGGAAATAATAATGAAATAACTACGTTGTGTTATGGTGGTATTAGTTCTGGCCAATATCTTAAGCAACGCGGCTAATATAAATTTAGAAAACACAATTTAATAACTGAGCCCCACTTCAATTTTAAAGATACCACCTTTGCATTTTCTTCTAAATTGGTAAATGTTAAAAAAAAATATTGCATAGTCTTAAGGGGTGATATTCGTTTTTGAAACATCCTGTTTTTCACTGAGTTTTATGATTCGCTATCACTTCTTCAATTTCAACAATTTGAGGAAACTTTGCAGAGATGAATTTTATGATTTTTTGTGGGCTTCAATTCTACAAGGTGTCCTTGGCACCATAGGGTGGTAAAAACTTTGATAATAAGTACAACTAGTCGAACAAAAAATCTGAGATAAATGACTTCTATTAATGAAATGTAGCCCATGTTGAGACATTTACAACGATATACTATACTTGTTGATCGGACGTCAAATGGCAAAAAACAAAACCGCATCGAATTTAGAGGCCGAAAAAAAAATGTTTTTTTCCTTAAAATTCTTTCAATACTAAGTAGCTTTCAAACTGAAGGAGGTCATTCGAACTTTTTTTTTTGTATGGGGGTCGATACTTTCTAATGTATATCGAACATTACAGAACTTATGTAGAAATAAATTGCAGATTCGAATTTAGCGGCTCGAAATCAATATGAAAAGATTAATAAGTTTTAAGTTTTAAAACACAAATTTTTTAAAATGGTGTGGCATGCATCAAATATTCTCTGAAATGGACCAAATTTTACGTAGTGCTTATTTGCATCAAAGACAACATTTTGGTGCCGTGGGAGCTCAATTCCAAGCAAATTCTTTTTTTTCGTACAAATTTGAACCAGTCTACAGTGTTAGTTAAAGTTAGACTGCGTAATCACTATTTCAACAGACAGGCAGTCTAAGCAATCCACGCCAAATGTACCAGCTCAAAATTTTTTTTCTCAAATTTGGCAATATGGTAGATCCGGTGTTCAAAAACAACAATCCGGAAGGATTTGGTCCTAGTACCATTTGTTGTTAAAATACAGGTGGTTGAAGTTGGCGTTTTTAGTCATTTTCATGAAAAGGGTGTTTTCTCAAAAATTTATAGCTTACATTAAAGTTTGTAAAATGATAAATCTAAGTTACTGGCCTCATTCATTTTGAAGTGTTCTTTTTATAAAAAAATATTTCTTTTTTTACACTTAAAAATACATTTGAATTTTTTTTAAAAAACCCCCCTTAGATTTTTTTTTTAAAGTACTTTAAGTTAAAGCATAATTTATAAGATTTAAAATGATGTATGACTCTAGATGGGATTCGGACGCTACATAGGAGTTTTTGGCTAGTAAACGCCCGCGGCTAGCAAAAATCTTTTTTTACTCAAAAGGAAAGCATCTTACGAAAAAAGTGTACTAGGCATAAAATGCTTAGAATCATCAAGGAAATAAGCGTGAAATTTTTTTGGGAATTTTTTGGAAAGTTAAAAAGAAATTTTTTTTTTCTATTTTTTAAATTTATTTTTGAAAAATTATTCAAAAACAAAGCTTACAAAAATTCAAAAAAAAAAAAAAAAATCACACGTATTGCTGAGTCGATTCAAAGCTTTTTTTGGCTTGTACACTTTTTTCGTACAATGCTTTCCTCTTGAGTAAAAAAAATATTTTTGCCTGCCGCGGCCGTTTATTACCCAAAAACTCCCATGTAGCATCCGAATCCCATCTTGAGTCATACATCATTTTAAAGCTTATAAATTATGCTTTAATTTAAAGTATTTTTAAAAAAAAAATCTAAGGGGTTTTTTTAAAAAAAAATTCAAAAATATTTTAAAGTGTAAAAAAATTTTTTTCACCAAGAAATATTTTTTTTTAAAAAGAACACTTCAACATAAATGGGACCAGTAACTTAGATTTATCAATTTACAAACTTAAGTTAAAGCTATACATTTTTGAAAAAACACCCATTTCATGAAAATGACTAAAAACGTCAACTTCAACCTCCTGTTTTTTAACAACAAATGGTACTAGGACCAAATCCTTCCGGATTGTTATTCTTGCACACCGGATCTACCATATTGCCAAATTTGAGCGAAATCGGAGAAAAAAAAATTTTCAGCTGATACATTTGGCGTGGATTGCTTCATATACCAAATGGCCAATCAGGGCTAAACATAAAATCTGATAAAGCCTGAGAACATTTTTTTCGATATTTAGAGCCGATTGAAGACCATCCATCATGACCTTGCATTTAACGGCCTTCCTTATACAGGGTATATAGCATAAGGTTACGAAGCTTCTGGTAAGTGATAGAGGAAGCCTAGATTATCAAAAAATTGAGGGGGATCTAAAATGTATAGGGTTGAAATTGATTTTCAGACTTGTTTTTAAAAAAAATTTCTTGGGCCACCCTTGCGTTTTGGTGAAAACTTTCCTGGATCTTTAAAGTTTGTATTTTAAATGTTTTTTTTCAAATTTTTGACTTTGGCGGCTATTTTAGTATGAATAAGTTCCTATTATTGGGTCTACAACTTAAAAAGTTCGTTTTACTACTAGATGGCGTTACTAATATATTACTGATTTGTTGTCACTGAAAGCTATTGCATCTTAAAGAGCGTCAAAGATTCTATTAGATTCGATCTGCCAAAGTGAACTGCAGTTGATATAAAAAAATTTTTTTTACGCTGAAAATGTCGAAATACTTGCCAACAAAACAGCATTTGTGGGAAATTTTTAACTAAAAAAAGGGGCAACAGAAGCTCATCAATTGAAGCTTATGCTAAATATGCTCCAGGGGTTAGAGTGTGTCGAGGTGATTTTGACATCGAAGACAAAGATTGTCCAGGGCAACCCACAAAAGTTTGGAGACGAAGAATTGGAAACATTACTCGATCTTCCGATGAACAATACTTTGAGTAATGTATTAATTCATTTGCTTACCGAAATAAATGCATATTTTCTGCAAAAAAAAAACCCTCTTTTTAAGCTGTAAACCCAATAACATACCCTTTTTAAGTTTTTTGAAATTCTCGTTAAATTTCCTTTAATTCGGTAGGACATTTATCATGATAACTTTTTAATTTGAGATCGGAAAGAAATACTTTTCCATGTAACTCACGGGTTACTCGTATGCAATGCGCTGCATATGATGTGCGCACTACACGCGCTTATCTACTGAAACCTTCAAACGGATTGTTCGTGAAAAGTATTTTTTTCTGACTTCAATTAAAAAAATTGGTATAAAAAATGCACCACTGAATTAAAGGAAATTTAATGAGCATTCCAAAAAAAATTATAAAAGTGTATGTTAATTGGAACTTTTTCATATTAAAACGCCCGCCAAAGTGGAAAAAAAAAGAAAAAAATTAAAACATCAAATTTAAAAGACAAGAGCTTTACGAAATTCTTTGAAACTCTATAAACCAAATACATATTTAGAAAGCTTATACAATTAACTAAAAGTTTCTTATAAAAAAGTTTTCTCTAAAAAGCTAGCGTGACCCAAAAAATGCTTCTTTCTAAAGCAAGTCAGAAAATCAGTTTTAAAACAATAACTCTTCAGGGGTAACTTAAGACCCAACCCTCAGCTGCAATTTTTGTCAAGTTTACGCTTACTCTATAACCGCCCAGAAGCTTTTTAACCTAATGTGATACATCCCATATACATATTTACATAAATCATGGAAATTACATATTAAAGGATTCATTAATGAATATTTGCATCATTTTATAAAAAATTCTCAATTTTCGCATTTAATTTTCAGTCATTAAATATAAAGTGAATACGGAAGCCTAAGGCAATAATTCAGTTTTTACATTTGAGAAAAATTAATTCATCGCAATATTACAATTTCAATTGCAACATAAAAATGTTCATTGCATTCAAAGGCTTCAAAAATCGATGATGATGATCGAGTGTACTTCATATTTTTTTATTAAAAAACAAATAAATAAATCGCACATTCATACGCATTTACCCAAATGAAGTTGTAAAACAACAATCTGCTGTATTTTATTCGATTTCTAATGTCAGCGTAATAAAATCGAAAAGAAAAACCAGCAACAAAATTTCGGCATAAATTGCTGGTACAGTCGAATTATGGCGCAATATTTACAACTTCATATGGAACACCATGGCCGATAATGCGGTGGCTGGCTGGCGACAATTTCACTTTATTGCGTTTTACATAAAAGTGAACACCCCAAATTGCGAGTAGTAGCAGCAACAGCAGCAGCGGCAATAACAACAAAATTTATGAAAATATGTTCCACTGTCCATCCATTGCATACTTACGACTGATGACGGATGACGATGGACGGACGGACGGAAACTACAAAATCGCAGTTTAAGCCAAAAGTAATCACAGCGTCATCAACGGTTTCGATTGATGAAAATCGAAATGATGGCGGCGGCATGGTGCGCTTGGAGTAGGAGTGATATGATGCCTTGCTGCTGTTATGGTAAATGTTTGAATATGGGCGCACATATGTATGTGCATCTATCCTTATGGGTATTCATATGTATGTGTGATTGCAAAATGATTTTACCCAAAAATCTTTATGTCACGTTTTGACACTAACGCGTCGCTTATGTCTGTCGTTTTTGTTGCTGTTGCTGTGGTGTTTTTTTTTTTTTTTTCTTTTTCTTCGTAGCCATCAATCCGTGCAAGCGCGCTGATCTCTTTTTGAAACAAAACTTTTTATTGGATTCATAACGCATAATGGTGGTGAAAAAGTATGGTAGGGCATATGTACTGAAAGAAAAACAACAGCAACAACAACAAAAACAACAAGTTAAAACAATAATAATAATAAGCACCATTTGGAACATGAAACAGTCAGTCATCATGCTGGGTTTTAGCTCAGTAGACTTTCGATGAGTTAGGCTGAGCTACGGCTTAAGGGAACACGGTGCGCGTGAGATAAATGCTGAAAGAAATTATGGAAACTTTTTCAGAAAATCTGAGTCATAAACTTAAAATCTTTTCTTTAAAGTTTACGCAAAAATACAATACCTCACGAACATCTGAGTTTCGAATAAAACTCTTTTTCTATTGCTGGCAGCTTGATTGCTTATTTATGGTGTTACGTTTCAGCGAAATTGGGTTATTCTTAAGTTTGCAAATGAAAAGTTTGTTAAAAATGAAGTATGTTCGCGACAGCATTGCATTTTGAGTGAAAAACTTAAACACAGGACGACAAAAAAAACTAATAAGGGCGTTTCCTTTGGATTGGCCAAGCATTAAATACCCTACTCTGCATTGTTTTGAAAATTTTGCTTATATGGGATGTGCCACGCCCTCTTATCCGAATTCGCCTAGATTTTATTCAGAGCTTGCGCTAACAATTCGCTGTTTTTTTGTGTATTTTGGTTGCATTGCAGTGAAAAATACTCCTAAAGTTGCATTTTGTATATATTTTTTGTACGGGCGGCAGGCGTGTCCGTTTACTTAAGAATATTTTAAAAACCAAATGATCCTACCTCCTCTTATTTATCGTAAGTTTTATTTGGTTTATGTACTGAAGATTTGCATACTTAAATACAACTTTTTTTTTAATATAAAACGGAATTCTAGACCATCGCAAAAAATCCCCAATTTTATTTCCCAAATTTACAAATTTTGCACTCTTTGGATTACAACTTAAAAGTTTTATTCAGTTGCAACGGTTCGATATTTTAAGTGTTTAGTATAAGAACCTTCAGCAACTTTTTTATACCCTACACTCAGGGTATATTCACTGTATCTTTCCGTTTGTAACGCAGAGAAGGAGGCGTGGGACGTATGGAAAAGTATATGTATTCTTGATCAGCGTCACTTCCTGAGTCGACACAGTGGCGGATCCAGCATTGTCAAGAGGGGGGGCCGATTGACTACATTTCTGGATAATAACAGAATGTTTTCAAAATCTTTACATATAATTTAGGTTTGAGAGAGGGGTCGATCGCCCCATCGTCCCCCCTCTGGTACCGCCACTGAGTCGACATAGCCATATCCGTCTGTCTCGCAGGCTGGCTGTCTGTGTGTGAAAATAAATTTTTTGGAAAAACTGAGCAAGGTAATTCAATGAAATTTAGTACACTGCCTCTGTCATCAAAGTTAGCTCGTGGGATTGAAAACTAGCAAAATCGGTCAACGAACACGCCTACTGCCCATACAAAAAATATATTCAAAATGCAACTTTATGAGGATTTTTCACGACAATGCAACCAAAATGCACATAAATACTACGAATTGCAAGCAAAAGCTCTGAACAAAAACTGGACGAGTTCGGACAAGAGGGCGTGCCACTTTCCACATAAGCAAAAGCTTCAAAACGCTATACTGAGAGCATATTTTGATATGATCAAATTAAATTTTATTCAGACACTAAGAACTGTAAATGCAAGCTCTGAGCAGAAACTGGGTGAACTCGGACAAGAGATCGTGGCAACTCACATATAAGCAAAATTTTCAAAATACTGTAGTATAGTGAATTTAATGTCCAAAAATAAAAACCCAATTGCCCAGGAAAATTAGAATATTTCTGGGAAAAAATTCCAAGTGAATTTTTTTCACCGGAATTATATTTATTTATACTTGGTTAATAATTTGTAAAAAGTTCATTGAAGTCCATTGTGCGCATAAAAAGTTATTCAGGCTCAAAGGCCGCTAAAATCAGTTTTTTGCAAACATCTCGCTAACGCAAACATTTACAGAAAAATTTTTCTTCACAATTTTGTAAAACAGGAAATTTCCTATGTAAAGATATAAAAAATGTTTTCGTGTAGCTTATAGTTAAGGAGATAACCCAATTTAAAAAGCTATGCACTACATATAAGTTCATATTAAAATAGCGAATACTCTTTAATAGGCGAGGAGCCGGCAATACTAAAAGTGCTGTCATCGCGGATTCTGAAATTTTTAATGCAAAATGGTAGTTTACACTAAGACGAATAAGAAAAGCTTGGTCAGCGTGGTTATAGCCTGGCAGAAATATTTTTAAATGATTTTTGAATTATTAAATTTTCGGAATGTTTTGCCGTCATCGCGGATTTTGATCAATCTTAATATTAATCGATGATAAATTTCAGAAAAAATTCGGCCGACCAAATTTTTTTTTTTGCAGAAAATGATTTAGAGCAAAGCTTAAAAATTTTAAGTATTTTGAGTGTTACTACGCTTTCTATTTTCTTGTGAAAATTTTTCGATGTTCAACATTTGTTGGACTATTTATTATTCGCGAAACGCAGCATTGAAAAATAATTGAGCATTTTATCAAAAACCTCTCACCAGCACACTATTGTCGACTAGACGATGACAGTCCTGATGACTGTCAACTTGGTATTACTCGTGCTAAGTTCAAATAATGCATTTTTTATATTTTTCGATTTTGTACTTTTTTTGGGGTTTTTTTACTTGTAACATTTTCCATACGAATACAATTTCAGTTTTTTCTGCTTCTCTTGATCTCATCTGTTTCAGTATGGCACATGCTTCAGAAATGTATCGTTTCTTTAAATTGTCATTGGGCTTTGGCATCAAATAAAACAGATGCTGTTCCTAGTGCTATTTTTTTATTGTTGTTGTTGCTGTTGTTGCTGCTGTCATTATGAGCCATTTTCAAGACTCCTTCAAAAACAAACTCAAGTGCCAATAAAAATGTTAAGTGCTACGCTCCTCCATGCTCTGTGCTCGATGTAGCAAGTAGCGACGACCGACTGACTGACTGACTGAATGTCATTGTTGGTGATGTTGGTGTTATACACCAAATTGACTAAATGTCTTGACTTTTAAAGTCTTTTCAACAAAATGCAATAATAAAGCGTAGCACAGTGGACAAAATGTGAAAGAAAATAATAAAAATTGGGGTTTTCTTTTTGCTTTCTGATTTTACGATTTGACCTCGCACGTCATGTAGTGGACGGTGAAATATAAAGCTTTGTTTTGTCTACAAAAATGCCTGGGTAATCAATACTCGTAAAAACTGAAAAGTTTTGTGACCCAATTAATTGAAAAAACTTCAGTAATTACTTTATTTTGTTTTGGTTTTTCTCTTCTTATTTGATAGGCGCTTTATTAATTCAATACAAGAACAAAGCAAGTGTGTCTGTCCATATTTCTATAGAAATATTCCTTTACAATTTATGGATGTATGATGCCATAAACTTAGTGTCGTTTTAATTGTGGCTATTAATCAGGGTGGCCAAATTTCCGTAATGCCAATGCTGGACATTTTTGAATAATTACCTTAAAAACGACGAAAATGGAAGGTGACAGGCTTTATGAAATGTCAATGCGGAACAGCGTTTTGAAGCATTATTCGAGCGTCGGCGTTACTTAACCGTATCTGTTTGGTATGCTCCATATTAATTGTAGGTACATGAAACAGGCAGAGATAGTTAAATAACGCCGATGCTCGAATAACGCTCTCCGCATGGAACTGTATCTCAGTGAATAAATTGGGGGTGATCGTTTTTACGTTCAAATTTTAAGGTGGCTCAGTTGAGAAATTTTCTTTTCCCGCCTTGAGTTATAGTGTTTCTTTGCGTTATCGTCCAAGATTCGACTTGACATCTCCGATTTCTATGAAAATTGGTGAAAAGTTAGTATTTGACACACATATTACTGGGATACAATGATTTTTCGAAATTTCGAAAATTTTCAAGATGGCGGCCATAGGAAGTTTGATCCAGCCTTTGGATACTCCCATATTTGAAAATTTATTGCTCCTCGGCTTTTTAACCGATTTTAATGAAGTTTTCAGAGTTTTTGTAGAAAAGTATGAGCTTTTGAAAAAAAAATATTTACACTGAAAAAGTTATTTATCTTTGGTCGAAAAATATCTTTTTTCTTTTTCAAAGCCAATTTGGGGCTTGGAGCACCCATTTTATTTTTTTTTTTTAAATATTTTTATTTAAAAGTAAATTTTATTTCAATTATTTTTCAGCTTTCAAAACTGTGGTATGTTTTACGGTTATTAAGTTATGAGTTTTTGAAGTTGTATAATGTTGTGTTTATCATGAGTCGTTGGTGCGGGTGCGCTACCATACAGGGCTGCCACCGTCCGGATAACATTTTATCTTCAGTGAACTTTAGTGAAATTTTTCATAAAAATTTTTTGTGGAATATTTTAACCCATTATAACCAAGTTTTTGGATAAAGGGGTCAAAAAAGACCCATGAAAACGGGATATAATGGGTTAAGATGTTCTAAAAATTGTTCCTTGCTTGATTTCATGTTAACTTTCTGGAACACATTAACCCATTGTATCGCGTTTCTATGTGTTTTATTGACCCTTTTATGTGCGTGCGCTACCATACAGGGCACGGACGGTTTTTTTTCTTCAGTGAACCTGAGTGAAATTTTTCATAAAATTTTTTTTGGAATATTTTAACCAATTATAACCAAGTTTTTGGATGAAAGGGTCAAAAAGTCCCTTAAAAACGGGATATAATGGGTTTTAAGTGTTATGAAAGGTTAGCATGAAATCAAGCAAGGAACAATTTTTTAGAACACTTAACCCATTATATCCCGTTTTTAAGGGTCTTTTTGACCCTTTCATCCAAAAACTTGATTATAATTGGTTAAAATATTACACAAAAAAATTTTATGAAAAATTTCATTAGGGTTCACTAAAGAAAAAATACCATCCGCACCCGCACCCACACCAACGACTCATGATAAACACAACATTATACAACTTCAAAAGCTCATAACTTAATAACCGTAAAACATACCACAGTTTTGAAAGCTGAAAAATAATAATAATAAAATTTACTTTTAAATAAAAGCATTTTAAACAAATAAAAAGGGTGCTCCAAGCCCCAAATTGGCTATGAAAAAGAAAAAAAGATTTTTTTCGACCAAAAATAAATATTTGTTTTAGCGTAATTATTTTTTTTGAAAAGCCCATACTTTTCTACAGAAAACCTGAAAATTTCATTAAAATCGGTTAAAAAGCCGAGGAGCTATACATTTGCAAATATGGGAGTATCCAAAGGCTGGATCAAACTTCCTATGGCCGCCATCTTGAAAACTTTCGGAATTTCGGAAAATCATTGTATCCCAGTAATATGTGTGTCAAATACTAACTTTTCACCAATTTTCATAGAAATCGGAGATGTCAAGTCGAATCTTGGTCGATAACGCAAAGAAACCCTCATATCAATATCTTTATTTTTCCCCAAAATAAATTAGCTGACGACACCAAGTTTTTTAGAATTTTTAAACATTTAAGATTATAAAATTTCAAAAAAACATTGTTATCCAGATAATATATTTTTACCGGTGTATTTCAGTATACCGGTATACTGAAATACACCGAACCGAATAGTGACTAATTTCAGAAAATTTTTCAGCCCAGCGTTTTATGAAACCGAGAACAGTATTTGCTTACTATTTTAGAAGTATGCAGATTAAAACTAAGTTTGGAATCCATGGTTACCCCTAAGACTTTGTAGTCACCAAATTAGTAGTTGCAAAGAATTGGAGGCCTACGAGAAAATGACAGCAAGCAGTAAAATTATCAAGATCGAGTTGTAAACAGTAAGAGTCAGATTCGTTCTTTATAGGCTTAAAAAGTTTAACGAATGGCATATCATTCATAAAAAGAAATAAAGTGTCCGACCGATTGTTACTTTTTGGCTGAAGCCGATTAATCGATTTTTTTATATACATAGGTTCATTCATTTTATATTTTTATACCCTACTCTCAGAGTATATTCAATTTGTAGCACTATAGGCTATTTAGTTTTGTTCAGGCTTAGTGCCGATTTTGCATTGTTCGGATAAGCCTTAACTGAAATAGATCTTGAGAAGTCGACAAAATCAGTTTTTTGCAAAATTTTTTCCCTAATTTGATCCAAGATATTTTAGCCTAGAAAACTTCATAAAGAAAAATTGCATTAGTTATTTTCGTACAATTTATATCCTATTTAAAGGTATTTTCTTGACCTTAAGCACCCGATTTCTCACGAAGGCACAACTTCTCACGGTTTGACTAGAACAAAAGTTCATACCTACTATAGGGAGACCATCCGATATTTCATGAAGGCACCAACCCTCTAAAATAGAGCGGCCATTTATTATCCGACTTTGTTCGGCAAGGGCTCGAAATTTTTGAAATGAAATATGTTACTGACAAAAAATAATAAATAATGAACTCTTTGATTTTTCGGTCCGGAAAAATTCTTTGTATGTTATTGAGATGGCTTATTTTAATGGCTTATAACTCGGAAAGTAGGAATCGAATTGAAAAAATAGAGCGTTTAGGGTGATTTTACCTATCCGAATACATTAACAAAATTAAATTTTGCTGTTTACTGTTACTTAAAGCTATGTAGTATACCTCAAAATAATGATTTTTGCACTTTTGAGCAAGGAAAAATCAGGATTCTGACATAATAGAAAAAAACAAAGTTCTGATTCGCAATTAGAAAGTCCTAATCCACTACAAACGGCTATCATTTTGTTTAAAATGCAATTTATTTAAATCAACAAGTTGCATTATACTTGAAGTTAGAAACATTCGGCTTCGGCCAAAACTTCGGCTTATTTTGGCCGAAGGCCGAATGTGAGGCTGAAGGTGCCCGAATCCGATTAATCGGTCAGACACTAAAAATAAATAATTTCAATAAAATAAAATTAGATTTCTTGAAGTAAAAAGATTTGTCAGCAGTGAAATTGTCATTGATACGACCTGTCAATTGTACTGCTAAGTAATATAATTTCCAGAGAAGGATGGTAGGAGTTTTCAAACAACACAAGATGATCACATCGGAATATGCTAATAATTTCACTATCATTGAAGTAAATCGGATCTAAAGTACGAGATTTTTCATTAACAAAATTTTATATTCAGTACGTGATTTACTTGAAAAAGACCCAAAGCGGATATTGAATTAAAAAATTCTGGTGATGGTAGCAATTTTATAGGGACCACAGTTTTGGAGCACCAAGAAATATTTGGTAAATTAAAATGTCCTGTAAGCATTAAATGAACGTCAGCAGCTTTTAGCTTAGAGCTGATAAGTTTTATTGCATTATAATGCTTTATGTAAACTTTATAACTGGAATTAGGCAGAACAAACGAACAGGTTGTACACATAAAAGCTTAAGAGTTGAAATTTTATAAAAACACAATAAAATTCAATATAAGAGTATTCCTCTAAAACAAGGAAGCAACTCTTTCATATGAAAATTAAAATTTGGAGACTTTAACTTTTATGCTCGGCAGTTGCAACTGAGGATTGATGTGATCTGAAACATCATCCTCAGAGGTATAAGCTGCCAACCGAGAGATGAAAATAGATTTCATGGAAGGAATTGCCACCAATTTTTTTAGGAATAGTACCAGTAGGGAACTAGAGGAACTGCCATTAGTAGGAATGTGATCACAAACAACATTACTAAAGAGCGAATCATTACGAACTAAAAAGGGCGAATTTACAGGATGATTTTGAAGGGCAACAGAACTGGTTACAATAGAAACGTTGAAAAACTAAGTCAAAATAAAACTGTTCACCGTATTCGTAACCATAATCGTAACCGAAAGGCGTTTCGGTTATAATTTCTGATTTTTACCAAACAGTCAAGAAGCTATTGACTTCTTTAACTCTAACTCTACTTCTCACAATTCTCGTACTGAGACTACCAGCGCAATTAAATTTATAGCGTTTTAATTTCTCGACTAAACATTCTTCCCTCTCAAGATGCAGAACTCAAAAAATGTTGACCTGTCCTAGTTTACAATAGAACAGAAAAAATGCAGAATTTTTCTCAATGATGAGATGATGGATACACTGTTGTTTACTTTCGAGAGATTTTCGTTTTAAAATTCAGAAGAAATTATAAATCTTCAACAAAAAATATTGAGACGTAATGTTTCTTTTTCCAATTTTTTAGTTAATTTACATATATTTTGTTTAAAAGGCAATTAAAGTAGGTTTTTTTCCCTATAGTTGGCAGTTGGGCTTTATTTCCAAAATGATTATCGCCCAAATTCATATGAAAATAATTTGGGCGTTGTTTCGTTTTTGTCTTCGGCCGTTATTTCTTAACGCTAATTCTTTGCACCTTCGAATTCTAATTCTAAATTTTTTGCTTTTCGAATGCAGACATTCAGAAAGAGGACAGATATCAAAATCGGATATCAAAACTTACCTTCTTCATAATCTCATGGTTTTAGTCAATATAAGAGGACATTATTACTCTTTCTGTTCAATAAAGAGTCAATAAGGGTGTAGAAGATACCTAAAATATGTTAACTATAAGTGTGTGCGTAAGCTTACTTCACTGAAATTCTTAGGATCACCCTAATGTATTAAAGTAGTGGTGCATATTGAGTAAAGTTTCTGAAATTTTCGTAATTATAAGTTGATTTTAAATTTTAATGTTGATTCAATTAATTCAATTCAAATATTTGCTCACAAACGTCACACTGTAAACTGATGCCACAATGCGAAAGCGTACCAGTGATAAATCGCATCAAATTGGCTGATTTAACATTAGATACGCGCGTGTACCCCTCACAAACAGAAAGCAGAACAAAGTAACGCACGCACGTTTAACCCCAAGTAGCCCAACGACCCCATAGCGGGAAGAGAGGGTGGTTGGAGAGAAAGTAAAATTACAAATGAACTCATAACGCTTTTATTTGTATGACGCCCGTGGGATTTACGAGTGAAGCACGAAAGCATCAGGTGATTTTCCTGCTTCCATCACAGCCAACAGAATACAATTCAGGACGCTGACTGCTGCTGATGATGAAAATGTTACTGCGTCAAGTTCACCTTCTAGCGATACTGTGATGATTTCTAATCCTCCTTCGTCTCCTCCGCCACTCTTACTGTTTCATCACGCAGCGCCTTGCAGCGGCAAAATTCCTGTAGACAAATACACAAATACACTCGTATTGCATGCACACATTCACGTATTTACACAAACTTAAAGAAGTTGTCGCTCATCATAACTCGTGCTGTTTACAAGCAATAATTCAATTCTGACAACAATTTAAGTGTGTTAGTAAGTAGGTAAGTAAGTAAGGAAAGAAGGACGTATCCTAGATGGATAATATGCAAACTGTACAATAGTGATGCCGCGCGTAGTCTCAAAAAAGGGGGGAGAGGGTCGGATAGGGAATAGTCTAGCAAACAGAGTTGACACATGCAATTCAAGAGACACACTGTAGCGCAACGGTACGCAGCATAGTCAATCGCGATTAAAAAGGATATGCTGATGACTGGCAACCAAAGGACATGGTTTATGCGCTGTACAAGATTATTTACATTTGTTCGCATTTATTTACATTATGTAAATTTGTGAACAAAATTTACATACATTAATTTTACATTATTTACTTGAGAGCAAAAGAAAATTACACATTTTCTTCTGTAAATTACTCAAGGTTTATGCATGTGTTTTTTTCTTCTTTTTTAAGCATGTATATGTGTTGGTGTTTAAGTGTATGTTTATAGCAATTTGAAAATAAAATTGTCATCTTAACTTACCCGCTTGCCGCGTTTACCGCGTGGTCCCTTTTCACCGGGTGGTCCTGCCGGTCCGGCTGGTCCAACTTCACCGCGTTCACCGGGCACGCCTGGAGCACCTAAGACAGGAAGATTTGAAAGCATTAAGAATTTTATTTGGTTATTAAATTAATGAAAAAACTTGGTAATTTTTGTGATTCTTTTTTGATTAAATTTTAAATTCACTTTTAAGACTTGAGACATAAAATTAAGCTCTTGTTCTAGACCGCCGCACCCTAACGTTCATACATTTTCTATTACTTAGTTTGTGGGGTGAAGGAGCGCAAAACCCCCAAAATACTTTGGGAGCTATTAAAACTTTTCTTCTTCTTTTTTTTTCCTGATGTCGCTGTGGTTTCATTTTTGCTTTTTTTTCTGTTTGCGTGTAGGTAGAATTTGCTCATTTTGTGCACTTTTGAAATTGTCAACGGGGGGAAAATTAAGATTAAAAATGATTGAAGTTTTTACAACAAGAAAATTGATTGCCAGTTGTGGCTGACAACAAAAGCAATAACAACAACAACAACACAACCAAAAGTTGAACACATGAATCATCTTGAACTTGAAAAAGTTTGCTGTTATTGAAGGAAAGTGTTGCTGCGGTTGATGTTGTCTCAACAAAATGAATTACGAGAAGTTTGGAAGATTGGAAGTTTGTTTTACCCTGCACTCTCTATCTCTCTGTAGGTGTAATACCTGTGGAATTAAAAATGCATTTGCTGATATAAGTAAGAAACTTTTTTAAATTAAGGACATCAACAGCACAAGTAAATTGGATGATAACAATGTAGTATACTTTGATAGTAAGGATTTCAAATTAAATTTTACTTTTCAAGCCGAAAAGTTATATTCCTTAAGACAGCAGTAGTGATAGAGATGTCTTGACTCTTATTCTTAGTTGTAAAAATTATAAAGAAGAAAAGACTAAAAGACGTAAAAGACTACACGAATACACGATCCAATAAAACTGATGTTATTGAAACTTAAGTGCGACCACATGCTTATTGTGCTCCGAATTAAATGTTTGAAAAGCTTCACCTTTCAGCTTTTCAGGAACTGATGATTTCTCGAGAAGGGAATACACTTCTTGTGGTTGCCGGTGCCACGACGAATGTTCTTAAATGTGTTCCTTCTACTTCAAGCAATTGCACTAAGAATAAATTGATTCAAAAATAACGATTTTTGGAAATTCCGCTATTATCCCCAAAAACTTGAATATTTCAAAAAGTTAGCTTAGAATTTTTTTTTTAAACTTTTTGAAATTCATGCTCATAGCCGTCTTATGAAAATCTTGGCATCATTCGGTTTTAAAACTTAAAAATGCTCGGAATGAGTCGGCTTGTATATCAAATTTTCCGCCTTGATTTAAAGTATTTAATAATATTTCAACGGAATAATCAATTATACAATGTTTGTTTTATGATGTTTGATGTTTTTGTGATGTTGAGTTCATCAAACCCTATTAATTTGTCGTCTTCAACATTTTTATCGAATGTACTAACCCCTTTTATTTACCCCTTAAGAGGGCTCCTATACAAAATTTTGATAAAAATAAGAAAAAAATCATCATTGAAGGGAAAGGAAAAAATGTTCACTGACCCCCATTAATTTTTCCTCTTCAATATTTCTCTCATGCATCTTCCCTTTCTTCCACCCGTTAAGGGGGCACCCATACAACATGTTAATAAAAACATAAAAAAAAAAAAAATTCCTCAATGCCGGGTGAGGAAAAAAATTTTCACAGACCCCCATTAATTTTTCCTCCTCAACATTTTCCTATGTCCATTAAGTTAGCAGAGCGAAAATGAATAGTATGAATAGTGAATAGTATGCCCGAGAAAAATGACGTCCATTAAGTTAGCAGAGCGAAAATGGCAGAGCTGAAAAAAAAAATGCCATATTTATAGGCTAATTTTGGGCCCAAACGCCGAATTTTAGGCTCTTCATTTTTTTAAAAAAAAAGTTTGCTTAAGCTTAAGCTAGCAGAGCTATTTCGAGAAATCACATACGGGACATATATTGAACTAAAGTAAGTTGTCAATAATTATAGGCTATTTAAACGCCCCATCGCCAAAAGAAAAGCTTTTCATTAAAAAAAAAAAAATGGACCAAATCAATTTTCTTGAAATAAAAAACTTTTAATAACAACAATTCCAGATAAAAAGGGTCATACTTTAAGATGATGTTTACAGGTTTTGGAGTAAAAATCAATAGGCGATGATATATAACCGTAAACATAGGCTGAAACGGTGTTTTCAGCAATTTTAGGTTAGGATATCTCGGAATCCTGAGCCAATGGAGCAATTCTGACCCCGGATTTGGATTCAGCACGTCAAAATACATCGGAAGAGTATAGTCTGGTTTCTGGTAAAACAACTTTGCCAAATTTTGTAGGCCAGTGTTATTTAAAAAAAAAAAATCCAAATTTTTATTAAAAATTGCGCTCGCAATTTGACTAGCAAAACTTTCTGTTGGATATATTATAGACTGATCCGCGGCCGAATACCGCCGCGAAGCTGTTGTTGGATTTTTGGGAGTTTTAAATCCTGAGCTGCGGCCACAGGCCGCCCACTTACCCCCCCTACTTTTATCTAAAATTACTGTTGTTGTAGGAGTAGTAAAGTTGTTGTTGGTGTTGGTGTTATTGTTGTTATTCGAAGTTCCTTATTTCAAGAAAATTGATTCGG
This sequence comes from Calliopum simillimum, assembly GCA_951812925.1. NCBI lineage: Eukaryota > Metazoa > Arthropoda > Insecta > Diptera > Lauxaniidae > Calliopum > Calliopum simillimum. The sequence continues at coordinate 83,143,762 of OX638368.1, read as the reverse complement.
TCCATTTTTTTTGTTTATGAAAAGCTTTTCTTTTGCCGATGGGGCATTTGAAAAGCCTATAATTATTGCTTTCTTTGGTTCAATAATATACGTGCCATATGTGTTTTATCGAAACAGCTTAAGTTTAAGCTAGCAGAGCTAACTTTTTTTTTTTTTTTAAGTGAAGAGCCTAAAATTCGGCGTTTGGGCCCAAAATTAGCCTATAAATATGGCATTTTTTTTTCAGCTCTGCCATTTTCGCTCTGCTAACTTAATGGACGTAATTTTTCTCGGGCATACTATTCACTATTCATACTATTCCCTTACAAAAATTTAATAGAATTATAAATTTTGTATGGAAGGCCCCTTAAGGGGTGGATAAAAGGGGATAGTACGTTTGAGAGAAATATTGAAGAGGAAAAATTAGTGGGAGTCGGTGAACATTTTTTCCTCTCCCGGCAATGAGGAATTTTTAATAGGTTTTTCCTGGTTTTACTTCAAAAAGCCCCACTTCTGTCCAACAAGTGATTCAATATGTAGTAAATATGCAAAAAAAAAATGGTATCAATGGTAACAAATCCAAGGGGTGCCTGAAACAGTTAACTTCAGTGCGTCCGACAATAAATACCCCCCTAAAGTTGTCCGTCATTGTTACTAAGTACATAATTTAGACTATTTTTATTGACCGATTCTGCAAAAATTGGCTCTGTGGTAATACATTTTTTTTTTGTCGTAACTTTGCATACTCGGCGTTTCCGACTCACCAAACGCCCCAAAATTTTTGTCCGACAGCATGTTTTATACTTTTAACATAACATATTAAAACTTTTCATTCGAATGAAAATCAAACAATCAAAACTGTCTCGAGACAGATATAGGGGGTTATCGTGAATCAAGATTCCCGGGGAATTTTCTCGAACTGCCGTGCATTCTCTATTGCAGTTTAAGAAAATTCCCCGGGAATCTTGATTCACGATAACCCCCATAAAGAACGCATTTTTTTATTAAGTACAAGGATATTTTAAGCAGTCAGTGTTTTCTTTCTTAAATTTTTGTTTAAATTAGTGTGACTCTCGGGACATGAAACGGAACGCTCTCTTACATTTATATGCTTAAGGTCGAATTTTAGTCAAACTACTGCTTTTACATGAATTTTTCTTTTAAGTTGCGACTGAAGAATTATATGGCCACAAGTGAAGACCTTAATACAAAATCTGGCTAATTTTTTGAAATTGTGACACACTGGACATCCTATTGTTACTTGCGGCACGAGATTGAAATCAGTGAAAAATTTATTTATATAGTCGAGTTTTTAACATGTCTGTGGCAAAAATCGATAACTGTTTAAGACGATCTTTGGTCACAAAGTGAAGTCGCATGAGTCCTATGGTCATAAAAAAAATTGAACCAATTTATTTTTCATCAAAAACCGTCCCAAGCAGTTACTGCTTATCGTCACTGGCAATAAGAGAAGATACCGTAAAGATAAGTTTTGATGTAGAAAACCATGTCTCATAAAAATTCAACTTTTATGTACATATGATCATGAAGTATCAGCTAAGGAGAATTGAGATAAAATACAACCAAAATCAGATCCGTAAAAAGGAGGACCCAAACTAGTCTAATTGTACATAAAATCCGAGAATGAAAAAAAGTTCTCTAAATTCATAAACTAAATTTTTGAATATCTACATGCTAGTCTGTATATTATTGCTATCAAAAACATTTTTAAAATATGAGTATGTTAATTATAAAGATTTTGATACGAGAAATTTTTTGACATTCTGGCCTTTTCCTCGAAAATTTAATTTTTGGTATAATAAATGAAATAACAAGTTTAGAAAATGGCAGATGTGCACATACCTATGTATGTTTTTCCTTTTAATATATGAAAAGCATTCAGAGCAACAAAACTTCATCATATTACGTTTAATGGCTGGCAACTACTCGTATCTATAAGATTATAGGTTGTTTTATTTGCTGATGAACTTACAAATCCTAGAAAAAATATTAGGCGCAATTCTTCAAAAATTAATGATACGTAAATATTAACAAGGCGGAAATTTGTTCTGCATCGAAATTACGCACGTCATAACACCAAGTGCATACACGTATGTATGTAAAGGCTGTAACTGTGAGCGTTTCAACTTTTCGCTATGTATGGGTACAATGAAACAAACTCATCAAAATCTTTTCCATTTTTATTAAATCAAAACAAAATGCAATTTTTGCAACTTTTTTATGCAGCAAAATTCAGACATGCGAATCTTTGTTTTTATGCAACATTTTTGTAGCACATTTTCACCACCTTTTTATGGCCACTTTGCAACATCACACCAGGCAGGCAATGCCGGTGATGCTGAAACATCAGCAAACAACAACAGCAGCAGCAAAAGCATTTGGGATGCAAAGTTTTTTCCCACTTGTTCTCACAAAGTAATTCCATAAATCTAAAAATATTTTTAAAATGCATTCCATTCATCATCAACTTTACGGGGAAAAATTAATTTGTTAAGAATGCGGTATCTGTTGAAATAACGTTGCAAAGAAAGATTAAAAACTTTACGATTCTGAATTTGTTTTTGTAAACAAAGCGTGGAAATTCATAATTTTCCAAGAGATCGGAAGTGAATTTCAATACAGCGCGCAGCTTTCCTCCCCCTTCATGTGGTTTTAGCGTTTTTATTTTGTATTTTATGAGAGTGAAAATTTATTTGCCATGAATTCCACTTAATCTCCATAAAAATCATATTAAATAAAAATAGATTTTTAAATTGTGTTTTTATGTCAAAATTTGTTTTTTATTTTTTTTTTATTCTGTGGTATTTGGTTTTTATGCATTCCAAAAAATTAAAAGCCAAGAAATGGCATTCAATTTGTTTGAAAAAAAAAACAAGAAAAAATAACACAATTAAACACTTAATTTCCACATCACATTAAAACGGCTCATGAAGGCCCGCATTTGAAGCGCACACTCTCAAATGATGCCGTTTGCTGTTGTTGCTTCTCTTCCAAAAGGTCCATAAATTATTTTTATTTCTAGCACTTTATTTTGTGGCATTCGTTAATTTTTATTCGCAGTGATTTTTCAAAATGATTTTCCATTGTTTCATTAACATGCAGAGTCGCTTGCAATTTATTTCCGCCATAGTCGTTGCTCTCGTCGTCATTCAGCAGGGTAATTTTTATAAGCAAATAAGTCTGGATGTACCAAGTGGTTGGTTTGAAAAATCATGTTATTTTCGATGAAAATATTTTCATTAATCCTGGTGTTTAAGCACACAAGTGAACACTAAATGTTGCCATTTGAGTTTACAGATGAGTTTTTTTTTTAAGTCTGACTTGTCACGCTCAGTGCTTTCATTTTTAAGCTTTAGTAAATACGTATCGAATATTTATAATCTCACACTTAGAACCTTCAATAAACTTTCTCATCGCGCATATCTTTAGCGAATTTAGGGATTTGTTTTTCCTGTGATTGTTTTCTTGATCACGTTTTTCGCTATCTTAAGTACATTGTTCCAATGCTTGACTTTAGATAAAGATTTGACAAAGTTAATTCCAATCTCAGCCCAGTGTGCCGTTTCGAATCCGAAACGGGTTAATTTTCTCGTATTTTTTATTCGTTACGGAATCTGTTACGGATCCGTTACTGACCCGTTTGCGGGAGAAATTCCTTTAAAAGAGTGAATCCGTTTTGATTTCGAGTTTACGAGTTCAATCGCGAAATTCGCTTTTTATAATGTTAAAGTTGTTTATAAAAAAAAAAATGTTGAGGCGCCAATTTTTAATTAAAAAAAAAAAATCACAACCAACCGTGCGGCGAACCTGGGCTACCGGGGTATTAATTTACAAACAGTATACATTAGACAATTAGGCTATTGAACTATATGATGTAGACTTATTCGCTCTTTAGAGGAATTTCTCCCGCAAACGGGTCAGTAACGAATAAAAAGTACGAAAATACAAACCCGTTACGAATTCGAAACTGGTCCGCTTGGCACACTGGGAAAGTTTATATATCAAACAAATTTCTGTTGTTTTTTTTTATATGTATTCTGTGTTCTTTCTCTTCCCTTCTTATGATAAAAAATATTACCCAAATTCGGAACCAAAAACGTTTACAAAATCATACGCATTCAAATAATAAGATAAAAAAAAAAACAGAAAATGTGGATTTTTTTTTTTAATTGCTAATAAGCGCTACAAAACATTAGCATCAGTAAATGCGAATCCGTTTTGAATTCGTTTTTGATGTACGTGACAGGTTCGAAACGGATCCGCATTCGTTCTTGTGCACATTGGATTTCAATATTATAAGTTTGATTTAAATGAATCAAGTTACCTTTTTATTTGACAAAGAGCAATATAAAAAACAATTTCCCTTTTTGACCAATTTGTATCGATTAGAGCAGTAAAATTTATTAAAAAATATGGCTTCCGTAACGAATGGGACGGACTCCCTTTTGCAATTGTCAATTTTTTTAAAACATAACTACTTGTAGTGATGAGCAAACCAAGACCAAGACCAAGACAATAGCAGTCTTGGTCTTGTTCTTGCACAATGAGTCTTGGTCTTGGTCTTGGTTTTGATATTGAGTCTTGGTCTTGATCTTGTTCATTAAGTCTTGGTCTCGGTCTTGGTCTTGGACTTGAAAAATTTTTCAGAGATATTGAGTATTCAAAATTGCAAAACCATATTTTTCCAAAGCAGTTGGGTTTTTAAGATGCGAAAATTCAAATTGAGAGATGATTGTATCTTCAAAACGGGCGTGAAACAAATTTAAACTATAAATTACTAAGACTGAAAAGAAGTCTTGGTCTTGACAATTATCGTGAGCAAGACCAAGACCAGGACCATAGCAGTCTTGGTCGTGGTCTTGCAAAGATATCATCATCTTGGTCTTGGTCTTGGTCTCGCAAAATTAGCACTAACTACTTGTGTAACCTAATAAGTTTCGGATCAAGATGGCTGGCTTACTAAAGCACCAAGTTTTACACCAAGTGTTGATGCGGATAGGATTTTTTTTTAAATGGTCCAAGAACAAGACCTTTGATAGACGGATGCAGTACTTGGTGGTGCCGAAAATCAATTTCCCACAATATGGGGGGAATATTTGCTATAGTACGAGATCCGGTAGTAAAAAATGTATCGATCGAGTTTTTAGTTAAAATCTAGTTTTTACATATATTTATGAATGGGAGAATATGTTTTTGGCGGGTTGCCTATCAAAATGTGGCCGCAAGTATTATCAAATAGCGATAACTTATGAACCGTGAGTCGCTTATTGCGTAAAAAAAATCAGTTTTTAATAAATAATTCTTAAACGGTAAATTTTTTTTTTAACATTTAATGAAAATCAGATGTAGAGCATATGACTCTCCATAAAAAAGATCTAGGCACATTTTCTCGTGCGACTCACGGTTCATAAGTTATCGCTAATTGATAATACTTGCGGCCACATTTTGAGAGGCAACCCAGCAAAAATATATTTTCCCATTCCTAAATATATGTAAAAACTAGATTTTAACTAAAAACTCGATCGATACGTTTTTTTACTGCCGGATCTTAGACTACTATAAATGTAAATTTCCAATTTCAAATTTTGATCGGTTGAATGAACATTTAACGTTTTTTTTTTTGTCTATTTATGCCAATTACGTGGCTATAAATATCTCATTAAAGAAATTCTTAAACTAGCTTTGAAATATGTAAAATTAGTTTCACAACAACTGATTTTATGATCCGCCCTAATGTACGTATATATGTATGTATCTATTTACATATATCAACCAGCCTTAAGCTACGTGCATCTGATAGTATCAGCAACAGCCCTACGTTTCTGCTCTCCCAACCTTTATTTGCTTTTTTTTTTATCGCTCTCTAATGCCTCCATTGTTACGAGTAAATGTGTTAAATTGTGTCACAACTGAACCTGATCCGTCGTCAGCATCGGCACAGTCCAGTCTGTGGATGCTCAATGAAGCTTTTGTCTGATTTCTTATCTTATCGTTGCTATAATTAGTTATTCACGTTGAAGAATGTTGTTGTGATATTTTATGTGCTGCAGCCATGTATCTGTATGTGATACACACAGATGTTGGGCAATTTATACGTCAGTTTGCATGATATGTTGGCACTTGAAGCGCCATGCTGCTGCTTAGACCAGCAGACTTTTGTTTTGATTGTACTCATATGTGTTTGGTAAATTACTCAATGGTTTTAAGCCATGAAATACTTATGTATATGTATTTAGGTATAACAAATGCAAATCTGTTGTCGTCCAAAATACCAGCTTGCTTCTGGAGATAATGTTGTTTCTTTTGATTCAGTTAATTCTTTTTATGTCAAATCAGTGAAAGAGTAACAGCTCCTTCAAATCAAAGCTTTGCAATTTGGATATAAACGAAAACATTGATTTTTATTTGTAACACCACTAGGTTTGAAATAAAAGTCAGTCAAAGTATTGCCGACTCACAATGGGAGATTGTGGCCATAAATAGGTAAAATTTGAAACTGCTATGGATTTAAAAAAACTTTACGCCAATCGTTAGATAAAAGCTACTTAGGGACGGAAAAAAATATATAAAATTTTAAAATTTGGTTTTGGTTTAGTTACACAGTGGGCTCAAAGTTGGACTTGATATAGCAAAATGGCTCTATGAAAGTTTTTATATTAGAAAGTTCTGGATATCGTTAGAAAGACTATTGTTTCTACTTTGTTAAAAATAACCTATTTTTTTCTGCAGATTTTATGTGAATTATAGTGATTTTTCAAATATTTAAAAAAAAATGGTAAAAATGGAAAAATTGCAGACTTTGATATTAAAAAAAAAACACATTTTCTGATTTTTATTATTTTTCAATATAATATGTGGGAAAGTATGCTTAATCGAAATGCAAAGTCCCTACTGCTTTTTTTGAGAACTTTTTTTTTCTATGAATTTTTTCCTTATGCAGTTTTTGAGAAAATAAATTACTTATTTTTATTTTTTTATATTCTTCAACGTTTTACAATAGTTTTATAAATTTTAAGCTTACAGTCTGCTTAAATTCGGAAGACGCTTTTTTCAACGAAAGGGTAACAGGTAAAGAGTATATTCCCCCCTTTTCAGCCCCTTGGAAATTGCCCTCTCTTTACTTGGATATACCATAGCGAAGCATTTTACCAAATCTTATAATTTGCGCCAAGTATAGTTAGTAATGTGACAAATTTTAACTTCGAAGGGCGTGGCACTGCCCATGTTTTCATTGAAAATTATGTTTTCAAATACCCTTTGCATATGTAGGGGAATGTCGTCAGGGTTGGGCCGCTGTCAGGGTTGGGCCACTGCTATTTCTCGTATATGACACGTGCTGCCATCTGTGTTATAGCGTCGAATTATTGTTCACGATGCTACAAAACTTTTTTAAGCTTTACTTGTCACCGGGATTGTCAGTAAAAATTTTTGTGCCTTCGGGTAGTTTTCGATAGTTCAAAAAATTTTGTAATAGCAGTGAAAAATTACTCGAAACTTGGAAAAGAACAATGCCACCGAAAAAGTTAGTATATATATCCATTAAAGGGTGAACCATTATCAAGTTCCCAAAGGGAAAATTCGATTCCCTAGCCTGTTCACATGTAGTATTGAGCGGTCGAAAAACACGCTTGTCGTCAGGGTTGGGCCACTCGTGTAGTCAGGGTTGGGCCACATCAATTTTTATTTAAAATCAGTAAAATAACATCACTAAATCGGTTTTTCGGAACACAGAACATTAACATTACAGTTTTGGATACCCCCAGAGTTGACACGAACGGCAAAGTAGCGAGTTCTATGGGCAAGCATGAGAAAGCAACGAGTGAAACGTACGAGGAACTATCGACTTGTTCTCGGAGTTCGACTTCTTCGTCTCATGAGTCCACCCTTTCTACGATTTTGTCATTGGTCGGGCCTCTGCAAGCGGCCGCGATAACAGTGAAATCTAATCGGAGGCGCCGCCCGATGAAAAACACGTTCTTAACCTCCCTAGTGAACAGCGAATAGTTACGTAAATAGCAACAGATGCGCGATGCTTCGAAAACGCCTAAAAAGTCTGAATCGAAATAATTCAATCGCATGCATTGAAAGCAAGCGAGACGTGCACTTGAAGTGTCAATCAGATTAATGTTATTATGGAATCATTGGAATTTTGTACAATATAATCGAATAAAATACAATAAAAAGTTTTATACGTATTCATTACACACTATTTTAGTACATATTTCATCGATATTTGGTGGTGGCCCAATCCTGACTACAATGGCCCAACCCTGACTAATTTTTTTTTTTTTAGTTTCGTCAATAACTCTTTTTTCCGAAATCGCAGAGAGTTGTCCTAAAGGTATGTTATAGATAAAGGTCCACCCTTTTAAATAAAACAAATAGTTTGGCAGTATTCAAATATATAAAAAAGATACAGAGGAAAGTTTAAAAGTGGCCCAACCCTGACGACATTCCCCTACTAGATTTTGTCTATCTACGTCAAGCAGTTTCTGAGGTATGATGAATCAGCATTCAGAGGGGCGTGGCACCGCCCATTTTTTTAGTAAGAACTATTTGTTGTAATTGTCTTAGCATGTGTACTAGAGGTGTTTTAAGAATGTATGGAGATACTTAGTAACAACATTTTGATACATGACACCCCTCAATATTGTGAGGTTGGAAGAAAAAATGAGTTGGCAAAAAAAATTTTGGGGGTGGGGTGAGGGTAAAGGTTGGTGCATCGAGGTCAAAGGTAAGAGAAAAAGAGAAAAAATTTACATACAGCCCTACAAATGCTTAGGGGTCACCTCTAGAGGGGTCAAATGTATGACCGACCCACATTATTTTTCCCTTTCCAATATTTTTACCAAGAATACTTATCACCTATCTCTAACCCCTAAGGGGGCTCCCATACAAAATTGACATTTTTAGGAAATCGACCCCCACTACTCCCTGGGTGCCCCTAGAAGGGTCAAATGTACGACCGTCCCCTAATATTTTTTCCTCTCCAACATTTTTTCCCAACGTACTTACCCTCTATCTCTAGCTATTCAAGGGGCTCCCATACAAAACTGACGTCATAGACATAAAAAATATGGAAAGGAAATCGTCAAATAGGCCCATAACTGCCCAGGAGTCTCTCCTAGAGGAGTCAAATATATGACCGGCCCCCATTACCCCCTCCAAAGTTGGGGGAGAAAAAATAATGTGGGTCGGTCATACATTTGAACCCTCTAGAGGTGGCCCCTCTTGTAGGGCTGTAAGTAAATTGTTTCTCCTTTTCCCTCATCTTTGACCTCGATGCGCCAACCCTTACCCTCACCCCACCCCCAAAATTTTTTTTGCAAACTCATTTTTTTTTTCCAACCTCACCAAATTGAGGGGTGTCAAGTATCAAAATCCAAAATTCGTGCACTAAAACACCCCTAATGTGTACCCAATCATATCTAAGTGCGGCAAATATTGTCAGAAAAATAATTAATTTATTTTTTGAGGGCGTGACACCGCCCATTTTTCCGTTGAACATTATTTGTCCTGATGATTTTTACATATTTACCAAATTTCATTTATCTATATCAAAGGTTTTCGGAGACATGATTAGTTGATTTTTTCGAGGGCGTGGTACCGCCCACTTTTTTAGCATATAACTTAGCCTTTTTTTGCACTAACACAATGTAACAACTTCTTTGAAAACGGTTAGTTAGTTTCCGAGTCAATAAGGGACAATAAACAGAAACAGACAAAATCAAGTTTTTATAAAGTAGATTTTCATTTATTTCGCATAACTTGAAAACTATAAAAGATACCTCAGAATTTTTAACATTTTTGAAATTAGCGGGGTCAAGTTATTGGAAATTGATACCCATTTTGAAAAAAAGTTTCGACCACTCTCTAACTTTGTATGGGAGGTAGGCGTGTCCGTCGGCGGATTTTGTTCGTATTTACAGAATTTTATTATTTTAATGAAAAAAACATCTGCACCAAATTTTAATAGCCTAGCTTTAATTTTACTATATATGGCCGCCGTTCCATACAAACCCTCCCATTGTGCGACGGTGTAAAATGTTTTTTGCCTTTGTGCAATCCTTTAACTGGATTGACTAAAGATTTTGTAACTGTTATAGTCACAAAGGACGAAAAAAATTATTTTTGAGCATGTAAGTTCAGGACTGGTAAAATGATGTTCACACAGTTAAATCAAGTAATAAAAAATATTTTTCGAACTCTACACAACTCCTCCATCAGCGCATTAAGTTTTCTCCAACATTTCCCCAATTTACGTACATCTTGTTCCAGCTATCGGTTTAACAATGTCTTCGTATGGCCACGTTACCCGATACCTAAAGAATTTCATGCCAATGCTCGACGTTGGACTTCAGTTGTGATTTTCATGTGACCAATACAATTCAATAACATTTTCGTCATCTGGATAGACAGGTTATTGCAGGCATCTGAATAGCAGCTCGACATTGAGTTTCATTGTCGTTGAGAGGTATGGAAGTTGAGAAACATTTTGTTGCTGAGCTCATGTGGATTTGGGCTTTATTGATTCTACTATAGACGCCTGTATTGTTAATACTTTCTGGTGTTATGGCGCTACCCAAATAAGTGAAATTGTTCACCTCTTCCATGTTGCATGAAACTACTTTTGATGAATGTTGGAAGGATTCGGAAATAGGACTGATGCCAGTAATTTTAACATGCATGTCAAAAGGCTTGGCATCTATAGGCACAAACTCATTGGACCACCAAATGTCACAAACGGCATCACGTGCCATGGATCTAGATGAAGTGTCCAAGGGCAGAGAGTATCTACTTATATATGGATATATGGTCAATAAATGATGCGTTAGGCTTAACACCTGTTGTTTCCGAATAATGGGCTGTTATGCCTGGTTCACTCATTTAAGAAGAATTTTTCTCAGCACTTTTAATGAAACTGACAAAATCAGTAATCTTTCTGAGTTCTGAGGTAGATCAACATCTGCTCAACCGGAAAATGCAAAATATTTCAAACAACGATTTTTTCGTAAAGAAAGTCATTTTAAAAGCCTTGATTACCTCAAGTTATCCAAAGTTTTCTCAATTTTTTTTTCCTTATAATTTTTCAACAATTTTCCATTAAAAAAATGAAAAATATTCAACTTTCTACTAACTCGTTACGATTAAATATTTCTTTAGGAAAACACTTGATGAAGTCATCAAAACGAAATTTCTCTTATTTCAATTTGAAGAACAAAAATTATCTTTTTTACGTTTTTTGTTTTTGCTGGATCTACTCCATCTTAAATTAATGTCTGCCATTAAACGAGTTATTTCGTCAGAGAGCTTTATTATATCCATTTAAGAAACTGTAACTTTTAATTATTTTTCCAAGAGATCTGAGCAAAAGAAAGTGCAAAAACGTAACGTTACCAACGGTGGTCGTGCTCATATATATTCTTGATCAGCGTCACCTCCTGTGTCGATATGCCATGCCCGTTTGTCTGGCTGGCTGGCTGGTTGTCTGTCTGTGGAAATATTTTTTACGGGAAAACTAACCAAGATAATTCGGTGAAATTTGGTACAGTAGCTTTGCCGTAAAAGTTAGCTTGAGGGATTGCAAAAGAGCGAAATCGGTCAACGAACACGCCTACCGCCCATACAAAAAATATACTCAATGCAACCAAATTACACATGAAAACTAGGAATTCTAAGTGCAAGATCTGAGCATATAAGCTGGGCAAATTCGGACAAGATGGCGTGGCACCTCCCATAAAAGCAAAAGTTTCAAAACGCTATACTGAAAACGTTTTTTGATATAATCCAACCAAATTTAACTCAGGCACTAAGAACTAAATATAAATGCAAAACTGGGTGAACTCGGACAAGAGGGTGTGGCACCTCCCAGCAAAATATTCAAATGACTGCAGTGTAGAGTATTTAATGTTTGGCCAGGCCCAGGGTTACACCCTTACTAGTTAATAATTCCAGTTTTTTAATTCGGTAAAAAGTTTATCTAATCTTTTACTGGTTTTCAATCTATTGATGTTAGACTTTTCTTCACTCTACCAGAATCATTTCTTCGTAACGTGATTTGTCTTCGTTTATTGTTATTTTTTTTCAATTTTGACACAAAGTACATAAATGTAAGCTCGCAATAAGTTTTATATAGTACAAAATTTCATGGTATTCAATTAGTGGCTTACGAGCCTTTTCGAATCTTCCCTATTTAAGTGATGATTTCTACACAATTTGCTTAGCTTTATTTTCCAACGGGCAGCCAGCCACTTTCGGAGAATAGATTCTTATCCATAAACTCTACAATTTGTTTTTTCCTTTTCAGATTAAAACAGACACTTTAATGCAAACGGAAACATTTAAGAGCACTAATCTTAATTACACAAACAACTTTGCCCAGACAAAGTACGATGAAGAAAAGTCAAAGGAACTTAATTAAAGAAACAAAAGGCACAAACAACAACAACAAAAACAAATTTAAGTGCTCGAGCCACAAAATTAAGAAAACACTGGGAAAATAAGAAAAACATAAAAAGAAAAGTGAAAAACCAAAAAACATTTTCCAAATCACATTAATTGGGACTCATCGATTGCATTTCGAATGATTCTCCAGTGACTCAATTAAGCGCTGGCAGTCAGCGCCACCCTCATACCCCCGTAGTTCTAACACACTTTGTTGCAATTTGAATGTGTGCGTTACATCTGTTTATGTACGGATACATATTTGTGTAAACACATGCACACAATCGAATAAACAAACAATCGGACCAAAAATAGTGTGAGTGTGACATACATCATCAATAAATTAAGTAAAGAATGAATTTGTTGTTGTTGTTGGGTTTGCATTTGCCGTAATTGAGTGTGTATTTGTTGTGTGTAAACACACACGACCACAACAACAAAGCAAAAACAAACAAGAACAAGAGAGCATCATCATCAATATTCGATCGTTTGTTAAATAACATAAAAACAACACTTACCAGGTGGTCCCGGAGGACCTGGCGGCCCTTCAATGATGCCAGTTGGAAATTCGTCACCCTTAATTGTTGTAGTGAGGCCACGATCACCGCGGTCGCCTTTGTCACCCTATAAGTGAAAAATTAGAAGGAAAAGATAAAACAAACAAACAAATAAATTAAAGCATAAAAAAATAAAATAGACGCAGGAACAAAGCATTTAGATAATAAATTATATGGTACACAGTAAAAAAACTTCCTATATATTTAGTTTAGTGAGTGCTAAGTCATTATGTTATTGCAGACAAAGTTGATCTGTTAAGGTGTCAGAATGCTTTATTTTTTAATTCTATTTTGGCACTTTGCTTCTAAATCAAACGCTAGGTGACTATTATTCCGTTCATACGACGCACAGTGGGTTGTGTAATACCAAAACATGATATTAATTCATCCATTACATTGAGTAATATAAGTAGGTACTTATTTTTTGTAATTAAATTTTTTATGCAATATTCTTAAGTTTCAAGCATTTCTTGTCCTTGATGACTCAAAGTAGAATATTTTTGTGGAATACTTTAACTCATTATAACCAAATTTTTGGAAAAAGGGATCAAAATGACCTAGCATATAATGGGATAAGATGACCAAGAAAATTATTCCTTGTGTGACTTCATGATAATCTTGCCAAAACAGTTTTTATTTTTATATATCATAATATAATTTTTTTTTTTTTTTTATACATATAATTTTTTTCACCAAAATTTTTTACACTTAAAAATACTTTTCAATTTTTTTTAAAAAAAAACCCCCCTTAAATTTTGGCTAAAAGTACTTTAAATTAAAGCACAATTTATAAGCTTTAAAATAATGTGTGTCTCAAGATAGGATTCGGTCGCTAGATGAGAGATTTTGGCAAAACTCTTTGTTTATACAAGAGAAAGGCTTCTTACGAAAAAAGTGCCAAGGCAAATTCTAAGTATTTTATGCCTATTAATTAGGCCAAGTAATATGTTTTTGTAAAAAGAACATTTCAAAATGAATGGGACCAGTTACTTATATATATATCAATTTACAAGCTTTGGTGTAAGGTATAAATTCTTGAAAAAACACCCTTTTCATGAAAATGACTAAAAATGCCAAATTCAACACCCTGTATTTTAACAACAAATGGTACAAGGACTAAATCCTCATGGATTATTATTTTTGCACACCGGAACTATCATATTTGCCAAATTTGAGCGAAATCGGAGACAACCAAATTTTCAGCTGGTACACTTGCCGCGTTTTGTTTCTTATACAGAACGAAAACATATATCGCGACCCAAGCATCCCAAAGTCCCAATTAACAAATGCAAATTAAATTACGATGCAGTTATGCACTAATGTGCTCACATGACGTACAAGTCCTAATAAACTCCGAAGACACATTCAACACTATATTATATATTAGGCATAGTATGGTATAGTAATGTTATTTATTTATCCTATAGAATAAAAATTTAAAAACTTAAAAACTTGTTGTAAGTCTCGTAAGATGAGAAGATTTAATAAATTAATTCAAGCTTAGAAAAAATACTATGAGATCACTCATCGCTTTATTTTTATGCAAAATTTCGGCTTGATACGGTTTCTATTTTATTACGGTTCCGGAAATGCTCGGAGTGAGTCAGTCGTGCAGTATCGTTTTGGTCCTAACAAAACAAAGTATTCTTCATATTATTTCTTAAAATTTGTAAAGAGGGACATTCATGGTTTCGGCAGGACGATATGTCAAATTTTTTGTCTTGAAATAAGTTATATAAAACAGATAATACTTATATCGAATTTAAAATATATTGGTTTTTAGCTTTAATACTCCAAAGAACGTTTTTTCGAAATTTTTACCCTAATATAAAACTCTAAAACTACATTTTAAATAAAAAATATAAAACCCTAAAACCACACTTTAAATAAAACTTGTTGTTCCTAGGTCACCATGAAATCATGCAAGAAACAGTTTTCTACGTATACGACACCTTAACTCATTATATTTCAAGTATTCAAGTTTTAAATAAAGTTTAATTTTATTTGTGAGAACTTAAGGTGTTAATTTTCACGATAGTGTTCAATTTTACATTGGTTCATCATATCCAGTCTTTATGGGAATTTTCGAAATCTTTTCCTTAAAACTGGATTATAATGGGTTGAAGTGTTCCACAAAAAATATTCAACGAAAAATTTCACTAGGAAGCACCAAAGACAAGCAATGCTTAAAACTTAAGAACAATGTTAAAAATTGGCAAAGCTATAGCATTTTGAATTCAGAAGTCAAAAAAAGATTATTTGGTTTCTAGCTCGTAAATGATCGGACTCAAGTTTTTTAAGATTCGAAAGAATTAATTTTTATACTACTCAGCGATAAATACATCACTTCAAACAAGTTTAAATAAATCTAAAGTTATGTTCATTTAGTTTGGTGCGAAAACATGAAATTTTAAGTCAAATTCATATTTTTTCTTTATACTGAAAATTTTACCTCGGCAAGTTAAGTATGATTTTGTGCATGACGGCGTCACATACAATTTTTCTCCATGTTACTCTAATCAAGCACAATACAAAAAACCCATAAGAGTCAACAGTGAGTGTTGTGCTGTGAGTTGAGACACTTTTGTTTTCTTAAGAATATATTGGTACAGGTAAGCAACATTTTAAGGAAAAGATAAAAATCAGACGCACTGACGCATAAATTAAACTGCTGACATCTTTTTCGTGCGTTGTTTTCTCACTTCTTCGACGTTTTCTCTTCCTGCATGTGTTACAACTGTCATGCTTTGATAATAAAAATAAACACTTACTTTTGTGCCTGCTGGACCATTAACGCCAGGCGGTCCTGTTGGTCCTGGTTCACCAGGTGGTCCAGCTGGACCAGGCGGTCCGGTTTCACCAGGTGGTCCACGTTCACCATTCAAACCAGGTGTACCAACTTCTCCAGGCGGTCCAGGTGGTCCGGGCGGGCCGGGTTCACCAGGTTCACCCTAAGCGTAAAAAAAAACAAAAATTCCATTGAAACCGGTTAACTCATCCAATTGGCTTATAAAAATGTGTCAAAGCAAACCTTTTGGACGAACATGGAACAACTATGTAAGTGGTTAATGACACAACATGCATCGCTTGCTTGGTAAAATTTTTTTATTTTCTTGTTTAACTTATTTACAATTGTTAGTATAAAGCGTCATAATCGCAGCAAACATGCCTTAAGCAACAACAATTTTGATAAAAACAAAATCTAATTAACATGCAGTTTGTACAGTAAATTGTGTCATAAAGTATCTAATGAATGTTATCTACTACATACCATATGTGATGCATAAATGTATGAGTATGTACATTAGATAGGTTAGAAATTTAGATTCATCCCGAAACTGACTCAAGAGTTAGAATGACTCTTAAAAATGGTATCTGCATTATTTTTCATTTTTTCATTCCAAAAAAAAAAACCAATGGATTTTTGATTCAACTGAAGGACTATTTTGGGTAAAAAAAAATATGTTTTTTTGTCATTACTTTTTTTTCATTAAAAATTGGATACCCAAAGGTGCTTAAGAAATAAAGACTTTGTTCTAAAAAAAAATTTTAGAGCTTAAAAATTATAAATTTTTTTGGGTGTATAGATAATGTGCGCGCCCCAAAATTGATATTTTTACGTTTCTCAATTACGCGGCCGAAAAAATGATTTTTTACTGAAAACCAAGGCATCTAACGAGAAAAATGTATAAGGCAAGAAATGCTTAGAACTGTACAAAGAATACGTGTGCATTTTTTCAGAATTTTTTGAGATATTTTATAGTTTTTCAAAACTTTGTCAAAAAAAATTTCCAAAAACTCTGACAAAATTGAAGAATTCCAAGCATTTAATATTCTATGAAATTTTTCGTAGATGCCGTGGGTTTGAGTAAACTTAGCATTTTGCTGACAAACGTGATCTAAGTAGCTGAAAACTCAATTTGATAAATTTTTATAACATTATAAAATATCTCAAAAAATTCTGAAAAAATTCACACGCATTCTTTAGACCGTTCCAAGCATTTCTTGCTCTATGCATTTTTTTCGTAAGATTCCTTACTTTTGAGTAAAAATCGTTTCTCCGCCCGTGTATTTTTGTAAAAACATGAGCTTTTTGGTATCCATTTTGTAATGAAACAAAAGTTATGACCAAAACACATGTTTTCTTTTAGCCAAAATGGGTCTTCAATAGAATCAAAAGTGCTCCATTGGTTTTTCTCGGAATGAAAAAGAAAAAATGATGCAGATGTCGTTTTTAAGAGGCCTTCTTCTTTTGAGTCGGTTTCGGGATGATTTTTTTTTGCTTCATACAAAATCGAACCGGTCTAATGTACATATATGCACTAAGATGATGAACCGATGAGCAAGGGTTAAATTCGGTTTAGTATTTTTTCAAAATGTATGTATTTAAGTTATTATGTTCTAATCTACTTACAGCACTACATATATGTAAATGGTACAGGTGGGCTTAGTGGTTTGACTTACCTTTAATTGAATTACAGTAGCTGACGATATATTGACGCCGGCTTCTTGCAAACCCTTGCAACATAAAACAAGAAAAACAAAAATGAAAACAAAATAATAAATCATAACAAAAAAAAAAAAACATTTTTCAAAAAATTTAATTTTGCACTCAATAGCAAATACATTTAATCCAGTCAAATACGTTATAAAATGGTTAAGTTTTCTAAATAGAGGCAGCTGTCTTTTTGCAATAAAATCTGTGTTCATATTCAAGACCAAGGCTTACGAAAATCAATTCTATGCAAGTAACTCGCTAACGGTTCCCTTGCCAAAGATAAATTTGATCGACAGTTTTATAGCCTAAGGAATTTTCTATAAAAATGTTCTCGATTTTTTCCCTTCACCTACTTTAAGACATATGGTTCATATGATCGTTTCTTGGGGCTAACCCTATCTCCATACCCAATTTCATAAAAATCGATTCAATGGTTTTTCCATAAGAGCATTTTGTCTATTTGGGGCATTCCACCACCCACTTAACCCTTATTCTACCGACAACTTTTAAACCTTTCGTCCACCGAAAGGTACACGATATTAGAATATTTTATAAGGCTTCCATACGCAATTTTAAAATTTTTCATCGAAATTATGGATTACGTCACAACTAAGTGAAGCAAGAGTTTCCGTTTACTCAAACCTGAGCTTCTGTCCAATGTAAAACGATGCCTATCCGGTGTATATCTAACGTAGTTTGTGACTCAAAAACTAGTTTTTCTTTGAAATGGAAACTTTTTATCGAAAAACCGTAGATGGTGCTTGCAAATGCAGAAGAAGTAAAACCAAAAATAAGATTTATTATCCAATACAGAATCCGAAAGCATATTGGTAAGTCTATAAGACTTGGGAAACTACTTAACTTTTCATATCGCCAGTTCAGAAAGTGCCAAGATACAAGTTAGAATTTTACTGAAAGGACCTGCAAAAAACTCGATATAATTGAGAATCCTGTACCAGTGTTTGAACTGAAGCTTATTTTTGGGTGCCAGAGGTAAAATTTAAAGGTCGCGACAAATTTTTTAGGGCGACGAGATAGCTTGCTGACATATTTCGGCGTATCCCATCACATTTCGCTGACTACATGCTATTCAGTAAAAAGGTGTCGATTATGATTATCATAAACAAGTCTAAAGTGGGCGTGGACAAATGAATGCCACACCCACTTTTATAAGTGCACAGTGTTGCCACGTATTGCAATTTTTTTCTTATAAAATTCACAAAAAAAGTTTAAAGGTACAGGTGTACCTTTTCAGTAGTTTACGTATGTATATATTTTGGAACCAATTTCTGAATCCCCAGTACATTACTGAAATCAAATTTTAATCTTAACATACACTACCTGAGTGAGATTGAGCAATCTCGAAACCACAGGTTAAAAAACTAAGTTTCATTTATAATAATATTGATTTCAAATCGCAAAAGGTACATGTGTACCTATCCGGTAAACTAAGGGTTAAAAACATAATGGTCATACTATCATTCCTTAGTATCAACCCTATTTCCATATCAAATTTCATAATTTTATCGTAATAGCGAATTTTAAGCTTGTTAATATTCCGCCATAGATGTTTGTCCTCTAGTATACTTAAACATTCTTCGTTTTAACTATGAAGCCTTTGGGTGACCTTCGGGAACTTTCGGGTGACCAACTTTTGGACCAGTATGTGGTATGTCCAAATACGTAAATCAACATATCTCTGAAACTATTAAGCGTACATGGATGAGAGGGTATCACGCCCCACAAAAATCACTTCATCATACCTCTGAAAATATTCAACGCATACGAATGAGATTTGATACATATGTACAGAGCTCCAGGAAAAATAATGGAAAGGGGCAAATGACATCCTTTGGAAAAATAGGTGATGCCATGTCAACTTAACAAGATAAGGTGAACCAACATTCACTGGGAAATCCTGGTTTTTTGAAAGATTTCCAATTTAAAATTTGAATGGTGGAAAAAAATGTCCCGTACGACACGTTCCGTGATAGTGTTTAAAAGGGCCTTATGGCTTTCCTCGTTTTAGTACTGAAAGTGGTATAGCATATCATATACAGACTTCTTATGAAATTCATGTTAAATAAGCGGATTTAGTAAAATTATCTGCTAATAAAAGGTGATTCGTTTAGAGATACTTTTTTCAAAAATAAATAAAAAAAAAACATTTAAATTTTATGGGATAATCTTCTCGAACAGATTTAAGAGTTGCCATTAAGTCCAGACAACACAACAGTTTGGTTTTATAGCCTATGGGCTGGCGCATTCATCCGTTCATATTTATAAAAAAAAGAGGACAGGTAGAACGTGACTGTGAATGGCATGGTGATGAACTGAATTTTAAGCCGTAATCTGGATGGCAATTCCGAACTGGTCGTCTAGACCATATGATATATTTATTCCTCTAAGACTGCAAAGAGTCCACAGTCTACATCGAAAGCCAACATTACTAGCGTCGTTAGCCAAACAAAACTCGAAATCTTCGAAGGCTTTATCCAATATTTGAATTTTACGCCCAACAGACAACTTCTCCATTTGCTGCTAAAGCAGAAGTGGTCTCTCAAATCTTCTGTGATCTGCTCTGGAGATAACATAGCTAAGTGTTGAAACATTGGTCTTTAAGCTTTGTATATAACCCCAAACTCTAAAACGGTATTCAGACAGTATTTTGGGAATATAAGAGAACTCTTAGTGTTGAAAGGATGTATCGTTTTTGATTTCTGGCATGGATAAACATAACACCATTGGTTAAATCTATGATCTTTGGGAACACTTAAAGGAAAAGGATCATCACACACATAATCCATAGTATCTTCTCCAAAAGAGACTTGTAAATACCAAGAACAGCTTGATACCAACGGAGTTATTTACCACGTAAATGCGATGAGTTGGGTGGAATGTAAGTTCGTTTAAGTCCTTTTTTAAAAGTGATTAACTCTATTAATTTTTTTAATCGCACAAAAATCGAGCAAAGTCAACAAAATAAGGAAAGTAAAATAATAAAAATGTAATATTACAAAAAGAAAAAGTCTCAAGTTTATAAAGCACCACTACGAAATGAAAGGAAATCAAGTTATTAACTATAATATACTAAATCAAAGTGTGTTCTTTTTAAACAGCAATAAATTTCCTAAACACCAACTACCAAAAAAAAAAAAATAAAATTTAATAAAATTTAAACTCTACAACAACGGCAAATACACAAAAGCTACTACTTAAATACATGAACCTGCATCCAATGAAGTATTTATTTAGAAACGCGTACCTTAACTGCAACAATTTCGGCATAACCTAATGTACCGCCATGTAACGTAGTAACGGATCTTTTCAAACCCTATAATTAAATAATTAAGGCGTGGAGATTTTTATTTCATTTTAGTAATAAAACTTTTGCTTTAGTACTTAGATAAATAGCAGAAATAAGGAACGTTAAAAACATTTCTGAGCATACATAAGCTACTAAGTACTTACCTTCACCGTCTGGAAGACATCAATGCCCGGATGACCAACATCGCCCTTTTGTCCTTTATCACCGGGTCGCCCGGGTGCACCACTCTCACCGTTGTTGCCATTAAGACCCTGCACATACAGGCACAAAAGAAAGAAGGGAATTAATGATGAAAGGCTATGCGAACATTGTGCGTTGCAACTTACCGGGTCGCCTTTGTCGCCTGGATCACCCTTTTTACCACGTTTCCCCCGTTTGCCAGGCGGTCCCGGTGGGCCGGGTGGTCCTGCATAGACATGAATAAAGAAAAGAAAAATTGTCTTAATTTTTTATATTTTGTCTTATGTTCTTCTTATTTTTGTTCTTTCGTAAGGTTTTTTGGAAAGAAAAAAATCTGAAATTGATGTTGTTTTTCTTTTTAATTACGGACAAGAAATGAAAGCTACTTAAAAGTTCAAGTGAAAAGTTTATTGCGGCAGCTTCCCCCCTACCCGGAATGACTTTTAATGGGACTTTTGTGGTCAACTTGGAGAATACTTTTTTTCATTGACTTCTTCGAATGGCAATTACTTTTTGCATATTTTTGTCACACCAACTCCTTCGGCGAGGACACTAAATGCTAGTGTTGTTGTTAAGTTGAATTATGTTGAATTGTTTTTAATAGGTACCCTACCATTTGAGAAAATGTATACTGCATTACTATCTATCTGGTAGAGAATCAATATTTATTATTCTAACAAGTGGAACATTAAAATTTTGAAATTTCTACAGTTGCAAACAGGATACATGAAATGTTCAAAGTTGTAATTTTTCTTGTTTCCCGTCTATTTTCATAAAATTGAGGTATAAAATGTTACAAAAAATAATAAATGTTTTAATCTTTTTATTTTAATTGACATATTCTCTAAACTAATTTGATTTCGCTGAACATTTAAATTGCATTTTTGTTTTTGCCGTACCAAAAGGGATAATCGAAAATCTCGCAGAATTGCTCTGTTACTTATGGTTTTCGAGATATCTAAGCCTAAACTTCAAGAAATCGATTTTTGAGGTTATATAGAAGACTCACGAAATTTTTTTGCTCTTTTGTATTAAATGTACCATTTAGGAGGGTAAGCGAGGGAAATGTGGACTAAGCGGGTAATATGGACCCCTCGGTTATTTTTCATTGCATAAATAGGAATAACCGTTATTCATGTTCTAACTACGCTAACACCTAAAGCTTAAAATAGTGCGATTTTAGCGTTCGCTGAAGTCGCGTGTTGCTGTGAAGTTGTTTTTTCTAAAAAAATGTTGAGTGATTCCTCTTTTCCAGTGAGTAAATTTCAATATTTAACCTTAAAGACATCGTGTTTTTAAATTAATCATTAATTATATAATGTTAGTGAATACCATTTATAATTTACTAGCTGGCCCGGAAGCGACTTTGTTCGCCCGTTCCCGATGCCCTTTACATATGTTCTAAGTCCCATCTATCTCCGTCATCCTTCTCTTCCAACCCTTCAGGTTTTTCAAGGTGAATAAAATATATATTTATGTACCAACTTTTATAATGATAGCTACTATAGGCGTAGAAATATTTTGAGTATTTTTACCCTTTCGTTCAATCCCTCTTAAGCTTTGCATGCTGAATAGTAGACGCAATAAACATCCGTGTACCAAGTTTCATAATGATATAGCATTTTGTGTGTTTTTTCATATGAGGGGTGCAACATCCCCTAGTTCAATCCCCCTCAAATTTTGCATGGTCAATGGTACATACATTATGCATAAGTTCACCAACTTTCATAATCATAGCTTGTATAATTGTAGAGATATAGCATTTTTTGTATTTTTTTAGTATGGGGGGTGCAACCCCCGTTCCTATTAGTGGCATGTCACCCCCTTAAGAACCTTCTACAGACTACAACAAACAATTTAAAAAAATAATTATGTAAATCGGCCGTGTAGTTTCCGCGTTCATAAGCTACATTCGGACACTATTTCATTTTTATATATATAGATAAGCGCAAATTAGTTCATAAACCACTGATTTTCTTCTTCAAAGCGAGCTCTGAAGTGGCAATATGGTAAGGTTGCAATATCGATAGAGAATCCATACACATATGGTTTTTAACTTTTATGATGTCATTTCAAAATGGTCATGGGCCTTCACGTAAATAAATATTCTCGAGGATTTATTCTCTTACTCCCTAGTTTCTGGAAGGAGAAAATTCACTGGAAAAATAGGGCAATAGTTTGGGAGGGAATTTTTTCTCGTTTATTGCTTAAATTTACTCCCCAAGGGGAGTTTGCATTTATAAAATATTCACTACATCTAGTGCTCCTTCTCAGAGAGCGAGTATATTCTCGAGAATGGAAACTCCCTTCAGATTAACGATAAGACCCCATAACTTTTTAAGGGAAAATCAAACAAGACCTATAAAATGGTCGTTTTGAAGACAAAAAACAGTATTAAATTATGTGTTTAATGCAAAATAGCAAAACATTTCAGTGGCAAGAAGGAAAAGCAGAAAATAGTTTTAGCTTCACTTTCGATTAGTTCTGGGTGCAATCGTGTTTTAATTTTTGAGTGCTTTGTTAGTGCTTATTTAGATCTTAATAATGTCCAAAAACGAAAGAGTGATTTTGTCCAGAACTATTAGACAGTTGAGCTCAAACCTATTTTTTCTTAAGTCGACTTAAGCAGTTTTTTCTTCCAGCCACGGAATTTTGTGCGTCCAATAAAGTATCAATTAAAAAATAAAAATACTGAATTTTATTTTCCAATTTTAAAACCGGCTCCATACTATAAAAATTAACTTATTTTCAATTAATTTACAGTTAGTCCCCAACGTCAAAGGGTTTCCAAAACAAAAAAAATAAAAAATTGCTATTTATGTACCAAAACGGCAATAAATATCATTTTTAGGTCAATGCTTTCTATGAAGATAATGTTGGTCTAGTTCTTCTCTTCAAAAATTGTCTTCAGGGCATTACCGAAAATATGAATAGTTTTGAAGTTATGCGCGGTAAAATCGATTTGCCTTATTAAAGTCAATTTTTCAATTGAAAATCAGCTGGAAGTGACCACATTAAATAAAAACATCGCAAATATGGGCAATCTACCGTACAGGTAAAACGTCAGTAGTCATTTGATCCAAAAAATATTAAATGATTTTTTTTTTTCAAATTCGACCATAACCTACTTTAGAATCCTTAGCTTTCTTCATTTGTTGTTGTCGTTACTGCCTTAATTACACTTGTTCTAATGCTGCGTTGTAATTATTGTTTTTGTTGTAGGGCTTATTGTTTCTTCATTGTTTACAGTTTTTCGACCTTACAAAACTTTATCTGATAAATAATTTTCGCACTTTTTACTTTTCGCTTTATTTGTTTGTACACTCCTTCTTTGCGCTACACTTCAGTGGGTACTGTCGACGTTTCATCCAGACAAGGAATATCGTGGCATAAGCCACGCCATGTTGTGTAACGGTTTTTGCCTTGCTATGCTTTTGCATTACAAAACGCTCGCTCAACTGTATCCAAGGACTTCCCTGGAGTACTAAACAATGAAATCCGTCACAGCTTAAATTAAGTAGGTGTGAAAATATTTAATTAAACAACGACAACAACAGCAACAACAATAACAAAAGCGGCAATAACAAGCAGTCAAAATAGAGTCGAATTTAATACCAATTAAAGAGCTTCCTCGCTCATTATCGAATGAACATGAAGCTGATTATGAGCAGCAAGGCAAGCAACGTTAAGGATACCCCGAACAACATAATCCCAACGTCATTATCACGATGATGTTGGTGGTGCTGATGATGGCAACACGCTCTGTATTAGCAGAGCTAAGCAGCAGCAAGAAGCCAAATTGGATTTTCAGAATTGGTCTTATAATTGTCGTAATTAAGCAATTCCATGGCTTGCCATCGAAAAATGTTCCCTACTAAGCGCAGTTTAGAAGATTGTTACAAAGCATTTAAAAAAAAATGGTTGTTTTTTTCTATAACATAGTAAAAGGGAGTATAAGTGCCGTGGATACTCATTTAAATTCATTATATACTCGAAAAAAACAAAACGAACCCAAACCAACTCCCGACGAGTTCCGTGAACGTTGAACTGTGTGAAGTCGGGTGAAAAAAAAAAAAGTTTCTTTCTTTCTGAATAAGGACTTTAATTAAAAGATTTTCAGCGTAGCGCAGGCAGGAGGCGGCACAAGCAAAGCGAGAATTATGTTCTTAAGGGCCTGTTAAGTAATAATAATTGGCACTCAAAAGAGCAACATTCAAAAGCTACAACACTTCTTACCGAGGACAGACAATTTTAGTGAGAAGTTTTCAGGATATGTACAAAAAACATTGTAAGTTATATGTATGTATGTACGAGGACGAGTGCGAATTGTGAGTGGAAACAGGAAGTTACTGAAACACACATAAAAAAGTGAATTCAGAAAGAAAGAAAAAACACTTTCAAATGAAACGAATGTGCTTAGTGGGAAAACTTTTGTACGAGTGCCATAGAAATTACTAGAAAAGGAGAGTAATTTTAAATAGTTTACGGTGGAACAAAGTAATGTTGCGTGTTGCTTGCGGCAACTGTTGCATTGGGAGAACAATCAACTAATAATAATTATGAATTGCGCGAATTGTTTGGTTTTAATTCCAAGTTTTTGATGTGAAAATTTTTTGGCCGCGTTAGGTGTACAATTTCGAGGCCGCTAGATATTTTTGCATCACTTTTCGTTACATCCCATTATATCTCGCAAACCAAAGAAACTATTTGACGTAATTTCTTGAGTAGGTGAAGAACGTGAGTACCTGAAGGTCAAAAGCTTCGCAGTCAAAACAAAGAATATCTAGGAACAAAAGAGGGAAAAAATCGACGGGAAACTATAAACTGGCCTTAACCAATGTTTTTCTGGGACACTCAAAGATCACCCTAAAGCTTCATAGTCAAACCGAAGAATATCAAGATATCTAGAGATCAACATGCTTGAATTGATTTATTTTCTTGGACACGCGAAGATCACCCAAAAGCTTCATACTTAGGGCCGGTTTCACAATGTCCAGTTAAGACATTTTTAAACTAAAGTTTACCAACGGAAGCTATGGGTATAAATTTTCCGTTAAATTATTTGGATTTCAATAAAATTCTATTTGTTAACTTATGGTTAAATATATATTAACCGTATTCACGATCTTGTTGCATCGTAGCAAATGCATATTTGCAAGAGTTTATGATTGTGAGCATATACTGTTGTAAATTGCTATTGCAAAAAATTCAGAACAGCTGTTTTTTGTTTTGCTTGTCATACAAATATTTGAGTTTAAAGTTTTTTGAAATTTAATTTTGCATTATATGAATTTTTAAACTTTTTTAAAAAGAAAAATAGCATTTATTAAGGAATTCGCTTCTACAATTTTTACAAAAATTAGTTATTTTTGGCGGCAGCATGAATTTCTTCTTTTGAACGTAGGCTGAACATCTAAACCACATAAAGCAATGGGGAAAAAACTATTGCGCGATGTCTTAGTTCTTGTCGTTGTATATATTACGGTGTGTTTAATTCAAAAGCAGGCGCAGAATCCTTAATTGAACTTAAAGAATACCATAAGCAAATTAAATTTAATTTATTTGTTTACAATAATTTTTAAATTTCAAAACAAATGTCAAAAATACAAATGTCAGTAAGCAGTTTTGAAATTGTGTTGCCAATCACGCATGAAAAAAGGAAAATCATTCACAATGGAGTCTAGCAATTCAAGTGTGCAATACGTTTTTGTCTTGCAAATTTGGTCTTGCTTACAAGACTCTTGCTTTTGAAAAATCAATAGGATTTGTTTTTGTAATTTCAAATAATTTTGCATTTGCTACGTTGCAACAAGATCGTGAATACGGCTATTGTGAATAAATAACAAATTTCCCCTTAAAATGTTTTCAAAAAATGTAAACATTTCAAATTTTTTCATATGAATTTCACAAAATATTTGAATTTATTTCATCTGGCAGTTAAATTTTAACTGAAAGAATTGTGCCAGTTATATTTAACTGAAAGTTAAAGATTATTTTCCGTCAGTTAATAAATAACTTCACATTGAGAAAACGATTTTATTCAAACCTACAGTTAAAGTTTCAGTTAAACGTTAACTGGACATTGTGAAAACGGCCCTTAGTCACAACGAAGAAGATGTCATTGATGATGTTTGATGTCACGCCTACTTTTTAAATATAAAATTCATTTCTTTCACGTGTACTGAGTTGCACGCGCAAAATTTTTTTCTCCAAAATTTGCGTTTCATTGAAAATTGGGTTAAATCCTATCAGTCCTTTTTTACTTTTTTTTAGTTTTATGAACGCAATTGATTATAAAGAAATTGATTACGCCTCAGATCCATAAACATTAAATCCAAAAGATTTTAGTAACATTCCACTGTGCAAATGAGCGAAATTCTCGCAAATAAAAAAATCTCTACAAGGGAACCAACCACTTAAACAGTCGGGCGACAAACAAAAGACATTGTAAGCTAATGGAGAAAAATGTTCAAAAAACAACATAATCTATTTATGTAATCATAATATCATTCACATCATCAGCGACACCATCATCAAGATAATCAACGAGAATCATCGGAATCAGCTAAACTACTCAGAGATTCTGAATTTCATTTTATCACCGACGATGCCACTGTATGAAACACAAATAGAAAGGAAATAAAATGAAAACGAAACAAAGTTATGAAGGCAAACTTTTTGTGATGGTGACAATTGAGCAAATGGCTAGTGGGGTTACGCCTGTTCAAGGTAAAGCACAACGGTGGGAATGGACACAAAAACGACACAAATAAATAAATGAAAAAGTTTTGAAAAATACGTAGAGTCGTAGAGATGGAGAAAGTGTTTGAATTGCGAAACTCAGGCCACACTGACAGCTGAATGGATCGGTTGGACAGACGGAAAGAAATTATGTCAAGTTGTGAGAAGTCATAAATATCTACTACTCCTAGGTGCTCGGCAATATACATAAATATCTAACAGATGTGAAGTATTTTCGGTTACACGTCAACAAGCGCACGCATCTGCAAAACACAACACATGCGCAGTCACACATAGACACACACATACGTATGAATATCGCAAAAGATAAACAAACATTGGCACGTACACACTTTCACACACAGTAAACAAGCAAACAAGTAAAGTTTTTGCCTCAGTTCCGCTCAGTGTGTTGCATGTATATGAGTTTTGTGTCTGTGTACATACATATATGTTTGTATTAAATAACCCATTAAGACGGTATGTTTGGCATAAGAAAAAATTCTTCTTAAATACATGAGATATCGTTTAAACAGGTTGCGTATGTCCTTAAAGAACAAAAAGCATTTAAAAAACCGGATTTTTTCTATAACACTGTTTTTGTACTCTACTCTACTCTACTCTACTCTACTCTACTCTATTCTACTCTACTCTACTCTACTCTATTCTACTCTACTCTACTCTACTCTACTCTACTCTACTCTACTCTACTCTACTCTACTCTACTCTACTCTACTCTACTCTACTCTACTCTACTCTACTCTACTCTACTCTACTCTACTCTACTCTACTCTACTCTACTCTACTCTACTCTACTCTACTCTACTCTACTCTACTCTACTCTACTCTACTCTACTCTACTCTACTCTACTCTACTCTACTCTACTCTACTCTACTCTACTCTACTCTACTCTACTCTACTCTACTCTACTCTACTCTACTCTACTCTACTCTACTCTACTCTACTCTACTCTACTCTACTCTACTCTACTCTACTCTACTCTACTCTACTCTACTCTACTCTACTCTACTCTACTCTACTCTACTCTACTCTACTCTACTCTACTCTACTCTACTCTACTCTACTCTACTCTACTCTACTCTACTCTACTCTACTCTACTCTACTCTACTCTACTCTACTCTACTCTACTCTACTCTACTCTACTCTACTCTACTCTACTCTACTCTACTCTACTCTACTCTACTCTACTCTACTCTACTCTACTCTACTCTACTCTACTCTACTCTACTCTACTCTACTCTACTCTACTCTACTCTACTCTACTCTACTCTACTCTACTCTACTCTACTCTACTCTACTCTACTCTACTCTACTCTACTCTACTCTGCTCTACTCTGCTCTACTCTACTCTACTCTACTCTACTCTACTCTACTCTACTCTACTCTACTCTACTCTACTCTACTCTACTCTACTCTACTCTGCTCTACTCTACTCTACTCTACTCTACTCTACTCTACTCTACACTACTCTGCTCTACTCTGCTCTACTCTACTCTACTCTACTCTACTCTACTCTGCTCTACTCTACTCTACTCTACTCTACTCTACTCTACTCTACTCTGCTCTACTCTACTCTACTCTACTCTACTCTACTCTACTCTACTCTACTCTGCTCTACTCTACTCTACTCTACTCTACTCTACTCTACTCTACTCTACTCTACTCTACTCTACTCTACTCTACTCTACTCTACTCTTCTCTACTCTTCTCTACTCTACCCTACCCTACTCTACTCTACTCTACTCTACTCTACTCTACTCTACTCTACTCTACTCTACTCTACTCTACTCTACTCTACTCTACTCTACTCTACTCTACTCTACTCTACTCTACTCTACTCTACTCTACTCTACTCTACTCTTGAATTCAATTAAACTTGATCTACTTAATCTAATCAAATCCAATGCAGTCTGTAAAGCTTATTTTCTCACTGGTTGGAGTTATTCAACTTTACATACGCAAACTAACTCGCTTGCGTTACTTGCGTTAAGTAATAAATAGTAAAGCAAAAGGATTCCGCTTCAACTTAAAGTTGCACTAAATTGGAAGACAAGACAGCTTACAAGGACATAACATTTTTTCGCCTATCCGAATGCTTGGTTGCCAGCTGGGCGACAAATACTCGTACAGATAATTGCTGTGCCGAGTAGTGCGCCTCACATTCTCGCAACGACGTGTAAGTTTCGCATAATGTGGATGTGGATGCGGATGCTGCGATGTCATGTGATCCTTTTATGCAATGCGTCACACATCCTTGCGACAACATAAAATACTCGTACTCGTACATGAAGTCGCTATCTTATTTGTATTTTTTGTTAATTTATTTTTGGTTATACCAATTTTACTAGGGTAAAGTCCCTAACTACTTATTTTAGTACTGTTACGTTTTTCTTTCTTTTTTTTTCGATCATGGCTCCTATTCCTTCTGGTTACTCTTTAATGTTGGGTTGACAGCCAGCCATTCAAGTAGCTAGCTACAAATATGGCAAATATGTTTTGACGAACTTTTAATAAGACTAGCCTCCAGTAATAAAACGCTCATATGCACACTAGCACTATTTTGTGATATATTAGAACAGGGTGGACTTCAGGGAATAAGTGCACTACAAAAAATAAAATCAGAATATTAGTTCCAAGATTTTCTTTTAACATGGAAAACGATAGTGAGTCATACTAAAAATTAGTTTATGCCAATTTTCAGTTTCTGGAATATTTCTTCTTCTTAAAAGTCATTGAAAAGCTATAACCCACATAGCAAGAGAAGAAAAACTCACGACGAAAAAGACTTTAAAAGTGGTCTAAAGCAAGTGTAATGCCTTTGAGTTTCATTTTACTTTAGCACAAATAGCGTATTTTTTTTCAACATCTGGATAGCTTATTGTGGCTCTAATTTGAATTTACCTCGTTAAAACCACTTGAAATTTAAAAAGAGCATTAAGATATAATTAGGAACAAAGGAAATTAGGAAATAGGGAAAATGTATTACCATGCCCGAACCGGGAATCGAACCCGGGCCCTTTGGGTAGCAAGCACACTGTGCTACCACTGTGGCACATGATCGGCAATCACATCAAATATCGCAGATATCAGTGGCAAGCGGGTCTGAAAACTTTACGCTGAATACTGGGAATACTATTAACATTTCGTTATTGTTAACATTATAACATTTACCATATGAAAAACTAGAGAAAAAGGATAGGCCACCCTAAAGTAACATTTAGCAGTGTACCAATAAATATGCCTGCATATGTGATATATGCTATGACAGCAACAACAACAACAATGTCGTTGACATGTTGCTACAATAAGTGGCGAATTTATTATAAATTTAGCACAGCGAAATGCTGCACGGGTATTACACCGCGTCACAACCCCAATGGAATGACATTTCGGGGCAATAAATTTGATAAATAATCAGCGCCATCTGTCTGCAGTATGTGTGAATGTGTTAATTTGTAACTAACATCAACAGACTTGTAAACAAATACTCATAGTGTACACAAATATAACATTTTGAGAGTGTGCTCGTGTGTGTGCCAGTTGTTCATGAGTAAGTATGTGTGTTAAAGTGTAGTAGTATCAACTGTCAACAGGTTTTTTTTGTATTTTTTGACTACATCGATTTTTCGCCAACAGCCAACATATGGACACATGTGCACATGTAAATAGTTTAGGAGCCATATTGAAAGGACATCATTGACCTCACTGGCTTATGATGATTATTGTGTTTTATGCCAAAAAGTAATGCTATTTAGCAATGATTGAGTTATGAGTTCCCAAATCAGTGTAGTGGCGTTTTAATTTTCATTTTAATGATTTTTAGTTCAGATAAAAATCAAAAGTGCCATCAATTTGATTTTAATGCAAATGAAATTAATTTCCAGTTAAAATAAAAACAAACAAATTTATTACTGCTAATTATTAAATACATACAGTAGGTCCAAGCCAAAGTCGTACACCAAACAAACTTTTTTTCAATGTCCCAAAACTAAGTACGCAAAAATAATTTAAGAAATTTTAAGTACATTTTTAAATAGCCTATTTAATCCTTCAATTTTAACAAAAAACCAAACTTGAAATTTTCCGTTATTTCTGAAAATAAACAAAAAGTTACAGAAATCAAGGATATTCAGTACCAAAGCCAAAGTCGTACACCTTAACAAAATTATAATTTGTACATGAGTTCAGTTATTAGTGTACATTATTTTGTTTTTATTTGTCATGTTTAGTCCTTTTGGCATCCTTTGAATTAGTTTTTCACAATAGCAATAATAAAATCAGATTGCTGACCGAGCAGGGATCGGTCTCCAGGTACTATATAACTAGGCGACAGA
Organism: Calliopum simillimum; assembly: GCA_951812925.1. Classification (NCBI taxonomy): domain Eukaryota; kingdom Metazoa; phylum Arthropoda; class Insecta; order Diptera; family Lauxaniidae; genus Calliopum; species Calliopum simillimum. The sequence continues at coordinate 83,111,657 of OX638368.1, read as the reverse complement.
AATTATGATGGCAACAATCATCTCTCTCTCAATTTTACCCAAAGCTTTCCCTTTTGAATTGAATTGTAGTGGATTTTAAAGCTGCAGAGTTGTACTTTTTTAGATTTTTCCACACATGCATCCCCGAATTTACGTAGTTTGGAATACATGCGTACTTATAAGCTTGAAAGCGGGTTACTTCGGCAGATAAGTATTAGGAGTTAAATATAATAAAGAATTTTGCATAGTTTTAGGCGTCGATTTTCGGTTTTTAACATTCTGTTTTTCATGAAGTTTTAGATTCGCTATAACTTCTTCAATTTCAACAATTTGAGGAAACTTCCTTGAGCATTAGGAAAAAATCTAATCGCGTATTAATTAGAGGTCGAAAAAAACCAAATTTTTTTTTCTTAAAAATCAAAACCGATAAGCTTTCAAAATGGGCGGTTTAAAGCGAACTTTTGTTTTTTGTATGGAGATCGATACTATCTAATGTACATAAGTATATTGAATGCAAGGCAAAATTTTCAATCGAAAACGCGGCGAACTAAAGTTAAACGTAGAGGTGTAGTTCCTAGGGCATTTTTCCCTAGAATTTAATGAACATTTGCATAGAGGAGTAGGGTACAAAAATTGCCTACCATAATGTAAGTTGAAAATATTTATTTTAAGGACTGTATCGAAAAGTAACTGCACACTTTGAAATACATTTTTCTCGCAAAGTACGCATTTATTTAAAACAAAAAATGAACCGTTAGAAAGCGTCATTAATTGTGTTTTAATACTGTTTACGTTCTCCGGTATTCTTATGATAGATGTCGCGCATGGGCAAGAAATTTGTGCACAATTACTGTACTGAAAAAGTAATTTCGTACAGAAAGTTGCCCAGACGCAACAAATTCAGTGTCAATAGTATAAAAATATTTCTATCAAGTGCGATGTTTAAAGAAAAAGAGAAAGAAAACAAAGTCCAGGTGACCCAAAACGAGAAAAGAAGGTAGTGACTTTGATTGACAAAAACAAAAGTATCTCTGTACGAGATTTGCCAAGACAGAATGGAACCAGTATTGATGACACAAAAAGTGAAGCATAGCCACAACCTTAAAACATACAAAAAATAAAAAGTACGCAAAAAAAGTAAAACGGAAGTTCAAGTTGATAAAACAAAGCTTCGAAAATGGTATGACCATTTACTTCAAGAAATTACTGAACGAGTTATAGGAGGTTATCGTGAATCAATATTCCCGGGAAATTTTTCTTAGACTGCCGTGCATTCTCTATTGCAGTTTGAGAAAAATTCCCCAGGAATATCGATTCAAGATAACCCCCATAATGTATGATAAAATCTATGTAAAAATGGATTCAAGAACACTATCAGATCCCCAATTCTACTCAAAAGGGAAAGGTAGTACTGTGGATCAGCCAATATCGACAGTTGGAATAGAAAAATCCAGCGGTAAAATTTCTTTCTGGCAATCTGTTTCATAAAATAGCCTAATTTTTCAAAAAAGACACGATATATCCCGAATTTTACAGAAACGAGTATATGAAATACCGTTTTATACCATTCAATAAAATGTTGGCCTGAATTTTCCATAGAAATATACTCGCGGTCCATTTTAATGTTGCTATTTAGAAGAGAATAACATAAATTTCGTTCCGAAAGAAGGATACCCACTTAAAGCTCACGATTTTCGCCCAATAGAAATGTATTGTGTCATTGTAAAGCGAAACTTGATGAAAGATGGCCGAGTTGCTGACTAAATCAAAGAATCTACATATTAATAGGTCAAACAAAAATTTGTCCTACCTTTTTTACTACATAGTTAGTAATAGAAATAGAGCACGAAATTGAATTATACACCATTAGAAAGGTATTTGTAAGTAAATATGCACAAAGTTAAAATTATTTTAATATTTTACGATTAAGCCAGGTAAATTTTTCAATATTAACATCGGCAAAATAAGCGGTCACACAGAGCTGAAAAGAGGATAGAGCACAAAGAGAAATACAAAAAAACTGACTGACTTCATATTTTTTGTTTTCTTTTCGTTTCACATTTATCATTGTAACAGGGATTATAAATGAGCTTTCTATTTTGTACCAAATAACAAAAAAAGTACTAAAACTGATCAAAAAGTACCAAAATTATTTAATATTTGGCCACTAGGCGATTCTAGTTTAAATCAAACTGGCATAAATTAATTTAAATTAAGGGTTTCAAAAACAAAATCCCATTTAGGGAATCACCTTTTTTATAAGTTTTAATGAAAAGTGAATTAAAATATATACATATTTTCGTGGTATAAAAAAAGTTAAAGGAAAAAAATGCTAAAAACAGTTAAGTTACAAGTAAACGAAAGTGTTCAGTTACTTTTCGATACAATCCTTAGTAAATTGAAACAAATTGCAAAGGGTTTTTCTTTATAAAATGTTCAAAAAGTTTTATAACTTTAAAAATGCTCCCTAAATATTCACTAGACTTCATTAGACAAAATCGTAAAAGTGTGTCTTAGCCTTTTATTTAATAAGAAAAATCGTAATCATTTAAAAGACAAACGCCTCTTCAAACCAAAGAAAAATACTAAAAGGAATGGGTAGGGCGTTTTATTTATTTTGAATGCATTTAATTTAAAGTTGGTAAAGCAATAAAAAAACAACAACAACAACATACAATAACACGAAGAACAAATATTAATTTGGGCGGAAAGTACCAACAAAAATAACAAACATCAACAACAGCAACAACAATAATTACAACAATTACAACTGTAAGCGTAAATGCAACAAATTTGATTACAATAAACAAAACGAAGAAAATGAAAAGAAAAACACGTGAAAAGCGAAAACGAAAATGAATGAGAAATTAAGTGTACGCGCGCTGCTGCTGAGAATAAAATAAATAAATAAATGAAATGCAATGAAAATTAAATTTACTGGCAACAGCAACAACAACAGCAAGAACAACAAAATACAACAACAAACAAAATTGTGAAGGCGAAAATGTAATGCAACGAGCTGAAAATCCTATAAAATAAATAGCAACAACAACTTTAAAGAAGCAACAGCAACAAGCATTTCAACAAAAACAACAACATTCTAACAACATCAACGACAAGGAAAATATTGCAGCAACAAATGCTGCTACTGCTGCTTCTGCTACGTCTACAATCAACACGTTAGGAGGCGCGCAAAGTTAAAACAACAACATCGACAACTTAACTATGTAATGGTTTTGTGCAAGAAAAGTGCAAGACAGCAATAGTAAAAAGAGAGCGAGAGACTAATATTAACCCATTTTGTAATGCTCAAGAATATTTCAAAAACGGCGCTAGTGACAAAGAGGATTTTATGTAAGACATCACCAGCGCACAGTGGAAAGGTTAGTATGGAACGGTGGTCATAAATAGAAATAATAGACCTAGGCTGTTGAAATTCGGTACAGATGTTTTTTTAGATTGAGACAATAAAAATCTGTGAATATAAATAAAGTCCACCGATGAACACGCTTACCTCCCATACGAAGTTAGGGCATGGTTTTTTTTTTTTTCAAAATGATTATCAATTTCTATTAATTTGACAACTTAGATTTCAGAAATGTTATTAATTGTGAGCTTTTTTTCATACTTTATGAGAAAAAAACTAAAATAAACTTTATGAAAATTAAATTTTGTTTGTTAGTTTTTATAGGTAATGTTCACTTTTGGCTCTGAAAAACTAACTGACCTTTTTTAAAGATGTTTTCACATTGTGTTTGTATAAAAAAAGGCTAAGTCAAAGGCTAAAAAGTAGGCAGTATTTCGCCCCCCAAAAAATTAACTAATCATGTATCCAAAACACTTTGCCACAGATAAAATTTAGTAAATATGTTAAAGTCATTGGATCGAAAAATGGCACGGCGCACAGTGCGTTGAGCCCATACAAGCAATGGTCAAAAATAGAAGGAGTGGTTGGATATCAATGAAGTAAGTAATTTGGGGGGGTCAAAATGACCCACTTGTAAGGGTCTCAGAGGGCTAAAATTTTCTACAAAAATATTCCTCGTACTATCCTGCATAAGTTTACTGAACACATAATACACCTCAAATGTAAGGATCATATAGTTAAATTCATCGATTTAACACAAGAATGCACTATTTTTATATTTTTCATGTACAGTGGATTAAAAAACTTCAAAAATCGATTAAACAAAAATCTGACGTGCTGGAGAAAAACGACGAGAAACGGGTATTTTTTTTTTTAACGCCTACTTTAAGAATTTTTTGGATTTTCTCATGTGTTTTACAAAAAGTTTTAATTATCGAACTGTTTATTACAAAAAAACGAAAAAAATAGGGAAAAACGCATTTTGGTAACTTTTCAATGAATTGTATACAACTTTTGCATTTTTTCATAGATTTTTTTAAGTGTTATCTTATTTTCTTCACAAATATATAGTCTATGATACAAAAAAAAAAATTATAAAAAAGTTATTTCTTCTTCTATAAATCTGCAGTTGATTTTGATTTTTTGTTAATTTTTTCGAAAAAAAAAAAATGTTTTTTTTAGAAATCAATTTATTTCGCCGAAACTAACAAACCAACCAAAAAGTGATGTGAATGTCATTTGTAGAAAATTTAATTACCTTTAATATAACATACAATACGTTTGAATACAAACATTGGTTCTTGAGATATTTGTATTTAAATGGAACTTTCTTTTTTTTTTTTGGTCCGAAAACCGAAAATGACCGATATCTCGAAAACGACACGAAAAAACAAAATAATGCGATTTTCGGAATCAGCAGCCCATTTTACATATAAAATGAATAATGGCATTCAATGGGAATTTTGGCTGTAGACTAGTGTAATCATTAAACTGAAATGATGCCTTGTGAGAGCAATAAAAGCTACTGAAAATGTTGGACGAAGACTATGATTAGTGATTAGTATTAAATAGGTAAATGTAATTTTTCGTCAGAACTACGAAAAAAATTTTAAGTGGAGTGGAAATGTTACTTTTTGTTCGGAAATCGACGAAAAACGCGGTTTTCTTGGGAACTGTTATTCTTTGAACCGCCAAATTCAACTGGAATGTGTAGTTCATAGATTTACATACGATTCTTCAAAAAAAAAGCAAAAAGACAAAAACTGGAAATGCTACCTTTTGTTCAACTACTCCTCATATATAGACCGCAAAGGCCTATAGTGATACATAGTGTAGCAAGGTGGGAGATAAAATTAGAAATAAAGGAAAAAGGAGCAATTGAAGACAAAATGGATAGATAAAGTAAATCTCTACTTGATTTCGACATTTACTTCATAAAGCACCACTCATTTTTCCAAATAACTCATCATTTCACACCAGTTTAATTTTACACGGGTCGGCATAATTATTTTGACGAAAAATTTCAACATAGTATTTTAGATTCGTACACGATAACCGTTTACATTTCAAGAAAAGCTGCATGATATAAAACTTCCATTCATGGTTTAATTTGTAAATAGCATACATTTTTATATATTCATTCTTTTAAAAGAAAATAATGAGCCAAATGTAAAAATGTGTGGTGGCATAAATATTTTGACATCAACTTCGCATAATCACTGTTTTCAGAAAAAATTGGGATTCGAACGATTTGAATTTATTTCAATTACTTGGAGTGTGTTGAGCTAAAAAATGAAAGCAAAATTTTAATCGGTATGACTTCACTTGAACTGATCTGTAGAGAGAACGGCTAATCTGATTTCAACTAGGGATATTTCATTTAAAATACATACAATTAAGTTATGTTTCTAACGGTGTAAAAAATAGTTGAGTTATAGTGGTTGAATAGAAGGTGTAAAAGTAATGTCATTATTGAATTGGCCGACATTTTTTTTTTTTTTTTTTTTAAATGGATAAAATTAGGTTTAGTTTTCACAAGAAAATAACATAATGATATAAAATTGGCGGCATTTAGTCAAAATAAAGAATACTCGTCAACAACCAATTTTTATGACACATAATGTAAGTGACATTACTTTTGCACCTGGAATAGATATTTTAAGCCCATTTAAGCCTAAAACTCTATTTCCATCTAAGTTAATTTTTATCCGATCTTGGTTCGAAAGGGCTCAAAATTTCAGCTATGAAATAGGCTTTTGATACAACTATTAAACCTGAAATTTTTCAAATGGGTAGCTCAGAAAAACTAAGCGAGAGAGATATAATAGCCGTGTTTCTTTTGACGCGTATATACAATTGTGGTAATTTTCAAATTGCGATAACTTATGAACGGGAATCGTACGATAAAAAGTTCAAGAGCCTTTTTCAGGGAGAACCACATGCTCTACAACCTATTTTAATTTTTTGTGAAAAAAAAAAAAAAAATTATTTACTTAGAACGAGGGTGTCAGAGTTTTCAAATCACTGAGCCAAGCGCAGTCAGCGCCAAATTTTGGCTTTTACAACAACTTCACATTCCTCGAACAACAACAATCGCAAAACCTATTATTTGTTGGTTTTTTGGTGGCTCGTTTGCAACAACAACAATATTTCAATAATTTTTTAAATTTCTGAGTACTACAACACACACGAAAAATGTTTGTTGTTTTTTTTAGAATGCAAAATAACAAAAACAATTTTTCATAAATATTTTAATTCCGCGAATTTTGACGAGCTCAAAAAAAACAACAAACATTTTATTCAAAAAATTATAGAAATATTTCTATTTCTGTAGGCGAGCCAAAATTGGCTCACTTTTGTTCTACGCTGACACCCTTGATTTAGAAGTTATTTAAAAAAAGTGATTTTTTGCGGTTTATCGGCGCTTAACCAGTTTTTATAGAATAACTCCTAAAAGGTAAATTTTTTTTAAAATAGTATGAAAATATTTTGTAGAGAACGTGATTCTCCATAAAATGTTTCTTAGAGTTTTTATTGTGCGACTCACTGTTCATGAGTTATTTTTCCTGTAAAACAGGGATTAGCGAAGTTGACGTTAAAATAATTATGGCACGAAATAATTTTTTTTTTTTTTTTGCATTCTTATCAGCAGAAAAATAATGCAAACGGTAAATGACAAAATATTTCGTATGTAAATAGCTCTAAGTACGATCTTTCTTTTGAGCATAATTTTCCCACTGTTAATGGACAGTTCTGTGGCAAAGCAACGTACGAAAGTCACGAATTGATTTTGTCAAAATAAACTTGCCGACCGGTGTAGAACACTTTGTCTTTAGTGGCTAAGAATGGGTTAATCGGCACAAAAACAAAAATGCTGCATAAGCAGCAACATCAACAAAACGACAACAATAGCAACAAAAACAACAACAGCGCATGAAGTCAATGTGAAGGCGGCATTGGAAAAGCGCCACATTGCTGCCGCTGCTGCTGCATCTTTTACTGCTGTTGTTGCTTGCATTTTCTTTCTTAGGCAGCCGCCAGCCGCTCTCAATTGCTAACAAAATTTTAAATTTAAAATAAATTGTTGTTGTTATTTTTAAATTACCGCCCGTTCGTTGATGTTGCTGATGGTGATTTTGATGCTGTTGATGTTGCTGTTGCTGTTGATGTTGATACATGGCTCTATTCCAGTCATGGATGCTTGCCACATGCATGCTGGCGCAAAAGAGCGCAGGCAGTTTTCGTTTGTATTGATGTTTTTGCTGTTGATATTGTTGTTATTGCCGCTGGCTATGTGATGATGATGACTATGTTGACGATACTTCAATTGTTGCTGCTGCAGCAGTAGGCGTTTAAAAATATCATTGGCAATAAAATGAAAAAATGAAAAACACGATCAAGGAAATTCGCTTGAAGGGAGTGTGGCAAAAACAAAATTATAAGCGTCACTTAGAATATGGTGATAAATCAGATAACGGTGGGATGAATCAGTAAAATACAATGACAAAACTTGCTCTATTGTTAGGAAGGACTTAAATTTCAAGAAAATGTCAAGTCAAATAACATTTTTTGTTTTTGCAAATGTACTCTGACATAAATTTATATTTCGCAATATTTTATCTACTGAATACGTTCGGCAGCGTGTCACTTGCTATGCAAAGGGACATTGCCATAGGAGTTGTTACGCCTTTTAAGTTCAAATGAAATGTAATTAATTCACAAATTTCAAAAGTCTACTATTGCGGTTATTTGTTATGTGGGTTACCACTTTAGCGGCTTTAATTAATGAATTACTGCTTCAACTTAATGGCCCTGTAAAAGTGCACACGATGCGCCCATATAATCAGCAGGCACTAAGCCAGCCAAACGCCCATACATTGCAGCTGCTGCAAAATGAAAACACTGGCAGCACAAGGTACTTAAACGTTGTTAATGCGCTGGGGTTGGTGTTCAAGAGATTTTTTCTCTGCTACCTTACTGTGATGACTGATTGTATGGAGTACAAATGTGGGCAGATAATCAGCCATATTTCAATAGCTCAACTACGGGTGCTTCATTAAAAATAAAAAAACTCACATTTCAAATAGTTCCCCAAAAGTAACTTAATGAAAAAGTTCGATTTACATACATTATCAGCCACATTTGCATTCCAGTTACAGTGTTGAGTTTATAAAAGAAGTAGAGATTCGGATACTAAGTTCCATAAAAGCAACATAAAACTTCTTAAGAACTACCTAAGGATTCATTCAGTGTTTGTAGAGCTTGAAAGAGTTATTTAAACATTTCCTGAACAACAAAAATTCAAAATTTTTTTCCTGAAAATCCAAACTATACAAATGTCTTAAAGATTATATAAGCAAGGCCTGAATTGAGTTATTCCATGTTTTAATGTCGGACGTTTCCATTAGAAGATTTTCAGATATGAACTAATATTGAAATTCCTTTAAAATAGTTAGAAGTAGTAAATTAATGAAGAAACATCTAGGCTATGACTGTGTATAAATTAAATCTTCAAAACACCCTAAAAATTAAGAAATTTTTTTCGACTTTTATTATGAAAAGTTTAAAAAAAACTGTTAAGAAGAACGGGTATATTCACTTTGTCCTTCCGTTTGTAACGCAGAGAAGGAGGTGTGGAAGATATAGAAAAGAATATATAATCTTGATCAACGTCACCTGCTGAGTCGATATAGCCATGTTCGTCTGTCTGGCTGGGTGGCTGGCTGTGCGTGGAAATATTTTTTACGAGAAAAGTGAGCAAGATAATTCACTGAAATTTGTTTCACTGCCTCCGTCGTCAAAGTTAGCAAGTGGGATTGAAAATTTGCGAAATTGGTTAACGTACACGCCTACCGCCCATACAAAAAATATGTTAAAAATGAAACTTTAGAAGTATTTTTCACAACAATTCAACCAAATTACATATAAACACTGCAAATTATTAGCGCAAGCTTTGAGCAAAAACTGGGCGGATTCGAATAAGAGGGCGTGGCACCTCCCATACAAGCAAAAGCTTCAAAGCGCTTTACTGAAAGCGTTTCTTGAGATAATCGAACTAAATTCTACGCAGGCACTAAGTATGAACTATTAATTCAATTCCTGAGCAAAAACTTACTTGTTTTTATCATCAGATTTGCTAAAATCAAAATTTTTTTTCAATATGTAGTAGTCATTTGGTAGTTTTACCTGGAAAGCTTTCCGGGATTTTTGCAAATGAGTTATTTTATAGATTTCGATGTGCGCTTCCTTAATTCCAACTTTGCTACCACGAATCGTGTTCGCTTGCGCCGCCATATTGGAAAAATGGCGTCCAAAATCAGTTTTTTACAATTATCTCTTTAACGATTACATTTAGAGAATTTTGGCGCAATATTGTAGCTTATAAAATTTTCTATAACAATTACCTTTGAATTGTTTTTTTACTACATATTGTTTTTTTGTATGACTTATAGTTTAGGAGATATTTTTTCAACAAACCTGATATGTAGAAAAAAAAACATTTTTTCAAAATATCTCTGAAACGGTTTGTCCCGTAAAAAAATTTTGTAATGCATTTTGTGGAACGTTTGATTCCCTCTTCGAACTGTTTTTTTTCCGATTTACCGTTCATGAGATATCGCACCTTGAAAATCATTAAAAATTGAATATTGTAGGGTAAGGGAGAGAAATATGAACTACGTGGGTAATATGGACCACCAAAGAAAAAAGCCTCAAAAACAAATGTGTTTATCATCTTTTTCAGGTGGGGAACCTTGCTGCAGATTTCATGACGATTCTGATGGTCATTATTTGTAATTCGTTAACTACAAAGGAAAAAAAAGATGAAAAATGCATATAATGTAATACCCTTTACTCAGAAGATCGCCGTGGCGAATTTTTGGGTTGATTGTGTAATCTTATGTTCTTGGAGTCATGAAAAATGTGCCGGATGTGGAAGTGACATTTTTATATGCAACTTCTGTACCAAATAAACATGTGGGGCAACATGTTTTCAGTTTTTTAATTTTTTTTCTTTATCCTGATGAGATATTTATCTAAAAGTGAATCAGAATAAAGGTAAATTGTTTCCTTTAATGAATGGCATAAAATTAATTGTTTTATTTTATGTTTTTTGAGTTTTATTTAAGAAAGAAAGATTGGTGGTCCATATTCCCCTCCCTTACCCTACTATGCGCAAGATGATGCGATGTCTCGACTGCTTATGTGACGGTCTTCCTCCACTTTTTCAAGAAATTTGTCCACTTTTTCTGTGGTGCGTCTTTTACATTAAAATTTTCAGAGCAGAATCAATCATACCATTATCCAACTGTCCTTTCTGATAAAGTACCTTCTCCACAATTTGCACAAATTTGAGCCTTTGCGACCGTATAGTGCATTTCGAAGAAATAAAGAAATAAAATAAAATGTAACGAATTATTCCTGATTCTGCACTCATTTAAGTGACGCCGAAATACTTGAATTATGAAGATCAAATTTTTTTATGATTTTCAGAGATGTCAACTATCTTTAGCAACAAAGAGTTGCCAGATCGGACAAGAACTTACAGAGTAATCTAACTTTAATCTTTGCTATTTCACATTTCTAAACTTTCTTTTCATGGAATATTATATTAATTTTGATAGGATTGCAAAAGAAAAATGTTTTCTAATTTTAAATGAAAACTTTTTCAATGTTTTTTTTTTTCAAAAAGGTAGTTGAAAAAAAAACAACGAAATTACGGCGGTTGTTAAGCTTGTATAAAGGTTTTTTTTTCGAAACACTCTTACATTAGACGATAGTCTATCTTGCTGTGATAAAAAAAAAAAAAAACAAAAAGAAAACACAATAAAAATGCTAAATGAAAAATAACAAATACGAAAATAAATAAAAACCAAAGACGCATTGAAAATAAAAATTTCAAAATCAACAAATTTCGTCGAAAGTTCAAAACAAACAAAGGGGTTTAGGTTTTAAATACGTAAACACTGCATAAATTCACGTAATACCGAAACACAAAAAAGAAAACCGTAGTTTATTTATCATGCCACACTGGTCAAAGTTTATTTACACAGCGGCTCAGGCCATAGAGGGTGTCATATTCATGGAAAATAAAACTAAACGTAGGAAGTAATCATAATTTTCCACCGGCTTTTTCCGGCAATAAAATGCTGCGGGTAAAACTAAAACTTTTGCAATAAAATCGATAAGTCACTACCTTCCACTGCATACTATCCAATATTTATCAAGCAAAAACTTGCAAATGTCCACATAAATATCCCTTCAGCATTTCAGCCATTGAATGCAAACTGACAGACCGACAGATATTTAATTTATGCCCCTCGCAACTTTGGCGCCACTGTCATCAATGTTGTTATATTTACTTGGGACGCTAAACCACTCAACTGCCACAGCAGCCAACTTCGTGTTGTTAAACAAATAACGTGTCATGTTTCAATAAATACATGCAACATAAGCACACTACACGCGAACAGTCAGTCTGACTCTGACGGACTCTTGGTCATTTAGTTAGTTAGTTCTTTTTGGTCGGTCAGACAGTTGTTGCCTACACCCACAGCTGCCGCATAAAGTAAACAGAGTCGTATAACTCTGTCGACCAAAAAGCCCAACCAATAACCAATGAATCTGATGCCTAGAATGGACGCCTACCTGTGTGTGTCTGTGTGTGTGTGCAACATGACCGCCGTCTAACCGACAGACAGACCGACCGGTTACAGCGCAAATGAATGGCAATTTTGAAATTTATGACTCCAATGATTTGTGTGAAATTTGAAAATTTGTACATTGCTTCCTTCGAAGCCTTGATTATTAGTGGTAACTCCACGTCGTTGCTATTGTTGCAGTTCGCGTGCCAGTTTGCGAGTATGGATCCTTGTTGTTAAGGCGCACCGGAAGTGACTTGTTACATACTTCCTACGTTAGCTTTACACTTTATTGTACAGTGAATTCTACAGGTGCTGAAATGTACACCGTTTTGTTTTCAAAATTAATGAATGGCGCGCAATACATGTACGTAGTAAGTAGGATGTGGTGTCCTTTTTAATCAATCTTATAAATCTAAAATTCTGTTTTGTTGCGTTTCGTTTTGTTTACTCTTTGAGTTATGGACGGTTTAGCCAACGTTAACAAAAATGTTATTAATGGCTTAATTTTGGCCTCACGTTGTTTTCATTTATTGCCGAGTACGTTTTCCTCTTTGGAATTGGATGGATATTTTTTTTTATAACTCTATACGTTTTATATCATTGTTTTTGCTTTTACTGGAAAAATACAGTCAAACGATGGATCTGCTTTCAAAAACACAAAATTATTTTCAAAGGAGTTTTTTTCTTTTATGATATCTTTTCGGTGATAATAATCTTTATATGCAGATTGAACCATATATTCTCTATACTAAAACACCGAGTATCTCAGACGTGGTCGGTAGAAATCGATACCATTTCAAATCAAGTCTTCTTTATTATAACCGTTGTTTTCTTAGCGTAGCATAATTATTTCGATATTCTATAAAGGTAGACAGACGGAGTTTAGTTATTAATTTCAATAGTTCTCTGGGCTCACTGCAAATTCTAACCTTGTGGTTTGTGATAATTCTAAGCCCATAATTGCCTTGATCTAAATTTTTAGTTGTAAAAGAGTTCACTGCACTATTGAGAGTATTGTTTAACGATTGGTCCTCAATTTGTTTCATTGCTCTTAAGCATTTTTAACTCGAAAATCACAAAACAAAATTTTTTAGTTTTTTGAGATATGATATGGCACCATAGGTGGCTTTTAAGATTTTGTTGCCAGAATTGTTGCATGTTTTCGTATAAGATGTACATGTTTCATGTGACTGCACGGCACATTACGCACTGGATCCAATTATGTGGTTAAGTATTTTGTGCATAGTCTTTCCCACATCCAACGAACCTACCAGATTCATCTTTGAATCAAATATTTTCTTCACCTTCATCGGAAGAAGCATAACTAGTAACACCTATCCTTTGGAAGCGCCAGACTTAAAATATGGTTTCAAATATGAATTCGTTGAAAATGAAATAATTTTCGAAACTTTATATCTCGCAAGCCTATCCATTCAAATTTTCTTTATGTAATTTTCGACTAAAGAGGGATAAAATACATCGGAAAAAATAGTGGCACTTCTTACATATTTTAGCTGTACGCTAGTGTATTCAGCTTTCTTTTATTAGCATAGAAATCATCTCACCCTTCTGTCAAATTCTTAGGCCCGGATTTACAGTTATTAGCTAACTATTGATAAGGGTTGGATTTATTATCAGTAATTAGTAACCAACAGTTAAGCACCCAAATTTCAATGGTTATTCAACCAACAGCTGATTCCGGATGTCTACATAGGATCCACATTAAGTTATATTAAATTTCTAAAAATGTTTTCAGTCGTTAAAAATGTTGATATCAAAAACTACGCAGATACTATAGGTATTGTCGAAATTTGGAATACACTTATGTATATATATTGTGGTTGATCATCAACAAGAAGTTTTTAGAAATCGTCTACCTTTCTTCCATAATTACAACGCCAAAATTGTTTTTGTTAACTACAACACTATTGTCACCAATTAAGTTACCTTAATTAGTTAACTAGTGACTGCAAATCCAGGTCTTAGTGTCTGAATTGTAGTTTTAGCGATTTGAAGCATTATTTCTTAGGAGTAAATTTTACAACTGACTCACCGGAATACAGAATGTGCAGTTGCTCTATGCAGGATGGACGGGACATCAAAAAATTATTGCTTTTTGGACAAATTTTCTGTTTGATATTTCTACGAAATGACTTAAAAAGGGGTTAACAAAACAAATGTATACTTATTACCGAAATGTTTAAAAAAATGTGGGATCATTGTTATCAAATTACTTATGCACTGAAGTTTGTGGGATGGACGGGACGGGACGAAATTCAAAAAAAAATAATTGCACCAAAATTTATTTATAAATTGATGGCGTACAAAAATATAACATTTGAGTTGCTTGGATTCAATTTTGAGAAATGTATCAACAGTTGACTGATTCAAAAAAAAAAAAATGTTTTTTGGGAAAACCACTATTACCCTAAAGGGTGTCAAATAAGTGAGCTGGGGCTTTTCAAAATTTTGTTGAATGTCATTTAGAGACCACGCAAAGTCGAGTTATGCAAAATCTTGGCTTGATGCGGTTTTAGTTTTATTACGATCTCAATAATGCTTGGAATCAGTTCTGCGATATCTCAAATTTTTTGTTTTGAATTAAAGTAAAAAAAAAAAACTGGAACCAAAAATCAACCACAAATTATTTTTTTAGCTAAAACAACTACGAAAAACGTATTTTCGAAATTTCAACCTACTGTAAAACTCTAAATCTTCATTTCGAATAAAACTTGATATTCCAAGAACACCATGAAATCACTTAATAAACAATTCATTTTAGCATCTCAACCCATTATATCCTGTTTTTGTGAGTCTTTTCGACCCTTGTTTTTCTTCCAGCAACTTAGTTATAATGGGTTAGTAAGTCCTACAAAATAATTTGGGATGGACGAAACAGATTTCGTAGTGTAACTAATTCTTGCAGTAACTATCTTTTATATCATACCATGACAAAAAAATATTGTGTGCTATCCTTACTTACAAATAACGAAACCCTAATTTAAAGAAACCTCTTTTACAGTAGTGATGATAAAAAAATGCTAAGTTTTGGGATGGACGGGACAAAAACTAGGATCCTAGCAGTATTTGGGCAGACTAAAGAAAAGATTGCATTAATTTAATAAAATTTATAGAAGAAAACATAGATAACAAAATAATATGTATCACTTAATAATGGAAATGACTTTTGCGGCTTTTGTTTTTTAATGGGAAACTATGCAACATAAGAGATTTTTTCATATAAAAATAATATTTTGAATATGCTTAATAAAACGTTAGTTACTTTACCTTAGGCGATAGTCAAAGACAAAAAAAAAGTGTTTGTAATACACAGAAAAAAAAATATCGGTCAATCCAACCGATTTCAACGATAGAAATTGCACCAACCCGCAGTAAAGGTTAAATTGACTGTGGAGTCCAGTAAAATTACTGTAAAAATAGTACTGTACAGTTGCTGTTAAAATGTTTATGTACTGTGAAAACAGTTAATTTAACCTAGATTTTCGATAGAAATTGCACCAACCCGGAGTTTTTGTATTTTGACCGTAGAACTCTGTAAATTTACAGTTTACTCGGTTTAGAAACTATCAAACGCAGTTACAGTAAAAATAACCTTCTTAAAAGGTCAGCTAACAATATAAACTGTTCCAAACAGTTAAAACTGTTTTGGAACGGTTTAATAGTTAGCACCCCAGAAGGGCTGTAACTAGCCGTTTCCAAAAAGTCGTAGAAATTGTAGCAAACAACTTCTACGGCTACACCATTTCAAATGGCAAAATATCAGTACAACTCTAGCAAACTTATGTTGATTTATTCTTAAACAATGTGAGAATTTTATAAACCTGTTAAAAACTCAATTCAAAATGTTATTCATATGAAAAATAAAATTTATGGAATACAAAATGTACAGTTGAATTCAACTGTAGAAAAGTAAAGCTGATTCTGAAATTTTGAATTGTTGTTTTTGTTTCCTATATAAAATTTGAAAAACTATAGAATACAAAATTTATAGTTAATTTTACCGTCAGTTTTTTTTTCTGTGTACTAACGGATATAACCAATAAGTTAATTAAAAAAAATTTGTAATTTGACAGGTTTTAATTTTTCCACAATAGAAAAATTTGCAGTGGAATGGCCGTTTATTCATTGTGACTTAAATCAAATTTCTGGAATTACGAGTATTTGAGGCAGTATCAACATTCCTAGACTTTATCAATATTCTTGCACTTATTCCACATTTTCCAACAGGTCTAATATCGTCTAGTTCAACATTTTGGGAGATTTTTGCAATATTTGTCGACAATTGAAACTTTCGTTGTTTTTAATTACATTTTCCGATATTAATTGACCAAATGAGTACAATAAAACATTCAGTTTTCAAATGTAAATCGATTAAAATAAATTAATTATTTAAGTTTTTATTATTTTTTTTTTTTTTTTTTTGCAAAAACACTGCGGAACTATAATGAATTACATTCATCATGGACGTGCAATTTTTTTTAATGGCCTCATCCATTAGTTTATATTTTCACGGCAACATGTTGCCCTACAGTCAACCAATCGATTAACGTAATCAAAAACGTAATAATGAAAAACACTCACAATTCCACCACCCGTCAGCACCAGCAACAATATTTATTGTTCCAATTAATGTGGCAGTCCTTAAATATGTGCATCATTTCGCCTACCGCACTCTTCATTTCCATGCAGGTGCATAATGAAAAAAAAATTTAAATGGCAACACAGTTAAAAAAAAAATCACATGCGGGAACTTCAGCCGATGTAAAAACCGCTGGATTGGGAGAGATAATTTGATTCGCATGTATTGACATTGATGCTGATGGCAGGTTGAACAGCTGCGACAGAATTTAATTCTTCCACTCGCGATTTCATTTCATTGCAACAGTTAGTGCTTTTGCTGCAATTGTTATTGTAAATTTATTTAACTGCTACGTTATTGCTATAAAATTGCTACAATTGTTGCTGCTGACTTTTTACTCCCAACTCCAGATCATACGCCAATTGTGCAAGTACTTTGTAGCTAACCAACCATTCATCCATCGACACATGCTGTCGGGCAATGATGAAGAAGAACAAAAAGATCAACAGCAACATGAAATGAAAAGAAATGTTGCTGATGATATGATATGTTTTTATGCATATGTTGCTATGGTTGTACTTCACACGGTTACACGTTGCTGCTCTCTTTATCGTTTTTACATGTTGTATACAAATGTCACCAGTGTCGCATATGTTGCTGCTGCCACAGTTACTGCTTCCACTGTGGATAGACGACACAAAAATGCCACGAAATGACAAGTTACTGCATCGACTGGCTCGTGGACAGACACAGAAACATTCCTCAGTTGCATATGTCATGTGTTTGGTGGTGTGATATGATGTGGTGTGATGAAAAACAGCACACAAATGTTGCAACATCTTGCTTGTGTACATTGCATTTATTCAGTTACGTTGGCAGCGCGTTAAACTCTCAATTATTTAAATCATGCCACTGAATCAACAGCAACAGCAACATCAACGTTGCAATAACTAGAGCTACCTCCGATATTACCCCACTCTGTGTTGCAGTGTGAGCGATGTTATAACGGGGTTGTGTAGTTTTTGCCGACATCAACATGAAGGGGTTGTCATGTTTGCGCCCCAAACGTGTGATATACAACAACATTATCATCATACATCATTCATATCGTCAACATAACTGCGGGACTTTCAACATTGGAAGTGCAATATGAAATAAAGGAGAAATCTTTTCACTAGCAATGCCAGCCACTGTCAAATAATGCAAACATGACAAACCACGCATAGCAAGGAGAGTGAAATTATATACTTTTTTCAGATAACACTATAAGATCTTTTGGTTTTTGTACTCTACATCATGGGTATCTTCACCATATGCATTCATTTATAGCGTACCCAACTTTTATTTTAAATCAGCGACACTTTCTGAGTTATTGTGGACATATATTGCTACTTGCTAACTCGGAGAGTTGAAAATAAACTAAATTGCCAAGCCTACCAACCGCAGAAAAAAAAAAACAAAATCTTGAACTAGTTTCGATGACTTATTTGATAACTTTGATGAAAAGCGTAGCGTCCTGTGAGTTGTACGGAAAGAAATTTAGTCCAGAACCTTAATTTTGATACGACTAGTCCACGAAACACGGGGTGTAACCAATAACTTCAAACAATTCATTAGGCTTAAGTCAGTTACGGTCTGAAAATTTGGAAAAAGGAAGTAATTTGAATGATTTATTTTGACATTTGTATCATCTCTTTGAAAGTAGTGGTTGGCCCTATAGCTTCATTATCACTTATCTTATTAGTTTCTGTGCCTTACTAATAAAAACAAATATGGCAGCGTCAAAATCAACTTATCGAAAATCAACTTATTTATAGAACAACACTCTATGTTGCCATATGGCAACGAGTCTTTTAACGGTGGAATGTTTCTACAATGTTTCTTTTTGTCTTAATTTTAGCGCTGAATTGATAACGTTATCAATTCCAAACTTTTAGATTTCCATTTTTCCACTCTCATTGCTACGTTGCTATATGGACACACTGTGTAAAACATTGTTAAAATGCTAAGTTCAGACCATTTTTCGCGGTTATGCAAGCGAGTTCATCAATAAGTTAAGGAATGATAGAGAATTTGTAAGCATTGCTTTAAAACTCTTTACTAGAAGTTTGGTTAAAAGGATTTCAGTCGAATTCGGACAAATAATGGAAATGGTTTCTTTTATGACCCTAAACAAAATTTTAAATCTGGACAAATGGTGGTCGGAAAAGGTAGACAAATCTGAAATACATTTTTCAAAACAAAAAAATCGCGGAACCAAAATGGTGGATTAAATACTGTTATACTGCATCTGTTACCACCAAAAATGGTATATAGAAGTTTCTGATGTTGGTCATTTCTGATCTGAAATTCATTTTTCGAAATACGAAATGGCAGAACCACAATGACGCTTCGTGCAAAACTACATTAATCAACAAGAAGTCAGTTTATTGGAGTTTTTGAGGTTTGCATCTGTTTCTAAAAAAGTTTGGTTTTGGGGGCAGCTCGAGGCAGCAAATAGGATGCTAGACGAAATTACAAGATTTATTGCGAATTTTTTTAACATTTGTGATATGAAAAATTACTTCAACTAATTTTTTGTGTTTTGTTTTCACAAAATAGTTGCCTATTTAAGTAAACATATCAACTGTTATCGAGATAAAACGCTTTGGATTTGAGAAATATATGAAAAAAATCTTCACTCAGAGATTCCTTTTTGTTGCATTGCGAAAAGATGAACCGAAGTTATTTTTTGCATTTGTTTGCTGAGACGTTTTATATATAATTTTTCCTGAATATTTGGAAATTTTTTTTATTTCTTTTTGATCAAGTTTTGAAAAATAATAAATATCTCAAAAAATATACGAAAAGACTACCGCCAGCGGGCAGCGTTCGGGTGTGGGCACCTCCCCGTAACTTTTGACAGAAAACAAATGCGGCTGGTTTGACAAATGTAAAGCGCGTGTTACGACAGCACAAAGTTTTTGTGCATTTACCGGAGCAAACAGATGTATTTGCTTGATGCTGAGAAGAAAATACTTTTTGAATAAGTGAAAATCAACACAAAAGTTTTTTTCAATAATTTTCCAAGTGCGACAAATCGAAGTGAGTCAATCGAAAAGCTGAATGCAATCTATATTTATGCAGTAAATTCATTATATTTTGTGATTCAAAACCGAATGCAACCAAAATGTTCACACAACACAATTTGCTCATTGTTTTTCAAAGAGGCTGTCAAAGTCGAGTGTGGGCACCGAATTGGTCCGGGTGTGGGCACCCCTCTTTATTTATTTAAAGCGTGTGTTTTACTGAAATATCGTCGTTTATGCCAACGTTACTAATCAAAATGGTATTCTTATGCCATTTTACGCTCTTTTAGTGGAAAGGAAAGAACCAATAGGCCTTTAAAAGATATCATGAATGAAAAGTTATTTTCATTAAGTGTGAGTGTTAAGGTGGCATAGCACTTTGCAAAAAATCTCGGTATTGAGTTTCCAGACAAGTGGACCGAGTAGCAGCTGGCGAGTACGGATTAATGCAAAATATGTATTCTTGGCAAAAGAGCAATGTCAATGTGGGCTAGAAATAACGTCACCTAGCTAGCTTAATCTGCAAAACAATTGATCTGTTATCAGCCGAAGATAATGAAGTCTGGTTTCGGGGCAACAGGCACGATGCCATTTGATCCAGACGTTTTCAGTGACGCTTATTTTGTTAAAGCAGTTCAACAGAATTTGTTAAATTTTTGTGAGTCAATGTTTCCGAAATAAGTTAATTTTACTTTTTTCTCCATTTGATTGATTTCATATTTTCCCATTTTTAGCCGATTTTCTAAGGGTGCCCACAACCGAACCAAAAATTTTTGTTTGTCAAAAATGATCTCTTCACTATTTTTTTGATATAATTTTTCCAACTGCCGAAATCAATTTACAATTTCTTCACCAGTAGTTAGCTAAGGTCTTTAGCTTTCCATTGACACGTATATGTCTGCATAATATACATTTGGTCAAAAGTTATGAGTCGAAAACAAAACAGTGCCCACACCCGGTACTCTTTCCCTATAATATATGTAACATATCTGCAAAACTTCACACGTCTTATACACTTTTTTCGTTAGATGCCTTGCTTTTCAATAAATAATCGTTTTTTCGACCGAGTAATTGAAAAACGTAATTGTAAAATCGATTTTGGGACGCAAATATTATCAATACCCCCAAAAAAAATTTTTAATTTTTAAACGTCAAGATTCTCGTAAGAACATAGTCTTTATTTCTAAAGCTCCCTTGGTTGTCCATTTTGTAATGAAAAAAATGTTATGACCAAAAAACATGCTTTTTTTTTCAACCAAAATGGGCCTTTAGTAGAATTAATAGTGCTCCATTGGTTTTTCTCGGAATGAAGAAAGCGTAATGCAGATATCGTTTTTAAGAGTCCTTCTAACTTCTGAGTAAATTTCGGGATGAATCTAAATTTCGACACTGTCTAGTTCCATTCCATCAAAATTCAAAATTATTTACCGACAGAGTTATTGCTATCAAGACTATCAGCAGTAGTTTGATATTGAATCTTGATCTTGGTCATAATTTTGGTCTTGATCTTGACCTTAGAAAAAAAAAAAAATAAAGAAAAAATTGCCAAATTGTTTTGTATACAAAATTTCTGAGCATAATTTTTTTAAAGCAATCAGGTTGGGAGAAATGCTTTTATGTTCAAAAGGGTCGTGAAACCCTGATATAGTCTTGGACACTAAGTCTTGGATTTGATTTGAAAAAGTAACAATGGCTAAGGCTGATTTAGCGCATCTCTATTTGTAAGCACTGACAACAGCAAATATGTACCAGCAGAGCCATAGTTACTGACAGCCACATTGAGTTACAATAGATTTTTTTTTTTTTTTTGCTACAATGCTGCAATTATTGTTGCTACATGTTGTTTATGTCCTCAGCATTACGTAGAGTCTGCAATGTATCTGACTGTTTTCATATATCGCTCAACACCGTACTATTTGTTGTTGCTGTGATTTCGCATATTCATATTGTATGTATTTGCTCGGTTGGTTATTGGTATCACTTGCTGCTGCTGCTGTTATTATTATATTATATCATTCATTCTTCATCACATCATTCATTGATGTTGTATGCCGAAAAATATTCCATTAATTGTTGTTGTAGTTGTTGCTGTAGCTGTCATGTTGCTTCTTTATTATTTGCACCCATCATCATCATCATCGTATCATCGTCATAGTATTCATTTACTTTTTTTTTTTTGAATATCATGATGTTGTTGCTCTTGTTGTTGCTGATGAACGGATTAATCTTATGATTTACCCCTGAATTTATTACATTTCATATTTATACTCCCACAATTTGTATTTTATTTTTTCTCATCCCCATATCAGAGCTCTGGCACTTTATCCTATCGGTTTGTATTTTTATATTTCCATATTCTTTTGCCGCTGCTTTTGTTGTTGCTGTTGTTGCTGTCTGATGATGATGAAATTGCGTGGAAGAGATTTTTGGTTTATTATTGGAAGTGAACATGAAAATATGGTAATTTAAACTTTTGTTCGTCAATGCATGCCAACTTTAATATACGGGAAGTAAGGGCAGAGGGGGACCTTTCAGATTTGTAACACCCTACTATATGTACATATATTTTAATATTACCCCTTGCAACCGGCACCACTGTCGCATGCATCCGTTTTCCATGATATAATGACAGTCTGTTCGTTTCGTTTTTTATTTACTTTTACGGGATTAAATTCTTTTTATTGTTTAAATTGTAGCAATTGTTGTATTTTAATTTTATTACTTTTTGTTTTTGTAATTTTTTGCCTCAGTTGTTGCTTGTATTGTTTTTGCAGTTGTTGTTGCTGTGGTTTTTGCTGATGTTTTGACATTCATTGCTTTGTTAATTGTGAAATTTCCATAAGATTATCCCAGATTATATATAAGAATTTTCACACATTTGCGTATGTTGAATTTTACGGTAGTTTACTTTTTGTTGTTGGTGGAGATTTAAAATTTTATATTTGTTTAATAACTTAAGGGATTGGGTTTTATATTAATAAACACTAATTGAGTTTTTACAATTTATTCAGTACAATGCAATGTTCCACAGGAAAAGGGACCTTATATTCTGTGAACAAATTTTACAGGAGAGCTAAAAATAAGAAATAGAGAACATTTGATCGGTTTTCAGATTGTACTTACATTCTTTTGTAACAGTAGTAAGATAAATTTTCCTTTCAGGTTTCAAATCTACACAAAAGATCCTACACAAAATGAACCATTTCTTTTCTCGTACTTCAGACAATCTCCGTGAGTTTTTCACTTTGCAATTTCAAAATGATTATTTTTATTTAAAATAAAGTATATATTTAGAAAAAAGAAAAAAAATACGATTTTGATTTTTAGAAGATAATATCCATTTTCGTGTGTCACATAGGCTTATTGTGCACGAAGTTTTAAACACGAAAATAAAACATACATAAATGAACAAAGCTAACGCCAACACAGCCCAGACAAACGCGCGAAGTGATTTGGATTTAAATGCCCTAAAAGCACAATGTTTGTCACACAAATTTCAGAACTTATAGCCGCTTGTCACAATTTCATTCAGAAATTGATTTTTGACAATGTTTATAAATTAGGGGCCGTTCACATATTACGTAATGTAATTTTCGAAAATTTTTGACCTCCCCTCCCCGGTCATAACGCAAAGTAACAAAACGTATAACCCTCTTCCCCCTACCCAACGGGAAACGGAAGCGCATTGAAACGACTTCAATTGTGCTTCTAGGGAAGCAAGTTCTGTTCTCACTGTTGATCTTTTTTAACACATCATGTCCTAGCGGAGATGCACATCTTCCGAAGCACATGAAATACGCTTCAAATACTCTTCCGCGGAAGTTTTTAAAAATTTTATGTTCCATTTCACAAAAATTATTTTTTTTCTGTAACTTTTGGTAGATTTTTTAACTTATATAAGCAATAAAAAAAATAGAATTTGAAAAATTTTGTATGCTACCAGGGATGTGGTACTATTGAGCTTTTTTTGGAGGCAGCTTCATTTCTTCCCGTTGCACAGTGGGGCAAAGAGCTCTCATATGTGGCATCAAATTAACGGAGCTACGCACTGCAACTAAATTACATATACATACTAAGAGTGGATTACTTAAGCTTTCAACAAAATTTGGTCGAATTTGAACAAGAGGGCGTGGCACCTCCCATACAAGCCAAATCTTAAAAACTCTATGCTGATGGTACTATCTGAGATAATTAAACCAAATTTCGCACACTTGCTACCAATAGTAGAGGTAAACTCTGGTAGGAAAATTTGCGAATTCGGATAAAAGGGCGTGGTACCATACAAGCAAAATCTTAAAAACTCTATATTGAGAGTGCTTTCTGAGATAATCGAAGCAAATTTGGTACAATTGCTATGAATAGTAAAGGTCAGCTATGATAGGAAAATAGGAGACACGCTTTCAGGTATTTTGACCAATATTGGTACTTGAAATGAGATAATTTCTTACTTAAGTGCTCGTGATGACCACCTGTCCTCTTTTCCATCTGTTTTAACAAAAAACCGAATATACATAATGTTTATAAGTTCTTGTCTCGTGACAAATAATAAGTTAGAGGCCATTTGTAAAACAAAATTAGAAATTTTGAATAATGTCGGCAATGCAAGAAAAAATATTTTATTTTAGGTTACGTTCTAAAAATCGATGTAAATTTTAAAGGAGCAAAATTTTCTTATCGCTTCTAGCAGTCAATACTAAACGGAATATTTCTGAATCATAACTAATGCTTGGAAAGGCTTGGAACCTAATTAAATTATCTATTATTTATTTAGTTTCGTAAAATTTTTCTTCTCCATTTTATTTAACTTACCTACCTTAATGGAAAAGGAAAAAAAAATGTCTATATACGGTTACATACCTGAAGATGAAGGCTCCATGGTCAAATAACATTAAATGTTAATAAACTTTAGCAAAAAACTGCTTTGATCAATATGGAAATTACTTATAAAAATTATTTCAGTCTACAAAGTTAAAGTTTAGCGTATTGTAGTGATGAAATGGGTTTGTTACATGTCATTTGAAAAATGGCAAATAGTACGCTGATTAATATTGTACTTTACCAATATAAAAGGATATCCTGAAATAACATTTAATTTTTTGTATTATCGCCAGGTATTGAGAGTATCTGCCCCACTGTGCGTTGGGAAGTAACGTAACAAATCTTTATTTTGGTAATTTGAATTTGAACTTTTGTCGCATCTATATATGTAGGGGAAGTTTGCTGCCTGCGGGCATGGTTCGGGGGTGGGCACCCCCCCCCCCCCCGTAACTTTTGACAGAAAACAAATGCGACTGTCCTGAAAAATGTTAAGAGCATGTTATAATAGCACGAAGTTTTTGTGTATTTACCGGAGCAAATAGACGGATTTGCTTTGTGCTGAGAAGAAAATAATTTTTGAATAAGTGAAAGTCAACACAAAAGTATTTTTCAATCATTTTCCAAGTGCGGTAAATCGAAGTGAATCAATCAAAAAGCTGAAAGCTAAATTAATTATATTTTGTGGTTCAAAGCCGAATGCAACCAAAATATTCACACAACAGAATTTGCTTATTGCTTTTCAAAGTGGCTACCAAAGTCGAGTATGGGCACCGAATTGGTCCGGGTGTGGGCACCCCTCTTTTTTTATTTAAAGCGTGTATTTTACTGAAATATCGTCGTGGATGCCAACATTAATTATTTAAATGGTGTTCTTATGCCTTTTTACGCTTTTTTAGTGGATTGGAAAGAACCAAAAGGCCCTTTAAATATATCGCAGAAACAAAGTTGTTTTCATTAAGTGTGGGTGGTAAGGTGGCATACCACTTTGCAAAATAACTCGGTATTGAGTTTCCAGACAAGTGGAACGAGAGCAGACTGCGGGCATGGATTGGAAAAAAAAATGTATGCTTGGGAATAGAGCAATGTCAATGTGGGCTAGAAATAACGTCACATAGCCGGCTTAGTCTGCAAAACAATTCACGCCGAAGACAATCAAATCTGGCATGATGCCATTCGATCCAGATGTTTTCAGTGACGCTGATCCAGAATGAATTAATTTTGCTTTTTTCTCCATTTGTTTGCGTTTAACTTCATATTTTCCCATTTTAAGGGGGGCTTCTCATGTAAAATTTTCAAAAAATCGATTTTTTTTTTTTTTTTTTCATATGTTGATAGAATAACGTCTTGGGAGTATATTCCCAAAGTTTCATGACTCAACTCTAAATATTATGGAAAATATGATTGATTGAACCAGCGCGCTCGGGCGTGCTTTGTGTGCGAAACTCAAACTTTAAATCGTTTTTTCTCAAAACTATGGTTTTAAAATCGCGGTACACGATTTCGAAAAACTACTTAACCGATTTTTTATTTCTAAAAAGTGTTTTGCAGACTATAAATTGAACAAGTGCATGAATGTCTGAAATTGTGGAAAAAAAGTTATTTTATACACTTTTTAGCCCCATTTAGCGACAAAAAATGACGAAAAAATAGCACTTTTTTTTCAAGACGTGATTTCAATATTGTAGAATCGAATTTTTTGGAGTTGCAGACATTCATGCACTCAGGGGAACCCTGCTGAATAATAAAAAAATTTTGTTTTATGTTTCAGATAAAAACTTTGGGCTCCACAATGTACCGCGATAAATCCGTCAGCCGCGTCACGCCACACGCGACATTTAATAAGTTCGCCATTTTGTCATTTTAGTTTTTGAAAAAATGCTTTTTTTATAGTTCAAACATTTTCTTAAATATATGCAAAAAATTATTTGTGTGTGTTTTTATTTTCCGAGTGAAAAAAAATTCCGAAAAACAACTACTTTTTGACGTGTTACATGAGAAGCCCCCCTTAAGCCGAACCAAAATTTTTCAAATCTGATGCCAAAATAATTCATATGAGTTTAGTTCTGATAAATCATTTGTGTAGTAAATTTACATTCACACTATCAGAGTTGGCATATTTGACAACTCATAAGAGTTTCTGTATGACTTCTCAGATAGTCTGAAGCGGGTTTAACTCCAACGCGGTTGTTATGACCAAAGGTCGGCAAGGGGTACCCCTAGAGAACAGAGTTCACATGTATATAAAATGTGAGCATGAAATTTTATTTCTATGTCAAAAAATATAAATATTTTCATTCAAGTGCTGAACACATTCGGTGCGAGCTGCGAGTGCGAGAGAAACCCGACCGAGATGACACGATTTTCTCTATATTTTAGAGTAAAGCCCTGAACACATTCGGTGCGAGCTGCGAGTGCGAGAGAAAATAGCTTTTGCTCAAACGAGTTTTTGACCTTTTTCTCGTGCGTGAAAACACAATCAACTCGTTGCGAGAAAGTATTTTTTTTATGAAAATTGAAAACAAATGAAAACAAAAAACGAAAAAAAAACGTAATTGTTTTGAAAATTATTTAAACTTCAAATTGAAATTAAAAAAATTCAGTCAGAAAAATAGAATCAATTCTATCGCACTGCGAGAGCTTTTAGAAATGACGTTTAATAAAAGCTCAATTTTATATCTTACTCTAACATATAGAGAAAATCGTGCTATCTCGGTCGGATTTCTCTCGCACTCGCAGCTCGCACCGAATGTGTTCAGCACTTAAGATGAAAAATTAAGCTTTTATTAAACGTCATTTAAAAAAGCTCTCGCGGTGCGATGGAATTGATTCTATTTTTCTTGCGATTTTTAAAAAAGAAGAACAAGACCAAACACAAAAATTAATAGCCTTATCATGTATGACGAACGAATAAAGTGACTGATTTTCACTCATTAATATCAACTTATTAAAACTTTTTATTAAGAACTTACTATAACCTAAGCGACCATTTTAGTTCAAAGAATAAGGTTTGTAAGCATAAACTTCAAATCATCTGTTAACTTGGAGGATATAAGCAGTTGAAAATCAGTAAAACGATTCGTTCGTCATACATGATAAGGCTATTAAATAAATTGTTTTCAACTGAATTTTTTAATTTCAATTTGAAGTTTAAATAATTTTGAAAACAAATACGTTTTATTTATTTGTTTTTTGTTTTTATTTGTTTTCAATTTTCATAATAGTGCAGGCAAATTAGGTAAAAACAGGTATTCATTTCTAATTTTGTTGAACATGCACCGATTTTGATCCGACAGGGCTCATTTTGTTCGTAATAAAATTTAGAACAAAACCAACACATTAGTTTTTTCCGGCCTTTCCCCAAAATTTCTTTAGTCCACCGTGAACCCTAAAAATCGGATAAATTCAATAAAACTGTTCTAAAATGCTAAAAATGGAAAGTTATGCTATTCACGGGGTTCTCTAGATTGCTGAATCCAAATATGATGTTGGAAAATGAAAAAACTCAAAATGGCGCCCGGAAAACTGCGTACATAACCATTTTAAGCACCAAAAATGGGAAAAAATCGTAACAGGGGGTTTTAGCCTAGAAGTCTTGTTACATTGAATGAATTTATACGATCGGTGTGGGATATTGTTTTTTATACTATAAAAAGTAAAGCTTACCAAAAATTTTTTTGTGTTTTTGATTTGTTTATTATTTAAGCAATAACTATAAAAAGTTAATGCAACTCAAAACTAAAAATATTTGTAACATTTTGCAAACCATTTTTCTAAACTAATTTGAGGTCGCTGAATACGAAAAACCCAATTATTTTTTTTTTCCTTGCGGCCGTTCCCGAGTTATTCGATAATTTATATTTTGGAGGTTATAGCTTCATATAAATCAATATATTTCTATGACACCAAGTTCGATCCATTTTATTTTTCCACGTTGACAAAGAGTGATTAATGGCGCTTCTAACATGTGTACCAATAATTATGCTTCGAACAAAATTGACTGAGTTATAGCAGGAAAAAGTTTGAAATTCCACAAATTTTTGAAATTTTTCACATCAACTTCAAATGAAACATTTGGTGTTTGGCATATAATTTTTTTAAATACTTGTCTTTTAGTAATTTAATTAAATGGCGCATATAATTGCAAACATTTGAAGCCTATGTTGAGCAAAATCGAATGAAATTTCCAAAAGATATTAGGGTTTTAGTGCAATAGGAAAATTTCGATTTCTTTCAAAAATTAATATTTTTGATACAAACCGCAATGTTCTTCTACAGAGAATGATTAGAAGTTACTTAAAACATCTTTGAAGTGTTCAATAAGTGTAGGGTGTCCTATCTGGAGGCTGAAAAATTGGATCTGTTGACTCAGGCCGAACATTTCCAAAATTCTCACATCTTCCTTATTGCACTAAAACCTTAATATCTTTTGGAAATTTCATTCGATTTTGCTCAACAGAGGCTTAAAATGTTTGCAATTATATGCGCCATTTAATTAAATTACTAAAAGACAAGTATTTAAAAAAATTATATGCCAAATACCAAATGTTTCATTTGAAGTTGATGTGAAAAATTTCAAAAATTTGTCAAATTTCAAACTTTTTTCTGCTATAACTCAGTCAATTTTGTTCGAAGCAAAATTATTGGTATACTTGTTAGAAGCGCCATTAATCACTCTTTGTCAACGTGGAAAAATAAAATTGATCGAACCTTGCGTTATAGAAATATATTGATTTATATGAAGCTATAACCTCCAAAATATAAATTATCGAATAACTCGGGAACGGCCGCAAGGAAAAAAAAATAATTGGGTTTTTCGTATTCAGCGACCTCAAATTAGTTTAGAAAAAATGGTTTGCAAAATGTTACAAATATTTTTAGTTTTGAGTTGTATTAACTTTTTATAGTTATTGCTTAAATAATAAACAAATCAAAAACACAAAAAAATGTTTGGTAAACTTTACTTTTTATAGTATAAAAAACAATATCCCACACCGACCGTATAAATTCATTCAATGTAACAAGACTTCTAGGCTAAAACCCCCTGTAACGATTTTTTCCCGTTTTTGGTGCTTAAAATGGGTATGTACGCAGTTTTCCGGGCGCCATTTTGAGTTTTTTTATTTGCCAACATCATATTTGGATTCAGCAATCTAGAGAACCCCGTGAATAGCATAACTTTTAATTTTTAAGCATTTTAGAACAGTTTTATTGAATTTATCTGATTTTGAGGGTTCACGGTGGACTAAAGAAATTTTGGGGAAAGGCCGAAAAAAACTAATGTGTTGGTTTTGTTCTAAATTTTATTACGAACAAAATGAGCCCTGTCGGATCAAAGTCGGTGCATGTTCAACAAAATTAGAAATGAATACCTAATTTGCCTGCACTATAAGCAAAATTTACTCGCAACGATTTGATTGTGTTTCCACGCACGAGGCAAAGCTCAAAAATCGTTTGAGCAAAAGCTATCTTCTCTCGCACTCGCAGCTCGCACCGAATGTGTTCAGGGCTTCAGTATGAATCGAGCAGTCGACTGAGAAAGTCGATTTGCGTCACCCATTTATAAAATATGTACACAAAAAAAAAAAAATGTAGAAATTGCGATTAGGCTACAATTTTTAAGAATCTTGGCGTTATAGAGAGAGAATAAGAATTCTATGAAGAAAATTACTTCAGATATGACCCTCTGCTGTTTTATTATTGATGCCGAAGGATTTGCTAGGAAAGGGTCTCCAACTGACACAATTTCTAAAACATATGTTATGAAACTACTTTTATTGACTCAAAATTTATTTTGTGGGCTAATCTTAGATGGTCTGATTTGACAACATGTTCTTCGTCGAAGGCGATATGGCCACATTTTGACGCTAGTAGAATAAGAAAAATTATCTCATTAGATAGGAGATGCTTCTGAATTTTATTTTGGGTCATTACAGGGCACTATTTTATACGCAGGGACACCTCAAGATTCGAGCTCACTGACGTAAGACATCTTTGTAGAATTTGTAAAGATACTGACGTCGAAGAGTCCATACTTCATTTCTCTTGAAGATTTCGCTCAAAAGAGCCCCAAACTATTTTAGAGTTTATAAAAATCTCGAAATAGTTCTTATAATTGGATAATGAAGGAGTAAACCGGATATAAGATGGTCCAACTGCGGCCTAAGTTATGATGACACCGGTCATCTCCAGTACTATTCTTAAGCTTCCTTAATATGTTTCTGAAACTATGAGCCAACGATACAATTCTTTGTCAGAAATAATGGTTTAAAAAATATCTACCAATTTCGAGAACTGGACCTGTGAAAGACTAAAAGATTTTTAAAATATCTTTCTTTTGACCCTAATAACTTTGAAAATATTTAAAGGACTTCTTAACTTTTAGCTAAATCCGAATCTTTTGACGGCTATCTCTCCGAAACTGGATCCGAGCGAAAAATTTTGTTGCTCTTGTTGTAATTAAATCTTGATCGTCTTCTACTTGCTTGGATACCAAACTTGTTTCTTTGTCAATTCAATAGATAAAACGCAATTCACCTACATACAATTTTAAAAAATAAAAATTTTTGAAACAAATGTTTTCCCGTGTACAGGCAAACTGATTTTTTTATAAATTATGATTTGACAAAAAAATAAAATGATTTGTAGTACAATCATTTGGGAGAAAAAAATGATGTTACCTGGAAAGTTTTGCGGGATTTCTGCAAATGAGTTATTTTATAGATTTCGATGTGCTCTTTCAGAATTTCAACTTTGCTACCTCGTATCGTGTTCGCTCGAGCCGCCATATTGGAAAAATGGCGTCCAAAATCAGTTTTTTACAAATATCTCTTTAACGGTTATATTATATGGAAAAATTTTTTAGGACAAAAAAATGACCTTTGAATTGTTTTCGTACGACTTATAACTCAGGAGATATCTTTATTCAAAATTTTAGAAAAATTAGTAAATTGTGAATGCCACTTATGAGTAGGCACAGTGATGTGTCAAGCTTATAATTACGATAACTTATGAACGGTGAGTCGCATGTTTAAAATAAAAACAACTATTTATAGGGAATAACTTGCGCTACAAGTTACATATTACTTTTTTTCATATCACCTATAGTTAAGGAGATATTTTTCCCACAAACCTAAAATTTTGAAAAAAAACGTTTTTTCAAAATGGCTCCTAAACGGTTCGTCCTAGAAAAAAAATTGTCGATGCATTTTGTAGAACGTTCAATTCCCTATAAGAATCTCTTCGAGCTGTATTTTTGTCAGACTTAGCCTTCATGAGATATCGCGACTTGAAAATCATTCAAAATTGAACATAGTAGGGCGCATAGAACAATATTCAATTTTGAACGATTTTCAAGACGCTATATCTCATGAAGGGTAAGTCTGACGAAAAAACAGTTCGAAGAGGCTCTTATAGGGAATTGAACGTTCTATAAAATGCATGGTTCATTTTTTTTCTAGGACAAACCGTTTAGGAGCCATTTTGAAAAAACGTTTTTTTTTCAAAATTTTAGGTTTGTGGGAAAAATATCTCCTTAACTATAGGTGATATGAAAAAAAGTAATATGTAACTTGTAGCGCAAGTTATTCCCTATAAATATGTGTTTTTATTTTAAACGTGCAACTCACCGTTCATAAGATATCGTAATTATAAGCTTGACACATCACTGTGCCTACTCATAAGTGGCATTCACAATTTACTAATTTTTCTAAAATTTTGAATAAAGATATCTCCTGAGTTTTAAGTCGTACGAAAACAATTCAAAGGTTATTTTTATAGAAAATTTTATAAGCTACAACATTGTCCCAAAAAATTTTTCTCTAAATATAACCGTTAAAGAGATATTTGTAAAAAAAACTGATTTTGGACGCCATTTTTCCAATATGGCGGCTCGAGCGAACACGATACGAGGTAGCAAAGTTGAAATTCTGAAAGAGCACATCGAAATCTATAAAATAACTCATTTGCAGAAATCCCGCAAAACTTTCCAGGTAAAACTACCAAATGACTGTACTATTGTTTATTCCCAGTGTGCCAAACGGACTCGTTTCGGATCCGTAACGGGTTCATATTTTCGTTATTTTTATCCGTTACGGAATCCGTTGCGTATCAGTTACTGATCCGTTTGCGGGAAGGATTCCTAAAAAAAAAACGAATCGTTTTTTCTACTTTTATGGATCCGTTTCGAACCTGTAACGTACATCAAAAACGAATTCAAAACGGATTCGCTTTTAATAATGGTAATGCTGCTTATAAAAAAAAAAGAAAAAAGGGTGAAGCGCTTATTTTTAATTAAAAAAAACAAAATAACAAAAAAAAAAAAAAAAATTACTAGCCCGGACGGGAGTCGAACTCAGGCTCCCAGGGTATTACTCTTTCATACACGAGATGTTAGACAACTAGGCTATTGACCGATATGATGTTTACTTAGCTGATGTAGACTTATTTGATGCTGAGATTTAAAGTTTGTATATTAAACAAATTTCTGTTGTTTTTTTATAAGTATTCTGTGTTGTTTTTCTTCGCTTCTTTTGATAAAAAATGTTATATACTCAAATTTGGAATCAAAAACATTTTTTCAAACAGAGTTTGAAAAGTTTACAAAAAATCATACGCAATAAAATAAAAAGAAAAAAAAAACAAATCAAAAATATTTTTTTTTATCATAAAAATTAAATAAAGCAAATCCGTTTTGAGTTCGTATTTGAAGTATTTACGGAATCGAAACGGATTTGCCCAGGTTCGAATCCTACCAGAGGTGGATTTTTACCCTTTATTTTTCTTCCTTTTTTTTCTTTTTATTATTTTTTAATTGCTAATAGGCGCATCAAAACGGTTTTTTTCTGTAAATATACAGCATTAACATATTTAAAAGCAAATCCGTTTTGAATTCGTTTTTACATAAGTTTCGGATTCGAAACGGGCCCGCACTGCGGAATTTAATTTTTTTTTATTCGCTAATAAGCGCTTCAAAATGTTTTTTTTTTTTATCTAAACAAAGCGTTTTGAATTCGTTTTTGATGTACGTTACTGGTTCGAAATGGATCCGTTACCGCGGATTACGTTTTTTATACCTTTATGAACTCGTAATGGATTCGAAACGGATCCTCATCCGTTTTTGTGCACATTGGGTTGTTTTATTTTTTCTCTCTTTGCACAACTACAAGCTATTGTTTATGTAGTGGTGCCGACCTTTGGTTATGGTAGCAATTTTTTTCGGCAATTTCAAAATTCGATTGAAAAACAAATCAGCGCGATATCAGGTAACCACTTACTTTTTCTTAATCACAAGGATGGGAACTACATACCGTGTAAGGATCAGCGATGATGTTATCTCATACCGCCATCTCCCTAACTAAAACGTGAATAACTCAAACAGTAATTTTTCAAATCAGTACGTGGACATTGAAGTTCGATATGTTTCTGTATTTTAATAAAGTGAAAAATGTGGAAAGCGAAAATTTTAATAAACTAGAGATACTTTAAAGAAGTTTGCGCAAATTGGACATTTGTTGGAGAGTCTGAAAAATTTTGAGAAAGTCGAATTTAGGAAGAAAAAAACAAATTACCAAAAGTAGAAATCAAATATCCAAGTTTTATAGCTATCACTGATACTTAACTGTTCTACCCAAATTTCTATTTAGCCTTCACAAAGAAATATTTTCAATCACGAAAAAAAAACGAAAAAATTTAACTAATAGTAAAAACATAAGAAAATTGTCTATCACCTAAAGTCCAAAATGCGCAAGTTTTGCTAAATGTTTGACTTTAATTTTTTTTTTCTTAGCAATAAAACCTTAAGCAAATGACTGAGTTGAAGACTAAAAAAAAAAAAAAACACTAAACTATTTAGCAACTCATCTGTTTGTCATTTGTTTTTAAACGACAAAAGCAACAAAAAACAATGAATAAAAATAAGCAAATAAAAAAAGTATAAAAAGTTTTACTTTCAAACATTTTCCTGGAATCAGTCGTCGTCGTTGTCGTCATCAACTACGCAGCTCAACTTTATGTACAGATATTAAAAAAATTCACAGAACTTAGGAAACTTTGTTATTTTCACACTTGCTACAGAGAGACAGAAAGACAGACAGACAGACGAACCAACAGGGGAGTGTGAAAAGTACCCGAATCACTTATTTACAAACTGCCACTGCCGACCACCAGTCACTGACGTTCAGTCCAAAAATTCACCATCGATGCAAACTACCTAGAGAAGACTAAACCAACTCTGTCTGGGTGGCAAGTGTTTTTTGCGTTTTACAGATTTCCATTTTTTGCGCCAAAAAGTATGCAACGCAAATATGCGACTAGCCTCTGTGCAACCAACGCCGTATGGCGCTCGCTGACACAATTTGATTCGAATTTTTTCTTCTGCTTCCAGTTCTGTTGAAACTCTTTGGGGCTCCAAATTAATCAACCAGCTGCTACTGACGCTAGCACGCGGTCAACCAAACTGTGTGAGCGTATGGAAACTTTAAAAAAAAAAGTTTTTTTGCTTAAATTTAAATTCTATTACATTCGATTTTCTGAGTTTCTTGCGCATTGCTGATGTTACTTTGTTGGCTAACTGGCTGACAGTGCATAAATCAATCGAATTTGAGTTCCAAGTCTTAAGTTGTCATCGCTGCAGGGCGACCCATTTAGTCCCTTCGCATTGCATTGCTTTGCTTTGCTTTGCCTTGCTATGCTTTACTTTGACAGCGAATGCCTAATCCCGGATTAGTATTTATTCCCCGTAGCGCCGTAGCGTTGCGGCGTTCTTCGTTTTTGTTTTTCACTTTCCAAAGATTGCATTGCAGTTGAGTCACAATTTGCTTCATGGAATCCTTTTTCAATTATGTAATTACGCTGTGCCACTTTCTAATGACGTAAGGCAATTAGCATCATCATCACGTGACCCAAATTTAAGTCAATAACTAATGATTACATTGCTATTGATGCCTAAGGTTGGTGGGTTGGCGGTGTTGTACGTACAGTGGAGCAACTAGATTATTTTGAGAAATATATATCGAAGCATGTTCTCTCTGGTTGTTGAATTCTTCCATTTTATGGATAAATTTGAATGAATACAGCATTCCTTGGGAAGCACATTTTCCCACACACTGTTTTTGTTGGAAATTTGGTCACGAAAGACATACCGTTCTTAACCGCTTCGGGTAGTAGGAATTCAATGGTACAATGTGTTTTAAAAGAAAGTTTATATTTGGCAGGCTTCCCGCGTTAACGCAACCAATTTGAGGGGCGCAAGGGGTATGTCAATCGGCTCTTAGGAATTTAGTCGCTATGAACGTTTCTAGAAAAAGATAATTCGATGTGCTCGGTAAAAGAGGAAATGCAATTACTGTCAATTTGAAGCGATTTACAAGAGATATTTGGTGAGGGAATTGCAAAACTTTCTTGGGTTTAACCAAAAAACATAGTTCCAACAGCATGGAAAACGTCACACGTGTGCAACACGTTCCTGCCTTAAGCAGCCATCGCAAAGTCCACCAACCGAGTCGTCATAAGAAATTTAAGTGTTTGAAAAAATGAGTGCCGCGATATTATTTTTAGGAAATAAATTTCCAAATTGAGTCCTTCAATAAATATTAAACACATTTTCAATAGACGGCGTATTTTTAATACCCTACACTTTTGGTATATTCACTTTGTCCTTCTGTTTGTAACGCCGAGAAGGAGGCGTGCTTGGTATAGAAAATTAAATAAATTGCTTATCAGCGTCTTCTCCTGAGTTTATATAGCAACGTCCGTCTATCTGTCTGCCTGGGTGGGTGTCTGACAGTGCGTGGAAATATTTTTCACGAGAAAACTTAGCAAGATAATTCTATGAAATTTGTATCATCATAGTAAGGACAAGGAGTCTGGCATGCTATAGTTCATGCGTTTTTTGAGATGCAACCAAATTTCGTACAGACACTTGAAATAGCAGAGTCAAGCTTAGTGTGAAAATTAGACAAAAGACCGTGGAACCTACCATACAAGCAAATTTTTCAAAATGCGGTAGTGCGAACGTTAGTAGAGATTATGCAACCAAATTTTGTGCACACACAAGAAATAGTCGAATCAAGTTCAGAGCAAGAACTAAGTGAACTCAGACATGAAGACTTATGGCATCCCTTGCAACCAAATTTTATAAACTGTAGGGTACTTCAGCTTTAGTCAGCACAAGTATTACACCCAAATATAAGCTTACTTTTGGGATACTTTGTACTTCGAAGAAGAGGTCAATTGAAGTTTAATTTCATATCCCACAAAATCATGTTTTTTGCCATATTGGAATTAATATTTTATCAGGCTTACCAATTTAGATGTTCACGAGTTTTCTAACATTTGCGATTACATACCTGGAAGAAAAGAAAAGTATAATCATTCAACTAAATTCAAATCAATTTATTTAAAACACTTAAACAATTTAATTTTCTATATAAGTCATATCAAAAATGCAAAGATTTATAAAAACACTAGATAACACCCAAAATGTATCAATTTGTAAACCATGTTTTCTAAACTGATTTGAGGTCGCCAAGTCTGAAAATCCCATTTATTTTTTTATTGTTTTTCCTTGGGGTCTTTCTCGAGACATTCAAAAATTTCGATTTTTGAGATTATAGCTCCATTTTTAAAAGTATGTTTCGCGAAACCCAACTTCGATTTAATTTTTTTTTTTGCAATATTTTAAAGAATCTTCCATAATGCTTCCAAAAAATCTACATATAATTAAAATCTGAATAAAATTGGCTGAGTTATAGAAACGCAAAGTTAATTTTTATACTAGTTTTATACAACTTTTCATATTTAAGCCAAATAAAACACGGTTTTTGACCAACAGTTTATACAAATACACTTGTTTTGTATTTTTATATAATAGTCCATTTAATTGCAAACATTTTGAGTCCAAGTTTAGCAAAATCAGATCATACTTTAAAAAGATA
This sequence comes from Calliopum simillimum, assembly GCA_951812925.1. NCBI lineage: Eukaryota > Metazoa > Arthropoda > Insecta > Diptera > Lauxaniidae > Calliopum > Calliopum simillimum. The sequence goes on along the minus strand of OX638368.1, from coordinate 83,074,251 downwards.
TTAAAGTTTAAGTGAAGTAAAAAGATTTTAATTTTTAATCGAAAAAAAAACAAACATTTTTTTAATCAAATAATTTCAAATGCTTTCAGGACTTTCAGAGGGTAAACTTTTCACTTACTGACCCTACTGACCATTTATTTAATATAAAGTGAAATAATTGTTGAGAAGATGTCAATGCTTTACAAGAAAAGGGACCTTATCTATATTAACAGATTTTTGCAGGAAAGCTTAAGATAAGAGATAAAGGATATTTTATCTGTTTTCAGTGTTTGCTAAGATTCAGTGTTCTGAACATTTTACAATCAATTTTAGTATGATAATCTTTATAAAAATTCTCATAAAGGGGGAGTTATCCAACCGCTGCCCCTTATTTTCCTTTATAAATTTTTAGGCATTTTAATACGTTAAATCTCGCGAATGTAGTTACCGAACATACATGAATACAATAGTCAAAAAGCGGTTATAATAAGATCAAAATCACGCTCACTTTTTAATGATCGAATATTTTAACTCATGTTATATCTCACAAACTGTACAAGCTATTTTGATGGAATTTAGTATGCAGATGCCGAACATACAGAGAATAAACTGTTCAAAAAGTGGACGTAGTCAGAAGAATACCATGCTCACCTTTTAAATACACTTTTGTAGCAGTAAAACTGCAAATTTAAGATAAGTTTTTTTACAGATTTGAAATCTACACGAAAAACTTTATTAGGAAATGAGCTTTTCGTTTCTCATATTTCATTGACAAACTGCTAACTTCGATATCTACTACTACTATCTAATACTTTGATGTCTACTATCTATTTAATATCATTTTACGATTTCAAAATGCCATAACTTGGCCAACTTTTTGAAATTTTATGGTGATCAAGATGCCACTTTATTCAAAATTATATGTAAGTATGTTTAGAAAACGGTTTTTATAAACAGTCACCGAGGGTAGAAAATTTAAACTGGAAAAGGTTTGTTGCCGTTTGAAGACGAGCAATACGTATATGTTAATCGGAGAAATATAGAAGAGAATTGAATTCACTAGCTACTCTCCGTTCACAATGAAAGAATTTTGGGTTTCAACTGGAGATAGAAGACACAATAAGAAGATGCCAAGCAGCCATTCGATGCCTAGCGTAACAAGATCTGCCACATCCCTCCCGATTTCTTTCATGCCTAATCTTTTAGAAATGGGGAAAAAAAAAAAAAAATTTGTAATTTTTTTTGTGGATTACGAAGGGGCGCAAATTGTGGAAAAATCGGTAAATTGTGACAAACACTTGTCAATAACTTGGACATTTCTTAACCAATTTTCATGTTCAGACCAAGGTGTTAAACTAGGCTATATTTTCAAAATAAAATTTACTACTATTTTAGTACCAAACTACAAAACACGTGCCCAGGTACAACATTTTTACCTTCCAAAATATATTTTTTTTTGGGGGGGGAAATCTTTCATATGAAAAAGAGGGAAAATTGGTATGTCTTGAGGTTTAGAAGTTATGATTTTTTGAAAACTTAAAAAAAAAATAGCCCATAATTGAAAGATTTATTTATAAATTTTCATGTTTGAACCATTTTTAGAAAGGTATTAAATTACGCTATGCGCACAAAGTAATATTTTTTGTATTGGGTAAAAAGTACTTAATTTACTACTATTTTAGTACTAAACGACAAAAAGCGCTATAGTACTTTTTTTCGAATAGAAGACAAATCCACCATTCACATGAATTTGAAATTAAGATGGTATCTTTAATGGTATACGAGTAATGATTTTTTGAACATTTCGGTACATGCAATATCTCGTATTATGTAAGTTTTTTTGTAATTTACATCATTTTAAATTTCTCGAAAGATTTTGAAAATGAAATACGTAGTGCTGCAATACTTCTACGGCCTGAACGAACAAAACTATGAAATTTTTGGGTCCCTGGTATGGCTTTTACATTTTGAAAAGCGTTGGAGATTTGCAATGCATTTGCTTCATATTCACCAATTGCACAGTAGCGATAAATTATGTCGGACTGTTCACTATTTGCTCATTCAAAAAGTGCCTTATCATCAGTTTTTTGGTCTTGGTAAGGTTTCTACAAACTTGCACTTGAAGCATTTCGCATAGCCCTTTTTCGTAATATGTAGCAGAAAAGTGCCATTCTGCGTCGAAATAAAATTTTTCTCTGAGTCCCTTTGGACGTAATCGTACTGCAGCACGGCGTATTTAATTTTCAAAATTTTTCGAGGAGTTTAGAGTGATATAAATTACAACAAACTTACATAATACGAAATAGTGCATGTACTGAAATGTTCAAAAAATCTTAACTCGTATACCATTAAAGATACCATCTTAATTTTAAATTCATGTGAATGGTGGATTTGTCTTCTATTCGAAAAAAAATACTATAGCGCTTTTTGTCATTTAGTACTAAAATAGTAGTAAATTTAGTACTTTTACCCAATACAAAAAAAAATTCTTTGTGCGCATAGCGTATTCAATACCTTTCTAAAAATCGTCCAAACATTAAAATGTGTTAAGAAATCTTTCAGTTATGGGCCATTTTGTGGCAGAACCTTTTTTCAAATTTTCAAAAAATCAAAACTTCTAAGCCTCGAGACATTCCAACTTTCCCTCTTTTTTGACTGAAAGATTTTTTTTTTTCTTTTTCTTTCCAAAAAATATATTTTGAAAGATAAAAAAGGTGCACCTGGGCACGTTTTTTGTAGTTTAGTACTAAAATAGTAGGAAATTTAGTACTTTTTATCAAATGCAAAAAGTTATACTTTGAGCTAATAACCTAGTTTAATACCTTTCTAAAAATGGTCTGAGCATGAAAATCGGTTAAGAAATGTACAAGTTATTCCCAAGTGTTTGAGGAGAGTTTTTCACTATTTATCGATATTTCCACAATTTGAACCCCTCCGCAAGCCACAAAAAAAAAAATTTGTTTGCCATTTCTAAAAGATTAGGCATGAAACAAAACCATGTACCCGATTTCAGCGAAATCGGAAGTGGTGCGGTAGATTTTGTTACGCTAGGCATGAAATGGCTTCATAAAAAGTTTATAAGATATTACCAAAAATCTCATGAGTTCTTCACAAAATCGCCCACCGTATGAGATAACCAAATACTGTCGCATGCGCTCAGAACTTAGTATGCTTTATGCAATTTTGTTGCCTCAAGGTTTTCTTTTCTGTCCATCTTCTATTGAAGTTCTATTGTAGTAGGCAACACTGATTTACTTGACGTCAAATAACCCATTAATTATGCAATCGTCTGTGAATTAGCGCTTTAAATTCGTTTTTTTTTTTTTCTCCAATGACCATCAAGTGTATACAAAGTTAAATAGGGTATTTTCTCGAAAAAAATTAAGGAATTTTATATACAAAAAAAAAAAAAAGAAGGGGAAAAATACACAAAACACTACAACAGCAATTAACGTTTACAGCCTTTCTGGGTCACATTCAGCACAAATATACATCAATTGATAAAATTGAAATTCGTTAATGCGTTGATTTCCGAAAACAAAAAACAGAAAAAACTAAAAAAATTTAATTTCAAAAGAAGATACGTAAAGGCAGATGTTCTGAAAAATACCTTTTTTTCTTCACTCGTGAAACAAAACGAAAAAAAACTGAAAATGAAGGATTAAAAATTGGAGCAGCAAAAGAAACTGAAATTGAAAGGAAAACAGAGCAACAACACCGAAGTCAATTCATTTGATTCATGAAAAGGTGTGGCAGCAAAGTTATCGGATTACATCTTTTGTTATTGTTTTTTTTTTTTTTTTCGAGAGTTTATACTATGTACTTGACTGCGATACATTTGCTGTTGCTGTTGTTGTGTCCCGAGTTCAAAAGTTTAATTATTATTAAGCAAAAGAATTCGTACGTTCGGTCGGTCGTTTGGTATTTTGTACATTCTTCCACTACTTGGCGTTGTGCGTACAAAACCGCATCAAAAAAATAAAAAGTAAAATTCAAATAAAAAGTCAAAATCACTTAAAAAAACACCCTAAATTGTTGTTGAATAGAAGAGTAGACAAGAAAGCTTATTATTGTTGTTGCAGCATCTTCTCTATCTCTTTTAGTTTATTTGGGATAACTATGGCGAGAGTTACACGGAGAAGCAAAATATTACCGAAAATTCAAAGTTTTCCAAATAAAAATAAAACTTTCTAAGGTAATTACGGCATGTTAAAGAACTCTCTACTTCTGGAACAATTTCAAGCTTTACAACTCAATTTTCAGATCGGATGTATGATTTTTCACAAGGCTTGATTTATCCGGAGTCGATTGGCGCTAAATTTGAGCATCAAAACCCCTATATTATGAAAATTTTTTATATTTACTTTTAGTAAAACTTCATTAGTCCCTAATTCCGGTCCAAAATTCTGCGTTGAACTCCGTGCTAACTTCAAATTTGATTTATTTTCTTTCAAAAACCATCTGAAATATCAAGTTTATTCAATTTTTATATTTTTGAATTTATTTATCTTTAATTCTGCTAACATAATGATTTCCTTTTCTTTAAGGAACATAAGGAAGTTCAAATTACAAATCGTCGGGTTAAAACTACAACTACGTTTTTCATGTTTTGAGAAAAAAGCGTTTTTTGAAATTCGTTTTTGTATAGGAATTTGCTGTTTTTTTATTTTTATTCTTTATATAAAATTGGATGAGGACTACACTTCATAAAACCGACTAGACTGAGGCATAGATCCGTTTTTCTTCATGTTTCTGTATACCTAACTCAAGGCATCAACATATGTAGATGTCTAGTTGTAGTTTTAATCCGACGAAATGAAGGAGTCAACAAAGCAAAAATAGTCACGGAATTTGGTTCACTTGAACAAATATATGCACGTTGTTCCGGCAGTAAGAAATTCATAGCTTCTCTGAAATTTGGTAAAGAGTTGTTCACATTGTACACAATTATTTATAGTTTTGAAAGAGAAAATCATATGCCGTAATTATGTCACTCCATTCAAAAAAGTTTACTTATTACGTGACAAGAAAACTTTTAATATATTTTGCAACTATCAATTGTTTATTGTCGAAAATTTAAACTCCTTTATTTTTCCAATTACGTGATGTTCACAGAATAACGTTCACTTGTACAAAATTATGCACCTAATTCCGTTTATTTGGCTTCAAAACTATTAGAAAATGATTCTTAACTTAACATAAAATATTAATTTAACAAATTTCAATTAAATATACAAACATGTTATCCTGGAAACCCTTACAAAAATTTGTATGCCTCCTAACACTTATGCACGACATTCGCGTTCAAAATCAAGGTTATTGAAAATTGGTTATTTGAAACATCATTCAAAAGTTTTGAACCAATAAAAAAAAAAAATTTAATTTTAATTTTTTGGCATTAACTAAAAAAGTATAGAGTATGTTTTGGCTATAAGTACGATAAGTTCTCTTATTTTTCAACAGAAAGGAAAAAATGACGGAATAAGGTACTGGCCCATAGTTCGGTACATTTATCTCACCTAACTAAATGACTAGAGTTAAGAGCATTATTTTTTGCGTAAAAAAAATAGCACCGAAACCAAGGAAAGGCTTGACAAATACTAGGGAGATTCTTCATTATCAATTTCAATGGCTAAGAAGTTGTTTACTGAGTTTCGTTGTGGTCACCATAACAAGTGTCGCCTTGCGTTTAGATCGCTCAAAAGAAGTCGCCACGCTAGAAATCGTTGATCAAATCCATGGAATGACATTGTACGATTAAATAATGAAGGTGGTGGCTGAGGCTATAATCATCTCAATTGAGCGGGTACATTTTGCGTGAATATTTGAGTATGAAAAAGCTAGCCGCACGATAGGCAGCACCATTGGTCATATGTGACCATAAACACAACCGTGTGCCTATTTCTAAGGATAGTTAGGCGCAATTCGAATAAGTTAATGACCTTAAAGAAACTATGTTGAAAAATACAATGCTTTTTTCGACTAAAAGAAAATTTCCCAATTCAGGGTCCAAAAAATTCTAAAATATCAAAAGCAAAATTACCTAATAGTGAGTAAAGCATCAGGAGAGCTAACTAGAATTTTTTGGACCCTGAATTGGGAAATTTTCTTTTAGTCAATGTCTATGAAATATATATTTAAAAAGTGCCTAAAATTATGCAATAAAAAGCTTCACATTATTGCGTCTGTAATGTGCATTAAGGTTGCTACAATGGAAGATACTTCTGTGTTATAAAGCAGCCTTTTTTTATGGATAGTGAAAATTGTAAATGAAGAGACAAAATACATAGATACGTGTGTACATTACAGTACTGAAGAACTATTGCATTCATATACGAGTACTAAATAGAGCTCTTACAGAGAAATGTCAATTTGACGCTTAAGAATATTTAGAATATAACCAAATGGAATAATAGCGCTCTTAGATTTTATTAAGTATAAGCTGGTCAAATAGCGCAATTTGAAGCAATTGGACTAATTTGCTTAATTAAATCTCTATGGAGAGTGTTCATTGATCAGACTTGGTTTTATCGTAAAATGGATTAATTGTCGAATGTTAATTTCGTGCATTATAAATGCGGTTGCGGGGATGTATCTAAAATTCTTGTGTTACGAGTGGGCTTCTATTAATATTTCACTGTTAATGTGCTGTAAATTTAAATGATTTAAATTTAAATTGAGGTAAATAAATTTTTTTTTTCAGTGCATATCTCCAACATACAACAACAAAGTAAAATCTTTGGGTCAGACAAAAGGGACTCAACAAAGTCAGGAGAATTGACGTGCAGTGGCCGAAAACAATTCAAATATGTGCGTCCACCACGTCGTCGTCCCTTTTTTCATCCACATAACGCCGCAATGAGTGCCGCTAGGCGTCATCATCGTCGTCGTCGTCGTCTGGTATTGAAAGAATGCAAAATTCTTGAAAGTCAACAGCATGACGAGGTTCTTCTGTCGTCTCGTCAAGAACGTGGAGAAAGAACGAACTAAACAAAAATTTAAGAAAGAAAAAAAAAATGAAGACCAAAACCGTTTACGGGGGCAAAGAAATAAATTGATTAATGGATTCAAATGATTGAAAACCAACGTCATCGTCGACGTTGTCGTCGTCGTCTATATTGCAATGCAATGGAACGCATTGCGATGCGGTGCGGTGCGATGAATGGATTGATGCAAAGTGATGAAGCAGTGAACCAAGCAAGGAAACCGCTTAAAGCATTCATCATCAAAAGATTCAGTGCCGAGAATGGACTTTCCATGCTGCAGGATGTGCAGCATCGGCACATAACATCATTGCGGAGGTGGTTGGCTGTGGTAACTTGATGTACTTTTGAATTGCCAGTATTTTTGTAGTTGGGATTTTCAATTCTAAAGGGAAATCAAATCTTTAGTGATTGAATGTTTGAGAGGGACTTAAGGTACAATTTTAGAGCATTTTTTTTTTTCTACTCTTTATTCATGCCATGCCATGCTATTGAGTTTAAGTCGATTTTAATGTAAATTCAGTTGTTTGGTATTGGCATTCTCACTTTGGCAACTACATATCTATGTTCCTAGTGGGTTTTTGCTTTTGTTTATTTTCATTACTCATACACAGCTGGTTGCTGGTCTTTACAAAATAAAAGTTAACTTGCAACTTTAGTGCTGTTCGGGAACTTGTTTATTTTTTTCTTCAAACACTTAATTTATACATTCACAACACTTCAACAATAATATGCCCTTCATATGCCTTTGTAACAGGGCCGTCCAAAACTTCCCTTTGGAAATTCGCATAGCAATGTGAAAATGTTTTGTCCGTCTGGCTGTCTATATCTATACATGGAAGTGCGTCTGACAAAAATAATTTTTTAATTTGATGTGACCTCTTTTAACTTCTTTCAGTCGAAAGCAGAACAAAATTTTTGAAAATATTATTATTGATTGGAAATTGTATATATACAGAGTGTTAAGGTTACGAAGCTTCTGCGAGTTGGTAGAAGAGGCCTAGACTAACAAAAAATTGTATGGGTGGGGGGTATAAAGGAGTTATAGGGAAAAAAACTTGTTTTATAAAAAAATTTTCATGCTTCACCTTTAAAGACTTTCAACTTCAAAGACCCAGAAATTTACAAAATCCTTCTGACTGAATTCTCTGTTAGGCTATACATTTGAGTAAAAGTTTCCTACAGAAAAGTATTCTCTAAAACGTTAGGATGAAACCAGAAATTAATTGCTTTTTTTAATAAGACAAAAAATCAGTTTTCTCCCTATGACTCCTCAGCAGCACATTTTAGACATTCCGTTCCGTACAATTTTTTGTTAGTCTAAGCGTCTTCTATCCAAAACTAGAAAATTTGTAACCCCGTATTTATGTATATAAAAGATATATAATTTTAAAGCATAACATAGATACATACTAATGATTGCTTTCCAATATAAGTATGTTTCTGTTTTGAGAAAACTACTCCAATAAATACCTTTGCAATAATCGAAGATTTACTTAAATCCCGGTTTTTTTATTCAGTACCAAATGTAAAATTGTGCATTTACCTGCGGCTTTAAAATGTTAATCTCAGTATCTTTTTTTTCTCTCGTATCTACCACTTGTGTTGGCGATGCATTTTAAACGCTTAAGGTTGGATTGGTTTCGCGGCAGCCATAACAGCAATAGCGACAACATGCTGCAATGTTGCTATGCTGCACTTTTTAACTACAAGTTCCCTGAAGTATTTTATCTTTTAATTTTTTTTTTCGGTTCTTTAGCTTAAGCCCACTCTTATTTAACTATTCATTCAAAAAAATGCCAACTTCGTGATGATGAGTGTTGGTCTGTTCTTTGGTAAGTCGATCTGTTGCCATATGCCTATAAATTTGCGTCGCACTGGCATGTTTTTCTTATTTTCAATGCAACCCTGCAGCTTTATTATTTTTCTATGCATAATTTCCCGATAAAGATCAGCTGCGTGCCTTAGGCTGTTAATGTGGATACAAAATAAATAGAAAATGTTATGGGCACTTCCATGCAACAGTTTATATTTTTCCAATATCGTCAAGACGTCGAAGTTTAACTTCATATACATATAAGGTTTAGTAAAAAGTAATACATTATTTTCTCAATGGATGGCTTTAGTACTCTGTATCTGGCTTAGTTTTTGTTTCACTGATTTACGATGTCGTTCTTAAACAGTTTTGCATTTGATTGACTTAGTTTCGTTTGCGCACGTGTCAAAAATGAACCCTTGCAAAGAGAAAATACGTTACATTTTACAGGTTTTCTTCGATTAAGGCGAAAATGCAAATCAGGCGGCTGAAAATGTGAATAGTGTTTATGGTCCTGATACTGTAATAGCCAACAATGCCCAATTTTCGTCGTTTCCGTTTCGGTAATTTTGAGGTTAAAGATGAACACGCTCCGGAAAGCCAATTGTCCAAAATGTTGATAAAATTATGGAAATCGTTAAAGCCGTTCGTCATGCAAGCACTGTTTCGATTGCACAGGAGTTGAACATTGCATAAAAAACCGTTTGAACCATTTAAATAGGGCCGGATACAAAAAAAAAACTCGATGTACTGAATTTCTATCTGTGAATCACAATAAAATCGATCCATTTTTGAAGCGGATGATAACTGGTGATGAAAAATGAATCACTTACTGCAACATTAAGCAAAACCGGTCGTGGTCGAATGGTAATCAGCCGGTGCAAACGGTGTCCAAACCAATATTGACCGCTAGGAAGGTTTTGCTCTGTGTTTGGTGCGATTGGCAGGGAATCATCTACTCCCCTACGGCCAAACTCTTAACTCGATCATATATCGTCAACAATTAGGTCGTCTAAAAGAAGCAATTGCTCAGGAGCGGCCGGCTTTGGCCAATAGAAGAGGATGTATCTTTCATCAGGATAACGCCAGGCCACACACGTCATTAGTTATTCGTCAGAAGCTCCGAGAGTTTGGTTGGGAGGTTCCTATGCCTCAACCATATAGTCGGGACTTGACACCAAGTTATTACTACCTGTTCCTATTCATGGCGAACGATTTTGCTGGTGAAAAATTCGCTTGAAGAGAGGTTTGCGAAAATCGGTTGCTACAGTTTTTTCTACAAAAGAGGAATAACGAAATTACCTTCAAAATGGCAGAAAGTTATCGAACAAAATGGCGCATATTTGATTTAGATCGAATCATTCTATATATGTGACCTGGTTTATAAAAAGGGTGCTTACGTGTCAAAAAAAAAAAAATTTCCCAATTTTTTGCCGATTCGCATAAATTGACCTTTAAAAGTTGTTTTCCCGTTTTTTTCATGTAATTTTTTTTTTCGCACGTAAGCCCTTTTTTTATAGACCAAGTCACATATACTAAAGAAACCTTTCAATTTCATACAAAAATAATGGATTTCTTTTTACAATTTTATATATGAAATTGTTCAAAATAAAAAAAGTTTTTATGAATTAGTTGTACGTATTAACTATTTGATGGTTCCGTAATTTTTACAAATAAAATATTATTTCACTATATAATATTTACTTTAAAATTGCGTACATTTTTCTATACGTAGAGTAAATTATGCTTTCCGCCAGAAAAATATTATCATTTTTACTTTATAACTCTAGTAAAAATATTTACGTTTGGACAGACATTTGCTTTATATACAAATTTTATACCTTTTGATTATATAGGTCAGTGGTGTAAAGGTCTAACGAGTTTGTGAGTATAAGTAAAAATAATATTTTTCTATCTATCACATAGACGGACCCCGGTTCGAATCATGGTGAGGTCGTCTTTTTTTTTAACTCTGCAGTAAGAGAAATATATAACCATTTTTTAAATTAATAATTCTAGTAAAAATATTTATATTTGGACAGACATTTCCTTAATATAAAAATTTTATGCCTCTTCATCAGATAGGTCAGTAGTGTAAAGGTTTAACAAGTTTGTAATTATAAATATGTAAATATAATATTTTTCTATCTATCTCACGGACGGACCCAGGTTCGAATCCTAGTGCGGTCATTTTATTTATTGTTTTGTTAGTTTTTTTTTTTTTTTTTTGTTTGAACGTTACAGTAAGGTAAATATCACTTGTTTTTTCAAAAAAAAAAAAAAAATAAATAAAATTACTATACTGTAAGATTATTCCAACATTCTGACTTTACTAAAACAGAAAGGTAAAATTTATTTTGTTGAAATTCTAATCAAATTTTCTAAAATCAAGGTAGTACAAAATATTTTTCTTCTCCGTGTACAATTTCAAAAGAATAAGTTACAGAGCAAAATCTGACTTATGTCTAAAACCATCCGTCCGGACATCGTCTTCCTTTTTTAGTGTTTAGTGTTTAGTGAAATTTTCCATTGAAAAGTTTATAATGATTTTTTTCGTGAAAATGTTAATTCATTAGTTTTATAGCTGCTGAGCAAAACGAGTGGTGAAATATATTGCAGGAATTTTATGACTACCAGACAGACGGCGCGCCGTTATTCAGTAAAAATATGAAAAATTTCATGCTCTTTCCAATGGTTTTATTCTCAGTTTTTCTTTTACGAGATATACATAAAACCGTTTCGAAAAGTACGATTTTTTAACATTCCAATGAGGAGCGGAGCGCATCAATAGCGCTTTCGAAGCGCTCTAAAGCAGCAGTGACTTAACATAGGCATGTCATTGGCACGAAGCGCTTCGTTCTCGCTACCAAAAAACTAAAAATGAAACAGTCTACTCTTCACTCTATTAGAATGCTTTGGCTGCATTACATTTGTGAAGGGTCTTATGTGGAATTGCCCCAAATATAAAATAAAAACCACAACCAATTTCAGTCTAGTCCGCTCTTTCAATTTATTCTTTAGAAGATCTTTAGATGGATTTTTTTTTTTTTCTTAAGCTGCTACTTCACTGTTTGATCCTCCTTTAGTACCCTACTCATATTCATCTTGGAATTTTCATTTTTGTTGCACAAAGGCGTCTGGCAACAGCAAATGCTGCAGCGCTGCATGTGTTTATGACCTGCATTAAAGTTCTCCCATTTCATTCTTTGGTCGTTTACGGTTTTCATTGTTATTGTGATTACTTATTGTGTTATTAAGTATTATTGTGTTACTCCTTTTCCTCTTGGTTTTCTTTCAGTGTTATTTTTATTTTTCATTATGTCAAGATCTTACAGCATAGCAGCATTTACCAGTTCAAAGCAGCGTTTATGTTATTATGTGCAACACACAATTACTGGTGTTAAAAGTGTGAAGAGAAGGTTAAAAAGGTTTTGGGTGCGATCACATTAAAGAGTTTCGAGTATTTCAAAGAAAATTCGTGGTAATTTAAGACGACTGCGTTTTCAATCTAAAATGCATTTCCACAAAACATATTTGTTGCAGTGGGAGTTAATAGTTGGAAGCTATATTTAAATTAAGCTTTTTCTAATTCACATACCAGGAATAGTAGTTTCCATTACTTACAACAGACCTACCTTTGAAGAGTAAAAATTTCAAAACTAGGCCAGCGCATAAAAGTGCTGGCCCGCCATATAAAATTTAAGAGAAAAAAATCAACTTTGCTTCTGCAATTTTTTTTAAAATTATTTAACACGGCAACAACCAGCAAGGAACTTTACATTCAAGCTTGTGTGTGCCTCATTTTATTCCAAATATCTAATTTGGTTTTGCATTGGCCTGCGTAATCAAGTATCTTTATCCGCGAGTGCGGGTCTGGCTACTTTTTATGGACAAAATTATTAACTACGCAAAACATGCATATGAATATTTTTCTAAATAAGTTGAGTAAATTCACTCACAAGTCGTATATGTAGAAAAAATTCAAGATTTAAATAACCTGCGGAGTTGCTTTCAATCAACTGCAACAGAAAAACAAATAAACAAACAGAAAAATCATAAACTAAAACAACAACAATGCCAACACAGTAGCCAACTTGATGCGTTGCAACTGCACAGAAAAAAACAAATGCAACAGCAACAATAACAACGTCAATTTGCAGCGCCAGCAAATTGGGATCAACAATGAAATTGAAAATGGTAATGTAAACTAAGATCACAGCCAATTCATTCATTCATGCAACCAGCCACCCATCTATCCATCCGTCCATCCATCCAGCCAATCACTCGACCAAACAACAGCAGCAACAGCAGTCGCCAGTTAGTTAAGCCAACAACACTTTAATTCATCCAGTCAGTGCAAAGACTCTAAATAAAACCGACCCCCCAAAGGAGAACAGAAATAAAAAACAAAAGACCGAAGATGCGCGCGGTTGTCACTCGATTTGATTGAGTAAATTGGCGGACGATTGAGAACGGGCAATCGATTTTAATGGGTTAATTGCTGAAAATGTAATGCAACAGCAACAGCGGCAACTGTAGACGGAACAACGCATCATCGATTGCTTAACCACTTGACTGACAGGGAGAGATCAAGTCAAACAACAACAGCAGCAGCGAGAAACACTTGATCATCAACTTTTTAAAAATAAACAATTGAAATGAAAAAGAAAAAAAATCATCAATTAATTCATGAAAATATTGTTCACACAGCTGTCCAATTACACACGGTGCTCTTGAACAGTCGATAGGTTTTTTGGCTATGTGGAGAAAATCTGTGAATGGGGTTTCATTTGTATTAGTTTAGTGGTCTGGAAAATGTAAACCCCGAAATCGTAGCTGATCATCCCCGCGAAATATCGCAAAAATACATATCCCATATAAAAAAAAAAAATCGGATTAAAAACGCAACAAACAATTTTACAATGCTGAATCTGAATCCGGCCTTAAAATTGCTATATGGGTGATTCTCAGATAACTGTACTTTTTGTGTCCTCTGGCGATTTCACCTATACAGGAGGCTTTTTTTCACAAAAAATGACGCTATAAGTTAGAAACTATGTTTTTCTAATAGAGCGGATCAATTTTACCACCAACTAATTATTGATCTACTGTGAAAGTTTGGAAATACACCCCAAATGTCACAAACGTGGCATGTCCTACCCCTACTTTTTATACACAAAACGATGAAAAACGACCTAAAAACGGAAATAGAACAGAAAACAAGTTACTACACATATTAAGAAAATACTGAAGGCTACAATATTCTGAGCTCATCTGCAGTTGTAAATAAATTTTAGAGGGCACAATTTCGAATTGAAAACTGTCCCCTAGTTTTGGAAAAAAAAATTTCTTGAAAGCATTATGCTACTACTGTATGGTACCACTGTTTCAGTCAATATATTGCAATACATATGCATTAATTCTGATCACTATCCATTACCCAAAAGTTATCATGTCCAGACGCGTCCAAAAAGAAATCCGTTTGCGTTTTATAGGGCAGTTTATAAACAAAAACAGTTTTTTTAAAAAATTATGGTCACAAACGTGGCACTCGGCACTCCCAGGTAGTGCATTCTATTTTATGCATGAAACAATTTTATTGTAGGATTTGCAGACATGACCCCAAATTCTTTCGGAAAAATCTTGAACCCAAAGGTGTGCTTTACAATGAGCGATAAACTACAAAAATGTCACAAACGTGGCGCATCAAAAATGTCACAAACGTGGCACTTTTTATCAGTCTGCAAAAAACATATTTCGATATAAAGTTTGAGTATACAGATGTTTAGTTGAAGGCTATTAATTATGTTTTTAATACAAAAATTTTCTACACCATCAGAATCCTGAGTTATCCTTGCTCAAAAGTGAAAAAATCACTGTTTTGACATCTACTTAAAGCTATAGAACAAAAACAATAACAACTAAAATTAATTTTTGTCAATGGATTCAGACAGCCAAATTTATTGTCAACAAGACATAATTTACTGTTTTTCAATTCGATTCCCAGCTACCGAGTTATAAGCGTTTAAAGTAAGGATATCTTTCGATAACATACAAAGGATTTTTCAAGACCGAAAAGTTACAAAAAATCAAGTTTTATTATTTTTATCAATAACATATTTAATTACAAAAATTTCGAGACCTTGCAGACCATAATCGCATGAAAAATAACAGTTCTATGCTAGATTTAGTGAATGACCCTATTAAACTACTGCTTTGCAAATTAACAGAATCAAAATTTCATCTGTTCACTCACTAAATCCACAATAGAGCCTTATTTTTTCATCCGATTTTAGTCTGCAGGGGCTTAAAATTTTTGTGATAAAATATATTTTTGATAAAAATAATAAAACTTACCATTTTTGTTAATTTTTCGGTCCAGACAATCCTTTTTGTGTTATTGAGAGGTATCCTTTTTTTAAAGGCTTATAACTCGGAAACTGGGAATCCAATTGAAAAACGGTAAATTATGTCTTGTTAATAATAAATTCTGCTGTCAGAATCCATTGACAAAAATTAATTTTACTTGTTGTTGTTTTTGTTCATAGATGGGCACACTGCAGTATTTATTGACTGCATTAACAATTTCAATTATCAATAAAATTTTATTGATTACTGATATTTAGTTTGCATTACCAGTAAAATTTTAGTGATTACTGGAAAAATATCAGTAAAAATAAATATTTACTGTTTACTGAAAAAAAAAAAATAGTAACCAGTAAGTTTTTATTGATAATGCAAATTATATTTGCATTACCAGTAAATTTTACTGATTACTGAAAAGAATTGCAGTAAAAATAATTTTTTACTGGTTACTGGAAAAAAATTGCAGTAAAAACAATTTTTACTGATAATGAAAAAAATTGCAGTAAAAATTACTTTTTACTGATAATGAAAATAGTTACTGGTAGTTAAAAATCAATGCACAATCCTAAAGTAAATATGAAGCAAAAACCATCCAAAGTAAATAAAACACAATATTTAAGTTGGAAAATTATACAAAAACCAACTTTTATTCTATTTTCCTAGAATACTCAATTGCTACTGAACTTTGTATCAAGCGTAGAATTGACACGAAGCTTTTTATACACCGTTAGCTTTCCTCAGAACAAGCAATTTTTCATCGTTAAGGTTTTGCCTTCTGGAGCGATTCACAATCCCATGAAAACAACCGTTCTACAGGTGCAGATGGCGGTAATGTGGTATTGTATTTTAAAAACACGTTTTTAATTGCTGGATGGTTTTTCAGACAATTTGCAGTTGTGTCTTGATCGACTAGGTACAAAATGGTTTCCTGGAGATAATTTCCAGAGTCAGTGGAAACACACTGTTCGCTAACATCTGTTAAAGTACATATACAAATAAGTATAAATATTTAATGGAAAATTAAGTGTAAAAATTACTTTCTTCCCCGAAATCGGGGAATGCGTTTTTCGGTATGTCCGGCAGAACCCGAGTTTTTACGGCTATTTTGCCATATTTCGCCACATAAGTGTTGAACATTCTCCTTACATCTTATTCTGTTTGCGTTGTTGCTGTTTCTAACAGAGCCTTTACAAAGCGTAATTTTATATTCGGAATAGATATAGCCGCAATAACAGCATCCCAAGAGTCAGGCTGCAGTTTGAAATATTTTTCAAATCTTTTAAGCAAAGCTTTAAGCATTTCATCGCTTACTTTGGCTAAATACTTAAGGCTTGTGCGGTCTAAACGACGCATTTTTATCTTTAAGGATACTATTGCAGGGACAAAGTAACCAAAATACATAATATTTTCGCCCT
This sequence comes from Calliopum simillimum, assembly GCA_951812925.1. Taxonomy (NCBI): domain Eukaryota; kingdom Metazoa; phylum Arthropoda; class Insecta; order Diptera; family Lauxaniidae; genus Calliopum; species Calliopum simillimum. The sequence goes on along the minus strand of OX638368.1, from coordinate 83,057,692 downwards.
GAAGAAAATCAATCGCCTCTGCTATAGGCCCCATAAGCTTTATGTATTCTTCCAAGTGCTCAAGCTCGTCATTGTGAATGGTAGGAATTTTGAGCAGAAAACACAATTCCGCTGATTTTTCTTTATGTTGCAGTAGCCTCTTTACGGAATCATAAAGTGAGTTCCACCTTGTTATGGTTGGAGTTAATAAACTGTCATTTATAACCGACTTGACTATTCTGCAGATTTTTTCAATAATCGTAAAATTTTACTGATAATGCAAATTAATATCAATAAAAGTTACTGATTACTTCTATTTTTCCAGTAAATAGTAAAATTTACTGATTACTGATATTTCTTACTGATTACTGATATTTTTTCAGTAACCAGTAAAATTTTACTGGTAATTAAATGTGAAATTGCAATATCAGTAAAATTTGCTGCTTACTGATATTTTTTCCAGTAACCAGTAAAATTTTACTGGTAATTAAATGCTAAATTGCAATATCAGTAAAATTTACTGCTTACTGATATTTTTCCTAGTAACCAGTAAAATTTTACTAGTAATTAAATGTTAAATTGCAGTACCAGTAAAATTTACTGCTTACTGATATATTTTCCAGTAATCAGTAAAATTTACTGGTAATGCAAATTTGATTTGCATTATCAATAAAAATTTATTGGTTACTGCTTTTTTTTTTAAATTATCAATAATACTTTATTGGTAATTGCAAATTAAATTGAAATATCAGTAACAAATTTATTTTACTGGAATTTTACTGGTACTGAAAAGTGCCCAACTATGTTTTTGTTAAGTAGATGTCAAAACTGTGTTTTTTCACTTTTGAGCAAGGATATCTAAGGATATTGATGTAATAGAAAAAAATCAAGATCAGATTCGTGATTAGGAGTTTCTAATTCACCATAAACGGCTATAAAAACAGAGGACAGGAAACCTAAGTTGATCTTTGGGGCGGTAGGGTATAAAAAAATGGACCACTGGAGACATGACACCGTCGCAAAATTAGTCTTGAAGTGTAAATTTGTCATTATATGCAATATATCTCTCATCAAAACGCTTCAAAACCATAGTTTTTCCATACAGTGGCTAAAATGTCACAAACGTGGCAATTTGGTCACAAACGTGGCAGCAAAATTTCTTAATTTCGACCTCAAAGCCGTAAATTCACACTTGTTGTTGATCTACTTAAAAGGTGAGTTTTAAGAGTGTGTTTACACAAGATAGCATGAAAAAACTTGCAAAAATCCAAAAAAATTATGTGCCAATTTCACAACTCGAAAAAGCACAGTTATCTAAGATATCTTAGCCTAAACAAGGAAAAAAGACCGTTTTTGCTATATTTTGAAGCTATATAACTAGAATATAGAACATTCATATGCAAAACCCGATACATTATCTGAAAGTTACAATCTTTTTCTTTAAACTGCATTTAAATTATGTCAATAGCTTAATTTTTCTCTGAAATATCGTAGACTGAAATAATGACAAAACACGTTTTTTGCACTTTTTTAACTTTTTATGTTAGGATATCTCGGAGAAAAATAAAGATATTGACATTATTTGAATTAGGTTTAAAAGATTGATTAAAGTTTTCCATTTCTGCATCAGAATTTACGTCGTGTTATATTAGCCTGGTTTTAGTGTTGTATGAAAAAAAAAATACAGCGATATTGATAGCTTGTACGGGCTAATTTTGTTAGGTTACTCAAAAAACTAATTCTAAAAAAATTTGGTCCCAATCGGAGGGGGGTAACACCTGCCCCATCGGGCCCAAAGAGGGGCACCTTTGCGAAAATTTCACGAAAATAATTCATAGCTCCATCGGGGTGACCCCTAGAGGGGTGAAATGTATGACCAGGTTACATTATTTTTTTCTTTCCAACATTTTTTCCAAGCACACCTACCCCCTGTTTATCACCCTCCGGGGGTCCCCCCTGCAAAATCCACATTTTTGAAAATTCGCTGTAACTGTTCCAGAATGACCCCAAGCTAGATAAGATGTATGACCAGGTCCCATTATTTTTTTATCCCCAACATTTTAATGAGACAGACCTACCCTTTATCTGCCCCCCTTTTGGGGTCCCCCTACAAAAAACTCAAAAAATTCAAAAAATTTCTAAAAATAGTTCAAAGCTCCCACGGAGTGACCTCTAGAGTGGTGAAATGTATGACCAAGTCTTAACTAGTAAGGGTGTAAAATTTGGCCTGGCCAAACATTAAATACCCTACACTGCAGTATTTTTAAAATTTTGCTCATATGAGAGGTGCTACGCCCTCTTGTTCGAGTTCACCCAGTTTTTGTTCAGAGCTTGCATTTATAGGTTTAAATGTCTGAGTGAAAAATGTTTTCAGCATAGTCTTTTGAAGCTTTTGCTTATATAGGAGGTGCCACGCCCTCTTGTCCGAGTTCCTCTAGTTTTAGCTTAGAGCGTGCATTTATAGTCTTTAGTATTTGAGTGAAATTTGTTTGGATTATCTCAAAAAACTCTTTCCGTATGGCATTTTGAAACTTTTGCTCATATGGGAGGTGCTACGCCCCCTTGTCCGATTTCACCCAATTTTTGTTGAGAGCTTTCATTTATAGTTCTTAGTGTCTGAGTTAAATTTGGTTCGAATATCTCAAAAATCGCTTTCAGTATAGCGTTTGAAGCTTTTGCTTATATGGGAGGTGCCACGCCCCCTTGTCCGATTTCACCCAATTTTTGTTGAGAGCTTTCATTTATAGTTCTTAGTGTCTGAGTTAAATTTGGTTCGAATATCTCAAAAATCGCTTTCAGTATAGCGTTTTGAAGCTTTTGCTTATATGGGAGGTGCCACGCCCTTTTGTCCGAGTTCGCTCAGTTTTTTCTCAGAGCTTGCGCTTACAATTTCTAGTATTTATGTGTATTTTGGTTGCATTGTCGTGAAAAATACTCCTAAAATTGCATTTTGAATAAATTTTTTGTATGGGCGGTAGGCGTGTCCGTTAACCGATTTTGCTCATTTTCAATCCCCCGAGTTATCTTTGATGACGGAGGCAGGGTACCAAATTTCATTGAATTATCTTGCTTAGTTTTCCCAAAAAGTGTATTTCCACACACATCACCCAGCCTGCCACCCAGCCAGCCAGCCAGCCAGCCAGCCAGCCAGCCAGCCAGCCAGCCAGCCAGCCAGCCAGACAGACGGACATGGCTATATTGACTCAGGAGGTGACGCTGATCAAGAATATATATACTTTTCTATACCTGCCACGCCTCCTTCTCTGCGTTACAAACGGAAGGACAAAGTGAATATACCCTGAGTGTAGGGTATAAAAATCACCTTAATTCCACCAGAGGCCTTCATTGTAGTCTTGAGCCATCTTTACGCCACTTTCAGCCATGTCGTTGACAAAGGGCACTTAATTCCATTTTATGAAGCCCTCTATCAGTTTTTTTACGATGCTGTGACTAATTACGGTAGAGTGAGCTGAAGGAAAAGGTCTACCGAACTTAGGCAAAAGAAAATGACACATCATCTGTTAAAGATGATAAAAAAGGACCATGTCCTTCAGCTGACTCTACCGTAATCATTCTCAGCAGCGTAAAAAAGCTGATAGAGGGCTTCATAAAATGGAATTAAGTGCCCTTTGTCAACGACATGGCTGAAAGTGGCGTAAAGATGGCTCAAGACTACAATGAAGGCCTCTGGTGGAATTAAGGTGATTTTTAAGACTTGCTATTAGTCATCGCAAGTTATAAGAATCTATTGCCAACAAGCAACCAAAAGAGGCTTATCTAACTCTAAATTCTTTTTTAAATTAATTGATTTACGTATTATTTTTCGATGGCTTATGAAATAAATGAACATAAGTAAGTGAAATGAAAGGAATGTTTTTAACCGCGCCAGAGCATGATATGTAACAATTAAACTGTGTCACTTTATAAGCGAACTCCTATATTGAAGTGTTTTTATAGGGGTAGCCCCAAAAAGGTGGCAGATAGGAGGCAGGTGTGTGAGGGGAAAGTATTGGGGATAAAAAAATAATAGGATCTTGTGATGCATTTGTCCCATCTAGGGGTCACCAGGGATAGTTACAGCGAATTTTCAAAAATGTGGACTTAGTAGGCGGACCTCCAGAAGGGTGACAGATAGGAGGTAGATTGGCTTGGGGGAAATGTCGGAAAAAATAATTGGACCTGGTTTTACTTTTTACTCTTCTATGAAATACTCCGGGGGAGCTAAGAACTATTTTTCGATATTTTTCCTAATTTTTTTGCTTTTTTGTAGGGGGGCGCCCAAGAGGTGGATTTTAGGGGGTAGGTGTATCACCGAAAAATATAAGGGAACAAAAAATAATAGGACCTAATTGGATATTAAGCCTATATTGCGGGCATCGCAGGACAAATGCAGCAAATTTTCAAAAAATGTGGATTTTGAAGGGGGGCCCTTAAAAGGGTGGCAGATAGGGTGCAAGTGTGTCAAGAGAAAATGTTGGAGAGGAAAAAATAATAGAACCTGGTCATACATTTCACCACTCTAGAGTTCACTCCGTGGGAGCTTTGAACTATTTTTAGAAATTTTTTGAATTTTTTGAGTTTTTTGTAGGGGGACCCCAAAAGGGGGGCAGATAAAGGGTAGGTCTGTCTCATTAAAATGTTGGGGATAAAAAAATAATGGGACCTGGTCATACATCTTATCTAGCTTGGGGTCATTCTGGAACAGTTACAGCGAATTTTCAAAAATGTGGATTTTGCAGGGGGGACCCCCGGAGGGTGATAAACAGGGGGTAGGTGTGCTTGGAAAAAATGTTGGAAAGAAAAAAATAATGTAACCTGGTCATACATTTCACCCCTCTAGGGGTCACCCCGAGGGAGCTATGAATTATTTTCGTGAAATTTTCGCAAAGGTGCCCCTCTTTGGGCCCGATGGGGCAGGTGTTACCCCCCTCCGATTGGGACCAAATTTTTTTAGAATCAGTTTTTTGAGTAACCTAACAAAATTAGCCCGTACAAGCTATCAATGTCGAAAAAACGCGCACTAAAACCAGGCTAGTGTTATATAGCTCCAAAACACAACAATAAAACATAGCGTCAGCTTTTTTTCCTTGTTTAGGCTAAAATATCTCAAAAACCGTATAAGATACAGCAATTTTAAGGCTGGATTCGGATTTAGCATTGCAAAATACATTAAAAACAACTATTTTTATGTTTGTTTGTCGCGTTTTTTTTTCTGAATTTTTTTTATTTTATATGAGATATGTATTTTTGCAATATTTCGCGGGGATGATCAGCTACGATTTCGGGGTTTGCATTTTTCAGACCACTAAACTAATACAAATGAAACCCCATTCACAGATTTTCTCCACATAGCCAAAAAACCTATCGACTGTTCAAGAGCACCGTGTACATACGTATAGTATTCATATGTATGATGAGATGTGAATGCGAGTGTTTCTAGATCGATTTTTAAATTCTATTCCTTTTGCAGACAACACTTGTAAAATTCTTTTAAGATTTACTTCAGAACGCATTTTTAAGCGTTTCCAATTATGCATTGATGAACTGAAACCATTATCATTGATCTGATATGATTCACTTTAGGAATACTTTTTTAAAGAATTGCCCAAAGAACTTTCCTTTTAGAATCCGAACCCGAGGTCAGAATTGGCTCATCAACTGCAGATTTTGAAATATTTGAGGTTAAGAACACAAACACGGATATTTTTGAGGTTAGATGCAAACTGCATAAATCATTTTTTGGTTTTTTTTTTTTTATTACTAAATTATCACGAAGTGCCACTCTTTCTCTTCAAAATGAGCTCTTGAAAAGTGTCGTAAGATGCTTCCGTCAAAAGTTATGGTTGATTTAAGATGGCATCAGTCTATGGATTAAGTGAAGAACATCGTACGACACTTTTGAAGAGCTCATTTTGAAGGGAAAGAGTAACACCACGTGATAAATAAGGCAAACAAAATAAAAAGAGAATTGTGCAGTCTGTAGTGAGCCTCTAATATCTCAAAATCTAGAGCTGATCAGCCAATTCTGACCTTAGATTTGGATTCTTCGCAGAAAGTTCTTTAAGAAATTAACTACCGCTGCCCAGCAACAGAATTTCTGTTGTGCTGTGTATTTTATTACGTTCTTAGTACCAGATAAATAAAATAAGTACATCGAATAGTTATGACATTTCTCATTCAACATTAAGTTTTGGCTTTTACAATTTAGAATGGGCGTCAGACGGACTTGAGCTTGTAAAATATGAGTACCGAAAACTAAATTCAGATTCTTATATGTATGACCCCAAGTAACAAGAAATTAGATGTTGCCAGGATCTGTAGTAGTTTATTTCCATATTCCATTCCCCGTCCAGTCTAAGCATGGGTTTCCATTCTCGGTATTTGTAGTCGTTTATGATGAAATGGGATCTCCTAATTACGAATCTGAATTTAGTTTGTTCCTATCACGTCAGAATCTTGAGTCATCCTAGCTTAAACTTGCAAGAATCACTGTTTTGAGGTCTGCTTGGAAAAACAAAAACAACAAATAATACAAATATTCTTAAAAAGCCGTAGTCATTCGTTCAATCATTACTTTCCGAGTCATAAGGGTATCTGTCAATAAAAAAAATTTGTCCAAGTAAGGTTTGTTAAAGATAATTTTGGATATCCGAATGAATCTGATTTCAGAACCCACATTAAACTAAAAGGTGCTTAAGGAGAGGTGTGATCTGGAAGAAGTCGTTGTAGTGGAGAGGCAAGCTCATAGAACTTTGAAGTACGCAATATAAATGTTGTCCATTTAAAAGTTTCAAAACAGTTTATTCTCAAAAGATATGTATTTAATGATATTTGAGAACATTGATATAAAATGATGAATTCTTGTTTTACAAAATAATCATCAATTTAACTAATAAGAAATGCAATTAAGTAGCGAAACGACAAACATCACGCGCAACCGCATTTACGATACGACATCTACGTGAGTGCATCTATTAGCACTCCGATGCATGAATTGAAAAGATGCCACTGATGTATCGCAAACGACGCGTCGTTGACACCCAATGGATGCGCATGTGAATCAATGAATCAGACAAATTTTGTTTTAAACGTCGCTGCCACTACTGCTGACACCACTGCGGCAAATGCGACCAAATGTTTCAACATCACAGCAACACTGGCTTGGTTAAATCGTTGATGTTTTGTTGATTGTGGACGAATGAAACCGGGCAGATAGCGATGAGTTAGCGATGGGGGAGCGCATTCAATGTCAATCTGAAGCTTTTAACAATAGTTAACTAAATGAAAGAACAACAACAAATGAAAGCCATTGTTGTTGTTGTTATTGTTGTTGTTGATTCTGTCGCTCTTAATATAGCTATTGTTGTTGTTGCTATTGCTATTGTCGCTAGCATCCATTATCAAATTATCGTACAGAATAGAGCGCAGAGTTCCATAAACCATAATCAAATATATAGTGTGAAACGCACATTAAAAAAACAACAACAACAACAACAATAGCAATAACACTTGAAAAAAGAGGTGCCTTTTATATTGTTGTTGTTGTTTTTGTTTTTGTTGTTGTACATATACATACAAATCGTATAAATTGTTAACTATAATAAATGATGCCGGTTCTGGTTGTACGATCACCGGTTTCTATAGTTGGACCACAATTTACACCGACCGACCGCCGGTCCATTCGTTGGTTGGTGGTGTCTCTAAGTGGATATGGTAAAGGCATCCGACGGTCGGTCGAATGAAATAAAATGAATTGACATCGTAACGTGTACCATAAAATGGTGCAATAAAGAGCTTAAAACATTTTTATTATGGGACAACAAAAGCCAGTGGTTGGTCGGGTTGGTCGTTTGGTTGAGATAAAGTTGGTCTGGGATGTTGGCAAAAGAATGATAAAGAAAAAAAAAAAAAAAAACCTCATAGTTAATTGTAGGCATTTAAAGAAAAGCAGCCTAAAAAGAGTTGTGGCGAACAAAAACACCAAATCCTTTTAGTGCATATATACATACATACCTATGATTCTGTAAGATGGTAAGAATGTCGACGACGCATAAATGTCATTTGAGATTAGTTGGTCAATAATTTTTAGAAAATATTGTGGCAGCAAAAGGATATGTTAATAAAAGAAATAATAAATGGCAACAATTTATTGGAAGGAATAGCTTCTAAGGTTAAATTTGAAGTATCCGCTGAGTGAAAATGCAGCAAGGTCTAATCTTATGTGTGCCGCTAGCCCCTAGCCAAGAGGACTGTACAGATTTAAAGAAATTTAAACTAAAGAAAGACTGAGTCAGATTTATTTTTGTGCTTGAAAAATAAAAGGAGTCTCAAAAGCTCCAATCATTGGAAAAACGTTTTACTTTTGTTTGCTGCTTCATTCGAAAAATACGAAAACTTCAACTTATTTTCATTATGCAATGTATGCGAGTCCCATAATTCACGCAAGATTTGAATTAAGCGTCATGTGTGTCATAGAGTGGAATCAACCAAAACAAAAGACAACACTTTGACAGCGGATAGCTTATGGTTAGTAGAAAGGAATTGAAAGACGAGATTTAACGTTGAATAAACGAAATTCAACCATTTTGTGTAAAATGGTCATGGGAAATTTTAACAAAAGAGTGCGTATGTGCTAAAAAATAGAGATCATATAGCCAATGTGCTATTTTATACATAACTTTATTTTACGTTCCTTATGTTTCTATAAAATATACATTTTCTATTGAGTTCAAATCTTGCGTGAATTATGGGACATACTTACGAAAGCGAAATCTACATCTTTTCGTTATCTTTTTACTCTAAGTTGAAGTCAAAGCTGAAATAAATCGTAAGTTTTTTGTTGCCAAGTCAATATTCTGAGTTATTCTTCCCTCACTGTGCACTTTAGGTCAAAAGGCACTCTTTTTTGGATAAAAATAAATTTTTACAAGTGTTGCTATTGAACTTTTGTTGATGCAGTGTTACGGAGAAGACTTCAAACCAAAAAAAAATATTTTTTGTTTTGGGGAAAAATAATTTACCGTTCTTCAACGATGTGTCAAAGTTGATGTATTTGCATTTTACTGAGATAACGCACAAAATTCTAGATTTTAGCTCTTTTTTTCAATTATTAAGAAGTAAAATAAAAATTAATACAATTAGCGTTGATATGGATAGTGCAATTTGGTTTAAAACATTAAAATATATTTGGGTTTTCTGTAGAAAAATCTAAAATTCAAATGAGACCCCAGACTCTTAAAATTTTTTTGAAATTTAGAACTTCTAGCCCAGGAAAATAAGACGAAAATAGAGCTGCTCACAGTGTCTTACGTAGAACAAGCTAGGTGGACAAAATTCATTTACAGATATCTAAATATTAGTAATGAGGTAATGTCAACAATGCCTCAAATACATAATATACCTACTTTTTTTTGTGTAAATATTTGATGGTGACAAACAACTGAGTGCAGAAGTCAACTTATGAGTGTAAGTTAAATTTCAAATATTTATTATTTTTATTAAGCAATAAAGCAACTTGATTTTATTGTAGCAAAATCAATATTTTGTGACAATTTTAGTGATGGATTTTATAGCAAAAAGAACGTGTTTTATGTTTTAAGTAAAGTTTTTTATTTTTCTTCTTTGGGTAATGTGTAAGAAAGCTTCGAAAACAGATAAAAAAGTTTTTCTTTTTTTTTCGTTTTCCAACTTTAATGGAGACGAAATTGCATGTACCCGCTTGTACCCAGTCTAAATTTTGGATATATGTTAGCTGCATCTATTCCCTTGATGAATATATTAGTTTCAACCTGCGCACTGCTGTTCATCTATTTTATTTTAATTTTTTTAGAATACCTTTAAATATATATATATTTTTTTTTTAATTTATATTCGAATTTTTTGCTTTGTCTTAAAAAGGTCATAATTTTATGACATTTCCAGTGATGGATTTTATAAATGAAGGTTAGTGTTTTGTGTTTGAATAAGATTTTTGTCATTCCTTTCCTCAGGAAATCTTTCGAAAACACTTAAAAAAATAACTCGTAGTGTAATTATTTTTCAACTTTAAAGGAGCTGGAATTGCATGTACCCAGTCTAGATTTTGGATATAAGTTAGCTACATCTATTTCCTTGATGAATATATTAGTTTGAACGTGCACATTAGAGTTCATCTATTTTATTTTAATTTTTTCCAGAATACCTTTAATCATTTTTTTATTTTAATTTATTTTCGAATTTTTTGCTTTATATGTGTATTTAAAAAGTTCGAAATTTTGTGGCAATTCTCATGATGGATTTTTTAACAGAAGAAGAAGTTAGTATTTTGTGTTTAAATAAGACATTTGTCATAACTTCCCTCAGGGAAAGTTTCGAAAACACTTAAAAAATAACGTTTATCTTTGTGTATCCAGACAAATTTTTGGATATAAGTTAGTTGTACCTGACCATTGGATTACAACTATTATAACTATTTCATTTTTTTCAGAACATTTTCACTCAATCTCAAGGAGTGAGTTTTTTCAAGAGTGGCTTAAGCATGACAAGGTCAAAAAAAAATGACTGTCCTTACGATTTAATAATATTAAAATTCAAAGTGTTTGATGTAACTGAAGACTGTGTGAGGGTAATTAAGGAGAAAATTGCCAACTGTTCTTCAAAAATCGATCCAAAGTTGGTTTCTGCAGGGAAGTCCAAAGACCGCTTTAAGATAGAGTTTAAAAGCTGGTTGGATGGTGAGGATTTTAAATTTGGTATATTTTCTTCACAACCACTACCACGAATAAGGATTTATTATCTATGCTACTCTTAACTTCTGATCCATTTATAAACTCCTTAAGAGAAATACCAAAAAAAAAAGAGATAAATTGTGTGCAGAGGTCTTAAAACTAATTATCCCTCCTACAATACTTCCACAATCACGACCAAATATCTTGCCAGAACCTGAGGAAGATTATATATATATCAGATTCATCGGATGAAATTAACGATGAAACTGAGTAGTAATTGAACATTTGGCAAAAAAAGAAACAATAAATGTTGGTTTTTATACTTTTTCCAACATAAAAAAATTCTGTTGTTTTATTTCTTTTTTGGTTTTTTGTTTAATTTTTTTTAGAGAGCTATTCAACGATACCAATTTTTGCGGGTTCAAACCCTCTCTATTATGATCTTTTTCCTATATATCTTTTTCCTTTATATGTATATGAATTGAAAATATTGAAATAAAATAAAATTAATCTGCATAAAAACCCCCCAATGAGCAATTCCTGGTTATGATGGTGATCCATGTCGTATTTTTGCACGTAAAATCAGAATCCGCAATAAAAATTGGGAGTTTCCATATAAAATTTTGAAGTTTCTTCCGTCAACCGCGGAAGGAGAGGTATAGAGGGTCAAAATTGGTATCGTTGCACTGCACTCTTAAAAATATTGGAGACGTGTTTTTTTTTTTTTTATTTAACGTGCAGCATTAAAAACACTTGACCGTTCGGGAAATTTTGGAACACCCTGTATATCAAAATATTAATAATATGTCGTAATAAGGCTTATACTACCCGAAAATATCAAAAAATTATTTTGTCCAGCTAGCTTGTTCTGTGTGAAAAAATTCCAAGTGAATTTTTTTCACCGGAATTATATTTATTTATGCATGGTTAGTAATGTGTAAAAAGTCCATTGAAGTCCATTGTGCGCATAAAAAGTTATTCAGGCTCGAAGGTCGCCAAAATCAGTTTTTTGCAAATATCTCGCTAACGCAAACTTTTACAGAAAAATTGTTCTTCACAATTTTATAACACAGACAATTTCCTATTTAAAGATGTAAAAAATGTTTTCGTGTAGCTTATAGCTTAGGAGATAACCCAATTTAAAAAGCTGTGCACAATTTTTATATGTAAATGCTACGTATGAGTTCATATTAAAATAATTTACTTTCAAAATTGCGAATACTCTTTAACGAGGAGTCATACAAAAAAATTTAAAAAACCGTTCAAAAGATAATTGGATTCTGTATACACCGTACACTGAAAAAAAAAATATCGGTCAATCCAACCGATTTCAACGATAGAAATTGCACCAACCCGCAGTAAAGGTTAAATTGACTGTGCAGTCCAGTAAAATTACTGTAAAAATAGTACTGTACAGTTGCTGTTAAAATGTTTATGTACTGTGAAAACAGTTAATTTAACCTAGATTTTCGATGGAAATTGCACCAACCCGGAGTTTTTGTATTTTGACTGTAGAACTCTGTAAATTTACAGTTTACTCGGTTTAGAAACTATCAAACGCAGTTACAGTAAAAATAACCTTTTAAAAGGCCAACTAACAATATAAACTGTTCCAAACAGTTAAAACTGTTTTGGAACGGTTTAATAGTTAGCACCCCAGAAGGACTGTAACTATCCGTTTCCAAAAAGTCGTAGAAATTGTAACAAACAACTTCTACGGCTACACCATTTCAAATGGCAAAATATCAGTACAACTCTAGCAAACTTATGTTGATTTATTCTTAAACAATGTGAGAATTTTATAAACCTGTTAAAAACTCAATTTAAAATGTTATTCATATGAAAAAAAAAAAATTAAGAAATACAAAATGTACAGTTGAATTCAACTGTAGAAAAGTAAAGCTGATTCCGAAATTTTGAATTGTTGTTTTTGTTTCCTATAGAAAATTTGAAAAACTAAAGAATACAAAATTTGTAGTTAATTTTACCGTCAGTTTTTTTTTCTGTGTATTAAATTTTTTTTGGAGCGACTCACGGTGCAAGAGATATTCTTCCAAAAACCGTTAAGATTTCGATAATACTGGTTTTTGAAGGATATCTCTGAAACGGTAAGTCGCACGACAGAAAGCAACAACATCAATTTTGTAGAGAACACAGAAAAAAAAATATCGGTCAATCCAACCGATTTTAACGATAGAAATTGCACCAACCCGCAGTAAACGTTAAATTGACTGTGCAGTCCAGTAAAATTACTGTAAAAATAGTACTGTACAGTTGCTGTTAAAATGTTTATGTACTGTGAAAAAAGTTAATTTAACCTAGATTTTCGATAGAAATTGCACCAACCCGGAGTTTTTGTATTTTGACCGTAGAACTCTATAAATTTACAGTTTACTCGGTTTAGAAACTATCAAACGCAGTTACAGTAAAAACAACCTTCTTAAAAGGTCAGCTTACAATATAAACTGTTCCAAACAGTTAAAACTGTTTTGGAACGGTATAATAGTTAGCACCCCAGAAGGGCTGTAACTAGCCGTTTCCAAAAAGTCGTAGAAATTGTAGCAAACAACTTCTACGGCTACACCATTTCAAATGGCAAAATATCAGTACAACTCTAGCAAACTTATGTTGATTTATTCTTAAACAATGTGAGAATTTCATGAACCTGTTAAAAACTCAACTCAAAAGGCAACGGTCCATTCAGTACGTCGAGTACGTCACGTCGTGTTTTTCGATTGACAGCTAAGTTAAAAATATAAGTTTATATCAAGTGTGACCCAATCAGTACGTCTCCGTCAACGCAACGTACAAAAGTTGCCCAACTCCCAACTTTCGACGTACGTCGTGTGATTTGACAACCGTAAAATTAATTTATTTTCAACTTCATTTGAACTTCATATGTTGTTTTTTTTTTTTTTGTCGTTTTTGTTTTATTTTTTGAATAATATTGGCATAAAAAAATATCGGAGCTGTGCAAACAACAACAACAACAGGAGTCATGATAAAAAGGAAAGAGAACAAAAATCTCACTACATGAATATAGACACTTAAGCTACCAATTATTCTGAGGGTACATAGCGCAGTCCATTGATAAATGCGCTATGTAGAGACATTGACTCCGAGGTTCATAGTTCAATCCCGGCCTCAGACAAAAAGTTCAAAAAATTTTTCAATTGTTATTTCATTTAATTTAAAATAAATTAAATAAAACATAAATTGGTCTGATGATGGTTACGTGGCGGTAACCGAAACATATGTCATCATAGCCATGCTTAGTAGTTTTTTCTCTAATCCTAATTGTCATGATTTCCTAAGTTGAAAAATGCATAGAATTTTAGATTCTTGCAAATAATGACTAAAGTTCGTAAAATTAGTATTAGAAATTAATGTTATAAAAAGAATTGTGATGTTTTAATCCGTTTTGAAAGTATTCATTGGGCCAGGCTTCTCCGTCAAATGCGTCGCAGTCAGTTGAAAAAAACGACGTGACGTATTCGACGTACTGAATGGACCGTTCGCTAAAATGTTATTCATATGAAAAAAAAAATTTATGGAACACAAAATGTACAGTTGAATTCAACTGTAGAAAAGTAAAGCTCATTCCGAAATTTTGAATTGTTGTTTTTGTTTCCTATAGAAAATTTGAAAAACTATAGAATACAAAATTTATTTATTTTACCGTCAGTTTTTTTTTTCTGTGAATCACAAGATCTACAAAAAATAAGCCATATGTGTATACATTGAAACCTTTAAATGGCAAAAAAACCGGTTTTTATTGAATATCTTCTAAACGGTTACTTCAATGTGTACACATATGGCTTATTTTTTGTGAATCTTGTAAGGCTCTACAAAATCGATGCCATTGCTTTACGTCGTATGACTTACCGATTCAGAGATATCCTTCAAAAACCAATATTTTTGAAACCTTAATGGTTTTTGAAGAATATCTCTTGGACCATGGGTCGCTCCAAAAAAATTTAATACGGTGTATACAGAATCCAATTATCTTTTGAACGGTTTTTTAAATTTTTTTGTATGACTCGTCGTTAAAGAGTATTCGCAATTTTGAAAGTAAGATATTTTAATATGACTTTATACGTAGCATTTACAAATAAAACTGTGCACAACTTTTTAAATTTAGTTATGTCTTAAGCTATATGCTACACGAAAACATTTTTTACATCTTTAAATAGGAAATTTCCTGTTACCAAATTTTCTGTAAAAGTTTGCGTTAGCGAGATATTTGCAAAAAACTGATTTTAGCGACCTTTGAGCCTGAATAACTTTTTATGCGCATAATGGACTTCAATGAACTTTTTACACATTATTAACCATGCATAAATAAATATAATTCCGGTGAAAAAAATTCACTTGGAATTTATTCGCAGAAATATTCTTATTTTCCTGGACTATTCGTGTAAGCTTTTAAAATTTTGTTAGGATTTGTTAGTATTAAGAAACCCAAAACTAGTTTGATGTGCATTTTCTACAATACTTTCTTCAAAAGTAATTGCAGATTTAAGATGATATCATGAAATCCAAAGTCGTGTCGTTTTACCCGTTTTATTGGATTTCAAGATGTCGTTTTAAATCGGCCATAACTTTTAAAGGAAGTATCGTGTGGCATATTTATACCCTACACCCAGGGTATATTCACTTTGTCCTTCCGTTTGTAACGCAGAGAAGAAGGCGTGGCAGACATAGAAATGTATATATATTCTTGATCAGCGTCATCTCCTGAGTCGGTATAGCCATGTCCGTCTGTCTGGCTGGCTGGCTGGGTGGCTGGCTGACTGGATAACGGCTGTATGTGGAAATACATTTTTTGGGAAAACTAAGCAAGATAATTCAATGAAATTTGGTACATTGCCTCACCGTCAAAGTTAGCTCGGGGGATTGAAAATGAGCAAAATCGGTCAATGGACACGCCTACCGCCCATATAAAAAATATATTCAAAATGCAACTTTAGGAGTAGTTTTTACGCAAATGCAACCAAAATGCACACAAATACTACGAATCAAAAGCGCAAGCTCTGAGAAAAAACTTGGCGAATTAGGACGAAAGGGCGTGGCACCTCTCATATAAGCAAAAGTTTCAAAACGTTTTACTAAAAGCGTTTTTTGAGATAATCAAACCAAATTTAACTCAAACACTCAAAATTATAAATGCAAGCTTTGAACGAAAATTAAAGTCAGACAAGGGGGCGTGGCACCTCCCATATAAGCAAAAGTTGCAAAACGCTATACTGAAAACGTTTTTTGAGATAATCCAACCAAATTTCCCTCGGACACTAAGATATATAAATGCAAGCTCTGAACAAAAACTGGGTGAACTCAGACAAGAGGGCGTGGCACCTCCCATATAAGCAAAATTTTAAAAATATTGCAGTGTAGGGTATTTATTTTTTGGCCAGGCCAAAAGTTAACCCTTACTAGTTAAATGCTTATTTTGAAGACACAGAGTAGAACTACATCATATATTTGGTATAAATGAGTTTGACCTCAAATATCTCCAGATCCTGAGGTGGGGGGCCAATTCTAACCTCTGATTTGGATTCTACGCATGAAGTTAACTCGGAAATGTTTAGAAACAAAATCTCGCAGGTATAAGTTATTAATTTAGAAAATTTATTACGTACCATTTTTGACCCGGTAGTACAAGACTTATGATTTAAGATTTTTTTCAAAATTGTTCTTTTAGTCAACATAAAAACTACAATTGCAGTTGGTCACCATGAAAATATGGACGTTATAAATTTTGGCCAGAAAAATGTGCTTTTTGACCTAAAGTGCTGTGCAGAAAGCTTTATTTCCAAGCATATGGCACACTTCCAAGAGATAGCGTTATTAATTTTTACCAATGGCATCTGATATAACTTCTAAAGTCAAGATCACGTCGAAAAAGTCAACAGGAAAGATAAAGTAAGCCATAATCAATTTAATATAGTCATTTGGAAAAATAAAATGGGGCTACCTGGAAAGTTTTCAGGGATTTTTGATAATGAGATATTTTATAGATATCGATGTGGTCCTTCTGAATTTTAACTTTGTCACCTCGTATATTTCCGGTCGTGCCGCCATTAGGAACATGGTGGCTTAAATCAGTTTTTTGCAAATATGTTGGTAACGGTTACTTCTAACGAAAAATGTTTGGTCCACAGTTTTATAGTTAGACTATCTCCTAAGATTCAATTCGTACGGCCATGTTTTTAGGATATTTCGTAACTACATGACCAAAATTTTTCTCTAGAAGTTACCGTAAGGGAGATATTTTCAAAAAGCTGATTTCAGTCGCCACTTTTCCAATATGAGTTGGCAAAGTTTAAATTCGGAAAGAGCACATCGAAATCTATAAAATAGCTCGTTTGCAAAAATCCCGGAAAACTTTAGATCCAGATTATTTGAGCATCTTCACATGATCGAAAAATACCATGTTCAGATTTGTAAACAGTAATTTTCCTGACCTCCACAACAGAATGGAAGGCTCAAAATAAAAAAATGGATTTAACTTCCCCTTATGTGTTTTTTTACACTAAAGCCGAGTTAAGGATTGCTTATATACCTGCAGGATTTCGAGATATTATTGCTTGAAGTTGCAGAAAGAACTGTTTTCAGGAAAAGATGTAATTCAATTTTTTTTAATGACATCGAATAGTCTTCTTTATCATGCATACTCTTAAATTTTTCTGATTGAACCCTTACTTTTTGAGTTATCTACCTTTGAAGTAATGACATAAAATTTTTAATTTCTTTTTGGTCATAAACCGGTTTTTCGCTAGTAGTATAATGTAGTCCTTTGTATGGTGGTCGAATTGCGTTTACTTCAAAGGGTGACATATCGGAGAGTTAGGATGCAATTGGAGAAGGTAAATTTATAGTTCGAAATGGAGGATTATGGCTATCCGATACGTTATTAAAAATGGCACAACACCTTTTCCTAGAAACCTAAAAACAAAGTAAAGCAGCTTCAAGCAAAGACGTCTCAAAATCCGGGAGCAATTTTCACCTCATATTCGAACTCAGCGTCACAAAAGGGTACATATTGTCGGTTAAGAGGTAAAACTCATTAAGTGCTTCACAAAGTTCTTTTTTTTTTTGTGCCTGTGTTAAGTTGTATTTTCCTGAAGAAAACATCGATTTCAAGTAGAAATTTTGATGGCGCTGAGTGAAGTGATGTCATGTGCTTCATATCTCAAATTTTGGAGAGCAGACGATGCATAATTTTGGTTGATATTATTTGGTTTGTTTTCTTCATGAACTGATCGCTTTTATTTTTCGAATGAAGCTGGGATTCAATTCTATGACATCATGTTCGTTTAGTGTATCTTACTTTCAGAGCTCAAATATCACTTTATTGGAATACTTTTGTTAATCGATTTCCGTAGATTGACAATAATGGCTAGAATATAATTTTCATAAAAAATTCGATATAAATTTTAGACTGGCACACGCACAACAATATTTGATTTGAACAAAAATAGCACCCTTATTACATCTTCTTATTTTTAAGCCAAATTAAAAGATTTTTAAAGCAAAATTTGAAAAAATTATCAACCGTTTCTAAACTTTTCATGCAACTTGTACAATGTACATGAAACTAGTGAACACAGCTGCTGATGTTAAATAAATCTCCTCTGAATTTATATTTCCTACTCCGCCACTGCGAACATGTAATCATTTACACAAAGCAAAATGTCACATCAAACTTTGTTAGTGTTTTTCCCTGCAACCGCATTCAAACGAACCTGACCGACCAATGCTGCTGGTGTTGCACTGCTGATACTGATGACGATTGCGATAAAAAGTGTGATAGCATGTGATACTATGGGGAGATATGTTTCGATGTTGTGTGTGATACTTGAATGGTTAATACTTTTGTAAGCATGCGTATTTGCGGCTCCCACACTGACCACACGACGTATCCATTGCGCCACGATGTTGGTGTTTTATGCTGATTAAATTTGTAAGCGTTGGACATGGATGGACGCGACGACCAGCTAAATGGACGAATTTACTTGGAACGGCGCAATGCAAAAAGAATTATGTTATGGAAGACAGGAGGTAACTCAATGACCACCGAAACCAACGCAAACAAACAAAGCGAACAAAGCAAGCAAATAAACAAGCAAATAAACAAACGAACAAACAAACAGACGAGGCAAGTGAGCTGTGCACTGAGCAGCTCATCACAGTCAGCGCAGTGAATGTCAGTCATCACAGGTTTTACTTAGTAGTTGGCTTGATGCTATGCGATGGGGCACAGCTTATGCTGCGTGCTGCGCAAAGCAATGAGCCGATATACCGCACAGCAAATATCACTAAAATGTGTAACAGTCAGCAATGGTGACCCAAAGGAGAAATGTATGTCAGATGTAATAAAAATAAGAGTGCCTCAAAATATGCAATAAAAGAATGAGTTTTTTTGTCAATTTACGCATGAATTATAGTATGAAACTAAAGCACTTTTTTGTTGCATAGTTTTAGGTAGTATTTTTTATGTTTGAATTTAAGAGATTTATTTAATTAGCTTGTAGACAAAAGTTTTTACTTTTTTCTTTTAAAATTCACACTTTTCCTACTGGGCATTTCAGAAGGAAAGACAAAAAATAAATAAAAATTGTGGAAAGTCCCAAGTGTGGCATGGCATATATAGAATTACATCGCGCAATGAAACAACGCACTGCATAAATAAAAAGTTCACTCGCTGGAGGCAACTCGTTTGTAGTCTTCTGTCTCTATGCGAATCTATGTACAACTCTAAATAGCGCCTACGAACAAGTTTATTAAAGGCGTAGATTACTGCGTAGTTAGTACCGACTGAGGAGTACACAGACGCATGGGACATCACAAAGAAGAGACAAAATTGTCTGCAAAGGGGTTAGGTTTTACTTAACTTGGCTTAAAAGACTCGAATGGAACAGCAACAGCAGACAATTATTGTGGCTTTTATTGCAGTTTTTGTTGTTGTTATTTTTTCTTCTTGATGTTGCTGCAATTATTGTCAACCAACACACGTGCAGACACGTATTTAACACAACATGTTAAATGTAAATTGGTAACAAACGCAGTGATGGCCAAGTGACATAAACAAATGCAACATGCATGCAGAAATGCACATAGGAACCTTATAGGAAATTGATTGGCTGTCACTTATGAAATCTCTAAAAATAATCAGATCTGCGTACAACGAATAAGTCTCTAATTCGTTTCTAGTAGAAGGGTTAGATGTGAATGATCTGTTCATCGCTACTTTTAACATCTGTTAAGCTTTACTCATTAACCGCGGGTGCATATGTTCATCAAAGTTTCGCGTATCCTACAAATAAATTATTTTAGCTTTAAAAATTTGCCTTCAGTTTTTGCAATTGCTTAAGAGCTTAACTTTCCAATAAGTCGGGAACAAGTGATGAGAGAATATTTGTAGTTTCACCATAGGAAAATCGCCTTCCACTTTTGCCTCCATAAAATCAATCGAAATCATACCTTTTAGCGCTGATTCTTTTAATCTTACTTTAAAAAGAAGGTCTGCAACTTTTAACCTCCATACTACTGACTGCTGTACAATTATCGGGCCATGCTTAGATTTGGAAAGAGCATGTGATAATTTAAAATCAGACCTTGAAACTTTTACATACATGTTTTTTTCTAATAAATGAAAGTCTTGGTAAACTTTTTTTGAATTAAAAAATTTTGGGCTTTTATTTTACATGGTGGGCAGTAAGCAATGATACTTATGTTCCACTAAAATGTCAGAAAAATAGTAAAAACGAGACGACCATAGATCTATAACTAGTTTGAATTGAAATCCTAGCTGCTCCTTTTCGCGAGATATTATCATATTCTTATCCACCGTGTTCAAGAAGTCAAAAATTTTTTTATATGCTAGTTTTTGGTCCGTTCTTCTTATAAGATATCTGGTTTAAAAACTGTACCATTTGGAAGAGTGATTAAAAATTTCTTGGTATATTTGCGGCTGCTCATACACACTTAATTTTAGGTTTACACGTGTCTACCCTCAGTAGTTATACATACAACAACACTTTATCAAACTTCCTCAAGCAAAGCGGAAGTCAGACGGACACTATCTGGCATTCGAGATAAAAATATACCCAGAGTGGGAAACGGACCCATTTCGAGTCCGTAATGGGTTCCCTTTCTCGTATATTGATCCATTATGGACCCGTTTGCGGGTGAAATTCCTCTTAAAATCTCGGATCCATTTTGAACACGTAAAGTATTTAACGAATCAATTCAAAACGAATTCGCATTTTATAATGTTAATGCTGCTTATAAAAAAAAGGAATGTTGAAGTGCTTATTTTTAAATAAAAAAAAAAGAGAGAAAAAATTAGTGTACCCAAATTAATTTACAAACATTAGACAACTAAGTAGGCTATTGACTGAGATATAAAGTTTATATATTAAACAAATTTCTGTTGTTATTTCTCTTCCCTTCTTTGGATAAAACATGTTACTCAAACTTGAAATCGAAAACGTCTCTTCAAACAGAGTTTGAAAAGTTTAAAAACAAATCATACGCATTAAAATAAAAAGAACATAAAAAAATCATCATTAACATTAATTAAAGCAAAACCGTTTTGAATTCGTATTTGATGTTCCTTACGGGTTCGAAACGGATTTACCCTGGTTCGAATCCTACCACAGGTGGATTTCTATCCAATTCTTTTTTTTAATCGTTAATAAGCGTCTCAAAACGTTTTTTTTTTTTTTTTGTAAATTTACAGCATTAAGATTATTAAAAGCGAATCCGTTTTGACTTCGTATTTAAGTACGTTTTGGGTTCAAAACGGGTCCATCACCGCGGACTTACCCGGGTCCAAATCTTACCATAGGCGGATTGTTATATTTTTTTTTTTTTTTTTTCTTATTATTTTTATACTTTATATACTGAGTCTTTCCCCTAAATATTTTGTTTTTATGTTACTGAAGCAATTATCTGTCGATTGATACTAATATTGTTAGGTTTCGAGTCAGAAAAAATTTTGATTTTTGTCCATTGGCCAACGCAGTGTGCGACGCCACGCACTTAAATGGAAAAACTGCTCTCGCGGCTAATCCGCTCCATAGATTTCTATGAATTTTTGTTTGGAGGTAGAGTTAACGTTAAGAAACGATAATACTAGGATATTTTTGCTTTTAAGTGGACGATGCTAAGCTCCTAAATGGAAAAACGCTCTAAGCAACTAAACCGCTGTATCGTACCGTAACTACCATAAGGTATTTATTTTGCCAAGCATTTTTGCATTTTCTTGGCTATCAAGTGCGAGAACCGTACCACATCAAACTAAATTATTCATTGTCCAACGCTAGGGGCGAAATTCCTGCAAATTTCAGCCTTCTATAAATTTATGCGACGTAAGGTACCTTATTAATTCTTTTATCTATGCCTTTTTTTCAAGGGGATTCGAATTACAGAAGTACGTAGCTGTTTTCAAGAACTGCTTTTATAATTTTCCACAGGGTTGATGGCATTTGCAACGGCGTAGCACACGTCTGTTCATCTTCCATGGTGACACTTTCGTACCTTTGGGAGGGAGCGAAAAGCGTACAAAATTATTCTAAAGAAATTGTGGAACGGTTAACTATGGCAACAAGTTTTTTTTTCTCTGTTTTCGGTTTTCTTTCCAAAACTCTTGAGTTGACCAGCTTTTGTCATGTAATTCATAATAACAACAAAAACAACAACAACTAAATTCAAGTGAAATTTTTTTGGCTCTACTTGACAATGATCGATGACTGATGACTTTGGTTGGTTGAGAGCTGCATTTTTGTTTTCCGTTGTATTTCTGTTGAATGCGGTCTCGTTGTCTCGTCGTTCTCAAAGGCATTCAAAAGTAATCAAAATTCTTGAACATGAGCAGTTAGATGTCGAATTGTTAACTGAAAAGGGAACCCATATGTCGCAGACTAACAAGATTGATTTCATTCCATCGAAATTGAGTTGCATTCAGCTCTTTGTTAACATAATGGAAATTATTATGGGTTACATGGTTATTGAATTACAACGTTGAAGGTCTTTTGGTTAAATGCAAAGTTAAATCAAATAGGACTGGACAAACTCGAAGAGTGGGTTCATCAGATGTTGGAGAATCATTTATGAGAAACAAAATACATATGTTTATTTTGGTAATAAACATAAATTAGTTGGTAAACACATATTTTAATGCTATTGGATTCTTGTAATTGGAAACTTTTATTGAGAAAATTATCATTAATATGAAATCGAAACTTTGGGGAAACAACTGGAAAAGATTTTATTTAATGGTGTTTCATAAACATTAATATTTGTTAGCTTCAATCAATCGAAGTGTTTAGAGATCATTCTTTGGGCTATCTGATATGATATGCAAGAACAAGATGATTTTTAAATCTAGATCAAAATCGACTTTATTTACATTTTAAACATTAGGTATATTCAGAAGCATTCGGCTAATCTATTTTGGCTTATCTCTCATATCCTCTTCTTATTTATGATATTCTGGTTTGATTCGGGCCAAGAAAATGGGAAAAGGGGGTGAATGTGTTGAAGTTCTTTTAATATGTCAAAATAGCTGTTAGTTTTAAAATAATCACCATTTGAGAATTTCCTTTTGCATTTGAAAAAAAACTAGTAAGGGTGTTACCTTTGGCCTGGCCAAACATTAAATACCCTACACAGCAGTATTTTGAAAATTTTGCTTATATGGGAGGTGCCACGCCCTCCGAATTCACCCAGTTCTTTCTCAGAGTTTGCACTTATAGTTCTTAGTATTTGAGTGAAGTTTGGTTGGATTATCTGAAAAAATGTTTTCAGAATAGCGTTTTGAAGCTTTTGCTTATATGGGAGGAGCCACGCCCTCTTCTCCGATTTTATCCAGTTTTTGCTTAAAGCTTGCATTTATAGTTTTTAGTGTCTGAGTCAAAATTTAGTTCGATTATCTCAAAAAACGCTTTCAGTACATCGTTTTGAAGCTTTTGCTTATATGAGAGGTGCCATGCCCTCTTGTCCGTATTCGACCAGTTTTTGCTCAGAGCTTGCGCTTACAATTCATACTATTTATGCATATGTCGGTTGCATTGTTGTGAAAAATACTCCAAAATTTGCATTTTGAAGATATTTTTTGTATAGGCGGTAGGCGTGTCCGTTGACCGATTTCGCTCATTTTCAATCCCCCGAGCTAGCTTTGACGACGGAGGCAGTGTACCAAATTTCATTGAATTATCTTGCTTAGTTTTCCCAAAAAATTTATTTCCACACACAGCCAGCCACCCAGCCAGCCAGACAGACGGACATGGCTATATCGACTCAGGAGGTGACGCTGATCAAGAATATATATACTTTTCCATATCTGCCACGTCTCTTTCTCTGCATTACAAACGGAAGGACAAAGTGAATAAACCCTGGGTGTAGGGTATAAAAATGGAGATAGGACTATAGCGATCAAGAGATATTGATATCCCAAATGTTTAGAACACCCGATGTACTGGCAATTTACTCGACCAATATCTTGAAAAATTTTTTTTCGATTTGCATTTTTGCCTATTTTTCCATTTATATACCCTACACCCAGAGCATATTCACTTTATCCTTCCGTTTGTAATGCAGAGAATGAGGCGTGGCTGGTATGAAAAAGTGTATATATTCTTGATCGCCGTCACCTCCTGAGTCGTTATAGCCATGTCCGTCTATCTGTCTGGCTGGCTGACTGTCTGTGGAAATATTTTTCTCGGGAAAACTAAGTAAGATAGTTCAGTGGAATTTGGTACAATACCTCCGTTGTCAAAGCTAGCTCAACTTATTGAAAATGAGCGAAATCGGTTAGCTGGCGTGTCAAAATATATATTCAAAATGAAACTTTAGGAGTATTTTGCACCGTAATGCAACAATAATGCACACAAATACTAAGAACGGTAAGCAAAAGTTCTGAGCAAAAACTATACAAAATTGGACAAGTGGGCGTGGCACCTCCCATATAAGAAAAGCTTCAAAATGCTATACAGAAAACTTTTTTCGATATAATCCAACTAATTTTTTCTCAAACATTAAGAATAGTAGAGACAAGCTCTGGGCAAAAACTAGATGAAATCGGACAAGAGGGCGTGGCATCTCCCATATAAGCAAACGCTTCAAAGTGCTGTACTGAAAGTAATTATTGAGATAATCCAACTAAATTTCACTCTGGCAGTCAAAACAGCAAAGGCATGCCCTGAGCAAAAACCAGGCGACCTCGGACAAGAGGCCGTGGCACCTCCCATATAAGCAAAAGCTTTAAAATGCTATACTGAAAACGTTTTTTGAGGTAATGCAACCAAATTTCACTCAGACACTGAGAACAGAAAGTACAAGATCTGAGCAAAAGCTTTGTGAATTTTGAAAAGAGGTCGTGGCAGGTCCCGTACAGCAAAATTTTGAAAATACTGCAGTGTACGGTATTTAATGTTTGGAAAGGCCAAAGGTAACACTCTTACTAGTTTTTATTTTATTTGTCATAAATTTTTATATTATATAGGGTGTAAATCGCATAAGATTGCGAAGCATCTGGGAGGTTATAGAGGAGCCATAGACTAACAAAAAATCGCACCTGAGGGAGGTCTAAAATGTTTCTCATAGAAAAAGTTTTTCTAAAACGAAAGAAAAAGTTTTTCCAAAACAGTTTCAATCCTATTACTCCTCAGGGGTTCAGTTTATACTCCCCCTCAAGTGCAATTTTTTGTTAGTCTAGGCCTCCTCTTTCACCTCTCAGATGATTCGTAACCTTCTGCGATAGACCCTTTAAAAAAAAAATTGAGAAATATGCAAAATGCAATTCGGCCATTTTTCATTCAATTTTACATTACTTTTCGATTTCTTAATCTCGAAAACGACTTGAAAGAAAAAAAAAAAAAAAAATAATGTGATATTCTGAATCAGCATTTTACATAAGAAATGAATAGTGGCACCTACAGTTGAAAAATTGTTTAATCATTTGTAAACTAGTGTAATTGCTAAATTTTGAAGAAAAGGTACAAAACCGAAATTAAATTCTTTTGGGGATTATTTTTAGAAATAAAATTATTTAACCCTTTCGACCCGGCTGGGACAATATATATATGTAAATTGGGATATATTGTCCCAGCCGGGTCGAAAGGGTTAAGGGAAACGAGAATGTATATTTGAGAAGTATTTGAAATTTTTATCTGAAAACAGAGATAAAATACGACTTATAGTTGCAATTGAGACACCGAGGGCACATTTGTATCACTTGCATTCTAATTTCATAAGCAATTAAATGTCTCTCTCCTTTGAGCGCAAGAATAAATTTAATTTTGTCTTTTTTGGTCATCACTTGTGTAAAATAAAATAAGTAGAAACTGAGTTTTAGAACTTGGCAAATACTAAATCAATTCCAAACCCCTCAGCAATCATTAAGAACATTTAATAAACTAAGTAAGTCAGAGATACTGTCGCCTTGTATTAGAAGACTCGGTCCCAAAATAGAAAAGGCGATGAATAGGCAAAATAATACTCATTAAAAACTTACTACAGAAAAATATGAATAAATCAAAAAATAATAAAACCTCTCTGTCAGTGCAATAAATTATTTTTAAATTCGCCTTATCATCCCAAAACTTCCTACATAAATATGATACCTTCAAAAGAAATTAAAATTTTTCCACATCAAGGAAAACCCACCTGATTTCTGCAAGATCGCATCTTAAACAAGAAAAAATGTCAGTGATATTTTATTCAACTGTGATTCATCTACTTTTTGTTATCGCAAACATATCCGACTGTCACAATATCTCACTTTGGCTAAAACAATACGAAAAAATGAGCAAACGAGAACAATAAAACAAAAGCAAAAAGATTTAACTATTTGTCACCGAGAATGAAGCCATTTATTATCTATCATAAACCAGTATTTATCTCTAAATACGAAGGTTGCAAATCCCTCAACGCCATGCGGGAAAAATTCGCACGCACGCGGACTCTCAAGCAGAATCGGGCGCTACAGCGTGTGAGAATAAATAAAGGAGCTGCTGCTGTGATAATGCGAACGTTGGCGTTACCACCTCATCGTCGTCGACGTCGGGTTGCGACAACCAACCCAACAAACAAACAGACAACACAATAAATCATCAGACAGACAGACAAATAAACGAGGCGAATTGTACGGAAGGTCGAACTGGTGAACGGACGCAAACGGACGTTGGGTAAAGTATTAAAGCAAATAACTACATCTCGTACTACACACGTAAGACCACAACAAAAAAGATTCAACTGCAGCCAGACATGAAGAATTGAGAAGAAAATCTACTGGAAGCCAACTTAAGTGGCAGCGACAAAAGGACCGCAGACAAAATACTCGTGCACATGCAGCGGTGAGTAGCTACACAGAAATATGACACGAGGCAGTGAGTAACCCAAAGCAGCAACAACAACAACTAAGGCATTAACAAAATATTTATGCAGCCGAAGCGACAAAATCTGCTGCATCCGAAAATAGTAATGCAAAACAAAAGAGTTTTTATTAAATATTTGTAAACCGCCCAGAAATGCAATGAAATGAAATGAAAAACAGAGTCACGTTTTGAACGCATTCCAAAACACATGCCTGAAGCAGCAATGCATATTCTTTGATATTCCAAATAATAGCAAGCACAGTGCTTTGATTGTGTCATATTTTCAATTTTTAGTTTTGTTACGAAATTTAGTCTTTGAAATTACCCTGTAATAGGCACGTTGTCATTTGCAATTACTTTACTTTATAATCAACACTTTATTTTTAATGCACTGCAATCAAAACAATACTGAAGCTGTTTTTGGTGGTTGAAATCTTCGAGTAAGATATTGGAACTGCTTTACCTCCTCGGCGTTTCTGAGCGTTGCTTTCAGATGTAGCCAGTAGGCATAACAGTCGCAGCTCTTCTCGCAATTTCTTTTCACCTCATGCATTCCATGCTTTAGAACTACTTTTCTTAAATTTGCATACTTTCAGCACAGTTTAGGGCATAAAAATTCATCATTCATAATATTCTACTGCATATTTTGTGTAGTAATTATCGTGTGTGTTGTATTGTAGTTTTTCCCTCGTAGCATTCAGATTGTTGTTTGTTTGAAGTATTTGGCAAATAAGGTGATTTAATAGCAATCGCAGTATTTGTGTAAATTGTAATACGCATTTTCGTAATATTCACCATGTACTTGGGGAATTTGATATATTTCGGGCACTTGCAGTTTTTATAAATTTATTGTTTTTTAAAAAAAAAACTGTTTTTTAGCATTTGCAGTATTTGAATAATAGGAATTATTTTGAATATTTACTCTGCTATCATTTGTGGAGTTAGTAATTTAGGTATTATAATATTTATATTTTTGCACTTTTTATATGGATTTTATACGTCACAAAAAAATTTGGCGTATGCAGGATTGTGCTTTGTAAAAAAACTTATTTATAACTGTACACAGAGAAAACAACATTGTCAAAAGTGGCAGAAACATGGTTATATTAATAACGTTGCGACCCAAATTTTAAGCGACCCAACGCGCGTTGCTAAATAACTTTCAACTACATTCGTGAGTGATTGAACTACGCGCGTTGCTAAATAAAATACAAAAAAAGTATATATATTTTTTTAATTCAAATTTTTTCCTGTCAACAAGAATGAAACTGATATTATTTTCTTTTCTAGTTTTCAACTCTTGCTTTAAATAAAAATTTTTTTGTTTGGTATTGGAGAGATTTGAACCTGGAACCTGTCGTGTGATAGATGCGGATGTTAACGAACTCAGCCACTGCCATCATTAATCTGAGATTGACTGAAAGTCTTTTTGTGTTGAAATAAGCATCTACCACGTTTGTGAGTATTTTGTCTACGTTTCGTAGCTGATTTGGATTTTACTACTTTTCGGGGCGTTTTGACCATTTTTTTTTTTTTTTTTGCTGATTTGGATTTAACAACCCTTGACAACCAGCGTTGCTAAATAAGTTTCAACCACGTTCCTAAGTGAACTAGCAACGCACCATAGAAATATGATCTTGGAGCGTTGTTGAATCCAAATCAGCAACGATACGTAGTTAAAACACTCACGAACGGGTAGAAACCCATTTAGCAACGCAAGTTACATATGCTTTTTTCTTCGCTCTGTGTAAACAAAAATTTCATGCCTGATCAGCTGAATGAGATACTGCATTTTTACAAATTTTTTTTCTTCGAGTGCATTTCTTTTCAAATTGTTTTAAGTTTGAAAAATAAGATAAAAAACTGGTAATACAGAAAGTTTTCTGCATATCTGCAGATTAAAAAAATGCAAACAAAAAAATCTTAGCTAATCCCATTCAGGAGATATTCAGAGCGTTCGTTTACAAGTCAAGACACAAAACGTGCGTAAACTGGACTAGTAAACGAACTCTCATGTTCCCTTTAAGCTTTTTAAAAATAACGGTTTCTCCGTACTTAAAAACAATTAGAAATAAGAATAGTTATGTATTTTTTAATGCTGAATCCGATTCCGAACTTAAAAAAATCGCATCTGGATTTTGAGATATTCTTACCTCAAAGTTTAATGGACACAATTGTTTTCCTATTTTCGAAGTTATATAACAAGACATGGTAATTTTAAACCGTAAGACCTGCATTACATATGGAAAGACAAAGTGGATATACCGTGGGTGTAGGCTATAAAAATATCTATTAGTTGGACGATCAAAATCAAGTCATCCCAATACACAATTCACTGTACTCACATTGCTTCTGATTCGGTGCTGCGGAGCTAAATTTGCATTACAAAGTATAAAATACAACCTGCAATATATGAATTTTATGAAATACTTCCTGAAATAACAATAATTTTCAACTTTGTTTTCTTCACATGTCAACATCCGACCAAGTGGCCAAACAGCCAACCAACCAATAAACGAACCAAATGGCGAGAAAAATATTTTCACAAACGACAAACAAACAAACAAACACACAACCATGAGCCATGCACGGTTCCATGGGCCATGAGCCAGAAATTCTCATAAGAAAAAATACAAAAATGAAATAAATTTGTCATCAACAAACGACCCGACAACGATGACAACGTCAAAAGAATGAAAAACAAACGAAACCAAACCAAAGAACAAATGGCATACAAGCGAATAACGTAGGATCCTCTGGCACAAAAAAAAACAACACGAAAAACAAGAGGAAACAAACTATACGATGCCATGGCCCTGTGTTGCTCCTGCCAGAGCCAACTTTACCCTACACAACAACCCAACTCAATGCTGTTGCCCCTTTCCACACATGGCGACAAATGATGGCATTTCGCATTTGTTTTTACTAATTAATTATTTGTTGTTATTTGTTCACTTGTTGTTGTTGTATTTTTATAACATGATGAATTATTTATTGGCTATTAGTAAACATTTAATACGAGGGCGTAACAAACAGCTCAACATCAGAGCTGCCACCGATCCGATCTGATTCGATCCAACCGAGCGAAGAGTCACGCAACGGCAACATATAACAACAAAACAGTTGGCATAATGAAATATTTTGCTACACCGACAGCACACCACATTGGGTGTACATAAATACATATGTATGTGAGTGTATATGTGTGTGAGAGTGGAGCGTGCCGCAAAGGTAGGAATGACGATGACAACAGCAGGATTTCATTGGAATGCGTTCGTTTTATTGGGCAAGTGAAACCACAACGAAATTTAATCAATTGATTCCATAAAAGCGAACAAATCGTTATATGAATGTAAAACGAACCGCAACAACTACACGTTAATATATAAATACATATACACAGGCTTACTTATTCATACAAATACTGATACCATCCCGACAGATCAAAAAGCATAAGCTGCCTGTTTCTTGAAAAGGATTGATATCAAATTTTGGATTAAAACTGAATTCCACAAAACCTTCTGTAAAACCTTTGATTGTGTCTTCTTTTCTAACAAAATATTTTGAAAGGTCGGAAATAGGTGCTATAGCCTTTTTTTGTCGTTTAGTACTAAAAAAGCAGTAAATTAAGTACTTTTTACCATATACAAAAAAACGTTGTGCGCATAGCGTGATTCAATACCTTTCTAAAAATGGTCCAAACATGAAAATGGGTTAAGAAATGTTCCAGTTATGGGCCATTTTGTGGTCTGACCTTTTTTCAAATTTTTAAAAAATCATAACTTCTAAGCCTCGAGACATAGGTACCAAGTTTTCTTCTTCTTCATATGAAAGATTTTTTTGTTTTCTTTCCAAAAAATATATTTTGAAAGGTAAAAAAGGTGTACCTGGGCACGTTTTTTGTAGTTTAGTACTAAAATAGTATTTAATTAAGTTCTTTTATCATCTACGAAAAATTTTATTTTGAGCTTATAGCCTGATTCAGGTCCTTTCCAAAACAGGTCTAAACATGGAATTCGGTTAAGAAATGGCCAAGTTCTTGACAATTATTTGAGGAGGGTTTGTTACATTTTACCGATTTTTCCACTTTTTGCACCCCTCCACAAGCCACAAAAAAAAAATAAAACATTTTTTTTACCATTTCTCAAAGATTAGGCATAAAACAAAACCATGTACCAAATTTCAGCGAAATCGGAAGGGGTCTGGCAGATCTTGCTACGCTAGGCATGGAATGGCTGTATAGCAAAACTTTTAAGGATATAAGTTTTATATAAAAGTTTTTCTTGAGAGGACTCCTCTGTTCATCTCCAAAGTATATTTCCGATCTTTGCTCATCAATTGGTGCAGTCAAACTTTTATACAAAAATGAGCCAGAAATAGTCAAATTTTATTTTCCAGCTAATACATAATGTAATTGGGTTAAAAAAAAGAACGGGAATAGCTATGACTTTGAATTTTGTCACGCATGAGTTACTGAAAACAACTTCATCTTTAGAATTTTTCTACAATGTTATAACACTTTAATATGATGGAAAAGACCGAGTAAACTTTTTCCTATACATTTTTTTATGAAAAAAGTAATTTCGGGAGTGGCAAGCTTTTGAAAAATGTTATTAATTTTTTTATCTGATTACTGGCCATAAAGTCGGTGATTTTGAGGGGTACCTACTTAAAAAAAAAATAAACTTGTTAAATAACTTACACCCTAGTGTATGGTATAAAATAGGCCAACATTAATTTAACTTTAACACCTTTTTTAAAATTCATCGAGCAACACTGACTTGCCTTATTCGGTCATTAGCAATTTGTCACAGCTTGTGATACGAACGGGTTCAATGCACTGCCGCCAGTATTAAAGATATTATCTGGAATATGCTTTTGCTTGGTGTTTTTTCTGAAGACCCAAGGATCATCATTATATACAATGTGCTGATCAAAGGGCTAACCTGCACATTATGTTTATAGCACATAAATACAGAAATAAGTAATTTTTCTGGCATAAAGGAATCATTTACTTTATTTAAATTTCGTTGTGCTGACGTCTCTGTCATTCTCAGTCATGAACTTACTGCATTCTGAGGGAACAAAAATATTATTCTGTCTGAGAAGATCCCAATAATCAAAAAAGTGACTGATGATAGACTTCTCTACTTCAGGATCTGTACAACATTCATCAAGATCTCCTACGTAAGTAAACCCAATATCAAAGCAGTTTTGCATATAAAATAGTAGCCAAATACGATTTTTACACTCAAGGAAAATCAAATATTTTTCTTTTGATTCAATTTCGGAAATTTCAATGCTAAAAGAACAATTTTTTTCTTTTGATTCAAAAGAAAATATCATTATCAACACACGCCACAAATTTCGGTAGAACTTTTAAAGAATGTCATACAAATTTTGTGCCAATATAATCGGTTATTTGACCGATAGATATCATAGTTTCAACTTAATGTCATCGATTTCACACCATCAAATAAACCTTTCGTAAATAAAGTGAAGGAAAAAAAGCGTGTGCCAGAATTTTCAGTGCTATTATAACATTTCAAAGTGATAGACTGTAATTAAATCGTCACAAAAGTGGATTGTTGCAAACGGGCTTAATATGGACAGCAAAATAAGAGCTCTAACTTTATAAAAATAGCTTGATATGATATTTTTCCAGAATACTTGTAAAAGCAATAAAAATACTTTGAACTTCTGCTTAACTTTTGCTGATGTATTATAGCCACTTCAACTGCACAGTATAACGATGCAGTTCTCTCAGTGTAGTTTCTAAGTACTGATATGTGTTTAACATTACACTACCCCTTTTGTTGTCATCATTACACTGTAGTACACAAGTACGTATGTATGTATGCATGCACTGCATGTTCGGAAGAGAGACTTGAACGAATTATTCCTTAATTGGGAATTTCCATGGCTGTAGAATACAAACGAAGAAAATGCAAGAAAAGCATATGACTCACTGACTCCTTGGGTGATGCCAAATGGAACGAACTGAAATGTTATGCATCGAAATAAAATAAAATGGCACAAATGCAAATGGTAAAGGATGTTGCCAATGATGATGATGATGATGTTGCTGTTGGTTTAAAGGACTCAAAACAACATTGGACACCAGCTCAGGCAAAACAGCATGAGAGAGATGATAAATTAAGGGCATATAGTCCACAAGCTACACAGCACCAGCGTGCAAATCAGGTTGAAATAACCAAAATGGAAATGTCATTTGCACACGGATTGCACAAACACGGCAAACGGAAATGACATTTTAAAGAGATATCAAAGCTGACATGAACCGGATTAGATATGGTCAGCATACACTCGTACAGACATGTCTTCCCCTTGTAGCTGTATTAGTATTTCTTGCTGTTTCGTTGGACATAATAACTGAAGTGATGCGTCCAAAACGTAGGAAATTCCTCGTAAAGTCATGTGCATGTGGTATTGATGAAATGGAGAATGCCTGAGTAGTTGTAGTCATAATTGGTTAAGTTTTAATTAAGTGTGTAATACGGATGCTAAGTACAGCACACAGGTAGTGCAAGGTTGAGGACATAAAGCGGCAGGAATTCATTCATGCTAATACTCAGAATCTCAAAAATTTCTTAGGAATGAAAAGTTCTTATTGCTTACATTCATTTGTAGATGGTTTGAGACAATTGACGCCATAGATATGAAAACATTCCGGAAATAACAAGAGATATAAGAGGACTTTGACAATTGAATTGCGAAGTTGTTCAGTCTTTCAAAGCCCTTACTCCAAATGGCTCCACGTTGTTTGTAAAACATCACTTTCCAAGCTGCATTTTTTTAAGATTCAATATAAACGGCTGCCCACTTTGTTGACACCGCTTGTACGTAAATTTATAAAACTGGCTCAAGACCGCAAATGTAATTTCATACATAAATTTTTGAGTACAAGTCTGTGGCATTTTGACAAAGAACCTGAATTTGGCAACTTTTTAGGAGAACTTAACTGTTTTTCAGTAATGTTGCTGAATTTAATTGAGGTAGTTAATTTTTCTTCTTCAATACATTTTTACTAACCCTAACTGTCAGCTGTTGAACTGTTTTCTTTTTTTAAATGACCACACTTTATCGCACAAATGGCGGAAAATTCAAGTCTTGCATGAATTATGTATGGGTTACCCTTATATAATCGAAACTATACTTCATTGAGACATAGGGATTAAAGAAATCGTATTTAAATTATATTTTGATTATTAAAATTCTGAAAAATTGTCCTATCTCGGTAAGTTCTTTTGTCAAGAGTCCACTAAAATATACCTTTCTATTGTAAAATATATCATACATACTATATTCTTCGTTAACCAGAGCAGGGAGTACATTTTGGGAGTTTGTATTAACAATACTCTACTGAGCTTTTTTCTGGAACTGACAAAAATGACATTCAAATGTCTATTCAAATGTTTTTCTGTCCTCCACACAATGGATTAGGTTGGTGATCGATGACAAAAAATCATCAATAAAACCAAGAAATACTGTAGTGTAAAACCCGATTCATTTCGAGAGTGCTACATATCTACATACATACATATCAAAATGTGAGTAAATAGGTGAAATTCATTTTTTTAAGGACTGTCCCAAAAAACATTTTTTTATATTAATTAAAAAATCTTTAACGAAGTCTTATCAAAAATATTTACCGTTTTTTTGTATACCGATCGCTCCATACTTTCATACAATATTTCCATTATCAAGGCAAATCTGTCGGAATATCAAGCGGATATATGGTGTTAACACAATTTCATTATATCTATTGGTATATGCGTAGGAGCGACTTAAATTAACTTTCCAATTACTTTGTGTTCTTTTTTTTTTTGTATGAAAGGTACAACGTCCCTTTTTCCAATCACTCCATTTTTCTTATAAATCTCTTGGAGCACCAAAAAAACAGGTGGTGCAAATACGATTTTGATACGTTGATTAGTAGAGGCGTGGTAGTCATATATATTCGAAAACATGACTTAAGTAAAATTTAAATTACTGAAATTTGTGAAGTGATAAAATTTTTCCGCTATTTTCCTTGCAATCAGCACAGTAAAACATGTAGAAATTGTTTTTAAAATTAAGCGAGAAAAACCTTTGAAGAACTCTGTTATCTGAGTAGTTCACCTACCTACCTTCAAAGCAATTACTTCTTAAACTATATTTCAGATCCCGATGACACAGGTTTTGTTCTTTCTTGCCTTCTTTAAGATCTTTTAAACATGTTCCGATGCGTTCCATAACCAAATGTATTAGAAAGCTTGCCACTTACTTAACTACATGCTATTGTCCTTTTATATTAGAAGCGATAGTAGAGGACTTTCATTGCTACCTTTTTTGTGGAAGAATTAGTGTCAGGTCTTCATGCCCAATGACATCATATATCAAAATAAGAAAAAATGGGAAGCTAAACTGCTTAAATTTTTGTAGATTTTTTTCAGACTTTATAATTCTCAATATATTTAATGAAAGTACTTACTACTTAAGTTTCTCTTATTTGGTACATATTTTTAGATTTCTATGGTAAAGTATATATCAATGCCATCTAATATAGGACATGTCGATATTCACGAATATCGAAATATGCTGTTGTCCTTTTACATGAGAAGTGATCATAGATGACCTGCATCGCTGCTTTCTTTATGGAAGCATTCAACGACAACATGTGTAAAAAAGAGGGAAGACAATATGCCTGTTTCTGTCCTTTCTTGTTAGTAACGTTCGTAGAAGGCCTTCTTTGTAGAAACGCGAGCGTCAGGCCTTGGTGCCCAATGACAACAAGTGTTAAAAAAAGAAAGAAAGAAGAGAAGCGACATGCCTATTTCCGTCCTTCTTTATAAGAAGCGATCGTAGAAAGAAAGAAAGAAGGGAAGACGCTAGCGCTACTGGCTTTCAAATAAGGCCTAATATTGTACCTATTGGATCGCTCTTTCTCCTACTGGACACATTCATATTCAACACAGAAATAAGTTTTAGTTTTTATTTATTTTTCAAATTTTATTTATCTCTCAAAATGTGAGCATACAAGCTTCCATCCCCCTTTTCAGCCCATTTAAGGATTATTTTAGGGATAGAAACTATCCTATATCCTTCCTAGAGTCTCTCACTATCTCCATACAAAATTTCATCCAATTTGGTTAAGCGGTTTAGGCGTGAAAAGGTAACATACAGGCAGACAGACAAAAAGAGTTACTTACTTACTTTCGAATTTATAATATCAGTATAGATGAAATCAAAAACTACAATATGGACGAATTTCTTTAGAAGTTGATAAAGAAAAGAGTGAAGTGAGTATAGGACGCTATATACAATTAGCCCTGACGTTAGAGTATAATTCAACGTTTGGTCATATTCTTTTGGAATATTCAGAGCAACAAAGATATTGAAAATTACTAAGCAATTCGGGGCGTTGAGGCTCCATTACTGCGTTTTTGTCATGCAAAATAGTGTGCAGTCATTATAAAAGACATCAAGGGGAAATGTTAAAATAAACTTAAAAGTGAAAATTTTGAAGAAATTTCTTTTTGAGGTAAGGTTTTTCAAATGCGTTTTTTTATTAAGTTTATGCACTTTTTGTGATAACAATATTGCCAAATAATGCCATCAATTAATTTTTTTTTAAAAATAAAACATATTGATTTCTGTAGTTTTTTTATTAACTGATATTGCATATGCGCAACATGTTTCTAAAAACAGGTCCGGTGAACCGATTTTGATAAAACTTTAAAATTATTTTATTTTAAGCTAAAACCACTTAAAATTACATTGCACTTGTGATCAAAACAGCTAAAACCAATTTGGGGATGAAAACCTTAAAAATAATTCACAAGCTTACAACGTTGTGTTTAGTTTTAGGTCTATGGTCTAAAAAAAAGTAGCATGGGCTGATATATTGTTGAGGCTTCTTTCCTTTTTACCTTGTCTGTTGTCATTATTACATTTTAAGCGCAAGAAAAAAATAGCATATTCTTTCTGCAGTGGAATTTATTCGTCCTTAGGCTAAATACTTTTTAGCTGCATATTCCTAGAAAGCATAAATTTGAAACGAGTAATTTGTACCAACATATTCAGGCAATAAATTCTGTCTCCGACCGACCACCTTACATAAAATTACAGTCATAAAAACAAAAGTCTTCAAAGAAATGGCTAGCCACCACTAAAGAAAAACGACAACAATTCGTTTAACGCATAAATGACGCCAATATTAAGTAGCACTCATAATTTACGTCATCATAAAAGAAGCGCCATTCCGATATCCAACCCACATACACACACCAACCATAATTGCCCGAATGTCATCAAAAGTTGTGTTGTTAATTCCTTTGAAAAACTTTGCCGTTTAATGCAATAACTTGGGCAAATGTGTAAATACTTTAAGCCTGCCATAATCAAACTTTATCTTTGTGAACAGAGCTATCAGCAACACAAATTTTATTACAAGCAGAGTCCTTGAGTAGCACTCTGTTCCCACAAAAATATCTCCAGAGAGTTACGATGTAAATCTTATCGCACCAGTTGCGTCCGTCGCCTGTTTGTCCTCTTATGTATATAATCGTATGAAAAAGTTTCGTGTTTTTTCTTCCTTCGACTTCCTTTTATTGATGGAACAAGACAACTTGAAGATTTGCTTCATGGATGAAACGCTTTTCCAATTAACTAAATCTCTAATCTGCCATAAATTCACCACCCAAATAATTAAATTTCATGACTCAAATACGATGGCAATCCAGCAATGAGGAAGAAGAAAGGAATAAAACCAAAACCAAACTAAGTAAGAAGCATATGAGAAGATTGGTTATGTCAACCCAATCCAACCCCACCGGCTTCGAGCTAAACTACATATTAGTAGCAGCCTCAAAATATTTCCATTACTCATGGCCGTGCGAGTTGTTGGTGACCAACCAACATCACCACCCCCAAATGTAATGGCAACACGCTACCCTTTGTTCGGCAACTTCAGATAGAGTGAGTGGCAAGTAGCGCGCTCTGATGAGTCAGGTTAGCCAAGCCATAACAAATAGTCATTGATTCGGTACGTGAGTAAACAATGAAAGCACAGACTGTGTATACATATGCAGTTATGTTGACCAGATTAGCAAATTTCACATACGTATGTATGGAGTTGAGTTTAAGTTTTACAAATCCTTTCTTTGTCATCTCAGATGGAAAATTGTCAGAACTTGTGGAACTATGAGCACAGCAATAGTAATTTCTCCAGTTGAAAAGAATTTGCTCTCCTCTGGATAATAATGATAACGATGAAGATAACTTTACACTTGAAAGTTTTCTAAAAAAAAGAATTAAAAGTTCATGCCCTTTCAAAAATTCTTTTGTGGGTGTCTTCTGAATTAAATTGTGGTCCGAAGAAAAACTTAAATCGACACTTCTTGGGCAATCTTCACTTCGTTTTTCACCACTTGTTGATAGGAACAGCTTTCAAACTTAACAAAAATGCAAATAGCATTAGCTACTAAAAATCAGTAACCGCATTTACAACCTGGTAGCCTTAATTGTCAAGGACAACATACAATGAACTGCAAGTTGGGCATGAAAATGATCACAATACGGCGGTGCTAGTAAGACGGGTATAACTTCGACAGCTGTGAAATAATATGGCAAAACACAATTAACAAAAATATATGTACATACCTGCAGTACAGGAACATTCCGTTGGTTGATGCTCTGTTGACGCTCCACCGGCGGTCTGTCGTCGTTGTTGCCTACGAGCCAATTTAAGTTG
This sequence comes from Calliopum simillimum, assembly GCA_951812925.1. Lineage (NCBI taxonomy): Eukaryota > Metazoa > Arthropoda > Insecta > Diptera > Lauxaniidae > Calliopum > Calliopum simillimum. The sequence goes on along the minus strand of OX638368.1, from coordinate 83,018,870 downwards.
TGATACATCACGCCGTAACCGATGCAAATCACTCATTTGTAGCATTGATAGCCGACGCACCGTTTCATGCGGCACGTCGATATTGTCGTCCTGGCTTAAGTTGAACGCATCAAGTTCCGAACTATCTGCCACTGTATGCTGCTGCAGCTCTGCGTGCTGATTATTTCTCGTATTTAAGTTGCCAGTAAACAGCTGCTGGAAGCTGTGCTGCAGCTTTAACTCGATTGCGGTTATTCGATCGTCAAGATGTCGCAAATGTCGTAAACGTTCTTCGGCATTTGTTTGTCGCACGTTGCAATACAGCGAGAATCCCAGCGAACTGATACACATCACGTAGAAAAATAAATTGAACAAGGACACTGAATGCAGGATATGGAATGGCTGCTGTTGACTGTTGTTGTTAAGTAGCAGATGGGTGGCCTTCTGTTTTGCCCGCAGTATCCCGGCATTGTGAAGACTGCTGCTAGTGGGCTGCTTGGGATTGTTGGAGTCGGAGTTGCGATTTGAGTTGGCTGAACTGTCGTTTGTATTGGAATTCATCTTGTTATTGAGTTCAATAAGGCGACTAGTGTTTGGATTTCTATTTGGGGTGGTGACGACTGCATTTGTCGTCGATGAGGATTCCGTTTCTTCTTGGTTTGACATGGTCAAACAGGACATTTTGTGCGGAGTTGACGTTGTTGCTTGATAGCTGCTTGTACTTGTAATGACAGTATTGTGTTGCTGCTGTGTTGACGGTGTCGCTGTTGTTGACTCTGTCGCTTTTGTTTTTGTGTCTGTCTGTGGCATTCTACATCCTGTCGCCCCAATGGGTCTCATTGTTTTGTCCTTGCGCATTATTTGCTATCTCGAGCTTACACTATCAATTACGCTATTCACGTCGTTTTCTTGTTATGTTATTTTTGGTAATTGTTTCTTTGTCTCGTTGCTTGATTTGTTTTATCTCTATCTTTTTTAGTTGCTCAACCCTCCCTTCCTTGTTCTTCGTTATGTCAAATCAAGCAAAAGCAAACTACGTTACTAGCAGCAAACAAAAGGACCAAAGACCTTGCAGGCATCACATGTAGCAGTTGCTCCCCAAATCAACTTGACTTGCTCCTGCTCCTTGGCGTTTGTTATGTTGTTAAATGTTTTGTATACCCCAACTGTGTTATCCTTCGATTCGTTTCTTTTCTTCTCCGATGATGTCCTTGCAAACAGTTTGGGTTCGTTTCGAGTTCGTTGTGCGTTTGGAATTTCGGATTATCTACATGGTCGCAAGTTGTAATCCTGCTACTTGCTTGCTTATTCTTTGTTGTCGCTAGCACGCAGCAGCAGTGATGGGAGCGTACAAAATGTCCTTGCGTTGTCGCGCTGTGTGTGTGTGTGTTCACCACTGCTTCATATGACAACCGCACATGAAACACTTGTTTCACTAAAGTACCAGTATGACAATTCAGTTTTCCCCACAGCGTCTTTGAGCAGCTACGTAGTATTACTCCTCGTTTGTCATGCTACTCTGCGCCCAGACAAAAGTTGAATTTTTATTTTGTTCTTGTAGCTTTTCTTGTTGTTGTTTTATTCCTTGTAGGATTTATTAGTGTTGGTTGCTCTTTTCAGTTGCTTCTCGTTCTCGTTTTTCTGCTTTCGGTGTGCGCTATTCTGTTTTGAGCCTTGCTGGTTTGACAAGTTTTGACAGAGTCGTCTTCTTGCAACAACTGCGTTGCAGTTTGGTTTTTTTTGCACAATTTGATCACTTTACTTTTATAAATTTTTCAGTTTTTCTGTTTATTTTTATCATTTGGACTTGTTTTACTTGACTTGGATTTTATTTTCTAAATGAAAAAATTTTTTTTTTATGATTATGAATTCAGGGAAAAGCTTTGGCTTTAATATACTCTACTCTTAAAATCCTTTTGGGGTGAAATGGAAAATACGAAGGTCTTTAAAAAAAAAAAATAGAAAAAAAGAAAAAGTAAAGGTCTTTTTAAGAAAGAATATTATCATTTAATTGCAATTTATTAAAATACACAATATACGCTATGAATTTAATGGAATGACATAAATATATATCTTCATAAATTTTTAAATAAGTTTTTTCAGGCTATAGGTCCTATAGGTCGAACAAAATATCAACATATATCATGTTATGTGAAAGAAAAGGCGAAGATTCAGCGAAACATCCTATAAGTGCCGGTAAGCATTCGTCTTATAATAACCGATGTAATTTCTATCGGGGAAGACATTTGCCAAGGGATAGTTCAACATTTTATTCGTTCAGCTATCTATCCAGCAATCAACAGATTGAATAATATCTATAATATTTATATAAAATTGCTTATATGAAAACCCTATGTAACGATTTAGTGCAAAATATACCGAACCGATTTTAATAATTTTTCTTTTAAAACGTTCTACGTGTAAAAAGGAACGGGATTGTATACTTATTTTTTTGGATTTTTATAAGACAAACCATTTTTTTTAGTATGAAGTTGTTGAAAAAAAATATTCAATGCTTGCATGAAAATCATCGTTTGCATTTCAGTCGCTATAGCTTGCTGCGCCATGAGTTATGTGTTGTTGTTGTCTTTTCCGTCTCTTTCATTTATTTTTTTTTTTATTCTTGATGTTGTGTTGTTGATGAGAGCAAAAATGAGAGTGATTTCGTCAGTGATGCCAACTCAATATTTTCAATATTTTTGGACTTTTAACGAACTTTTACATGTTTTTCAATATTTTTCAATTCTTTTGACTTTTTTTAATTCTTTTTGACTTTTCTCGATATTTTGCATGTTTTTCGAAACACTTGGACTTTGACCGATTTCTTCGATGTACATATTTCACTATTTTTCGAAACTTTTGATTTTGTTTCGATATATTGGATGTTTTGTTTTTAGACTTTTACCGATTTCTTCAATGTGTTTCAATATTTTTCAAAACTTTTGGGCTTTTACCGATATTTTGGATGGTTTTCGATAAACTTAGACTTCTGCTGATTTTTTCGATGTGTTTCAATATTTTTCAAAACATTCGGACTTTTACCGATATATAGGATGTTTTTCGACATTTTTGGACTTTAACCGATATTTTGGATGTTTTTCTATAAACTTGGACTTTACCGATTTCTTCGTTGTGTTTCAATATTTTCCGAAACTTTTGGACCCTTTTGAATATATGGACTTTCACGGATTTCTTCAATGTTTTCCAATAATTTTGGACTTTTACCGATATGTAGGATATTTTTCGACATTTTTGGACTTTTACAGCTATTTTGTACGTTTTTCGAAAAAAAAAATTTTTCTTTCACTATTTTTCGAAACTTTTGAACTTCTTTCGACACATGTATTGGATGTTTTTCGATATATGTATTTGAACTGTTACCGATATATAGGATGTTTTTTGATAAATTTGGACTTTACCGATTTCTTCGTTGTGTTTCAATGTTTTTCGAAACTTTTGGACCTTTTTCGATTTATTGGATCTTTTTCGCTTTATTTGGACTTTTACTGATTTTTTTATACATATATAGTATTTATTGATTTGAATCGCTCGCATAGAAAAACTTAGTCTTTAACATGCCACTTATCATAATAATAACAATCAAGTATTATTATTATTATTTTTTCGATGTTTTCCAATACTTTTGGACTTTTAACGATTTTAGGATGTTTTTCGACATTTTTGGACGTGTACCGATACTTTAGATGTTTTTCAATATTTTTCGAAACTTTTGGACTTTTACCGATATTTTGGATGTTTTTCGTTATATTTGGACTTTTACCTATACTGTAGATGTTTTTATTTATTTATTTATTAAAAAAATAAGTACAATAAGACTTAGCATCTTTTGCTATTCTTCTATACTTTTAGACTTTTGCCGATATTTTAGATGTTTTTCGATACATTTGGGCTTTTACCGATTTCTTCGGTGTATTTCGATGCTTTTGGACATTTACCGTTTTTTGGACGTTTTTCCATTAACTTGAACTCTTACCGATTTCTTCAATGTATTTTTTAATATTTTGCGATACTTTTGGAATTTTACCGAATAAATAATCTCTCTGTGGCACATTGTTTTAAAAAATAAAAAAAAGTTTTCGTTATTAGCTTTTTTGTGCAATCTGGCTTTTTATTATAACCCGTGCAACGCCGGGTAAAACAGCTAGTCTGTAATAAAATGGCAAAAAGGTAACGTGTTTTTTCCGCATCAAGGCAGCTCTAAGCGAGATTTAGGAGCAGGCAAAATCGTATATGGGAAAATCTTAGCAAATGTGACTTTCGGTGTGAACAGGTCTCGGTTCGCCGAGTGAGCACCCGTTGCATTTCCCAACCATTCTAGCATATCTGGAACACTAATTGGATGATGTTTAATACAAAAACATGCGTGTGCCGAAGTTTGAGCAAAATCTACAAATTTTGAGAGTGAATTGAAAAAACCGCTTTCGTTATTGAGCTATAACTTTTGAGGCGGTTCAACGGATTATTTGGAGCTTTCAGGATCTTTAACATTGGTGTTTAGACGTAAGAAAAACCGCATCCTGTTGATGTGCCTCCGGTAGAACGCTAGATACGGGTCCCTCAATTTGTGTGAATGGTTTTACCTGAAATCTGACGAATTTTCATGCGTAATTTAATCTAAAAAAATGGTATTCTGAGGGGTACAATAACCCGTGGGCACAAAACAGTCTCAAGCCTTGCGTGATCATTGGACCTAGGGCCAATTAATATTTAAAAAATCCTTCCTCAGTACAAACTTCAACAAAGGTTTTTGAAGATATTGGGTCAGGCGATCAAAAAAAGTCAGTAACGCAGGCTGAAAAATACTTCTAATATATCTAAAATTGATAATTCGCGATCCAAAATAGGGTGAAAATGTTTGATAAATAATTTTTTTTTTTTTTTTTTAAAAAAAGTCACATTTACTGAAATTTCCCCATATCTTTACGCCTTCTGGATGCCGAGATAAAAGACATGACAGAATATGACATGACCGATTTTGTATGATTTTTCCCATCTCAGTAATGTTTAAATTTTCTCTCCTGAACAATTCATAAAAATGGCCAAATCATATTTTGCCATATTTGTGCAGATATGTATTACTTTCCGAAGTTTTAATGTATACAGGAAGATATTTTCAGCGCTAAGTATACAAATATCACTATCTTAGAATTGCTTAGAAGCGTAGGGCTTGAGTAAAAGTTCCTAGTTTGAAAACGATAATGATGATTTCGACCAAGTCGACCGACCTTCGAACACAAAGCCGATACAGGGGCTGAGGATAGACATTTTGAACAAAGCAAAAGACTTGAACCTAAGAAAATACAAGCATTTTTTCATATACATATGTTAATAATGTAGAACTTTGGTGATCAGGCAGTACAGACGCCACTCACTAAGCACAAGTCTTATCTTAGCCGTTTGCAAAATGGTCACCGACAAAGCCCTTAGATGTTTGAGCACCGATGGAGCTTTAAGCATGCATTTCAACAGACTGTAATCCAATAAACGAAGGTATTCTCAATGTTTCATGAAATTAGATTTGAGAAGAGCACGTTACCTCACCGGAATGTGTAAAATATTCCTCCATTACTTCCAATGCGACCATAAACTATATTCTTTAAATGCGATCTCTCGCAATAACTTTGACCTTTCTCTACTATTTTATTAATAAGAAGTTCAAAATTTCTAGATTAAATTTCCTAAGTATTCACCGTTTGCTTACTTCATCAATTGACTACTTCGAAACTTTACGTGCATTGTTCTTTTATTGGGCACTTCCATAAAAGTTTTGCTAATATTGTTAAGCTACTGGGAGTATTTTGCTTCTGACATTGGAATTTGTAATGTAATTGATAAGTTGATAAGTTACTCATTTTCATAGCCCTTGATTAAAATAACGCAACTGATGGAAAAAGTAGAAGATTTAATCTCAATGTTGGGTAAAGGCTGTCCGACAAGTGTATTGGACTCGCATTTTTCGAAATATGTGGACTTTGTTTCAATACTTCTCATATTAAATTCCATGTAGAGTATTACAACTTACAAAACAATTTAAGTATTTCATTATAGTTATCAGTTTTTGGAAACAAAAAAACTATTTAAGTGGAAACGCTACTTAAAATTCCATACAACGTTTCTTCTTCAAACATATTTTTGCTAAAAGCACTTAAAAACTTTTTAATTAAATAACCCGTAAATGTCTTCAATTAAAGTTCTGTTGAAATTCGTCAATTTCATTAAATACTTCTTTGCCATTTACTTCCAACTCCTCTTCAATAGAAAAGAAAAAGTCGCAAATAAAATTTTCAAATCAATTTAAGGGAAAGTCATTTATTTAACTAATTGAGGCTGAAAATAGAAACTCATTTTTCGGTATTGTCTTTATTTTTGGTTTTATTTTTGTGTGGAAATCAAATATCTAAGTCAATACTTGGGTATTTTCCTTATGTTCCTAATCAAATGCTCACCACCTTAACAGAGGGTTTTATTATTTCAACAACATGAAATAATTTTTCGTTTCAGAATTCAACAGCTTTGTTAACGTGTGTTGCCAAAGTATGTTGTTGCCAACAAAAACAATCAAATTGCTTTACCCCAAAACATATGTACATATGTATGCATATATGTAAATGCGGATGTGTTTGTTTAAATGTCAGTCTGTCTGTCCGTCTTTCAATCAATTCAAATGCAAATCAAAAGGAAAAATTGAAGAAATTCTCTGAGTTCATCGGAGAACAGGGACGTTTTATGAGTTTGGCTTTAGTGTGTGCGTGTGTTTGTGAGTGTCTGTTACAAGAAAATACAAACATTGAAATGGAGAGTTATCGACACCGTTACACACACACGCAAACACACACACTTATACGAACAAACAAAGAAAGGATTATTGATGTTATTTATTTGCTAAATTTATTATTTCCGCACAAATGCACAATCCCAACAACAACAACAAGAACACCATGAAAAGTGGAAATCCCATTGAGAAAGTTTTTAGAATACCTTTTTATTCTCTTTTTTTCTGCTTAAATTATAAGTAGTAGGGGAGAATACCTTAATCTTAATATGGAATTTGAAGAAAAACATTCGGATTATACTTGCCTACTCCTGCTGCATAACACAATTGAACCCAGGAACCTTTTAATTCAGAGCAGATGGAGTCTAGATAGACATGTAACCCAGAAATGTTCAAATTCTCCAATAACTTCTAGGTGGAGCATATGGCCATGATGAAACGTCTTCATCTAATGCGATTCTTAGCGTTTCTTTCTTTGGTTTTTATCTTTCTCCGTGACTTTCCTAACCCTTATATTTTCTTCTCTAAACCTATTCCTGGCAACTGTTGGTCTACTATGACTTCTATTACCTTGTGGATTGAACTTAAATAGCTTGATCCCATTATATGCATACGGCTGGGTAATTTAATTTATGACATAAATCATCATTTAATACACATTCTTGGGTTGATGGTCTTTGCGTTATCTAAGAATCAAATAATCTCAGGATCTTAGAAAACTAAACCACTTCCATCTTCGGCTTCAATGTGATCGTTTTCGTTAAATTCAGCCCCTTAAATGCTTTGGGTTTGTGAGCACATACCAAAAATGATGAAATTTTATATAATTCAAACATAACAGTCTTTAAAATAAATTAATTATGTAATAGAATCTCTTCCAGAATTATCACAACATGGTTACACAAGCATATGCTCCTACAGAAATTCCAGCTCTCCACGAAATCTACTGCAAATAAGACTTGTGCCTCAAGAAGTAAATAGTACATAGTTGAGCTTTACATAGACGAAAATGCCGATCTCTTCATATATTTCTCTTATTAGTGTTGTAAATTTAATGACCTCTTAAATTTCAAATTAAATGAATAAGCGGGCTTTACGTCAGTTTTAAATTATTTATTAATTTCCGATATTTCGAAATTATTTATCATTATTTCTCTTATTGTAAAAGGAAACAGTCGTTTCAGTCACTAGCACAGGTATAAAGTTCCATGGTGCTTACCAATAGATCGATGACTTTTGTATTGGCACAGAATTAAAGGTAGGTGCATCTCTTACATGTGATTGCGGAAAATTAAAGTACCTAACTAACGACATTTATATCTATGCACATTGTACATACTTAGTTAGTGCTATTAAAGTAATTGAGCAGCGAGTTGCTTTCAACGTCGGCGGTTTCGTTGAGTGTATTTAAGAAATTCTTTCCTAGTCTAACATTAGCTCTTACTGGGCAGACACAGAGAAAGTGTTCAAGAGATTCTTTCTTGTTTGCACCTAAGCACCTTCGAAAGAAAAAATTACCTAAGGATAGCTACATAGTATATCAACATGCTTGCCGATGGCCCAGTGTCCAGTGCAAGGTGCGAGAGACCAAGTTATCGTTTAAAACAAATCACTCGATCTAAGAGCTTAGAAAAAATTAACTTTCCAACTCAGACCATTAGTCTGCAGCCATATAAAACAAGAAAGTTTCAGGTTTAAAATAAAAAATGACTGCGTGTCATCCATGGCAGATACAAAATTGAAATACAACACTGCAAATTCAAAATGATAAAAGAGCGATGATACTGACAATTCGACATCTTAATCTAAACAGAGTGCAAGACCGCAGATCGACAACATCTTTGAATAAGATCTAACCAAGAATTGCAATCCGGAAAACTGGATTCGGCATCATTTAGCGTCTACCAGATTCGGTAAATAAAAACTAAAAAACGAGTAATTTTATAAGCTTGAAAGTATGCATAGAAAAAGCTTTGATTGGCATACGATCTGACACAGAATTTTACGACCTAGAATGGTCGTTTAAGTTGTCTATAAAGACATTGTGATCAAGAGATTCAACCTTGTTAATTGCTCTTAATATTGTTTAAGACACAGACTTAGGTGCTGAACGATCTGATGCACTGCGTCAGAGAATTAAATAACGCCGAACTATAGGGCCAGGACTATTTATATATTTACAGAATCCAAAAAAATATGACGACGATACGATGCGAGCAGATGATACATTTCTATGCCGCAAAAAAAGTTATGCGACTTAAATGGTTTTAATACTACGAACGAAAACGTTGTTAATATAGCGAAAGACAGCTTAGTCTCATCATTATTATGAGTTGATTTGATACTACAAGAACAATTGAGGCGTTGGGCGCAACAACGCCCTAAGTCGAAGAGTGGCATATCGAGACAATTAGGTATAGTTATTTAAGGTTTATACATGCAAATAACGTTTTAAACTATATTTTTTGCAAAACCAGTTTTTTTTTTTTTAGATTACCGTTATTATGCCTCTCATACATCGCTCAAAAACCAAATCAATCAAAATTATGCACCTTATCGCTATCAAAATGGAATAAGAAAGTGTCTGTCAGTGGAAGAACGTTTTAAGTTCCTAAAAAAATTTTACAATCGAAAGTTTCAAAGGCGATTGATAAGTGTAATAGATGGTCAAAAAGCAAATGTAATGTAGAAAATTCGAGAGATAATTAAAATAAAAGATTGAGAAACAGTGGACATGAGTATACTATAAGAAAATATAAGAGTATACCTCCAAAAGACACTCCGGAGCTGGTAATTGGAAAAACGTTTTAAGTTTAGGAACTGTCCAAAGAATACGTGTAAACTGTAAATTTTTTCAGAATTTTTTGGAACAATTTATAATTTTTAAAAAATTGTTAAAAGAAAAAATTTTTAAAATTTACACGTATTCTTTGGACAATTCTAAGCATTTTTTTAGCTTATACACTTTTTTCGTAAGGCATCTTGGTTTGGAGTAAAAACCGTTTCCACATTTTGTGATCGGAATTGAAAGTTGAAATAAAGTACACACATATTTGAGGACCCAAACTTTTAAAAAAAGCAATGGGCGCAAAAACGCCCTAAATCGACGACTGCACGAAACGCCTCAATTATAAGTGCCAATAAAGAGAAATTTTGAGAAAATATGAAAATCGAAAATAATTGCCAGTAAAGGAGATCGGAGAAAATACTTGTATTTTATTTGTTAACAATAAAACGGGGAAGTGTGGAAGCTAAAAGAGACTGTGGAATATATTTTTCATTAAAGGATTATATAACATATGAGCATACCGTTTCTTACAGAATGCCTATATCGTGGAGAGCAATATTTTCTATTGGGACTTTATTCATCACATCACAATGTGCACAATGTTTTCGCATATTTATTATGGCATCTCCCGAAAGGTTTTCATTTTGCATTTATTTTTTCAATTTTCCATTTTCCGTTGGCTTTTCTACTTTTCATTTTTCTGTTCTTTTGTTTGTCATTCTTTTTGCTAGAATTGCTTAATTTTGGAATTTCCAAAATAAAATGTGCCTTTTTTATTTAGCGCTCTCATCTCATTTCAATGCGTTGTGTTACGTTTCATCATATCCGTATGACTTCAATGCTCAACTCTTTGCAAGCATTTCAGGAATTTTTGGCAAGCATTTTATCATCAACTTTTTTTTCCTTTTCCTGGTTTATATTTTGTGATGATTCTTTGGATTTTTTTTTTTTTTTTTGTATCGGTTTTTTTCTTTTGTGTTATTTTGCGTGTGCACTCGTTTTTCTTGTTTGTTATTGTTGTTGTTTTCTTGTACATTTGTGTTTTTTGTGTACCTGAAAAGGTGTTTAATAAAGTAAAGAGGAATTACAATTAACTGTACACTAAAAACAGCAACAACAAGTTCAAAAACAACATAGAAAGAGCACACACTTAGTCATAAGAGACAGAAAACAAACAAAAAATAAACAATGAACAATAAATGAAGTTGATGTCGAAATGTGTTTTTTTTTTTTTTTAAGCTAGGGATAATTAGCATTTATCGTCTAGCGATACTTTTTGAGTTCCCTTGTATTCATCTTAAAAGAAGTTACTTATAATTTGTGAAAACTCATCCTTGCCATAGAAGACTTAGGATCGCGTAATGATAATCTTGAACTGTTAGTACCTACTCGGTTAAGTACAATAAAAACACAAGTAGAGTATTTTATATATAACCACATCCCCGCAATTGTATTGGGTTCTGTTTTAACTAAAGTTCCACCTAATATCTGTGCTTTTTCAAAGCTTAAAAAAGATGTACATATTAGTTAATGTTAAGTTAGTAAATTAATTGGGTGTACAACTTAAAAACCGGAATTTTTTAGCGAAATTTGATGCTTTATTGTGGAAAAATGTTACAATATATTTTATTCAAAGTATTTTCATTGGAAGCTACAACATTTCCCCATCTTTCGGGCAATTTATGAATTCCATCCCAAAAAAATTGCGCCGGCTTGGCGGCCAAAAATGAATCTATCCAATTTCGGATGCCTTGCTCTGATGTGAAGCGTATTACGGTGAGGGCGTTTTGCATCGAGCGAAATAAATGAAAGTCAGACGGAGCAAGGTCCGGACTATAAGGCGGGTGAGCCAAAACTTCGCATCCACTATTTTCCAAATAGTTTTTCACGGGTCTTGCAACATGCGGCCGAGCGTTGTCATGATGAAAAATTATTGCTTCGTGTCTGGTCGCATTTTCCGGGCGTTTTTCGATGATGGCACGCTTCAAACGTATTAATTGTGTTCGGTACAGGTCACCTGTGATTGTCTGGCCCCATTTCAACAACTCATAATATAACGGCCCCTTCTGATCCCACCAAATACACAGCATAACCTTGGCGCCATGGATATTTGGCTTCGAGGTTGATTTGGCTGGTTGGCCGGGTTTCACGTTTGACTTATTGCGCTTGGGATTGTCATAACGGATCCATTTTTCATCCCCAGTCACAATCCGATGCAAAAATGATTTGTTTTTATGGCGCTCAAGCAGCATTTCAGACATACAGAAGCGCCGTTCAACGTCTCTCGGCTTCAACTCATAGGGGACCCAATTACCTTGCTTCTGAATGTATCCGGCGGCTTTCAAACGTTTCGAAATGGCTTGCTGAGTCACTCCCAATGATTTTGCAAGCTCGTCTTGTATTTGACACGAATCCTCATCGAGTAGCTTCTCTAATTCTTCGTCTTCATACTTTTTTGGCTGTCCTGGGCGTTCTTTGTCTTTGATGTCAAAATCGGCACGTTTGAAGCGTTTAAACCATTCAAAACACTGTGTTTTTCCTAAAGCATCGTCGCCATAAGCTTCTACAAGCCAACTATGACTTTCCGCAGCAGTTTTCTTTGCAAAAAAATGACCCAACAGAACCTCCCGCAAATACTGTCTTTTTCTCGAATTTTCGAAGTTATTCATCGTGAAAAATAATAATGATGCACACAAGATAAAATTGTTTTGTTGACTGATTTTGACAGCTGTCAAATGTACCTTCAAAATGATATATATATATAAAGTTCAAGCTTTCACGATATTTATTAGTACGGACATCCACCGTCAAATTCCGGTTTTTAAGTAGTACACCCAATACATAAATATAATCACGAACATTCTACAATATTCTCGATTTTTTCAAACGTTACACTTAAACAACAACTATCATCGACTTGGATTCGACACTTTAGACACTTTAGAATACCAAACGTTAAGAAAATAATCATATATCAAAATAACATTAAATTGCAGCAACAAAAGGAGACAACTAAAAAAGTTCTGTATTCGACCCTCAGTCGCCAAACTAAATCAAGAAATTGGCAGATTTCTTTATAGAATATTTTAGAAGAAATATATATGTATCCACTTTTTCAGCCATAACTTATCCTGTGACCAACGAATAATGTTTTATTGAATCACGTTAGCTTTTAAAAATATATATGATATTATATTCATTCAAATTATTAATTTTCAATTGTTATTTCCTTTAAACAGGACAGCGAAATAAGAGTAAGTGAAAAAATAAATAACACTTTTAAAAAAATCCATTGTGGACTTCCAAAAAAATAGCAACAGATCTCAAGGTTCATCGTCACACAGATTCAAAAGCCATTAAACAGTATAAGGAAGACTTAAACATTGTACGCAAGCCTGGATAAGGAAGAAAAAAAGGTCCAACAAATATTGATAAGGCGAAAGATGTCGAACAACTATTTCGAAGAGCTCCGAACACGTCTGTCAGAAAAGCAGCTCTGATTCTTTTGTGTGCACAACCAAAACTAATGCTGGGCTGAAGTCGTATAAAGTTCAGAAATTTCCAGATCGCAATGCGGTAAGGAATTTAGAAGCAAAAAAACGAGCTAAAAAATTGAGGTCTAATTTTATAAAAAAATTTAAGTGCTGTGTGATTGATGATGAAACCTATGTTCTGGCAGACTTTTCACAACTTCCGGGTAAAGATTTTTATGAGGCTGATGAACGAGGTAATATTCAGGAACAATACCGGACAAAAAAGCAAACAAAACTCCCTAAGAAGTTTGTGTGTGGAAAGCCATTTGCAGTTGTGGCAAAAGAAGCCAAGCATTTGTGACATCAGGAACGATAAATACTGAAATGAATATTAAGAAGTGTCTTCAAAATCGTAAATTTTGTACCACAGGAGGCAAACCCGTTTTTTATGTTTTCCTCAATTTTATGGAATAACTTCTAATTGGTAGATTGTAAGTGTACATACATTGCTTATTATTTATAGAGCAATTCTTTATAAACAGGTGGTTTTGTTTTTTACGTGTGATTCATGGTTCATGAGTTATGGGAATTTAAAATTCACCATATTACTATGTAGGGGAGATGTGTGTACCTTGGTCCGAGTGTACCTCGGTCCGAGTGCCGGTTGCCACTCAACAGTTTCACGTGTACGATAATGTTCTTCTATGAAATTTTCCACTCATACCGGTGACTCATATAAATAGACTTCAGAGCGACACGCTGTACGCGTGCATAAAAAGCGACGGAAAAAGTGTTTTTTGTGTGTAAAAATTTGTTTTTGGAGTAAGCTACGAAACGTTTTGTGAGGAACTTACTTGAAATATTTCAGTTTTACAACATCAGGAAGGAAGTTTAGTTATTGTTTTAAGCTTTTAGTGTGTTTTAGATGTATTTTCATTAACATGTGTTATGGGTATTGACAATTTTTAAAACATGCTGTCTCTGTGTACCTTGGACCTAGCTTATTGACCAGCGAGCCTTTTTCGACGGGCAACCAGGAAACCATAATCGCCTCTCAATATAATATTATTATTATTATTTACGCGATTAATGTATTTATTTGCAACCATTTTTGTTTAATTAATTGTTTTTTACTAAATGCACTTTTTTGTGTTATAATTTTTGTCTGTGATTAATTTTTTTTTTTTTATTGAAAAAAATGTTACTTTTGATTACATAATAAATGGTTCTTTCATAATTTATTACCAAACTACAATGTATTCTCTTTTATTTTTAATAGTCCAAGGTACACTTGCATGGTGTACCTTGGACCGTTTGAGATTGCAACGGAAAAAGTAATATTTCTACCCAATGGTAAGACATAGAAATATCATTGTCACGTCATTTGATGCTGCAAGCATTGTAGAAATATAACTTAATCAAAAACCTAAAGAATTTTTTTTGGAAAATCCAGCACACTGAAAAAACTGAAAAGCGGACCAAGGTACACACATCTCCCCTATACTTAAATGCTTTAATGCCTTATGCATTACTAAGCTTTGGCACTTTTTTAATTAGGATACCTTATAACCTATAAGTCGTACGAAAACAGCTTAGAGGTATTTTTTATAGGAAATTACCAGGGCTACAAAGTTGTCCAGCACTACTTTTCTTACAAAGTAACCATTAGTGTGATATTTGCAAAAAACTGATTTGTTCGACTTTTGACCTTGAATATCTCGAAAAGAGATCTGATAAGGTTTCAAAGTTTGGTGCGTTTTTGTCTTCACATTATAAGAAAACAATCTGCATTGATAGATTTCCGGTCCATTTTAATCGGATAAGATTTGGCTTCTTGCCTACCGTACCTATTATCTGCCTACTGTTTTATCTCTATGAAATCATTATGTTGGTGACGTATTGCTTTTGATAGTTATTAACCCAACTCTCTAGTTTTGTTATTTACTTTATGCATTAACTACTTGCCAATCTATCTTTGATCAAAAAGCAGGAAAAACTTACTAAAGGTTACCATTTGACCTGTTTTTGAAAAAAAAAAAATAAAAACAGGCTTTTTGACGAACGCGAAAGTTCTACAATGAGAAAAAAAAAACAATTAAAACACATAAAATGCAGCTTCTACCGTGTAATGACAAAAAATAGGTTTTTCAGACGAAAACGCCGGCGCACACTGCGTTGGCTAGTGGGCAAAAATCAAAATTTTTTGTGACTCGAAACCTAATAATATTGGTATCAATCGACAGGTAATTGTATCAATAAAATAAAAACAAAACATTTAGGGGAAAAACTCAGTTTTGGCTACGCTCTGACACTTCAAAGTTGAGATATTTTTCAAAAAAAATCATGTTTTATTCACTTCGTTTTGGGTTCTCTTAAACAAATAATTATCAAAAATTTGTCTTTTGATTAAACTAAGCGAAGTGAAGTTTTTTATTATAAATAATATTTGAGTAAATAAATAAAACTAAAAAATTTTGGAAAATATATAATTTGATGTATATTGTAGGGATTTTAATACACGATATTATCAAATGAAAAACTTCAGAAATTGACAAATTTCGATGAAAAAAAAAAAACAAATCTTATAAAAATAAGTGCCGTTTTTTTCTTAATCTATTAGTTCAAATTCTATATAATCAAGAACTGCAAATAACTTTTCCTACTTCGTCCTACAAATATTTTTTTTCTTTTTTTAAAAAATGCTTAAAACGAAAAATTTGTATAAAATATAAAATTTATGTTGAAAATTTTTTTTTTTGTTTTCATGAACACAAATGGTCTCACAAGTACAAAAAACATTATTTCTACTACGCACATTTTATTTGTTAACATTAAACATTACTTTTTCATCATCGTTATATATGGACCTTAAGAAAATCGTCCTAAATACCTGGTTTTTAGAAAAAATATAAAGTTTACAACAAATCTGAGATCATTTTTGAGCTCAACGACCCCAAATTACTTATAGTACCAAATTTCATCGATATCCAACCACTCCTTCTATTTTTGACCATTGCTTGTATGGGCTCAACGCACTGTGCGGTGGCAGGTTTCAACTTAAAAAAGCATAAAAGGCAGGAGTATCATGCTAAAAGCAGAATAAATGGATGATTTGGTATACATCCAAGCACTTTATTTAATATCTCATCATATTCTGTATTTCAAATACCTTCCAGTTAATATTGTGTATGCATAACAAGAACATACATAATATTATTTAATTTTCAAATTTCACATTATTTCGATACTTTTTTGCACGATATCTTAAACTCTATTTGTGAAGGTCCAAAAAAATAAAACTACGAGTATGCTGGCATTAAATAAAACAAAAAAAAAAACAAAAAAACGTTGACTCAACTTGTGAATGAGCATACAAAGGCATCTTCTCACTCAACGACACAACAAACGACATAAAGGACCGTGTTATTAAAAAGGCCAAGGCAGCAAGCCAGCCAGTTAACTGGCAGAGTACATTGACAGACGGAAAGGTGGTCAAAAGGTGTCTGTAGGCCAAGTCAGGCCGTAGTTTATGTCAGCTCTCTGCGCTGCTGCTTTTTATTGGAAAAAAACATTCAGCCAGCCAGTCAGTCAGGCTCTTAACCACAGCGTGCAAAAACAAATATAAACACACACAGCTGGACACACGTTACGAGACAGTGGTTACGTGGTTCTTAGCACTGTCTGCATGCAGGCACAGGCAGTCAGCAGTTAGACATTTAGCCAGGTATTGTGGTAACTTGGGGTATTTAGCTTAATGCTCTGCGGATAGACAGAAAAGAGCAACAATGAGACGTATTTGCAAGCAATTTGCTCATTTCTTTGTGGTCAATGCAATGTTTTTTTTTTTTTTTTTCTTACTTTCACACATGTTTTGCGTGCGGATCGTAGGAGATCTTACTCTGCACAGTATAAGTTGCAAGGTAGTTAATTAAAGTTATAAATATTTTGATGAAATATTGCAATATAACATAAGCAGTTGCTATGGAGTGCTTTTTCATATGGAAGATATTGGTAAAAAGGAAAATTTAAAAACCTAGATTGTTTAAGGAAAATTATCTAGATGAATACATTGCAAAAAAATTCTGAGTTAATGGATTCTAGATGTTAATGGAAATTTTATTATATATTATAAGTATGTCGACTCAACGCAGGTATGGGAAACTTCAAAGACAGATTTTAAAAGATTTCGATCTTATCCAGAAAATTAAAAAGACACATATAAATTATTTTTAGCCATATTTTCAAAATATATTGGTTTTTTTCAGTTGTGCAACCAAAAATTTTATTTTGCCGTTGTTATGGCTGTGGCAATAAAGAAAATTTGCTTGAATCGAATTAAAAACATAGATGATTGTTAGTAACTTCATACAATCCAAACAACATCTGTAAATGAGCATTTTGGTGCAGCACCCTTTCATTCAAACCCACTTAAATTGAACCATCAAGGGAACCAAAAAAATACTTGGTGTGATTATGGTTTCGATCTATCAAGTCGTTCGGAAGTTACACGATCACAAAAATCCATACGCGTTTGTTTTTCTTACCATCGTTTTCGTACTGTGTAACGTCTGCGATGTCATATGGCATTACTCTTTTCCTCCCTTCCAGTAGTTTCAAACTAAAATCTGACTTCAAATTCGCTTGTTTGGCTCAAAAATTTGCTTGTTTTGGCTCAGAAATAGTCTGAGTACAAAAGTTCACAAAAAAATTTCGAAAAAAGTGCTCCGGTCATTAAAGAGTTAAGCAGTTCTTTGATATTGCCACAGATATAGTATGAATGAACTTAGCAATTGATCTAAAATGACTAGATTAAGGTCCATTTTTCTATTTGGATTATAACTTCTTCAGGCAGATAGATATTTTTTAATTTTCTTTTGGTCATACATTTTTATACTCATTACCGCAGAGAAGGAGGCGTGGCAGGTAGAAAAGTATACATATTATTGATCAGCGTCACCTCCCGAGTCGATATACCATTACTATTTTTTTTTTATTTTTGTTTAAAATCGCTGAAACTTTGGCCGGGTCGGTAAAGAAATTAAATTAAAAAGCAATTTCGTTGCAAGAAACGTTGATAAATTGGTAGAAACAAAGGGTAAAAGAAATGGGACATTGAGATATAATATAGAATAAGAAACAGAAGGTCAAAAATTGACTAAGTAACAAATAGGGTAATGTAACCGGCTGTGGGCCGTCACCGGTTGTGGGCCACCCCTCGTATTTTTTGACGTTTATAAAATGTGACAGATCTGAGTATGAGATTATGTGTACATTGACAATAGACAGTATTAGTGCAAAACATTGAAGTGAAAGGACGCATCTGACCCGCAGCTACAACAGAACAAAAAAAAACTGACGAAGAAATTTTCAATAAAGTAATTTCTGAAGATTTTGCGAGTGTGATAAAGAGAAGTGAAGTATTGCAAAGAGGTGAGTGTTATGCATTTTTATGAAGTATTTGCATTAAATTTTCCGATTTTATATCGAGTTTGCTCAAAATTTTTCGCCACGAGAATTTTGCCAGTCACTTAAGGGATGGCTGCCGTTACCGGTTGTGGGCCACCATGTTTTTTGCATTAAAATTATTGCAAATCAATGATCCTCGCACCAATTTGCAGCCAATTTGATCAAATGCAACGGTGGCTGCGATCGCCTAGTGCATTTGAAATGCGTTGCTATAAAAAAGAGCTATTATACATGCAAAAATTGTGAATCCGATGAGGATGATTAATAATTTGAAAAAGTGACATTTTCTTGATGTTTTTTCGCCACTAGAGGCTTCATTGATAAATAAATTTTGATAATACATATTTCTTAACTGGTTTTTCTTCATAATTTTGCATTTGAAGTGGATTTTTCTGGGTGGCCCACAACCGGTTATACAATTTTCTCTGTCCAAAAACAAGCTCTTTACTAAATTTTTTAAAAAAAAATTTTTTTTCAAAAATTATAGAAAAATTGTTTCTTTTTGGTTACCTACTGCCTCTAGCTTTCCACTGGTACCCACAAGTCCGAAAAATGTATACTTAAATGCGAGTTACGGGCAAAAAACGAAACCTGGCCCACAACCGGTTACATTCCCCTAAACAAGATATTCACCTAGAACATGGTTGCAAAACGAATTTTGAGCACAAATGTGGAATCAAGAATTTTCAAATAAACTTAAAAATATGTTTAAAAAAAACCTGTGTGAAATTCGCTAATTCTCTCAAGAAAGTAAAAATTGTGAGAAAATTTAATTCAGCTATAAGATAAATTCTCTCATCAATGTATAAATGGTAAGTTGATGAGCGAAATTTTTAACACAGTAGGTATGTACTGTGTAGCTTTGTTTTCACACAGAATGTGTTTAAATTTCACACAGTTTTTTTAGAGTGAAGTAAGTTGAAATGGAAGCTTGTGTTATTTAGAAAAGTCATTTAGTGTACGAGTACTTTTACTGAACATTCTAAAGATTTGTAGCATCAATTAATATAAAAATTATAATGTTTACATAGGAAGTAAATTAAAGTTGAAACTTGTGTTTGACAACATGGTGGGTTTTAGTGACGTTAATAGAATGAACTATTTTGTCAACCATGATTCAGCATCATATCTTTATAAACTGTAAAATATGGTAATTTATCTTAAATAAAATGAAGCCCACTGTGCATTAACGACAACGTAATTACATGCGCGTTGCCCATCAACTCTGTCAACGTTGTCTTATTTGTCTGTCGATTCTGTAGATAATTATTTGCAAAGACAAAAAGCCAAATACACAATGAGACAAATAGATAGATAGCATACGTTAAGGCAAACACATCGCGACGTAGCGACAAGAACAGAGATTGCAAGGAGACAAAAAAAAAAGAAACAGCAACTACGTAAGCATTAAGTTAATCCTTTTCCTCTGCGTGTTTGCGGTTTTTACACTGTGATCGCGTTTTTAACACTGTGATTGCTGCATTAAAAATTGCTGTTATACGATGTCGCATTGCTTTTGCCGCTGCTGCTGAGCGATTATTTTAAATATTTCCGCCACGCTTCCTGACGCTGAGTTACGGTTTCCTTTTTTTTTTTTGGTTTTGTTTTGTTGCAAACGGGCAGGCTGGCATCGGCAAGCAAGAAGCAACTTAAATGTTGTCAGCAAAAATTTTAATTACATTCAACGCATTTTCGTGCACAATTTAACGCAGGGTTTTAAGCTTTTTGGCTTTAGCTTTGGCAATGTCGGCAACAGTTGCTCATTTGCAACGCTTCGATTGCTTAAGCTGTCAGACTTTGTTGTTGATGTGCTTGCTGTTGCTGTTGCTGCTACTACTTGCGACAACATACGACAGTGTGCAGTAATTTTTACTCAACTGCCAAGCAATTTTTTCTTTTTTACTTTAGTCCCCGGCACTTTCCCTTCACTTACAATATGGCTGCCACTTTAAACTGATTGTGCGATAGAAGAAGCAACGACAGCAACTTAATTTCTTAATTTTCACCTTCCGTTCCATCATTCAGTGTACAATGCAAGCAATTTGCTGTATGTATGAATGAAAACATCAAGGAATGAACGAATGAATGGATGAAAGAATGAATACATAAATGTACGCAAGAGTGAATGAAAAAGGGCGCACATGAACAAGTATGGATGCGAAAATTTTGTTGGCAACCAACAGAACAAACCAGCCTGGAATCAACAGCAACAGAAGCAGCAGCAGCCGCAGCATCTATTGCTGTCAGAATGCCAGCAATTCTAGAGCTTGTTGTCGACTACCAAATTATTTCCGTATTTTCTATTATTGTGACTTTTATGATTATTATTATTATTAATATTATGAAATTATTATTGCTGTCGTTGTAGTTGTCGTTGTCGTGGCTGCGATTGTTGCTGCCATTGTAACTATTACAGTGGTGTCGCTGTTGTGTTGATGATGACTTTGATTATAATGCGCACATTTAATGGACTGAATTCGGTCGTCGATTCCGCCACTCATTGGGATGCTGGAATTTATTTGTCAAAAGACTGAGTGTATGCCGAATGGTGACTGTCGTGTTGTAGCAGCAATTTCAAATGTTGCTGCTCAATTGATTTTGAAGCGTTTGCTGCGTCGCTATTGATGTTACGCTTTTTGAACTAACACTCGTGATTTCTTATTTTAATGAACAAATTTTCTACGCGTTTTTTCTCTTCTCATTGCGTGCTGTTCTTTTTTTATTGAATTCGTCTCGCTCCAGCACAGCTGGACTCAAATCAATTGTAGTCAATCGACGAAAAAAGCTACATAACTACGTACGTGCATGGTTCAACGCGCTTTTGTCGTCGACACAAGCGGCAAGCATCAATTGAAAGGGTTCACATTTTGCCAATGAATGTAGGAGGAGGGGTGTGGTCAATGTCATTAATTTTAAATTCAAAGAGAAGTGCTTTTTAATGGAAATACTCCTTGTTTAAGTGCGGTTTAATAGTGTTAAATTTATGAGGCATACACATACATATGCTAATGAGTTTTGTACAAACTATTTTTGTCACTAACTTCTTGGCTTTAATATCATCTTTTATCTGATTGGTATTCAGCAGACGAAATATTGTTTACTTCATCCATGGAAATCAAAAGTCCAATATCCTAAAAGATTAAGAGATATTAACAAACTTCTAAGTTTGCGAGTGTTATAATCAGATTAATCACTACACATATTTTATAAGAAATTGGAGAGGAAAAAGGCTCCATATTGCTTTTGAAAAAATACTTAAATGGTAAAGCAATAAAAGCTTAACACAATGCAAAGTGCAAAACTTTTCAAAAGTTTTTCGTTTGCAAATGTGCAGCAAGCTTATCGCCGAACATTAGTTTGTTTGCAAATAATTTGCAAACGCCTCCCAGGTGATTGTTTTGTGCTCACACTCAAAAATTTTGCAATTTATTAGCGAATATATTAGATGTTTATTTCGCTAAAATAAATATTGTCATGCGTCGGAAGTACTTATTAGGAAATATTAAGTTGCCATCCTTAAAAGTGATAAAGTTTCGGAATGGGTTCAGCCTCATACTTTAAATTTAAAGTCTAAATATGTACATTGATAAAATATAAGGAGACTGAAGTGTTGGACAAACACGTTGGACTTGGTCGGTAATAGAGTTGATATAAGGACTGCCCCAGAAAAATTTTACACTTTTATTCCTTAAGATTATGATATACCTGATGATCATGCAGGTCGAAATATGGGTGCTATTTTTGCTATATAAGATGGCGATTAAAAAAATATATAACACTTGGTAAACAAACTTCAATCAAGAAAAACAGCGCGAACTCACTTAAAAAACAGGTGCATCAAAAAGAACTGTCCAAAGGGTTATTTCGAAGTATAGAAAGGGTCAACTTATTACGCGGAAAAAGTGTTCAGGTAGAAAACCCAGTATAGACCCACAGTTGGTGAAAAAGGTGAAGCGCTTTTTAAGCAGAATCCCAACACTTCAGAACTAGATATGGCTGCCAGAGCAGGAACCTCAAAATCTTCTATAAACAGACTAAAGAAGAAACTTAAGCTAAAGACCTACAGAGTTCAAAAAATACCGCACCGTTCCGATGAAAAGCAGTTAGAGGCTCAAAAGCGAGCTCGAAAGTTATGTGTCGGTTACCAGACTAAATTTGACTGCTGCATAATGGACGATAAAATATACGTTGAGGCAGATTTTAAACAGCTACCAGAATATGAATTTTATACCTGATGAATGGATGAATGCCTTGAAAAATGTCTTTTGCCATTTATTCGTGAGCACGGGGGAACTGTAATGTTCTGTCCTGATTTAACAATCTCCCTCTACTCAAGAGCCACCATAGAACGGTTAAATCATACGTTCAAAATATACGTAGAATTCTTGAATTCCTTGAGCTCAGTTGGTTCTAGGGAAATCTGCTTCTTCAGCTGAGACAGTTTTTTGATTGAAGAAAACATTATTGGTTGATTAACTACGCTGTTGTTTGTGAAGTATGTTTTGTTCGTTTGGCGGATCTTAGAATGAGTGACTTGAATGAGACGATTAAACCTTTGTTTCGTTGTCATAACCGTACACCCAAAATCCATCAAATGTTATGATCCTAGATGCTAGACCGGTTTTATGTTCAATTGCGAAACGTGGATACGCATTTAAAAAGTCCAAAGATATGGAATTTTTTTTATTATAATGTTTATCAAAACGTAGCCAGGGGAGGGGTTTTGGGTCTTCAACCCTCTCCCCCTACGAGAATAAAGAGATAGGAGGAGTCTCAATTACACAGATCATTAATATGATTTTACAAGTAAACCCGCCTCCCCAAAAAAAAAAAAACAAATCTTAACTACGTCCCTGATGTTGTCAAGTCGATACAAGCCACCAACGAAAGCCTGCCGTTAAACATTGGAATGAAACCCTCAAGGTAGCAGAAATCTTGGCTGGATGACGATATTGCGTAAGCAATTTTATGGAACAAAAAATGCATAAATTGAAGAGATGGTTAAAAGAATTTAAGCATTAATCAGTTACCTGGAACAACGGATAAAAATTATGAAGGCCCTAAGTTCTGAGAAGACACATCACTTGTCTGTATTTCAATTTCAGCAGGTGAAAATAAATTAACTATAGTTATTCACTTTTTCAAAGCGGAAAAAAGTATCACGCAAAAATATGTTCGAAGATGTAGCTCTTTTCACATAATTGTATCAATTCGGCACCACTCACAACAAGGTTCTGTCCAAATACCAAATATTGTGGACCTATAGGACAACAAGCTTCTATCTACAAATCATTTTGCATGTAAGTATGTCGATAGAACCTTGTTGTTCTAATCTCGCGAAACATTTTCAAGTTGAAATAATAACCTCAAATCTGTGATACATTTTTATTAGAAAAATTTAAAATTCTTCTGATTTAGCTTTCATGATATCAAAATTTTGAAGACCCTCGTACCCCCGAATTTCTCCGAGAAAGCATTTTCTCGGTTTGTTTTTACTGACTTTATTTCTGTTTTCCTAAGCTTTTTACTTCACTTATCTTTTGGAGGATGTTTAATAGAAGAACGATTATGTTTGCTTAACCCACGGTCACTGGCGCGGGATGTATCATACACCCCACTACTTCAAATTATTGCAATTTTCTAATGGTTTTTGAAACGCACTTTTTCTAATAGCTGTTTCTTTTGAACCGTTAAATCAGCTGGCACTCGCTTGTTTGTTTTGCTCACACCGTTACGGTCTGAGATACCCACGCGAGTAACGGCGGTTTGGAGAATTTAAAAATTTTTTTAATAAAAAAATTTGAAAAGTGTTCTTTTTTGTGTGTATGGGCTAATAAAAGCCCTTATGTGCCCGAAATATTGACCATAGGGCTTTACATATTTTTTAGTTAAGGCACCCCGCGAGTAATGGTATCCATAAACTATTGCACGAGTGATGGCGGGTTAAAAAAGATTCATATGATGCAGTAAAGCACTACTAATGAAAATTTGAATTTTGACTCTTTAGGATGTCGAAATGATAACACAATTTTTTTTTTTTTTTTTAAGAAATGCAAAAAAAAAAAAAAACATCTTCAAAATGAAGATAAAATAGCGACAACATGCATCGCTCAGCTGCTGAAGACTTCAAAACTAAAAAACATCTTCAGAATGGCCAAATTTGTCAGAGTTCCACATTTAAAGAAGCGATGACTGCAAGCAGCGAACAACTACAGACACTTGGGCACTTTGGCAGCCAAAGTGGATTCAAGTGCATGTCGAGTGTGCGAGCGCTGCAGCAATTGTCGCATCAGTTCAACAGCATCACCAGCTGGCAGATACCATTGCTGCTGCTGTTGCTGTTCAAGTGGTGCACTATGTAGTCGCTATTCGTTTGCAGTCTCCTCGAAGGATTTTCGCGATGAGGGAATTCCAAATGGATTTGGCAGAGTAAATAAAAGCCTTTTTTTTTGGGGATTTTTATTTTTCATTTGAATTTTTTTTATTTTTCAATTGGTCTTGTGTAATTTTTGGTTAAAGTTTTTTTCGATAGTTTTAGTCACTGCGATAATTATTCTGTATCACGTTTGAATTTGGACTATTTTTTTTTTTTTTTTTTTTTTTTTTCATCTTCTACATTTGTTGACATTTAACAAAATAGAATAAAAAAAAGGACAATAGGAATGAATTCAACTGAACGTACGACATGAATGTGGTGATCCACCGCAATGCAACGCCTTCACATGTAGAGGAGCTCGTAACACAGGTTTTTTGGTCCTGTGAGCCAACAATAAAACTTTCGTACTGAGACAATACAATAAAAAAAAACACATACACTCACAAATTGTTGAAAACAGAAAAAAAAAAAAACAAAAACACAACTTCGTCGCACCGCTTAACTTCGGCACCGCGCGTTCACTTTAATACCGTTATTCGTATATCCACCCGTACGTGCGAATTGTTGTAATCCACCCCAAAATATTGGTTGGTTGTTAAAACAAAAAAACAACAACAACCATGAAAACAGGAATTGTATTTTTCAGATTTTTTCTTTATTTTTTTTTTTTGCTTTTTCACTTTTTTCGCCGTTTTATTCAGGTTTTATAATTTTTTTCGTGTATTCTGTTTGCTTTTGAATTTATTTATTTTCACTTCTTTTGTTTTATTATTTCATTTAACTTTTTTTTCACATATTTCTCCTTTAATTTTATTTTCCTGTTATTTTGGTTATTTCTTTCTTTCACATCACATCACTATTTTTCATTTCAAAGCTTCCCGTCTGCTTTTTCTTTATCCGTGTCTATGCACCGCGCTCTGTGCCAGTCGTCGTTCAACTAAATTTTAAATCAAAACTAAATTCGTCTTCTTCTTTTGTGTTGCTACTCTTCGTCGTTGAGCCACAACGTCCGTTGCCGAATATTTGAATTCGTCCACTTTGTGTAGATTCTACGATTTGTTCACACACACGATATGATTCTTCCGTCTTTTTCGATTACGACTTGCGACTCCAGTTGCGTTCGTTTGCGACTGAACCTGGTGGCATTGCCGATGTTCGTTGTCGAACTACACCAAACCGAAATTCCCTATGATTCTGTTATTCAATGTTTACATAGTGCTGTTGTTGTATTTGTGCTGTTGTTTTCCAGCGCTCGTTGCAATGCAACGAGTAGCTCCATTCAACAATGAAAAATTGTTGCTTTGCAACTGTTCCCTGTTGTTGAAGAAAACTCTCTCTCATTTATTCTTTTGAGCATTACCATCAACCTGGAGAATGAAATGTTAAAGTTGACTTAAAAGCGATTTGGGGATAGTATCTCAAAGAAGCTGTCGGCAAACTTGTGGTATACAAGGAAGGGCCACATGGTTGAAAAATGAAATAAGATAATAAGAACATTTATTTTTTAATGTTATTGGTCTATAATTTAATTCGTGCGGTTTGCTAAGAGACTTACTTTTTTTTTTAAATACTTCATTTATTTATTGAACCTTCTCTTCTTAGGAGACTAACAATAAGTTTAAAAATCTTAATCCTAAATAACATTATTATGTCTTATATATAATTTCATATTAAATGTGTCTCCAGAGCTTATATGGACTTGTACATCCTATGAGTTCAGAAAGCATACAAATTTGCGCCAGTAGTTCCGGCTGCATATGCAGCAGGAACAACCACAAGAAAGAAAGTATGCGCCAGTGGCTGCATATACCAGTTTCAAGTCCCACCGCACAGTGGTCCGAAAGGTCAATCTAGGTGGAATAAAGTCAATTTTCTAGTTTTTCAAAAGCATGAAATTTTTTTATTAGTTGATTGAGAATTGACCATAGTTCATAACGGTATATTGTTTGTTTACATTTACGCATTATTTTTTTTGGCATGTTGATCGAAACATGAGCAATTGCATGTATGCAGTTATTATAAGACCACAGCCTATTTTTAGCAGTATTTTTGAAGAGTTAGTGTGAGTGAACTAGAAAACAGTTTTTAATTATTTTTTTTTTCCTGAATTATGCCAGGTATAAATTAATTTTACTGTAAATATGTGTTCAATTAAAATATTTTTTGTGGGGAAAAAATTAATGTAAAAAGTGTAATGTTTTTGTACTACTTTTTCGTGTAGCCCAAAGTTTAGTTAAACTTTTAACTACCCATATTGATCGATATTGCAAAACTGTTTATATTTCTTTTATCTATGAATTGTCATGTAAATAATGAAGAAAAAATTAGCTGCCCCTAAGTGCCCCTTCAATTTTTATTTCATTTTTAGGTTACACACCTTTTACACGGAAAAAGTTTTATAATGGGTAATCTAACAAGAAACTAGGAATAGAGATGTTTGAAAGTTATTCAGATAGATTGTAATTGTTTCCATTAACCATCTGATGCATTGTTATAATGATGATTAAGTAAATAAAAAATAATTTTTTAATTTTTTTATTTTTTTTTTTTGCACTAAACTTCAAATCAGTGAAAAAACAAAGAACGCATATGCCACGCCCACTTGACGTATACCGTTCATTTTGGTGTAAAGTACTGTTTCCATAATAAAGTAAGACCCTAAAACTCGGGTCTCTACCTACTACCATATAGAATTTGCGCCACGCCCACTTGACGTATACCGTCCATTTTTATTGTGAAGTACCCTTTCTATTATATATTTCATCGCTGAAAATTTCAGGCTTCTAGCTGCTTCCAAACAGGAGTTATGACTTTATTCCATCTATATTAGCCTTTCGGACCACTGTGCACCATAGAGAATGCGCCAGTTACCGGCTGCATAGAAGGAGTGTGCGCCAGATACCGGCTGCATAGGAAGGGTGTTCACCAGATACCGCCGGCTGCATAGGAAGAGTGTGCGCCAGATACCGCCGGCTGCATAGAAAGAGTGTGCGTCAGATACCGGCTGCATATACAATTTTAGAACCCAGCCACCTTAACATGACTCATTGCTAACAATATTTATAGCATGGCGACCCCTTCAGCATAATTTTGCTTGTATTTGTTGATTTCGTCTTTAACCAAGGGGATGCATAGGTCCTGATATATGTGTTCGTTACGTATATACCATGGAACACCTGTAATGGTTCTTAATGGTACGACTGGCGTTACTTGATTATTGCTCTATCGTTCCAATATTCCGAACATGCGTTGGAAAGCTACTGTCATTGTGCGTCTTTTTCAGTATATATCATTCATTTGAAGCGAAAACAACAACATTTTTTTCACTCAGATATGTCGAACTTTGTGCCTGAAAAAGTGTTTTTGCAGGGAGTTCTTCTTCATTACTTTAATATGAAGAAAACTGCTACCGAAAGTCATTTTTGCATCGGATCGTGACTGGGGATGAAAAATGGATCCATTACGATAACCCGAAACGCAAACATTCATATGTGAAGCCCGGACAACCAGGACCTTCCCAGCCGAAGGCAAATATACATGGTGCCAAGGGAATGCTCCGTAATTCTCACAGGTGACCTCTATCGAACACAATTGATCCGTTTAAATAGAGCCGTAGCCACATGTTGGAAGATCGGTTAAAAACTATTTGGAAAATATTGAATGGGAAGTTTTGGCTTACCCGCTTTATAGCCCGGACCTTGCCCCGTCCGACTATCATTTATTTCGGTCCATGCAAAACGCTCTCACCGGGATACGCTTCACTTCAGAACAGGGTATCAGAAATTGACTTGATTCATTTTTGCTCTCAAAACCGGAGTAGTTCTTTTGGCGTGGAAACCATATGTTGCCAGAAAGATGGGAAAAAGTAGTGGCTAACGATGGAAAATACTTTGAATAGTATTTTTGTACATATTTTTCTCAAATAAACATTCAAATTTTGAAAAAAAAAAACCGCACGAATTAAGTCATAGACCCAATAATTGAATGTTACTCATACGACATGCAGTGGGTAATTAAAAAAGAAACAATTCGCTACCTTAGAACAACAGGGTTGTAAGTGACATTTTTTGAGAAATTAAGTTACATATTGCTTCCTACTAAATAGACTACGTTCTTTCGATTACCGCTACTCAAATATTTCTATCTCGTATGGTTTCTGAGAATAAGATATTGGGATATACAAGGTTCTATCTACACATATTCAAAATAAAATTAATTTCACAAAATTCTAACTACCAGATAAAACACGCGCTAAAAATAAAGATTTTGTGAGAAAATTTGAACATTTTGTTATGGATGACGGAACTTACGTTCTTTCCGATTTGCGACAGCTTCTTGGTCAGGAATTTTATATCGCCAATGCTAAAGGAAATGTTCTGGAAAAATTTTGAACACAAAAAAATTATCTAAAAATACTTTGTTCGTCACTCAATTTGTAGCTATGGTAAAAGAAGCCAAAATTTCGTGACAACAGGCACAATCTACACCAAAGAATGTTTATTAAAGAGACTTTGACCATTTTTAAGCAAACCATGAGGTATGGTCCTTTTTTCGGCCAGATCTTGCTTTGTGTCACTACAGCAAAGCGGTTCTTGAGTGGTACCAGCCAGTGGTGTGCTGCAAACGAAAAGATTAAAAAAGATACCATCATAGCAATAATGTGATGTGTTTCAAGTTGATAGGTTGAAACGGAACGTTACGTGTCGTCTTATTCCACCTTAGAAGCTTAAAATAAATTGTGGTTGAACTTTAAAAAGAAAATTCAATTAGTGTTGTTTAATTTATATTGACATTAAATTCAAAAACACTAGTGTTTTTTGTATTCGTTGAACTAATTAAAAAATAAATGAGCTTTGGAGTTGCAGCATTTTTACCGATGGAAACAGGTCACCAAAAAGTTAAAACGGTGGATCAAAAAGCACTGTTCAAAAAATTGTTATTTTGAATTACAAAAGGTGTCTCCTTATCGTACAAAAAAATAAACATGGCTTGGATGAATAGTTGGTGAGAAAGGTGAAGCATTGCTATTGGAGCATGTACTTAGAAATTTACTATAAAAAATAAGCTGAAGACCTACAGAGTTCCAAAAGTACCAGATCGTTCGGATGAAAAGCAGCTGATGACTTAAAAACAAGCTCGAACGTTATATGAAGACTTCCTGACTGTTAGTTAATGGACGATGAAACACCTAATAAGGCAGGTTTGAAACTGCTACCGGAAGACGAATGTCATACCAAAGCGGAAGTGGGGCAGGGGTTGGCAAAGCCTTTGGCAATATCCGGATTATAAACTCAAATAGAATTTGAAATATTTTATCCTTAAATAAATATCATAAACAACTTTAGAAAGACGAAAGCAATAAATGTGTAGTTAATTGTAAAAGTGGTATAGGTTCTCATATGTATTGGCTGCTATTTTGATGAAACGAAAAAAATGCGGCTCTACTTTCTCGAAAAGTTTATATGAAGATGTGAAATTAAAAAAAAAAATTTATATGGCCACTTCCTGAGTTGGTGCACATTTGTGTTCATTTTACGGCGTTTTGAATTGTTGCTTGCAAAATATCAGACTCTAATTAGTTGCCCTATAGTCAAACTATTTCTATATTTATCTACAGTATAAATGGCAAAGAATAATGACATTTGACGTCTTTTGAAAAATTTGTTTCACATTCACATTATGGCATTACTTTGCATGGACGTAGGGGAACTGATGCTATTGTGGTATAGTTTTTCAATGTGGTATAGTCGCATATCTCCGATTTGGGTAAGAACCTGCGAACGTCTCTGCTTTTATCCTGTCATAAAACATGAAAAACCAGGGATGTGTTGCTGTCATGCACCAAACAAAATTTTTCCGATGTCAGTTGAACGAAACGGAAGTCGCGTGTGGTTGATTTTTTTCCAGATTTTTTGCAAAAAAATTTGTTAAGAAAAAGTTGCTTTTTGGTGAAGTTTTATTTATATTCAATAAAGGTTAGTGCTAAGTATTGCGAAATAAGTGTTCAACTGTGTAAAATCACAAAGTTTCCTATTTAATTTTTAGAATTTTATAATTTCTTAAAATTGGCCAGTGTGGTATAGACGGGATTCGCTAATGTGGTATATGAATATTTCTTGTTATTCTTAACATTATTTGATTCCTGTTTATTTTTTAATAAAAACTATGAGTTTGAGAACCAATGTAAATGTTATTAAAAACTTATTTCATGCCTTTCAATTTTTACATTTGGTTATATGGTATAAGTATACCACATTACTCTACTTATATGTACCACATTACCCACCCACTTTGCAAGTACTGCTCAGTATATATACCACATTGCCCTACGACACAACTTTTTGAAAAAAGCTTTTTTGACTTTTTTCAGATTTTGCTCATTAACTTTTTTTAATGAAATTGCACACACTTTATTGAAAAATATTCTGTAGCCAATACCTCAATGATCAGCATAACAAATTTGGCTGAATTTGATCTAACGGTTTTCTTGTGGTATAGGTACCACAATAGCATCAGTTCCCCTATACTAACCACTTTTACAATTAACGACATAAATATTGGAAATTTGAAAAAGAAAATATGAGTCGGTTAGTGCCACGATATTTTCACTTAACGTTTATTTTCAAAATTTTCACTTAAAGCTTTGCTTGGCATCTAGTCAATATATCATTTTTATGACCAGAATGGTCAAAACACAGTTCTGCAACTTTTCAAAGCATAGCAGCACTGATTGGGTCATTAGCTTAAACATATAGGGGGTTATCATGAATAAATGAAATATTCCCGGGGAATTTTGTCAGACTGCCGTGAATTCTCTATTGCAGTTTAAGAAAATTTCCCGAGAATATTGATTCACGATAACCCCCTATATGTTTAAGCTTATGATCAGTGCTGCTTTGAGAAGTTGCAGAACTGTGTTTTGACCATTCTGGTCGAAAAAATGATATATTGACTAACTAATTTCAGTAATGAACTCGTTTTAAAAAAAATAAAAGCTTGCGCACGCTGCCAATAACTGTCTTAATTGCATTGTATAATTGAATAATATTATCATAGTAAAAGTATAAAAGTATCGAAAAATTGTCAGAGGCCAGTGAAGAACGTAATTCAAAGATTTAAAGAATAAACAAACAAAATTTTAAGGTATATTCAATCGCATAGGCATATTTTCTCTAGCGTAAGGACATGGTTGTTTGTTAATTTTTCGATATCATATCTTATGTGTCCAAAACATTTCAGCCTGACAACTCTAAAAAGTTTTACTTTCAACAAAGTATAACAAAAAAAAATTTCACGATGGTAAGACTACTCTAAGTAATTCGTACTTTCTACTCGTTACTTTTTCACTTTGCTACTATGCATTATTCTTGTTTCTTTTCGTAGACAATGCTGCCAATTTGATTTTCAACTCCGATATGTTTGTACGAGCATCCGTTCTCATTTCCGATTTCCGGGCGGTAACATTTATGACTGCAAGGATAACAAGGACTGCTGCTGTCTGTTTGTTTGGTAATTTCTTCGTCATTTAGGGTAATGCGTAGTTTTGTTAATATTTGCGACTGATATTTGACGTTACAAGATGGGGGTGCTAGAAGTTTCATGCTAAGGTCGTTCTTGTCAGTTTCATAGGTAAATGCTCGCAGAGTTTCCTTTTGACTTTACTGTTGTTTCTAAGGATTTCGTTGCGTAGTATAATATTTGCTTTGTGTTAAAATTTTGCTAAGCGGATGTTGATAATTTCCTTTTTTGCATACTGGAGGCGGATATTTTGACGTACATCTCCCTAAAACACTTGGAGCACAGTTATTTTAGCCAACAATTTCGTTCGTTCGTATGCTTGTGGAATATGATTGATTTTATGCCCCAGACATTTTACTACAATTCGATTGTCTGTGTAACGCCTACAATGCCGGTTGTTCAATAATTTTAGTCAATGAATAGATTTCCTTTTAGCAGGCTAATCGGAAGTCAAGCGAAAGTACTTAGAGATTGAGAAGCGCAAAAAAGATTGATGGTTTTTGTGGATTTTTTCAATTGAAAGCCATGTCAATGTAAAAGCCTTTAATGCAAATTTTAATGACTATTCACACGAAAATTTTAATTCTCCCCATTAATTGAAATTAACCAATTTTACTTAGGAAAATTAAAAAAAAAAATAAAATACTTTCCAAGAATTGTCATTGCAACAATGGAAAGTCTCCCCATATACATATGATTCAAATGCCGGGGAAATAATAAAAACAAAACCTCTTATCGAATTTTAAACTCATATGATGATACTTATACTGGAATGATAAGATAAGCGCAACAAATACCCTCATTTGACTCTCTAAGTGCCATGGAACTACGATACGGAACGCAAAGAACACATTAGTCACTTTTCAGCACCGGTGTGGAGAGCATTCGAAATAAAAAACAACCATCCCAACGGAATAAAACTACACCACATCACACTCAAGAACACAAGTTAACATGGATGAGACTGATATCTCAATTTTCGGCAGTAAGAAAAATAAGAAACATGACAAGGCGGATGCATCAGGCAGCAGTTCCAAATTTCCCTCAGATATAGGAAAAGCTGGGCCAGAAATAAAAGAAAAAATTAAAGTTATATCGCGTCCTACCGACGAGGATACCTACAATATAAATAATCAAAATGTTGGCATTGCACTGATCTTCAATCACAAAGAAGTTAAGGGGCAATCGCCACGTTTGGGAACTGAAAAGGATCGGGATTGCATGCAAAAAACATTGCTAAACTACGGTTTTGATGTGAGAGTCTACGATGATTTGACATTTGAAAAGGTTGTGGAGACATTGAAATCAAGTAAGTTAAATGCGTGAAATCGATCAGCTGTCTTCGACAACTATGCTTATGCATATTGATGATGACGCATTGGCGCGACATCTTGTAATCGATTGTCCAACTTATCAATTTATAAATTTATTATCAGCGATAAAGCAAACAAAGAAACGAAAAAGTATTTTATTTGCTGCGATTAACAAGATTGTCACAACAATAAAAGTTCATTGTTTACCTAACGTTTGATAATGAAATTGAATTTATTTTTTGTAATTGCAATTTTGTATTAAAAGCATATTTTAAAACTATATATGCGACCCCTTACAGGAAAAGGGGCCTTATCGTTATAAAATCTAAAACCGGTTTTCTTGCGTTTACTAAAAAAAAATAATAATTATTTTGAATATAATGACACTTCGATCACTGGAAAATTCCAAAAAATTACTGAGTTATGACATATTCAAATCGTAAAAGGAAAAACTCAAGTTTGTAGATATAGTGCAGGCAAATTACGTAAAAATATCTAATTCTGTTGAACAAGCACGGATTTTGATCTGACATGGCTCATTTTGTTAGTAATTGAACTTAGAGCTTATGATGGATTTAGATTCAGCATTTACAAATACATCAAAAGTGACTATTTTTGCTTTGAATTGTTTCTACTTTTTTTTCAAAAGCCTTTTTTCAAAAACTGCATAAATCTAAAGAAATCGTTTTTTCCAAAGTTCAATTACCAACAATAAAAATCGGATAGAAATCGGTGCTTGTTTAACAAAATTAGATATTAAAGCCTTGCAAGCACTAATTTCGAAGTTCAGGGCTTAGCAATTATCAATTTTTATAGGGCATAACTTTGCTAAGATCGCTTTTTTTGATATTTTTAATTTGATAATCGACCTCAAATCAATTGTCAAATGTTCAGAACATGTTTAGTCACTGAATTCCACCGTAAACTGAAAACTTTTAAATTTGACCCTATCTCTTATTTTTAGCTGTAGGAACTGCGAAATTTTGTCAGTGAAGGTAAGGTGCCTTTTCCTGTGAAGGGTCACATATTTTTTTTATTTTCTATTTATCTATAACGGCAAAAAAAAACTGTGTTTTAAAATATTTCTTTACTTTTTAGCGGCCAAGGAAGATCATAGCAACAATGATTGCTTTATGTTGGTTGTCATGTCGCACGGGGCTGAGGGCAAAGTGTATGCTAGGGATATGTCTTATCCGGTAGAACGCTTGTGGAATCCTTTCTTGGGCGATAATTGCAAGAGTTTAATAAACAAACCAAAACTATTCTTCATTCAGGTAAGCATTGTAGATTGTTATTTTTATTGTTTTTTGGTTTACCATATTCAATACAAACTTGTAAGTTCTATTCAAAGACTTGCGGAAAAATTTTGTAGGACGGTTTTCGGAGTGTGTCTATTCTATCTACCTCCCATTTGCGTAGCTTGATTTCATTTGCCAAGGGCATTTGATTACATTTGGAGCGTAAGTCAACGTTTGAGATAGTATATGGTCACCATTCTTTGAGTATGGGTTTTAAGGTAATTCGAAAAAATCGATTTTGCATTTGAATTAATATGTAAATTCTTATTTTGGTAGGAAGTGAACGAACAATTTCGAACTTTTAGTTTCGAGTCCACTGATTTTTTTGATAAAACAAATTCTTGCTTTTCCAAGAGAAGGTTTTGTAGCATATTTTCTACATTTTAATATTACTATATCCAACAGCATTATTGTTACGTCCATCAAGTTTTTAAATGAAATCTAATTTTCACGTATATTTAAGAATGAAGATATATTTTTGTCGAGGTGCCAATCAAAATATGGCCGCTAATATTTTCAAATTGCTATAACTCATGAACGGTGACTCGCATGATAAAAAGTGGCGAGATCTCTTTTATGGAGAGTCATATGCTTTACAAATAACACGAAAAAAAATAACGAGGTTCTGACAATGGATTTTGGTAAAGGGGTTCAAAAAAAATTGTATGTATTTCGGCGTTTTTATTTTAGGAGGGATCAAATTTTCCCCCGAATAACGCATTCTTTTGTTAAATCGACATACTAAACCATGCGATCTTTACATCTTAAGTGAATCATGTAACTTTTTTAAGATATTACGAGGAATATTTCTGTAGAAAAATTTAACCCTCTACAACCCCCTAATATGAGTCATTTGTACCCTTATCTTTAAAAGGTACAGAAATTATACTTAAAACAGGGTTATATGGAGTCAATTTGTACCACAGAAATATTGCTATAAAAATTCACCACTAGATGCTGAACGCTAAAAATTCGAAATTACATTGCGAGAGCTACTAATCGTCAAAACCAATGAATCCCTCTTTTATTCTTCAGTTTTAAGCATTTCTTGTATTCGGTGACCCATAGTAAAATTTTTTTGTAAAATATTTTTGTAGAACAATTTAACCCATTGCAACCCAATTTTTGGAAAAGGGGTTAAACAGACCAAAAAAAAGTAGGATATAATGGGTAAATATTAGGGTGGGCCGATTTGAAAACTGATCTCGGCTACCCCTCTATGTCAAAGTTCATTCAATTTTATGAATATTTGCCCAAGGAACTATACCTCTGCGTTCAACTTTAGTTCGGCGCATTTTTGGTCGAAAATTTAACTTTTTATTAATATTTTTTTTATTTTCATACTAAATTTTAAAATTTTTTATGAAGACAAAAGTAATGTCATTATATGATTTGGCTGGTTTACATAAAAAATTTACTTGATAGGGTGGAATTGATGCTATATATTAAAAAAAGTGATATGGGCCAAATAGCCGATTATTATAACCGACTTTCAAAATAAACGATTCATATTTTTGGATGAATTTTTTCAAACAAAACACCAACCTAGGCTGAAAGTTCATTCAATTTTATGAATATTTGCCTGAGGAACCATACCTCTACGTTCAACTTTAGTTCGGCGCATTTTCGATTGAAAATTTTACCTTGCGTTTAATATTTATGTTTATGCTTAATTTTTAAAATTCTCATAGAGACAAAAGTAATATCATAATATGTTTTGGCTGGTATTATGTCAGTAATCAATAAAATTGGGTTCTGTTTTGACGAAAAGTTTACTTGATAACGTGGAATGGACTACATTTATTCCAAAAAATTTTATCGGTCAAATAACCGATTTATTATAAACGATTCAAATTTTTACATGGATTTTTGGTACATTGTTCTGTAAAATTAAATCAATTAATCAATTTCACGCTATCAAGTAAACTTTTCGAAAGAA
Organism: Calliopum simillimum; assembly: GCA_951812925.1. NCBI lineage: Eukaryota > Metazoa > Arthropoda > Insecta > Diptera > Lauxaniidae > Calliopum > Calliopum simillimum. Next base: position 82,981,927 of record OX638368.1, on the reverse strand, counting down.
CAGAACCCAATTTTATTGATTACTCACAGAATACCAACCAAAACATATTATGATATTACTTTTGTCTCTATGAGAATTTTAAAAATTAAGCATAAAAATAAATATTAAACGCAAGGTAAAATTTTCAATCGAAAATGCGCCGAACTAAAGTTGAACGTAGAGGTATGGTTCCTCAGGCAAATATTCATAAAATTGAATGAACTTTCAGCCTAGGTTGGTGTTTTGTTTGAAAAAATTCATCCAAAAATATGAATTATTTATTTTGTAAGTCGGCCATAATAATCGGCTATTTGACCCATATCACTTTTTTAAATATACAGTATCAGTTCCACACTATCAAGTAAACTTTTTATGTAAACAGAATCCAATTTAATTGATTACTGACAGAATACCAGCCAAATCATATAATGACATTACTTTTGTCTTTATAAAAATTTTTAAAATTTAGTATTAAAACAAAAAATATATTGATGAAAGGTAAAATTTTCGATCAAAAATGCGCCAAACTAAAGTTGAACGCAGAGGTATAGTTCCTTGGGTAAATATTCATGGAATTGAATGAACTTTCACATAGGGGGGTAGCCGAGGTCGATAAAATTTCGTCCATACAATTTGGCCCACCCTAGTAAATGTTTCGTAAAAATGTTTCTTGTGTGATTTTGTTATTTTATCTTAAAGCCTGTTTTAGAGTATTACAGTAGGGTGAAATTTCAAAAAAACTTTTCTTGTGCGTATTTTAGCTACAATAAAAAAGCCAAATACGTTAAACAGATATAATTAATATATATTTGGAAAATTATTTGTAAATTACATAAAAGTGACCCAGGTAGTTTTTAACGTGCGACTCACCGTTCATGAGTTATAGCAAATTCATAAATATGTATGTGGAAAATTAGATTTCGATTAAAAATTAGTAATCTTGCTTCCGAATCGTAGACTAGAATGTCTGAACGATATTAGACAAATGTTGTCAGCAAACATATTATGCTTATAGTTTTAGCGGACATACCTCTTTTCATATGCTTTTTCGGGAAACACTGGCAAAGCCTACGCAAAAATGCTCTTACCATCTCTTTAGTTGGTCATCAGCGGATGCTGTGAGGTCTAATTGGGCTTTTATCTCATGGTTGGCTTATATCAAAAAGCTGTTTTAGATAGTTTCTTTCTGCAGCTCCACCGCACGGTCGCCTGTCTTCCTTGTTGTGAGAGTTTAACCCTCATGTTGTTACCCCTTTAATTTGTCACATTAGGTACTCAGGGGACCAAACCCCATAAATATTTATATGGGTTTCAAACGAAAACTGTGGAATATTATTTTTATTTTCACTAAAACATATACATTTTATTTCTTGTACTTATATATTCATACATAAATATATATATCAGACTAAGAAAAAGGAAAACAAGCATTTAATATTTTTTGCCATATGTTGAAGTACATTTAAAACTTCTGTCAGAACATTTACAGTGTTGCTGGCAAACAGGGTCCGAACATATTTCGCAGTACAAAAGAGTATTTCTCAAAATTTGTATTTGGTGTGCCATAAATGGCAATCACGCTTTTTTCTAAAACATTGGCCCCAATAGAGCTTATTTTGACCGTTGCTGTCACATATAAAATGCTAAAATTTGGGCCACTACATCAAACCGGCCATTAATTTAGTGGAAATATGATAAGGGAACATTACGAGAATGTTTTCTTTTTTTTTCTTCATTTCAGATGGAACACAACAAAAGCCAACTCTACCCTTCCGAAAATGTAAAAACTGTCTGTACCTATTATCCGGCCCGAATTTGAATACTTGGAATTAATACACATAATTTCATTCTCTCCTTGATTTGTAGCTCGCTCTACCTCCGGATTTTTGCACCGCATTTCCGCCAAACCTTTATTCTATTGCGTATCGCGGGCTTTGGCGGAATATATAGTGCAAAACTTCAACTGGATCGGAGTCACTCCCATTTGGGCTTCCATTGAAACGCATAATATTATCAGTTGTTACTCTTCATATTTGTGGTGAAATTATGCTCTATTTATATCGTTTTTTTAAAAAAAAGAAAAAAAAATTGTTGTGACTCTGGTTCTTGTGTTGCTCTTCATTTTCATCATCACTTTGAAACTCTTGTTGAATTTCGAATTTAGGATCTTTTCCAGCATCTTACGCATCTTCTTTATTATGGAAAAAGCATAAACCTTTATATCCATATCGCCAATCACCTCCTCCGGCTCTTGCGTATTAGTTTTTCAAAATAGGACTGTAAAATTTTCTACAAATATAAAATTACACTCACAGAAATCACGTCACATGTAATATGGGGAAACTCACCTTTATAACCCTAACAAAGTACCAATTTTCACAAAATCAAAAGAATGGAGCTAAAAATGTACCAACGTTCTCATTTGCAAAAGAAATAAAATACCAAAAACTAAACAAATAGGAAAAAACCTCTAAATATTTTCCCAAAAACTGCATGGGGTCTGGCTGGACCCTTGGGTAGCGATTATGAGTAGGGTAAGGGAGGGAAATATGGACTACGTGGGTAATATGGACCACACGGTTATTTCCCACTGCATACACAGGATTCACCGTTATTCTTGTTCAAACTTAACGCTAGTGCCTAAAGCTTATAATAGGGCGATTTTAGCTTTCGGTGAAGTCGCAGGTTTCTGTAAAGTTGATTTTTCTAAAAAAAAGATCAGTGATAATTTTTTTCTAGTGAGTATATTTCATTATTTCACTTTTAAGACATCACATTTTTAAATAAATGGTTAATTATATAAAGTCAGTAAATGCCATTTATAATTTATCAGCACAAATTAGTTGATTAACCACAAAAGTTTTTGATAAAAAAACCATTTATTTCACCAACACGTGCTGCGGGTAATATGGACCACCAAAGAAAAAAGCCTCAAAAACAAATGTATTTATCATTTTTTTCAGATGGGGAATCTAGCTGCAGTTTTCATGACGAGTCTGATGGTCATTATTTGTAATTCGTTAACTACAAAGGAAAAAAAAGATGAAAAATGCATATAATGTAATACCCTTTACTCAGAAGATCGCCGTGGCGAATTTTGGGTTGAATGTGTAATCTGACGTTCTAAGAGTCGTGAAAAATGTGCCGAATATGGAAGTGACATTTTTATATGCAACTTCTGTACCAAATAAACATGTGGGGCAATATGGACTATATAGTCCATATAACACTACACTTTTTTTATCTTCATTTTGAGTATTTTCAGTTTTTTAATTTTTTTTCTTTATCCTGATGAGATATTTATCTAAAAGTGAATCAGAATAAGGGTAAACTGTTTCCTTTGATGAATGACATAAAATTAATTGTTTTGTTTTCCGTATATTGGGTTTCATTTGAAAAAAAAAAAATTGGTGGTTCATATTTCCCTCCCTAACCCTATAAATTGAATTTCTAAAAAATCTTTTTTGAAAATATTATTTTATAATTTCATTTAGAAATAGTTGGCTTAGGAATTAATGAAATTTGGCGTCGATATAAAAATAAGAAGTATTAAAAAACTTAAAACAAAAGTCAAAAGGGTTTGGCCAGACCCCAGAGTTCGTTCGTTTAAGGGTTAAGGCATTTTTGGTGTTATTACCTATTTTAAGGATAGCCGTTTTGGGTATTTTATTTCAGAAAGTTCTTCCTATTTGCGGGGCGGAACCCATGCATCTTTTCACAACAGATTTAGCAACCCTCTAAGGGGCTATAATCGTCCCATTACTATTTGTGGATGTGTCGAACTCTTTTACCACAAGTCGTTTGATGAGATATTTAATAGCGGTGATTTTCGTCTGAATTACTACAATAAGTAGATAGTGGCTCTTCCTATCCATTTCTGCTAATCCAAACGTGGTTGATCTTATTTTCTGTAATGTTGCTTTGAGATATCCAAGAATAGATTTTTGGATAGCTTTGTGTGGAAACAGCAGTCCTCCAATGAAAAAGCCGACTGAGTTGCAGGCGTCTATAGAAAACCCAAATCCCGTTCTCATGCCCAAGTCTTAACTTCCTCACAAGTGCTCCAGTTTAAGGTTTTCTGAGCAAACTTTAGCATTAAGATGTCCTTCGTATGAGCGTTGTTGATCGTCTCAACGAGATAATTGTGAAATCTTGTTTCTGCCAACACTTTGGGCGCTAGAAGGTATTAGCATTTCTGGAACTGGTACAACTCCAATTGCACTCGCTTAGTTGCATTATCTCAGAACTTAGAATTCGGGCATCGCATCTGCCGGAAATCAAACATGGCGCTTTATTTGATTTGGACAAAACGTATTGGTTCTGATTATATAAGATTTTGTTTTAACTGTGTATGTTTTTTGTACCTCTTACTTCGATATGTATGGTGTTAAGGGAGGTGGATTTTCGACATTATGATGGATATCATTTGGGAAGTTTATTTTCAATCTTCCAATATTTGAATTCGATATATAAGAAGTTCATATAATTAACAAGTAGCGAAATAATTATTGAACAATCTTTAGTAAAATTAACCAAATCTAACATTTAATATTTTAATAATTCCATTTCAGGCTTGTCGTGGTGAAAATTTGGAAAAACCAGTAGTTTTTTCATCATTTGCGCCAATGTCACGTGAATTGAATTTAATGGCCGAAGAATCGCCACCAACAATTGTCACCTATGCCATACCAAATACTGCCGATATGCTTGTGATGTATTCCACATTTGAAAGTAAGTAATGCCTTACTTAAGTAGTCACAAAGAATTGTTTATAAAGGATTTCCATTTCTCTACAGAGTTTTATTCTTTTCGTAATGTTGAAAACGGTTCATGGTTCATACAGAGTCTTTGCGCCGTTCTGGGAGCAGCTGCACAAGGAGACGCCGCCACTGCACAAGGTGCTGAATTATTGCGATTGTTGACCGCAGTCAATCGCAAAGTGGCTTACGAATATCAATCATATGTCAAAAATGAGGCACTAAATGAAATGAAAGAAATGCCAAACTTTCTCTCAACTCTGACAAAAGTGTTTTACCTCAAGACTAAACGAAGAAGTTAATGATGAAGTTACTATGCACTGTAAGCACCAGTTTTATTTATTTCAATTGTTATCTCTAAAAACTTAATTCCTCGTCAAGTGATAAAAATTATGGGATTTTGTAAAAATAGTAGAATAAATACGATATCTATTGTGCAATTTAAAGTTTTTGCAATTTCTTTGATTTTCTCCATTGTGCAAATCATGAGCTAGCAACAAGGGTTAAACGCTGACAAACTGCGTCTTCTGAAAAGAATTATAATAAGAGAAAGGATATGTTTAACGCAACAGAATAGTGTATTTGAACTTGCTAAAGTTGACTCCATGCAAGCATTGGTAAATACATCATTGCCTAATGGATATTATTCTGCATCGAGGCTGTTGCGCAAGCATTTTATCAAATTTTTTATTTTTTTTTTTTCTTTCTTTGTTGTTTTGAAAAGATAATGATTTACATTACTAGCTACTAACAAATCAAGTGAGTAAAAAACGCCAACATTACAAAAAAACAAGGCAAAAATGCATTGGTAATAAAACCAAAAAATTGATTGGTTGGTTTTCGATACCTTTCATCATAACCATATGGGATCATCAGTCGAATTCACAAACCAAGAACTCGACCAAGCACGCTTTTTTCACTTTTGCATTCTTACGAAAAATGTTGTGGTCCACCTTAAGCCATAAATCATTAAAAATTAAAGTTATGACGCCGCCTTCTTTGCAATTTATATTAATTGCTATGTAAACACACGCAACAACAATTGCTTTCAACCCTTCAACACGGTCACTCATTCATTAATCAGTCGCTCTTTCGGTTAATAAGTCACGTTTTGCAATGTCATCGCGTCCGCACTTCTGGAATAAAGTTGCACTGGCATCAATTAAATTGGTGTTTTGTATAAACAAAGCAATGGCCTTGACGCCAATATCCTATAACAGCGCCAGACATGAATTCCGCACGAATCAGACATCTATTATTTGTTCCTTGGTCATCTTTATTGCTCTGATTTGCAGTTCCCCGTTTTTAGTGCTCTTCAGTACGTCACTGCATTCAATATCGAGATTCAAAACCGATACGGTTTTCTCAATCATTGCATTGGCAACTCTGAGCTATGATATCGCCTTATCGGTATTGCTTTTTGGATTACTACTTTGGCAGCGTTGCCAGCTGGCGAAAATTTTAACATCATTGCTTCAAGTATATCGTCAACTGTTGAGATATAGCGAAGACATATTCGACCGGCAGACAGTTTTGCTACTTTGGCTGCGCCTCTTACTTACGCTTTACAAATGCATTACTAATCTACCATACCTGGTTTTTTATGCCAATTTCAAGCAATCGATGCTGTATCTTCTAAGTTTATTCGCCGAACAATTCAGCGCTGTTTTTGCCGTTAATATGTTTACCATATTTGTGCTTATTGGTGTATTTATGCGTCAATTGGAACGCATCTTAAAGAAGATCCAAGTAGACATTGCATTCCCAGATGTGACTATCCTTGATGATATCATATACATTGAGTCGACACTGCACCGTCTTGTACAACTTTTTATGCAAACTTTTCAGCTGGGCATATTTTTACAGCTTGCCAATCTGATCTTTAACTTATTGGCCAATTTATATACATTATTGGAGGTTTTTGTATCCATACATCGTGCATCTCCTCATATTGTTTTCTATTTATTGAGCATATTTGCGGATTTGCTTCTGTTGATTTTGGCAGCGCAATTATGTCTGGATAGCGCACAGCGTGTGAATTCACATTTTCTGAACTTGGAGACAGACATGGCTGAAAATTATATAGTGAGTTAAAAAATAATAATGATATAATTAAAATGTGTATAAAACTTATTATGATTTTAGTATCACCTCTCGATTCAACGCTGGCAACAAGTAGTACCGCTGCAAATGGATTTGCCTGTACTGGGATTGTTTTCGTTGAAAAATGATTTTATATTATTTATTGTGGCATATAGCATTAGTTTTGCCGTTATAATCGTAGAATTCGAATTAACAAAGCAAGTATGAATACACAATTGGCGAAATATATTGATTGGAAATTTGATCACTTTTTGTACTAAATGAAGTACATTTTGCCTGATTATACGTATACTTCTCAACAAATTCTGCAGCCTGCCGCTATTTGCTGAATTATTTGACATACTTTTTTAGAAAGGGCGTTACCTTTGGCCTGGCCAAACATTAACCCTCTCATGCGTTAATTTTGTGTAGGGCAGCTATATTTTTTAAAGTGTTGTTTCTGACTAAATAGGGGCCAAATAACACAAAAAATACAAAATTTTTAAATTTAGACTTATACCTGAGTTTAAAGAAGTAAACAATTTTTTAATCTTTTTTATTAAAAATACATCAAACTTAAGTATTTGGCTAATTTCATACACAGTTAATCCTCTTTGAGAGTCCACAGTATATTAAATGTACGAAAACAAGAAATAACGCTCGAAAAATGGCTAAAATAACCCAAAATTGTAGAAAAAGTGATTAACGGTATAAAAAAATCAATTTATTTTTGAGATAAGAAATCAATCAAACTGATAGATTTGGCTAATGTCATCTATTCTTAATCTCGTCAGTGGGTCCTCAAAGTAACTAAAAGAGTCCAAAATCATAAAAAAAGTTACTAACGGCAACACGGTTCATACAAAAATAGTACTAGAAAACACATCCTTTAATGCACCATGTTGTACACAAACAGATCTATTTTAGGCCTTGCAAAGAGCCTGAATAATATTTTTTTACCCGTTTTCTTTCTTCTCACTTCATACTACTACACTAAATGATAATTCATAAAAATTCCAAAATTCCATACACAAAAAGTGCAGTTCTTTTCGTACCACAATTTTCTTTTTTTTTACATCAATGAAAATTGAAATTAAAAACTAGATGGCGCATTGAATCTATAAAAATAAGCAACAAATTTTGAGATTGCTAGAGCAACGAGAACCGGAATTCTCACTTCAAAATTCCATACAAAAAGTGCAGTTCATTTCTTTTAGTACCACAATTTTCTTTTTTTTTACCCTCAATACAGTTTGAATTTCGAAAATTCGAATTGTGGAAATACTCAAAATTTTGCGATGAAATAGTACTAAAGTTTAAGTTCTTATTTAAATACCACATACAGATGGCACTTTTCCAGGTTCTTTTCCTAGCCCATACACCATCCTGGAATAGCCTGTGGCGCCAAATAATGTTTGTGTTGTGTAGGCGAACTAATTATATTTCATTTCTAATGCACAAACCATATTAAAAAACTAAACCAAGGGTGCAACCCCCTTCCTACTCTGGTCGCTACTTAAGTTTCTTTTGCACTCTGGTCGCCACTTAAGTGGTCTCTTTTGCGTTTGTCTGACTAAAACCGAAAAACGGCTCGGTTTAAAAAGAAAAAAAATTTTAGTTAGGATTTATATCAAGGGTAGCCCTCATGCAAAAATTTACTTTAAATTGCATTTTCTCAAAGACCGCTAATTCGATTCACATGAAATTTACACCACATCATCTTTAAACTAAAGGTGACTTTAAGGGCTAGTACCTGGGGACCGATCCCTGCTCGGCCAACAATCTGGTCTTATTATTTTAGTCGATGTTTTTATTCATAGCTATTTTTTGTTATGAAACTTGTACCTTTTCACTTCTAATAGTCGTGCTTTCAAAATGATAAATAAACCGATGAAAATAATAATAAGAAAGAACTCGGAAAAAATCAAATGGTATAGAAAAATATCAAAAACTCAAATAGAATGCCCTACAATATTTCGTCTCTTGTATGGGGGCTGAAGTATCTTATCTTCAAAGGATCAAAACTCGATAAATAAGAGTCCTATTGGAAAAATCTGAAAAGATATTTTGATAAGGAAGAGTGCGGCTATTCGATGCTATTAATAAAAAGAGTTTCACCTTTTTTTGTAGGTACGCTATGAGACTGAACAAAGCGTTTTCTTCAATATCAAGCAAGGGTTTTTCAAAATCCTGCAGGTATAATGACAGTTCTGCTGATGAAGGTCGATTCAGCGTCAAAAAGTACATAACACTGCACTGAATTTCATCAAAACATGTTGCACTATTTGCATAGTTTGCGAGTTACGACTAAATCAAATTTAAAATTTAGGGCAGTGCCACGCCCTCTGGTGAGCATTTAGAAAGTTCAAACCTAGCTCAGTCTTCATTGTATGCTAATATCTAACACTATTCCAAGTTTCATTGAAATCGCTGCAGCCGTTTTCGAGAAAAAAATATTGAGTACAAAAAAACAAACAAACAAAAAAACAAACAAAAAAACATACAATTTTAGCTCGTATAAGAAGAGAAGATATTGCTTTTATTTATTTAGGGTGATTATTAAGGGTGTCCTCCATACAAAAACTTCTTTTAAATCGCATTTTGTTAATTGACACGCCTAGCGACCATACAAAGCAATTATTTAAAATGCAATATTGAGAACATTATTTAAGATGGTGCAAATAGTGCACGTTCTGGCCAATAGTTCCACATTTTTTTATATTGATCTATTCTAGGTAATTCTTTAATCAAAAAAGAATCGGTGTCTTCAAAAACTTCTAATGAATAAATCCTCTAACGGGGGGGGGACAGATGGGGCCGATCGGCCCCCCTCTCAAACCGAGTGAATACTTTTTTTTTTTAAATATATGTAAAGATTTTAAAATCATTCTGTTATCATCTATAAATGTAGTCAATCGGCCCCCCTCTTAACAGTGCTGGATCCGCCACTGCCTCTAACCAATTTGAAGACTTGTTAATCTGAACTTTTGATGTCAGATATACTTATCTAAATATGTGCTCAAAATTGTTGAAAATTCCTTCGATTTCAGAATTTCTTGTCTTGCTGTAGATATATATGGGTATTTCCACAGAAAAGTAAATCGTGAGCCAAAAAATTAAATCATTATATCTCTGAAACTATCTAACGCACATGAATGACATTTTATAAATGTGTAAAGAGCGCCGGGACAAATAATGTTCACTGGGAAAATGGGCGATGCCACGGCCCCAAAAATAAAAAAATCATCATTTATGAGATTTGGTAGGTACACTTGTAAAATGGATCGGGACAACACGTCAACATAACAAGATAAGGTGAAGCAACTTCCAGCAGGAAGTCCTGGTTTTTTGAAAGATTTTCAATTTAAAATTTGTATGGTGGAAAAATATGTCACACAGCATTAGTCACGTAAGCGAGTGTCGAAACTATAGAGGCAATACCTCTCAGTACCATCAAAAGTATTGACGGAAGTGCTTCTGAACAGGGTAAACGAAAAACTTGATTCGGCCATTCGAAAGCACCAAGCAGGATTCCGGCGAAACCGATCATGCGATGTCAAGCTAGGGGATGGGGATGGATTGGTCACGCTCTCCGGAAACCACACAGCAAAGTTTGTCGACAGGCTCTTGAGTGGAATCCAAAAGGCAGTAGAGCACGTGGTAGACCCAAAACCAACTGGAAAAGGTCGCTAGAAAAGGAAATCCAAGAATCGGGAAATTCGTGGCGTGGCAAGAGATCAAAGTCATCGCAAGGAATCGCGACGAATGGAGATGTTTCATACTGGCCCTATGCTCCTCCTAAGAGTTAAAGGAGAAAACATACATACATACATTAGTCACGTAGCGTATGAAACTATTATTTATATTAAAAAGATAAAGAAAATTTTGAGATAATTCAAATTGCAAATTAAAGTCATCATAAAATCAGTCGCATTAAAAAACTCTTGTAGATTTCGAAGACATAAAAATCACTTCTGTTTTTTGTCACGTGCGTATGCCTGAATATTTGTATGTATCTTGGAACTATTCTATTGATCCAATATAATGTAGTATCCTACTATATTTCTAAAAAAATATATAGTATACAAAACTTCTATATTTTTTTTGGGCAAAAAAATAAAAGACATGATTCGTTACAAAATTCGTAAAACGGTAAAGTACATTAGAAAGTAAGGGTAATCCTTAAAACGTGTAAAAGCTTCGAATACCTCGTTAGCTCGTAAAACTGTCAAAGTTTGTATTGATTTTGACATATTACGAGTTCACGAGGTTTTCGAGCCACTTACAAGTTTTAAGGATACCCTCAGTGTAAACACTCGGACAGCCAAAATTAATCATGCCGAACATTTTCGAATTCAGACACTTAAACTAAAGGTTTGAACCTAAACCAACTCAATAATGGGATAACTTTTTTTTCGAAATTGTCTCGCAAAAATGCTTTGGATTCTATGGTGTGCAATGGACTTTTTTTTTTTTGCCTGTAAGGTGGTTCTCGGATAACTTGTTTTAGTGTTTGCAGCCGCTAATTCTGAAACTGGCAACGTTTTTCTTTATCTGGTCTGGAGTCCGTGTTATCCTATTTTTAAAGTGCAGAAAACTTTCTTTTCAGGCATGTGGTATACATTCAAAAACTATTGTATTGCATTTCCGAAAACACCTTACAATGCAATACTGTTTCCGAAAACACCTGTATATCACTTCGCCAACATCATCGGATTGTCTTCATCATTACACTTTACACTTCAACTTTTCCAATTGAACTACACGTATTGACTTAAATTTTTTGAAACGGACACACTTAAAACTAACTTGCTAAACTGAAACTTTTTTTGGTGATTTTTTGAAGAGTTTTTGATCAAGATTATTGCCTTATACTTTTTTAAAAAAAATTTAAATTTTTTGAAAAGTTAAAAGCATGTGAATTTTTATGTACGTCTTTTTTCAAATTGCGATTTCTCCGTAAATATTGGGCGAACATTTATGAAACTTTTGTGGTAGGACTAAAATAAATTCAAAATTTAGATAAAATAAACTTATCATAAAAACTTTTAAAATTTCTTATAAATAATGCACTTTTTAATAAACAAATGGATATTTAAGCTATATAGCTATACCTATAGATAAATAAAAACAAAATTTTTACACAGAAATGTTTCTATGGAAAAAAATTGGAGGAAATTATCATTAATAAAAAAGTTACGCATGCTTTAGTGGCGCCACATAAGCGCCTTGCCTATGTGATTTTTGCATTTCACCGCTGCATGCCGTTTCAAAACAACAAATCATAATTTATGGAGAAATTGAAAAAGCACGTTAGAACGCGCAGCGATCGCAAATGTGTGAATCGCATAGGCAAGGCCCCTATGTAGTGACATTTAAGTACGCGTAACCTTTTTATTAGTGATAAGTTCCTCAATAGAAATGTTATGCAGATTTCAGAGAACATTTCTGTGTAAAAATTTTGTTTTTATTTATCTATATGTATAGCTTAAGTCTCCATTTGTTTATTAAAAAGTGCATTATTCATAAGAAATTTTAAAAGTTTTTATGAAAAGTATTTCATCTAAATTTTGAATTATTTTTAGTCCTACCACAAAAGTTTCATAAATTTTCGCCCAATATTTACGGAGAAATCGCAATTTGAAAAAAGACGTACAGAGGCTCACAAAAGGATTCGGAATTTGAAAATTTTTTAAAGAATCGTAAAATTTTTTTATTACGAATTAATTTTTTTGGAATCACTCTTAATAATTATAACGCGGTAAATATCTTGTTTTATTCATTAAAAGAAGCTTTCCTAATATGTAACTTAAAAATGAAAAAAAGAGCTTAGAAGCAAAATTCTACCTAAATTCAATACACAAAAGTATTCGGAATTCTAAAAAATTTGGCAATATTTTAAAAACGAAATAAAAGAATAATCCAAAGGTATTTGGGGCACTCTTAGAATTCAATTTACAGTTAGTTCGCGGTAGCTCAGTTCTGTTTTGTCAGTTTTTTTTTTTAAGCGAAAAACTTCGTTTTTTAAATAAAATAAGATGGGAGAAAATCAGAAGAAACCACTCTTGAATAAAAAAAATTTGAAAGCGTGAGGATGGAAAATCCCTTTAGGGGATTGCAAGCGGCATTGGAAGAGGTATTTAGACTATCCGCAGCATTATAGAAAGAAAAAAGTTCCATAATTAACAACGCTTTGGTAGGTTATCGAAACTAGGCATTCAAGACAGGTCGGATATCATTCGAAAAACTAAAATTCGACCATGTACTTTAGCAGTGGACATTAATAGAAGCCTCATTTAATATAATGGAGCAAAGATAAGTGATGAAACTAATCGCAGGATACTCAGAATTGCTAGTTATAATGGAAAAACTCAACGTTTCAAACCATTTATAAGTAAGGCCAACCGCAAAAAGCGCTTAGAGTTTGCAAAAAATCACTTAAATTGCAACGAATGGTTTAGGCCATGTGTTATTTTAAGAGACAATAAAAAATATTGTATAAATTGTATCTTTATTATATATAAAAGCGTTTTTTGCGGTTGGTCTTACTTATAAATGGTTTGAAACGTTGAGTTCTTTCATTATAACTAGCATTTCTGAGTGTCCTGCGATTAGTTTCATCACTTATCTTTGCTCCATTATATTAAGTGAGGCTTCTATTAATGTCCACTGCTAAAGTACATGGTCGAATTTTAGTTTTTCGAATGATATCCGACCTGTCTTGAATGCCTAGTTTCGATAACCTACCAAAGCGTTGTTAATTATGGAACTTTTTTCTTTCTATAATGCTGCGGATAGTCTAAATACCTCTTCCAATGCCGCTTGCAATCCCCTAAAGGGATTTTCCATCCTCACGCTTTCTAATTTTTTTTATTCAAGAGTGGTTTCTTCTGATTTTCTTCCCATCTAACTTTTTTTAAAAAACAAAGTTTTTCGCTTAAAAAAAAACTGAAAAAACAGAACTGAGCTACCGCGAACTAACTGTAAATTGAATTCTAAGAGTGTCCCAAATACCTTTGGATTATTCTTTTATTTCGTTTTTAAAATATTGCCAAATTTTTTAGAATTCCGAATACTTTTGTGTATTGAATTTAAGTAAAATTTTGCTTATAAGCTCTTTTTTGTATTTTTAAGTTACATTTTAGGAAGCTTCTTTTAATAAATAAAACTAGATATTTACCGAGTTATAATTATTAAGAGTGATTCAAAACAAATTAATTCGTAATTAAAAAATTTTACGATTCTTTAAAAAAATTTCAAATTCCGAATACTTTTGTGAGCCTCTGTACATAAAAATTCACATGCTTTTAACTTTTAAAAAAATTAAAATTTTTTTTAAAAAACTCTTCAAAAAATCACCAAAAAAAGTTTCAGTTTAGCAAGTTAGTTTTTAGTGTGTCCGTTTCAAAAAATTTAAGTCATTTTAACTCCATACAATTATGTATAATTAAGTCCATTGTATGAAGTTGAGGAACCTTTACTTAATTGGATTATGTCTCTGAAAGTATTGATCCAATTAAATTGTACCATAGAGGCACAATTGAGGCGTTGCGTGCAATAACACCCTAATTCGAGATAATTCAGCTTAAAGTTTCTAAATGCTGTACAAAGAGCAAACCATCATTTAAACCTAGGAAAACAAATTTATTCAATTAACACTAATAAAATGAGTAAATGATTTTTACCAACACATAGTACTAATGCATATTGACAGAATTATCGAAGAAAGAAAATTTAAATTACAGGGAGTTATTGCATAAATCCATCTGACCATCACTGGAGTAACGTTAGCATTTTGTTTGGGGAAACCGGCAAAAACTGCTCCGATTTAAATGATTTTTTTTTTTTTTTTGTTAATGAGGAGAACTAAAAATAATTTAACCTCAACAATTTACAAATGTGCGTTTTTCTTTATTTCTTTAAAATTTTAATTTTATAAAGTGCATGCATATATTTGCATCTAAATTTGCACCAGGTAAATATTTTTATTTTTATTTAAGACCAAGGTGCCTGACGATTCTGAAAAAATTCACGCGTATTTTTTGGACAATTCTAAATATTTTTGTCATATACACTTTTTTCGTTGGGCACCTTCGTTTTGAGTTAAAACTAATTTTCCTACCGCGAACTGATTTATGCAATAACACCCAATTCGCACTACGTCCTTCTTGTAGTCCGGGAGGTAGCGTTGCAAATGAAAAAGTCATAGTAAGCCGGCTGATATTGACATCGATAGTTGATCTTATATGACTAATAAGTAAACCGACCGTCAGCTGCTCAAGTAGCGGTGGGTGCGGGTGTGGGAGGCTGCGGAAGATGTAAAAAAAATATATATATTAAGCAATAGTACGCTGGCTGGAACTTTTTCCATAAATAGTTGACATTATACTGAGCAAAAAAAAAATCGTCAGCTGCATCGTAGAGGGGGGATTATGCGTCAGCTGCCCGCATGAACTTGTAAAAAAAAATCGTAAAATTAAGTTATAATACGCCGAATGAAATTTAAGTACATGATTCTTCAAATAATTTAGAGTACGAAAACAACAATCAGCTGATTGAGTAGCGGTGGAAAGACCGTCAGCCGACCCAGTTAAGATTTAAAATTTTGGAATATTGCTGTGAGGCGGTTTTCTTTCAAACACATAATTTGAGATACATTCTGGCCTTGCTTGAACCCATAACACGACCTTCGGACTACCTAAGTCTCTCCCCCTAAAATTTCAAAGCAGCATCTGCCTGTCCGTGTGGATCTTTGTCGTACACAATCAGTTTCGGTTCTCCTCTTCGAACGTCAAGTGTTATCGTCAATTCACCGCTTTACCGCCAAAATACTGGATAGCCGTTGAAAATCCTTCGACATCTGGAGCGTCAAGGTAATAGTCATACTTTATTAATTTTTGCATGTTATTTTCGTGGAAACGCATTTCGATGTTCACTCTTTAATACTAATATTGAAGTTTGCATCGTTGATTTACAACGAAAAAAAATGTTCACTTCATTATTTTTTTATTTTTTATCGTCTCAATTTTCGCTATCAGATTTTACCGTTAATTCTTGTAAAAAAAATAATTGAATCTTTATATTTTAATCTAGTAATATTGAATTTCGCATCGTTGTTTCGCGACGAAAAAAATCTTTCAACTCATTATTTTTTTATTTTTTATATCGCTTCAATTTTTCTATCAGATTTTGCCATTGATTCGTGTAAAAAAATTTGTGCAAATACCGTAGACAAACTACGTGTGGAATTTTTTGTTTTTTGAACGGGAAAAAAAAATTCCGTTACATTTCAACTATATAAACTTCGTAATGACCATTTTATACGAAACAATAACAGATTTTCTTTTAGCTCGAAAAGAGACGTTCAACCTGTCGATGACTTGGCTGCCACCGAAAATATAAACACCGACGTGTCATCCAGTCAATACACTGAAGAAACACGTGGAGCTGGAAGCGAAGAAGCAACGACGCCAGATATAGCTGGAGCCGAGGACGCTGAGCAACAAGAACTCGAACACGTGTGTCTTTTTTGCAATAAAACTCGCAAAAAATATCAAGGCCGCGAGCAACAGCTGCAGACGTGTGCAAATGATGAGAGCATCTCCAATTTAAAGCGTAACGTGAGCGAAATAGGGGATATATTAAATAAAATTACGGCACAATATCCAAAATTTGGAGTCGTTTACTATCACAAATTTTGTCGCTCGAATTGTAGGAATGCACTCAAGTTGCAGATCGCCGCACAGAATGAAAAAACGGAATGGCACAGATCCCGGGATATTCATGCCAAAGCTTTCGAACAAGTTTGTCTGTTTGTTTCGGAAAACGTTATTGAGAATAAACAATGCTTCTTTTTAAGTTTTTTAAAATCACTTTTTATCGATTCCGCTAAAGGTGAAATAACAGACATATCTGCGGACATCGAACCGTACAGCTTAGAAAAAAGATTATTAGAAGCATTTCCAAAAAAAATTGCCGTGGTCTCTATGAACTCGAAAAAAGTTCTTAAACCGTACGCCGGAGTTCTCGTAAAAAACGATTTAGAAACCAACGAAAAATAAGACATTTTGGATAGAGCTGTTTTAATTTTGCGATCGGAAATCCGCGACATGCATCACAATCCGCTGCCAGATAAATTAACAACGAAAGATCTGATAAGAGGAGAAATTGTTGCTTGATTTTTATTCAAAATTGATTTGTTCGAGTTTCCGGCGGAAGCGTAATTCGAACGTGACGAGATTAGCTCATTCATTTTCCGAAGAATTAATTTATGCTGTGTCGAACGGGCAAATTAAACCTTCAAAACACATCAATCTTGGACTGACAATAAAAAGTTTGACAAACAGCAAAAAAATTATTAACATCATGAATAAGTACGGGCACTGCTGTGGCTACACTGTTTTAGAAGAAATAGAAACCCAGGCGACATTTTCTTCTACTCTTCGATCAGAAATTTGTCCTGATGACATAAATCGTTCAAAAAATTTGTATTGTATTTCATGTTTGTTCGTTAGATTTCGATGCTCACGTTACGATAAGATGCTCAGACACGGATATTTTCATAATGCTCGGCAATATGAATGCAGTTCACAACGATATGAAAATAACGATGCACATTGGTTCCGGAAATTCCCAAAGATTCGTTAATATCACGAAATTGTATGAAATATTGGGAACCGATTTGTGCTCTGCGTTGCCAGGTTTCCATGCGCACACAGGCTGCGATTTCAATCCTGCATTTTACAGGAAAGGAAAACAAAAGCCTTTACAATTGTTGCGAAAATCACTGGCATATATGCAAGCGTTGGGGTACATCGCAAATATTCCGAGTTGTGAATTGGACGAAGCGTTCATAACGATTGAAGAATTTGTTTGTCGCTTGTACGGGTTCAAAGCGATCAACGATGTCGACGCTACCCGAGTCGCTACCTTCACGAAAAATTATCAAATTAATGATAAAAACGATGTGCTCAAGTGGAAAAACCGTATCGACGAGGCGATCTTCCCACCTTGTAAGTCCGAGCTACGCCAGCATTTATTGCGCACTTCGTACATAGCGCACCTTTGGAGCCATGCTCACCTTCAAGATCCTTCTCAATTATCTCCCACGGACTGGGGATGGGAAGAAAAAGACGACAAATATATCTTCAAATGGTTCGAAGGAGATCAAGTACCCCTATCAGTCACCGGTATAACGGATAGCAGCGAAAATATTGGCGGTGTGGAATTTTTGTTGGCGACACTTTCTTTGAGCTTTCTAGTAGCCTAATTTTGATCATTCGCATGCTCATTTACAGATGATGGTGAAGAGAATGGAGGTCAAGAACTTGATCAAGACGAAGACTACGATCTCCTGCAGGACAGTTCGGCCGATGATTCGTCAGAGAACGATGACGATAGCGATGCCATCGACAACGAATAAGTTTTGCGACCTTCTTATTTTTATATTTCGATTATGTTTATATTATACCCTTTATTTTATTTTCGGTTCATTTCATTTTACACTCGATTTTATTTCATATCGTGCATTTTGGTACAAATAAAACGAGACAAAAATAACGCGAAAGATTCTGTGCATTGCTAAGAAAAATCTGTACCATTACTGCGTCAGCTGACGGTCTTTCCACCGCTACTCAATCAGCTGATTGTTGTTTTCGTACTCTAAAATATTTGAAGAATCATGTACTTAAATTTCATTCGGCGTATTATAACTTTATTTTACGATTTTTTTTTACAAGTTCATGCGGGCAGCTGACGCATAATCCCCCCTCTACGATGCAGCTGACGATTTTTTTTTTGCTCAGTATAATGTCAACTATTTATGGAAAAAGTTCCAGCCAGCGTACTATTACTTTATTTTTTTTTTTTTTTTTACCACTTCCGTAACCTCCCAATTCCACACCCACCGCGGGTGCGCCAGCTGACGCTTGGTTCAGTTATAAGTAATTCGCGATAAATAGTAAAATAAGGCAAACGATCGGCGTAAAATCACTGCCAAAAATGCAACGCTACCTCCCGGACTATTGCACGCAACTCTTCAAACAGTATACTTATATACGTATGTACATACATATTGCTCTACCACATTTTATGATCGGGATTGGAAGTTGAAATTAAGTACAGATATATTTGAGGACCAAAACTTTCCAAAAAAGCGATGGGCGCAAAAACGCCCTAATTCGACTTAGGTGAAAGCGATCCAAGCCATGAACTACATGGCAGCTGAGAAACTAAGTACACACAAAAAAAAAAACAACATAATATTAATGAAAAATTCGAATTTGAGCCAACAACAGCATTCATTGACTATATTTTATTGAAATTTTAGAACTTTTCGTAAAATATAATAGCCCAGGAAAATAAGACATTTTCTGCGAAAAAACTCCCAGCGGAAATTTTTCACTGGAATTGTCTTTATTTATGCATGATACACAAACTGTGAAAAGTCCATTGCAAAGTCGTGTGCGCATAAAAAGTTATTAACGCTCAAAGGTCGATAAAATCAGTTTTTTGCAAATATCTCGCTAATGCTAACTTTTACAGAAAAATGTTGGTCTTCAATTTTGTAGCACAGGAAATTTCCTACAAAAGTACGTTAAAAGTATTTTCGTACAACTTCTAGTTTAGGAGATCACCCAATTTAAAAAGTTGTTAGCAGTTATGATATGAAATACTACCTATGAGTTCATATTGAAATATCTTACTTTTTAAATTGCATAAACTCTTCAATGAGAAGTTGTACAAACAAAATTAAAATGCCGTTTGAAAGATAATTTAATTTTCTATATACCGTAAAATTTTTTTTTTCAAACGGATCATGACCTTAAAAATATTCTTGAATAACCGAAATTACTGGTTTTT
Source organism: Calliopum simillimum (assembly GCA_951812925.1). NCBI lineage: Eukaryota > Metazoa > Arthropoda > Insecta > Diptera > Lauxaniidae > Calliopum > Calliopum simillimum. Next base: position 82,962,248 of record OX638368.1, on the reverse strand, counting down.
TAAGGATATCTGCGAATTGGTAAGTACTACGATAAAAAGTAATTGGACCAAATTTGTAGAGAATTTCAAGGTCTACAAAAAATAAGCGATATGTGTACACATAGAAGTAACCGTATAGAAGATATTCAATAGAAACCGGTTTTTTGGCATTTTATGGGTTTTTTTGGAATATCTTCTAAACGGTTACTTCTATGTGTACACATATCGCTTATTTTTTGTAGACCTTGAAATTCTCCCATTACTTTTTATCGTAGTACTTACCAATTCGCAGATATCCTTAAAAAACCAGTAATTTCGAAGCCTTAACGGTTATTCAAGAATATTTTTAAGGTCATGAGCCGTTCGAAAAAAAATTTTGTAAGTTATATAGAAAATTAAATTATCTTTCAAACGGCATTTTAATTTTGTTTGTGCAACTTCTCATTGAAGAGTTATTGCAATTTAAAAAGTAAGATATTTTAATATGAACTCATAGGTAGTATTTTATATCATAACTGTTAACAACTTTTTAAATTGGGTGATCTCGTAAACTAGAAGTCGTACGCAAATACTTTTAACGTCCTTTTGTAGGAAATTTCCTGTGCTACAAAATTGGAGACCAACATTTTTCTGTAAAAGTTAGCATTAGCGAGATATTTGCAAAAAACTGATTTTAGCGACCTTTGCGCCCGAATAACTTTTTATGCGCACACGACTTTGCAATGGACTTTTCACAGTTTGTGTATCATGCATAAATAAAGACAATTCCGGTGAAAAAATTCCACTGGGAATTTTTTCGCACAGAAGCTCTTTTTTCGTCTTATTTTCCTGGGCTATAAGAACGAAATTCATAAATTTTTTTTTTTCATTTTTCAAAATAAAAAAATTTACGAATTTCGTTCTTATATTTTACGAAAAGTTCTATAATTTCAATAAAATGATTCATATAGTCAATGAATACTGTTCTCGGCTCAAATTCGATGAATTTTTTATGTTCTATTTTTTGTGTGTATGTCCTATGCTTTCCAGAATCTGGAGTAAAGAAGCCACAAAGCAATGGAAAGCAAAAATGTCGGATAAGGAAAAGTCGTGGTAAAAAATTGAAGGCATTCGATAGAAACGCTGTGAAGTTTGGTCAGTACAATATCGGAGATAATTGGAATGGCTGTAGATAACCAAATGTGACCTGTCTTATGAAAATGTGCTTACGTGCGAAAATAAGTTTTCGTGTAAACAGCTGAAAAACAACTTTAACAGGTCAATTTATGCGAATCGGCAAAAAATTGGGAAATTTTTTTTTTTTGACACGTAAGCACCCTTTTCATAGACCAGGTCAGAAATATTGATGAAACCATATTGCATTTTATCTTAGTGAACGTTTTAAACTTTATTGGTTCCATTTAAAGCTTTCGGTGGTTACATCCACGATTTATTCGATGACTTAGCATCATGAGACCTTTGATAAAAATTAAAATTTATTAAACTAACGAAATGGTTGATTGTCGCAACAACCTCTCGTAATATTCTAACCTAACATAGCACCCTTTAAAGTTTAATTTTAGTTAACATTTCTAGAAACTTTCTAATCCTTAAAGAGTTTTCAAATCCATCAATTGTGTAAAAACAAAACTTTATTCTTCACTGAACATGTTCAAGAGCTTCTAACTTTAGTGCCGCTTCTAAACAGGAAATCACAACAAAGTCACACCTCTATGCAAGCGATACCAGTAATTTAAAGTTGCAACTTGCAATGTGGGTCACGAGACCATCCAACTACCTTGAACAAATCACAAAGTTGCGCACAGTTTGCAACAGAAATGGCCAAAAGTGATTTTTTGGTCGTTAGAAATGCGGGTTAAGAGCAGATTGCCAGTTGCAGCCATAAGCAGCACAAACAAGTTGTTGTTGTCGCTAACATTCTATAGGCAACTTTGTGGCAAACGAAAAAATGAAAAGAAAAATCATTGAATAAAACTTGAACTTGGTACATGAATCCATTTTTATTTTTTTTTTTTTCTTTTAATCTTTATATAAATTTCCCAAACTTGTAATGCCAAGTTATCCCTCGACCTCATTTATACAGAATCCTATTTTGGCATGAAACCAGCTATGGCATTGACATTGGGAACCTTCTAACTATTTTCTCGGTGGAGCTGCTGCAATTTTCATAACATCCGACAGATATGCGTAGGCTTTCGCTTGAGTGGATTGCATAAATGCTCATTAACTGCATTTTACGTTTTTTTTTTTTTTGTTTTGATCGCGATATTCCAGCGCTCTTCAGACGCCGCTGCTGCTGGTCAGTATCAGGCACAATGTAAACTGACTCTCCCAGGTATTACTGATGGCTGATTGCGTTTAAAAGAGGTTTGGTTTCTTTTTTTAAGCTTTTTTTTTTTGTGCGCTACACCGTTAGTTTTCTTGAAAGCAGAACCTGCATGGTCTTGTAATCAGCTACATGTTTCTTCTTTATCTTTTCTTTTGTTATTTTGCCTACTTCTTTCAGTTGTAAGAGGTCTATCTGTCTGTCTTCAGTTATTCGTCGTGTCTTTCTCATGCTAATAAAAGTGACGATTATTACAAACCAAACAAAACATCAACAACACGCTACAAAGTCCAGTCTACCATGTTGGGATTTGTTAAAATCGCAAGCCGCTAAACAACTTTGAGATGTGTCCTCACGAATTTGTGTCTTTCAGAAGTTTTATTCTTGTTGTTGTTGTTGTTGTTGTTGCAACAACTAAAAAAACATACCAGATTCTATGTAATAAAAAGAAAGAAATTAAAATTAGCTAAGAATCAAATATTTTATTACACAAGAATTAAAATTTAACTCGTACTTGGAAGTAACAGTGGGCAAAATATGCAGGAAATAGGAATGAAGAAAAAAAAATTGATATGGGTATTTAAAAAGGCTAAATTGGCAAGTGCCCAGAAAAAGATTAAGTCCTGTCGAAATTATACAAAAATTATGCAACCAGAACAAACATAATTCTCAATAAACACCGTTGCTATCTTTGAGAAATTTAAATTTCTACAATAGATGTCTAATGTGGATAATCTCAATTATTTTTGGTTGAAAAAACAAATTTCTATTATTATAAACATTATCATTATTTATCAATTGGTGCCGCAACACTTTGGATCTTTCTACACTACTGTCTTCATGTATGTAGACAAACCAAAAAGTTGACAAAGTGGGAGATATTTTAGGAGTTTGGCACTTTACCTACTATAGAAAGTTAGTAGATATACACACAAAAAAATATTGAACTTAATATTTATGAACGGCATTCATACACCGAAATTCATTGATTTTCAAATTAACATTTTTTGATCTTAAGAACGATTCATTAATCGTAAGAACATGAATTCATAAATGAGCCGTTTATTTTGAAAGTGGCCTAAGTCCATTTCGAGGCAAAATATAATATGAATTAGCTGGCATTTTGTTCAGAACGAATAAAATTGAATTCTGTCTTTACAGAAAGTTTATCACATTGCGTGAAATTGATGGCGTTATGTATAAAAAATAGTATAGGGCAAAAAACCGATTATTACGGCCCATAATGTGAATGACATTACTTTTGCCCCGGAATGGACTAAGGTCACTTTCAAAATAAACGGCTCAAATATTTTTCTATGAGGAATTTTTTTATGAACTTCCGTCCTTAAATTTTAAGAATTTTTTCGTACGAATAACGACGTTTTATAAATCTACAGAAACAAATTTTATGCATTAGTGGAGTGCCTGGGGCTTTTAACCTAGGATTTCTACAAGACCGAATGAATTTATATGGTTGGGATGGGATTTTGTTTTAAATGCCATGAAAAAAAAAGTTTACCCAAAATTTTTTTGTGCTTTTGATTTGTGTATTAACTATAAAAAGTTAGTATAACACTACATTAAAAATAATTGTAACAATTTGCAAACCATTTTTTCTAAACTAATTTGAGGTCGCTGAACACGAAAAACGCAATTTTTTTTTTTTTCCTTCTAACCGTTCCCGAGTTATTCGGCCATTTTTATTTTCGAGATTATAGCATCATATACATCAATATATTTGTATAACGCCAAATCCGATCGATTTTTTTTTACCACGATTACAAAGAATGACTAATGACGTTTCTAACGGGTATACCAATGATAATGCTCCGAATAAAATTAACTGAGTTATAGCACGAAAAACTTAGATTTTTTTAAAAAATTTTTAAATTTTTCATACCAACGTCAAATGAAAAACTTAGTTTTTCGCATATATTTATTTAAAAAAAAATTTTTAACAATTTTATTCAATGGCACATTTAATTCCAAACATTTTAAGCTAACTTTGAGCAAAATCGAATGAAACCTCGTGAAGATATTAAGGTTTTAGTGCAATGAAGGCATATCGTTTTCTTTCAAAAATTTATATTTTTGATGCAATTGCAACCCGGTCCGGAATGTTCTTCTACAAAAAATGATGAGAGCTTCTTTAAAATGTTCAATGAGTGTAGAATGGCCGATGTGGAAGCTGAAAAATTGGATCTGTTGACTTAGGCTGAACATTTTGAAAATGCTCTGGGCAACTTCTCATCATTCTTATTGCACCAAATCCTTAATATCTTCAAGAAATCGCATTCGATTTTGCTCAAAATAGGCTTAAAATATTTGGAATTAAATTTACCATTGAATAAAATTTTTAAAAAAATTTTTTTCAAATAAATAAATGCGAAAAACTAAGTTTTGCATTTGATATTGGTATGAAAATTTTTTTAAAATTTTTAAAAAATCTGAGTTTTTCCTGCTATAACTCAGTTAATTTTGTTCGGAGCATAACCATTGGTATACTTGTTAAAAGAGCCATTATTCACTCTTTGTAAGCGTTGTAAAATAAAATCCGTCGGACTTGGCGTTCTACAAATATATTGATGTATATGAAGCTATAACCTCGAAACTATAAATGTCCGAATAACTTGGGAACGGTCCAAAGAAATAAAAAATAAGTGGGTTTTTCGAGTTTAGCGACTCTAAATTAGTTTAGAAAAAATAGTTTGCAAAATGTTACATCTATTTTAGATTTAGTGTTGTATTAACTTTTTATAGTTATTGCTTAAATAAAGAAAAAATCAATTGCACAAAAAAATTTTTGGTAAACTTTTCTTTTTATGGTATAAAAAACAAAACCCCACCTCAACTATATAAATTCATTCACTCTAATAAATATCCTAGGTTAAAAGTCTCAGGCACTCCACTAATCGTAAAACACATTTAAAATTACTATTTTTATCTCTGTAACGGGTACTTCAAGAGAAAAAATTCTAGTAAATTTCTTCGTAATTGAAGTTGTTTTCAACACCGACTACTGTGTTTTGTCCAAAAAGGCAAAACGAAGAGGCCTACTGCGCTTAACTTTTCATAAAACTATGTTCATTTTCAAATCGCGATATCTCATGAACGGTAAGTCGGACGGAAAAAGTGTTGGTAAAGACATTCATAGAGAATAACATGTTCTGCAAAATCCAAGAAAACAAATTTTTCTGCGGCATATCGTTTCGGAATATTTTGCAAAAACAGTTTTTTTTCTAAATTTTAAGTTTGTCAAAAGATATCTCTTATACTTTAAGTCGTACAAAAAAAAAACAAAATGTTGCTTGTAGAACAAACAATTCCCTATAAGCTGGTATTTTTGTTTTATTGCTGCGACGCTTCGTTCATATATTATCACAATTTAAAAGAAAAAATCAGTTTAAAAAACTTCGAAAAACGTTCCAGGTTAATCTACCAAATGACCGCACTACAAAAAAGATCACAACTTTTTAATAGGTAAACTTTTTTATTTATATTTTAAGCTAAGCATTCCACTTTTAATAATTAAATTACATGCGGTCTTGTAGAAGTCCTACGTATACAGTGTTTTTAACTCCCTGGGAACTCTACTACATGTTTACATAAAATTAAACAAAACATTCATAAATTTTAAGTAAAAGCTTCATCAATTTGAAATATTATTTTAAGTTCGTATTTCATCTTCTTCTTTTGGTTCTAAATAAAGTATTGTTGAAAGTTCCTTTCTATGTCGCTCACACCATCATGCTATGAGTGTGTGCGTATTCTCCTGGAACTTCTAGGCATAAAAGCATGCCATGGGAAGTATTTATTTTCCCAAGAGGAAAAATAGCGCCTTGAAAAGCATTCTTTAGCACCAAGCGCTTACTTTCCCTAAGACACACTACTCCATTTCAATATTGTATGTCCTATTCCTTGGAGCTTGAGTGTTTTCCTAATAAAAAAAAAAAAAATAATAATAAAAAAATAAAAAAAACTTTCGCGCATTGGGGTTCGAACCCGGAAACCAAAGCGCAGAGAAATATTACTAGCTCCTTATTACATACGCCATAGACTCCTCTGACGTTTTTGTGTAAAATTTGTATTTCAAAAGCTTAATCAAATTTGAATAAAAAAAAATTTATGAATTTGGTTTTTAGATTTTATGAACGAGTTCTTACGATTTTAAAATAGTTCATAAAAAAAATTTACGAATTTTGTCCTTAGATTTTAAGAAAAGTTCTTACATTTTATGAATAATTCATAAGCGTACGCATGCTTTGTTTAACTTATGATTGAAAATACTTATAGTCAATGAATGCTGTTCTCGGCTCAAATTCGATGAATTTTTTCGTTATTAATAATAAATTTTTCATTAATATTATGTATCTTTTTTTGTTATTATGTATAATAGAGCGATTAAAAATTAAAATTTTCGGGAACGTCGAAGTTTTGAAAACATAATTCATTGAAAGAAGTTTGGTCTATATTTTGGTGGAAAATTTAAATTTTTAGAACTTGCGTTGCATGCTCGAAGCCTCGAACTTTTGTAAATTTTTTATACATTTTGGAGGTTTTCTTAATTTTTTTATACTTTCATGGAAAAAACTAAACCGTAAAAATTCCTTGAAAATTCTATTATTTTTTACTGATTTCTTCAGTAACTGTGCGCCCGAAAAGAAAAAACCTATTTTTTACTGATAACACACAGTACAGTTTTTAAAAAATATTAAAACCTTAAAAAAAAATGTTGATGGTATCGAAATTAAGACCTTAGTGTTTCTTGGAGACGCGTCGCGACGCTCTAGCCACTGAGCTACCGTAGCACTTTCATTTCTTTAGCTTATTGTTTAATTTAAATTATTTTTCAATAAAATTTTTGAACAATCTGAATCAGAAATGATTGAAATGTATTCTAAGCAAATATTGCAGAGCTCACTGGTGTTTTTTTATTCGAAAAGTTTTCACTTCTAAACTGTTGCTTCTAAATTTTATAATATTGGTGGCTGATAAAAACTAATGAAGCGCCAAATGAAAAAACAAGTGAATCCACCGGTAGTTTTGGTTGAGTAAGTGCATTTTATTGTCATTATGGTTGAAGTTTAGAATTACTTATAAATTAAATAAAAACCTAAAGAAAATTTAAAAGAAAAAGAAAATGTTGTTTTCCATATTATGTATGTGTATGGCATAATTTTGATGAAACTATAAGTTAATAAATCTACGCGTAAATAGGCAAAATTTTGCAATATTTGTAAGTCACAAGAATCATTACGGCTAAAGTCTAAACCAAAAAAGGTACCAGGTTTTAGGGATGAATGACACAAAACACATCTAGAACGTCACAGCCGGAGAGCCAGCGCCTCAAAACAACTTTGCGTTTCTAAAAGCTGATTTTGTTACAGTTGGTTATAGTAATTGTGTACATCAATAATCTGTCGGTCAGTCAAGCGAATTGTAGGACAGGCGGCTGCTATAAGGCGTCAAACATGTAAAATTTCGATTTTACTGCAATCAATTTCTAAAAGCTGAAACTTCTTATACACGTTATATAATGCATACAAATAACAGTTTTGTCGGTCAGTCAGTTAAATGTTAGAACGGGGCTAGTCAGCCAGTCCCAATATATGTGCAATAAATGAATCAAGTCAAAATTATTTCTAAAAGCTGAAATTTTTTTAGGGGTACTTAATTGTATATTAACCACAAATAAAGCAGCAGTGTTTTGTTGAGCTTGCTGACGGAGATTGTTCTATGTACAATATAGTTGACTGACTACTTTATTTGTGGTTAATATACAATTAAGTACCCCTAAAAAAATTTAAGCTTTTAGAAATAATTTTGACTTGATTCATTTATTGCACATATATTGGGACTGGCTGACTAGCCCCGTTCTAACATTTAACTGACTGACCGACAAAACTGTTATTTGTATGCATTATATAACGTGTATAAGAAGTTTCAGCTTTTAGAAATTGATTGCAGTAAAATCGAAATTTTACATGTTTGACGCCTTATAGCAGCCGCCTGTCCTACAATTCGCTTGACTGACCGACAGATTATTGATGTACACAATTACTATAACCAACTGTAACAAAATCAGCTTTTAGAAACGCAAAGTTGTTTTTAAGCGCTGGCTCTTGGACTATCATGTTGCATTAGCAATTGTTATACGCTTTTTTCGGACTAAGAGCGAGGATCGCTTTTTAACATTAGCTCCGGTTCATAATTACACAGCACAAGCTATATTCGATACCTTGATCAACAATTTAAAACTCCACAATATTTATTTAAAAAATCTGATTGGATTTACGGCTGACAATTGTCAATTGTTCCAACTTTTTATGTACATGGACGTGTTTGCCACAATTTGAACTTAGTATCAAAGTCTGCAGCAGCACAATAGCCCCGATACATCGACAAACTATTACGGTTAAGAAATCATCATTTTTGCAATAGTTCAAAACGAAAAGAAGAGTTTGCCAAATTTCAGGAATACTTCGGTACTGAATTGCAAAGGATTTTGCGATATGCTCCGACACGTTGGCTTTCTCGACAGGTTAGTTTTCAAATAATTTTCAACTTTAAACTATTAATATTAATTTAAATATTTAATATTAATTTATATAACTTTATTAAAATTAGGCAATTGTTGATCGTATTTTAGAGCAGTGGACACCTCTTCAGTAGTATTTTGGACTGTGCAGTTTTGAAAGTCATGAGGAGGAAGATAGTCATAAAGAGTTCAATACAAGTACTTTGAATAATAACATTTAACCACCTTCCATGATTCCTGTATTTGGTTGAGTATATGGTGAAAGATTCTTGCTCGAAGTTTTCTTAATAAAAAATTCCGAATAAAAAATTTTTTTTACGGAAATCTTTTGAAAGGTGGATGAAAAACATTCGTTTTTCAAAACACTTAAGTCAAAAAAAAAATTTTTTTAAAGTGGCCGTACCAAATGGCCTAAGTACCATTACAAGGCAAAAGTGGTGTCATAATATGAATTGGATGGCATTTTGTTAGAAATGGTTAAAATTGTTTTCTGTTTTCACGAAATATTTACTTGATGATTTGGAATTAATGGCATTTTGTTGAAAAAATGATACCGGCAAATAACCGATTATTATGGCACATTATATGTGTGACAACCTTTTTGTAAAAAAAAAAAATTTAAAAAAAAATATTATTTTGAGACAATCAACTTTTAAGATTTTTCAAAAAATGGCCGCCATTTTGTAAATTTTCCAAATTTAATTAAAATAACGTTTGGGAATTAAAATAACGTTTAAAATGCTACAAGAATCCAAAAACAAAAATTAAAAAATTTTATTTTTGACAAAATTGCGGGACATAGAAAAATAAAAATTGCATCGATTTTTCGCAGAAACACCACTTAGATAGTCTGAAGTTCCATGCCCATAACTTACAAAAAAATTTTTTTTTTCCCAAAACTAATAATGAGAGGTCTATCTATGCTGAGCACTTAAAACTGCTCTGTGATTTTTTATAAAAATCCGAGAACCCAACTGCAAATTTCGAAAATTTGAGATGATCATGGCCTACTATTTATTTGTTGTCTAAAATTCATTCAATTAAATGAAATGCTAAACAAATTTGGTATTTCTAATGTTCAACACTTCATATCCACCTGAGCCCACTGTAGCTCACTCGAAACTATCATTCCGGTGTGTGTTTAGCATAAATTTTATTCTTCAAATTAAAATTCGGAAATGTTTCTCAACATAAAACGCAACAGCAGTAGCAGCTACTTCCACCATTGATTGTTGCATCAAAGCGCATCCAACCTCGCTGAGGTGGAGCCGTCGCCGTTGCCGTCGTCATTGCCGCTGGCTCAAAACAACGTTATGCCGTTTTCTTCTTTTGGATTTGCTTTGATTTAGTTTCCACACAAAGGCGAATAAGACTCCAAGCAACATTTTCATAACAAAAACAACCAAAACAATAAAATCAACAACAGCAACAATGCGACTTTAACATCTTCATGCAGCAACGGCTGATATCGTCCAGTCTCTATGATCTCTGGTGGTAGGTAGTCTGGCTGGTTGGCTTCTCTATGGCTTGGCTGTTAAAGACACTGCTCAGTTCGTCTTTAAGTGCGGTCGTAGCTGGTAGTGTTCGCGGAAAAATCAGTGGAAAGAAAGCATTTGGAAAAGTGTGCAGAAAAAAAAAATACACTAAACCTCGAATTGTCGCCATGAAAAAGTAGTTGTGTGTGGATGCACCGGTGCAACCAGTTGCTTGCGCGAAACAAAGCAAAGTGGCTCAACCAAAAAGCATTAACTCCGTTACTAAAGGATATTGGGCATAAGTTCATCTACGCGCGCTTAATTAAGTGAAATATGAAATTTTAAAGGATATCTATTAAGTGTTTTTAAACTTTGGGCATATTTAAGCCCACATAATAAAGAGAAAGCAGAGTTCAAAAACAAAAGGGAGGATTACGCATAAAATGAACTTGACTGCTGTTGCTGGTGCTGCTGCTAATCCTTGGATTAACTATTGGATTATTTTTATCATTTTTGGATGTGGGCTTTTTAATATAGTGCGAGGCAAGTTTTCAATTATATTATTTTCTTCTTCTTCTTCTTTCTTCGCATTGCTTGCTGGCGCTGCTGGTTAAGTTGTAATTAATGCTCTTTTATGGCATCAGCCAACGTCAGGTTCAAGCAGGTCTGCAACGCGTCAAAGTGTTGAACGCTGTTGAATGATCCGTTAAATAACCTCGTTTCGCGTCAAACGGCCACTTGTTGCTGTAACTATGAGTATGAGCATTTGAAAAAATTAAAAGCTTCATGATGAAGATATGCTCAGATCTTCGAGTTAACTGAGTGCCCGCTGTGTGCGTGTGTACGAGCATTAAATAACTACCCATATGGTATTTGGAGGTGTTATATTTTGAATTTTCCATAGTTTTTTGACATGCAGACAAAGGAAATTAATCGGTTCCTGCTAATTTGTTTGAAATTTCGTTCATTGTGCTTTTTACTACCAGTTTTTGCATATACAAATTGCCCGATTCACTAAGAGCTGCAAATTTAATTAACACATTTGACGTCATAAATAACGACTTAATTGAAAGGAAGTTAAGCAAAAGTTATTTAAATAAAATTGACGGAAGTTAAGACATTTGAATTGTTTAATGTTGCGTATGTTGTAATGATGCTTCTGTAGTAATGTGATCTAAATATTAAATAACTCCAAAGTTTTAGTACATTTGGTATTCCATGAAAGACATACATTTTATAATTTTTTTATGATACCGTATTAAAAACACAAAAACAAAAGATTTTATCTATATGGACGTTTTACCGAACTTTTGGGAACAATTCAAAATTTGTATGAGCTTCAATCCGTCTTTTGTTGTTGGTTTTTGATAAACAATACTTCATTACTTACAAAAATTCATTTTGTTTCTGTAAAAAATAATTTATATTTTATTAGCAAGATGTCAAAGTTACTAAACATAAGTGGAGTGTTGTTTTTGTTTTACTTTTTTTTAAATTTTGCAATGCGAAAAATAATATCACAATTTTACAGCCAAAATGTACAAGAAATGACACTACATATTTTTTTCCAATGTACCTTGGTTAACTCGAAAACCACAAAAAAAAAAAGTTTTTATGGATAGGTTTCCGAGATCAGAATTTTTGAAATTGTTGTTTCGTTTTTTTCAAAGGTGACTTCACTTTTCATAAACGCAGGTTATCAAATTTCCAATATTCACCTTTTAGTCCGGGAGCCGGCAATACTAAAAGTGCCGTCATCGCGGATTCTGAAATTTTTAATGAAAAATTGTAGTTTACACTAAGACAAAAAAGAAAAGCTTGGTCCGTGTGGTTATAGCCTGGCAAAAATGTAATAATTCAAAAATCATTTAAAAATATTTTTGCCAGGCTTTAACCACGCCGACAAAGCTTTTCTTATTCGTCTAAGTGTAAACTACCATTTTTCATTAAAGATTTCAGAATCCGCGATGACGGCATTTTTAGTATTGCCAGCTCCTTGCCTATTTTGCATTATATTCCAAGCGGATTAGAGCTCACTCCATGTAAATTTTTTTTTCGAATTTCAAAAAGATTTTTTAGAGGTATACTATGTATTTTAGGCATAAGTAAAAAAACTGCATCATTAGTTTTAGATCCTGCCTACAGGATACTCAGAATGTCCAGTTGCCATATCGAAAAAACTAGGCAGGATATGGGACTGGTTAATTTAACAGGTCATTCAATAAGTCCGTAGGATGACACATAAATGGCATTACTAGAATTTTTTCCATATGATTTTTATTTAGTACTAACCTTCAAACGATACGTGTATAAATTTGACAGCAATCGGAATATTGATTCGTGTGTTATAGCTTTTTGTGTGAAGCAACTTTTGTTAGTAAAAAAAAAAAAATGGAAAAAAGTGTATTTCGAGTTTTGATAAAGCATTGCTTTTTGATGAAAAAAAATACAGTGGAAGCCAAACAATGGATTGATAAACAATATCCGAACTCTCCTCCATCGATACAAATGAATTGCTGAATTTAAATGTGGTTGTACCAGCACAAATGATGCAGAGCGCAGTGGACGCACAAATGAGGCTGTTATTCCAGAAAACATTCAGTTGCTCACAAAAGTATTCGGAATTAGAAATTTTTTTAAAGAATCATAAAATTTTTGAATTACGAATTAATTTTTTTTGAATCACTCTTATTAATTATAATTCGGTAAGTATCTAGTTTTATTTATAAAAATAAACTTTCCTAAAATGTAACTTAAAAATGTAAAAAAGAGCTTATAAACAAAATCCTACTTAAATTCAATACACAAAAGTATTCGGAACTCCAAAAAATATGGCAATATCTCAAAAACGAAAACAAAGAATAATCCAAAAGTATTGGAGGCACCCTTAATATTCAACTTACAGTTATTTTGGGGTAGCTCAGTTCTGTTTTGTCAGTTTTTTTGTAAGCGAAAGACTTCGTATTTTGGAAAAAGTAAGATGTGAAGAAAATCAGGAGAAAACACTCTTGAATAAAAAAAATTGTAACGCGTGAGGACTGAAAAACCCTTTAGGAGATTGCAAGAAGCGTTGGAAGAAGTATTGAGACTATCCACAGCATTATAGAAAGAAAAAAGCTCCATAATTCACAACGCTTTGGAAGGTCGATTTTTTTGGTCAAAATTAAAATCGAAAATTCATTGAATAAATATCCCAGGAAAATTAGACCAAAAAAGAGCTGCTGTGCGAAATAATTCTAAGTGAATTTTTTTCACCGGAATTACATATATTTATTTATGCATGATAAATAAAGTGTAAAAAGTCCATTGAAGTCCATTGTGCGCATAAAAAGTTATTAAGGCTCAAAGGCTGCTAAAATCAGTTTTTTACAAATATCTTACTAACGCTAAATTTCACAGAAATATTTTTCTCCACAATTTTGTAACACAGGAAATTTCCTATGTAGAGATGTAAAAAATGTCTTCGTGTGGGTTATAGATTAGGAGATACCCTTTTTAAAAAGTTGTTCACAGTTGTTATATGTAAATGCTACGTATAAGTTCGTATTGAAATATTGCGAATACTCTTTAACAAGGAGTCGTACAAACAAAATTTAAAAACCGTTCAAAAGATAATTGGATCCTCTATACACCGTAATAAATTTTTTTTGGAACAACTCATGGTCTAAGATATATTCTTCAAAAACCGTTAAGGTTTCGAAAATACTGTTTTTTGAAGGATATCTCTGAAACGGTAACTCATAGAGAATCACAAAATCTACAAAACATTAGCCATATGTGTTCAAATTGAAGTAACCGTTCAGAAGATATTCAAAGAAAAACCCTTAAATGTCAAAAAAACCGGTTTTCATTGAATAACTTTACTTGGAATTTTTTCGCAGAAAAATTCTAATTTTCCTGGGCTAATACGCAAAAATACACTCACGGTTAAAAACAAGCCGACAAGGATTTTTTTAAAATAGTTGGTTCTTCGCCCCTTTTTTATGAAATATGTAGTATGACTAATAAGTAAAAATTTTTGGTAAATAATGAATTTACTTCATATCTGTTGGCGTTAAAACAACGATATTTAAAAAAAAAGGGTTTTGACCGAAAACCAAAAAATTGATAAAGCTGCATACAAGCAGCAAAATTTAAGAAATGTGGGTATATAGCGTAAAATTTGATATGGTAAGTCTTGCGTATGACAATTTTAAAAAGTTTTTTGGAAACAGAGAGTTTATTGCGTCGCACTGGAAGTGGCCGTCCAAGAAAAACATCTGAGAGGGAAGACAGAGGTGTTGTAAAAATATCGATCGGGTTAAAACTGGTTCCAAAATTATTGCGGAGGTAAAAGATAATCTATACTTCTTTACTATTCATATAAAATTGATTATATGAAAACCCTATGTAACGATTTGGTGCAAAATATACCGAACCGATTTTAATAATTTTTTCTTTAAAACGTTCTACGTGTGGAAAGGAACAGGATTGTGTACTTATTTTTTTGGTTTTTATAAAATAAACCTTTTTTTTTAGTATGAAGTTGTTGAAAAAAAAAAATTCAATGATTGCATAAAAATGGTCGTTTGCATTTCAGTCGCTATAGCTTTTTCTTTATTCTTGATGTTGTGTTGTTGATGAGAGTGATTTCGTTAGTGATGCCAACTAAATATTTTCAATATTTTTGGACTTTTAACGATGTTTTACATGTTTTTCAATATTTTCAATTCTTTTCGACTTTTTTCGATATTTTGGATGTTTTTCGAAACACTTGGACTTTGACCGAATTCTTCGATGTACATTAGGCTGGGTTAATTTGTTCGGGAGGCAAAAAATTGGCAAAGAGTATAGCAACAAAAAAATCTATGGAAAATTCTAAAAAACTTTGCTCAAGAAACCATGAGTCTAAAATCAATATCGAGCCGCCGTAAATTGCGTTGAAGTTTTGATGTACTACTTTAAAATACAATAAGAAATAGAAAAAATTCAAATTTTTTTTACTTGTTTCATATAAAATTATTCAAAGTATTTGAATTTTTTGTTTTTTTTTTATTGAATTTTAAAGTATGGGAGAAGGGGGAGGTTTCGACACGCTAACAAAAAAGTCCTTATATCTTCCAAATGCAATTGTACATGTTATTTTGAATACATATAGACTATGCATGAATATGTGTGCTTCTTTTATAAATTACAAAAAAAATCGATATGTTTGCTATTTTTGGAAATGTGACCAATAAACCAAAGTTAAAATAAATGACGAAACCTCCCACTTTTGGGGAGGCTTCGTCAGTCATATAAATTCTTGATTCCCTTGATTTTTTGAAACCTTCAACCTTTTGAATTTAGATGGTAAAAGACGAATTGCTTCCGGTGATGCAATGGGAGAACGAAAATCAGGGATGTCGTCTTCAATCGGGGCCATATCCAGCAAATCATTCGGACTAGGAAGGTCAGAGCCTTGAACGAGTTCGAAACATAATTCAGGCTGATTCTATATCCATTTGTACATCGGCATTAGTACCGAACTCCATATCTTGTGAAAAATCAGATTCATGGAAAATAATTGAATCATATGTATAAATTTCAGTTGTCGAATCCTCCCATTTACACTTGACGAATCCTCCCTTATCCACTTATTTCCAAATTTAAAAAATTTCGCAGTTACACGGAGAGAATTTTGAGCTAAAAACAATCCCAAACCAATCAATTTTGGGTGTGATTTTCAGCTTGTCCATAATTTTCTTGATATCAAGTAATAATGTGCTTGTTTATCAAAAAAATGAATATGCCCATTTGAGCTCAATTCAATTCAATTTGGGATTGTTCGTCAAAAATTTATTAAACGCATTTGTGCTTAATTTCAGCCCTTTTGTACTTGTTCCCATTTTTTCTTAATAATTTCTTATATATCAAAATATGAATATGACCATTTTTGCCAAATGCAAGAAATATCATTTCATTTTCCAAAATCAATGTACCATAATGTCCAAAGACACCTCAGTACATCGTAACATCCCATTATGGGATGTCAGGAGTATTTACTCTATTATAAATACCCAATTCGACTGTCGAGCAGGAATTATTTAAGCAGTAGATGCCATAGTTATATTGAGAATCATAAACACACAGAATAAACACAAATGAAAATTTATTTTTTGATGAACAATCACAAAAGGGCTTGAATTAAGCAAAAAATGGGCTTATTTATTTTTTTTGATAAACAAGTACAAAATGGCATGCATTGAGTACAATTGGTCTTAATTATCAAAATTTATATTATGCCCAAATTTGAGCTTGAATTGCGCACAAGTTGGGCGTATTTTGGGATGATTTTATGCTATATTGGGCTTAATTCTGAATATTTAATTTAAGAACGATTTGAGCTAGATTTTAGAACATTTTTTTCTCTCCGTGTATCTTTTATTTATTTTGCAAACCTTAAATATAGTATTAACAGTAATAATATATTTAAGTATCTGCTAAAAAAAAAACGGAAATTTTATGGCTTATTAACCGAGTATCACACAAAAAGCAACAAGCAAATATTACATCAACTTGCTATAAAAATACAAAATCACGACAAACTACGCACCCTAGCCGAATTGCGCAGAGAAATTTTTATGATAGCTGCGTACCATAAGGAGTAAGACTTTTTGGTTCACACCCGGGAATATGTGCGAATATAAATCGCAAAATTTGGCACTGATGAAGCCTCCCACGTGTCGAAACCTCCCCCTTCTACCCTACTACATCAAAACTTCAACGCAATTTACGGCGGCTCAATATTGATATTAGACCCATGGTTTCTTGGGCAAAGTTTTTTAGAATTTTTTGTAGATTGTTTTGTTGCTATACTCTTTGCCGCAAAAAAAATTTGACCCGGCCCACAGTGCGTTGAGCCCATACAAGCAATGGTCAAAAATAGAAGGAGTGGTTGGATATCGATGAAATTAGGTACTATAAGTAATTTGGAGTCGCTGAGCTCAAAAATGATCTCAGATTTGTTGTAAACTTTATAGTTTTGCTAAAAACCAGGTATTTAGGACGATTTTCTTAAGGTCCATATATAACGATGATGAAAAAGTAATGTTTAATGTTAACAAATGAAATGTACGTAGTAGGAATAATGTTTTTTGTACTTGTGAGACCATTTGTGTTAATAAAAACAAAAATTTTATATTTCATACCAATTTTTCGTTTTAAGCATTTTTTAAAAAAAGAAAAAAAATATTTGTAGGACGAAGTAGGAAAAGTTATTTGCAGTTCTTGATTATATAGAATTCGAACTAGTAGATTAAGAAAAAAAACGGCACTTATTTTTATAAGATTTGTTTTTTTTTTCATCGAAAATTGTCAATTTCTGAAGTTTTTCATTTGATAATATCGTGTATTAAAACCACTACAATATAAGTACATCAAATTATATATTTTCCAAAATTTTTTAGTTTTCTTTATTTACTCAAATATTATTCATAATAAAAAACTTTACCTCGATTAGTTTAATCAAAAGACAAATTTTTGATAATTATTTGTTTAAGAGAACCCAAAACGTAGCCAAAACTGAGTTTTTCCCCTAAATATTTTGTTTTTATTTTATTGATACAATTACCTGTCGATTGATATCAATATTATTAGGTTTCGAGTCACAAAAAATTTTGATTTTTGCCCACTAGCCAACGCAGTGTGCGGCCCACAGTGCGTTGAGCCCATACAAGCAATGGTCAAAAATAGAAGGAGTGGTTGGATATCGATGAAATTTGGTACTATAAGTAATTTGGGGTCGCTGAGCTCAAAAATTATCTCAGATTCGTTGTAAACTTTATAGTTTTGCTAAAAACTAGGTATTTAGGACGATTTTCTTAAGGTCCATATATAACGATGATGAAAAAGTAATGTTTAATGTTAACAAATGAAATGTACGTAGTAGGAATAATGTTTTTTGTACTTGTGAGACCATTTGTGTTCATAAAAACAAAAAAAAAAATTTTCAACATAAATTTTATATTTCATACAAATTTTTCGTTTTAAGCATTTTTTAAAAAAAGAAAAAAAATATTTGTAGGACGAAGTAGGAAAAGTTATTTTCAGTTCTTGATTACATAGAATTTGAACTAGTAGATTAAAACAAAAAACGGCACTTATTTTTATAAGATATGTTTTTTTTTTTTCATCGAAATTTGTCAATTTCTGAAGTTTTTCATTTGATAATATTTTAATACACGAAAATCACTACAATATACACCAAATTAAAAAAAAATTAAAATCATTTTTTCCAAATGCGGAGAAGAAAATAACTTTTTACAAATGCGGCGAAGAAAATCAAGTGAAATAATTATTTTCGTAGCTTGTAAAAAGTATTCACTAAATAAAGAGATTTTCTCCGCCGCATTTTGTAAAAAGTGATTTTCTTCGCCGCATTTTATAAAAAGTGATTTTCTTGTCCGCATATTACAAAAAAGATTTTTTTCGCCGCAATTTAAAAAAAAAAAGATTTTCTTCGCCGCAACTTTCGGTTGGAAGATTCTCTTCGTAAGCACCGGCGATATGTATCTGAACAGTTACCGATATATAGGATGTTTTTTAATAAACTTGGACTTCATCCGATTTCTTCGATGTGTTTCAACGTTTTTCGAATGGACCTTTTTCGATATATTGGATATTTTTCGCTTTGTTTGGACTTTTACTGATTTTTATATATATTATTTATTGATTTGAATCGTTCGCATAGAAGAACTTAGTCTTTAACATTCCACTTACCGATTTTAGGATGTTTTTCGACATTTTTGGACCTTTACCGATATTTTAGATGTTTTTCAATATTTTTCGAAACTTTTGGACTTTTACCGATATTTTGGATGTTTTTCGTTATATTTGGACTTTTACGATACATTTGGGCTTTTACCGATTTCTTCGGTGTATTTCGATACTTTTGGACATTTATCGATATTTTGGACGTTTTTCCATAAACTTGGACTCTTACCGATTTCTTCAATGTATAATAAAATATTTTGCGATACTTTTGGAGTTTTACCGATAAAATAAATATATCGGAGCATCTGTTTGTGGCACATTGTTTTAAAAAATAAAAAAAAGTTTTCGTTATTAGCTTTTTAGTGCAATCTGGCTTTTTAACCGTGCAACGCCGGGTAAAACAGCTAGTCAAAATATAAAATTAACACCTCAACTGTACTGCCGTCCTAAGCAAGAATGCCGTAACTCCAATTTTCATAAAAAATGAGTTTATGGCGTTTTTTGGGTCATCAAGGTTCTGTCCGTCAACCCACAAGAACAGGTTGCATTATACCTTTATTTTATGTGTGTCAAGTTAGCGGGGCAACTTTATCGGATCGAGTTGGGAGTAGGCTTGGAATTTGCAGCTTTTTTGCTGTGATTTTGCTGTGAAGAGAATGATTTTGCAGCTCGAAAATTTAAGGGTGTTTCGATAATTTTTAATTTTTTTCAGTGTAAAAATGAAAAAATTTTTAGCTTAGAATTTGCAGCTTTTTCTGTGTGATTTTGCTGTGAAAACAAAAATTTTGCAGCTCTTGTTTTTCTTCAAAAAACCCCCTGCCCCGCTAACTTGACGTCAAGTTAGCGGGGCAACTTTATCGGATCGAGTCGGGAGTAGGCTTGGAATTTGCAGCTTTTTTGCTGTGATTTTGCTGTGAAGAGAATGATTTTGCAGCTCGAAAATTTTAAGGTGTTTCGATAATTTTTAGTTTTTTCCAGTGTAAAAATGAAAAAATTTTTAGCTTGGAATTTGCAGCTTTTTTTTTATGATTGTTCTGTGAAAACAGAAGTTTAGTAGCTCTCGTTTTTCTTTAAAAAATTAAGAATAAAAAGTGACTGATTTATTGATCATAAATGAAATGAAAGCTCGACAACAAGTTAGCGGGGCAACTTTATCGGATCGAGTCGGGAGCGGGCTTGGAATTTGCAGCTTTTTTGCTGTAATTTTGCTGTGGAAAGAATAATTTTGCAGCTCGAAAATTTTAGGGTGTTTCGATAATTTTTAATTTTTTTCAGTGTAAAAATGAAAAAATTTTTAGCTTAGAATTTGCAGCTTTTTTGCTGTGATTTTGCTGTGAAGAGAATGATTTTGCAGCTTTACTATTTCTTTAAAAAACCCCCTGCCCCGCTAACTTGACACACATCTTTATTTTCCCTATAAAATCAAATACGACTTTTGTCATAACTCCCAGCCGTACACATTTTACAATTTAAGAATACCGTATCTCCACATGCTAAGCAAAAACACCGCAACTCCATAAAAATGTATTTATGTAGTATCATACATTTTTAAAATCATTTCATTTCCCTAAATCATTTTAAAAACAAACAAATTTCTTTATGACACATCTCGTGCGCGTAGGAAGTTTCGATTATGGCCTCTGACGGTGCTCTTGAACAGTCGATAGGTTTTTTGGCTATGTGGAGAAAATCTGTGAATGGGGTTTCATTTGTATTAGTTTAGTGGGCTGGAAAATGCAAACCCTTAAATCGTAGCTGATCATCCCCGCGAAATATCGCAAAAATACATATCCCATATAAAAAAATAAAAAATCGGAAAAAAAACGCAACAACCAAATATAAAAATAGTAATATTTAATGTATTTTGCAATGCTGAATCTGAATCCGGCCTTAAAGTTGCTATATCTCTTGCTGTACAGTACAGCGCCGCTTGAGAGAAAATAACTTTTATGCCCGCAGTCCTGCGAAAAAACCGATTTTCACACACAAAATGCGGTCTTTCTCATTAAACTGGTATAAAAAAAAAGAATTTGGTGTACAACGATTGGGCTGAAGTCATATTCTATGTTGGGAGCAAAACAAATCTCATCAGTTCCGATTTGGGATGCACGGTACGCCGCAAAAAAAAAAAGAAAAATATAGCTTTCAATGTGTACAAAGCACTCCTTATGTGGTGGTCTAGGGGGCAATAACAAGCCAATGGATTGGAGAGATTCCTCTCCTGGAAGGTTATATTAACTCTGAAGTTTATATTGACACCATTAAAATCGTCGTTATCCACAGCATCGACCGACTAAGCAAGCACTTAGCAAAAGCCATATTTCAAGATTATTCTGCACCTTGTCATCGTTGGAAATTGCCTTATGTCCCACTCACCATTGTGTTTTGTTTTATTTTTTCGATAAATTTACAACGAGCTATTTATTTTTGCATTGGCAAATCAATATAATGACCTTTTGGCAATTAAGTCAAGCAAATGGCCGGGCAAAAGCCCCAACCTCAATTCGATTGATAATGTTTAGGCCATTTTAAAACGAAAAGTGTACCAGAAAAGCCCAAATATAATTAATAATATTAAACTTAGGGCAGTTAAATCAAGGTAAATATTGGTTTACAAAATTAAAATCGGCTTTTTTATTGACCGTGAGTGTAGAAAAAAATTAATTAACCGTATTCACGATCTTGTTGCATCGTAACAAATGCAAAATTATTTTAAATTACAAAAACAAATTCTATTGAATTTTCAAAAGCAAGAGTCTTGTAAGCAATACCAAATTTGCAACACAAAAACCTATTGCACGATTGATTTCCAATAGTCTATTGTGACTGATTTTATTTTTTTTCATTTGTGATTGGCACAATTGCATAATGACTTTTATGTTTTTGAAATTGAAATTAAAATGTAAACAAATACAATTAAATTTCAATTATTTCGTTTTGGTTTAGTTAACAAAAATATCTCGTAATGTTTGCATTAAGCACATTGTATGTAATTAATAAAATTGTGATTTTTTTTCTAAATAACGCACAATTATTCAGTAAAATTTCTTTTAAATCAAAATAAGATATCAAATAAATTTTAAATTCAGAAAATATTTGACAGCAAAACAAAAAACAGCTGTTCTGAAACGTTTGCAATATCAATTTACAACAGTGTGTGCTCACAGTTATTTACTCTTGCAAATTTGCATTTGCTACGATGCAACAAGATCGTGAATACGGCTATTGATTTTTTATTTGCAGTACATAAATGTCAACTTCGACAAGATATTAAAGTATATGTGAAGAAAATCTATGGATAAATAATTAAGTAATGACTAAAAAGGTGAAGCTACGAAAATTCAAAATTCTACTCAATTTCTTAATTTTTCTCTAGCATACATATGTATATCCACAAATTTGGGAAATGTTTTTGACTCGATGGACTCAGCGACCATAAGTTAACCAAAAAAATTATATAGATCTCATTTAAAATATTAGTATGTTTTCTGCGAACAGATTTCTTATGTGGTGGCTAAAAATTTTCAAATAGCATCGGAAAAAATAAAAAAATTATTTAAACTCCAAAAATCATTGAAAAATATGAAATGTTACAAAAAATGTAAAAAACCGTAAATAAAATCGGATAGTACTCCCACTATTGATATTTCACCTACTTTTTATTGAGGGGTCTCTTATAGCAAGTTAACTCCATATAATTAATATCAGAAAGATAGCTTTCTTTCAATAGCGTCTAAAAGTTTTTTGGGCAATGGCCCTCGATTTAACATATTCTCCCAATACTATATATGTCTCCGATTTCGCTCAAATTTGGCAATATGGCACAGAAAAATAATCCGGAAGGATTGGGTCCTAGTACCATTATTTGTTAAAATACAGGGTTGGCGTTTTTAGTAATTTTCTTGAAAATGGTGTTTTTTCAAAAATTTATAGCTTACACTAAAGTTTGTAAATTGATATATTTTAGTGACTGGTTCCATTCAGTTTAAAGTGTTCTTTTTATAAAAATATATTACTTGGTGAATTTTTTTTTCACCAAAATTTTTTAAGCTTAAAAATTCTTTTGAATTTTTTAAAAAAAACCCTCTTAAATTTTTTTTTCAAAGTACTTCAAATTAAAGCATAAATTATAATAGCCCAGGAAAATTAGACGAAAAAAGAGCTGCTGTGTGAAATGATTCCAAGTGAATTTTTTCACCGGAATTGTCTTTATTAAAGCATGATGAATAAAGAGAAAAAAGTCCCCCCATTGTGCGCATAAAAAGTTATTCAGGCTCAAAGGTCGCTAAAATCAGTTTTTTGCAAACATCTTGCTAACGCAAACTTTTACAGAAAAGTTTTTCTCCACAATTTTATAACACAGGAATTTTCCTAAGTAAAGATGTAAACAATGTTTTCGTGTAGCTTATAGTTTAGGAGATAACTCAATTAAAAAAGTTTTATTGAGAAAATGTACTGAAAAAATCAAAACCACCTACCTTTAATTACATATATCTTGCTTAAAACAACGTAAAATTAAAAAAACTCTTCATGGTGCTGTGCGCAATTGTTACAGATTTATTTTGACACCAAAAATTTTCTACGATGCAACAAGATCGTGAATACGGCTAATAATAAGCAGTATCTGCCTATCCAATTTTATCAGTATAAATTGTATAATTTGCGAGAAATAACACTTAACGTGTTTTACTTTACAGATCACATATTAATCCTTGTTTGCACTAAATTTTTATTAAAATTGTTGGAGTCGTTTTCAAGTAATATTGAATCAAAATTTTCAGTGGTTAAAAAGTAGGCGTGGCAGTTAATCGACAGCGCCCATTTTTTTGTTCATTACAAGGCGCTGATAAGCAGTACCTAGCTAGCAATGTTTATAATAGTACCTTGTACCATTTGCAAGAAATTACAGTTAACGTGTTTTACATGTAAGAAAGGTTTCACGCTCACCGGCTATATTTCGTTCACTTTCAGGTCAAAGATTCCTAATGGGAAGTAGACCGCCTACACTTAATTTCAGAAACACTGCTTTTGTAGTTTTCTTTTTATAGCGTTTTATGTTTTTGTGGGCTGTGCCATGCCCTTCACAAAGCTTTCCCAATATAACGGCTCATAACATATAAATGCTTGTCTCTACGGGTAACATCTCCTAAATTTTCATCAAAATTGTTGGAGTCGTTTTCGAGTAATATTGAATCAAAATTTTCAATGTCTAAAAAATGTCGCCCACTTTTCGTCCATTGATAAGCAGTACCTGCCGAGACATAACCAGATAAAACTTAAAATTATTTGGTGAGTATGTACAAAGTCCAAGTTTAGGTCATTCTTCATTCTATGCTTATATCTAACATTACCTAAAGTTTCTTTAAAATCGCAGTAGCCGTTTCCGAGGAAATTTGGCGTTCCAAACATACATACATAAAGACATACAAGTTTAGCTCGTATAAGAAGAAAAGATATTCTATGTAAAAAATGTCTGCGCGCCACAATAGAAAAGATAATTTATCAGGTCTGGTTCAATGTAAACGTAAACTAAAACATGAAGTCACTGCTTCGTTTTTTGCCTTGCTCTTTGTGCTTCATCCTATTTTCAGCTCTGTGTGACAGCATATTTTGTTGTTGATAATATTGAAAAATCTGTATTTAATGTTACCTGGCTTAAAGGCAATATATAAAAATCTAATGGTATATACATAACTCAAAGGCATACTCCAGTTATTGTTATATGATCACCTTTTCATTTCTGTTTAGAAGAGTGCAATGAAAGTGAGAAGCGGTCAGCATAAATAACTTAAATTTACGGTTTTTTAGATAAAAAACATTTTACCGTTTGTACAGATTATACCTGTTACCCATTCTTTTTGTTTTGTGTTGATTTTTTAGCTTACACCTTCGAAATAGAACTGAAGACGATAAGTTTTTGAAGTTGTAGTCATGAAAGGTTTTGTTGTATGACAAAATGTTTTTCATTTAAAAAACCGTAATAAAGTTATGTATGCTGACCGCTTCTCACTTTCATTGCATTCTTCTAAATAGAAATGAAAATGTGATCAAATAACAGTAACTGCACTGCCACACCTTTAAATTCAACTCAATTCATATTTAAAACAAACAGCATTAGAAAACATTTCATTTCAAAGTGAAAATTTCTTCTAAAATCTTAATCAAAATGTTTTAACTAAATTTCACCATCCGGAAAAACCTTCACAGCACGAGTAAAGCTGTAGATGCAGATATCCATATCTTAATTTAGAAAGATGCAGAGATATGCAACAGTTGCATTGTGTCAGCCACAAATCGCAGCGATACGAATATCCGCGTAGCTGAGCAAACAAAGAACAAAAAGAAAACAATCCACATCAAATAGCTCGCGAAACAAAAGCAGAAGGAAAAAAAAATGAATAAAATGCAAAAATGAGTTAATTATGTCATGAGGGTGGGAAAAACATTCAAATCAAGTGGTTGTCATTTTTCATATGTTGTTGCTGTTGCTGCTGCACTCTTGCCATTATTATTGCTGTTATTCTTAAGATTTGCACCATGTCGTATGCGCTACGTTAAGTTACAGATACCATACGATTTCATTTCATTGTTTCTGTTCATGCTGTTGTTGTTGTTGCAAACAAAAACACACATACCTACAACGTGTACTCGCATTGTTGTTGTGTTGCAATTAAATGCAGCAACTGCATCAAAACTTTAACAAGTGTTGCACCTAACTACCGAAAATATAGATATTATAGTAAATTGTTAATCCAAGACACAGCCCAGCCAAATGCTTTTAGTGCTTAAAACCGTTTTGAGTATTTAATATCGTGAGCCGCTTAGCTATGACAGATATGTAGCTATCTGTATTTTATTCTTTTATCCCCATGGTCGTCCTGTATTTCCAGGGGGCAAACCTATTCGAAGAATATACTACGTTGTCCTATAAGCAATAGGTCGGTGCTTCTCAACTGGTGGCGTGACCATAATTCAGGTAAGGGGGGGCGACACATTTTAGAAAGCCTATGAAAATAAAGAAAATATACATTATGTATACCCCTTTTTTTTCTCTTAATCATGGCAAAATTTACCTTATTTTACTTGAACTCCTTATTTTGATGGTTTTGAAGTTTTAAATTGTTCTTAAAACGTTAAACAGAAATCCAATTCTCATAGGGATTGGAATTAAATCAAACCTAAAATGTTCCGCACTCCGATAAATAAGATGGAATAGAGAATTGTATTCCAATAAACCAAATTGAGTATCGGTTACAATCTGTTTTACTGAAAAGTGATTTCGATTTGATGTTTATTAAATGGATCGTTACTTTCCGAGATCTTATCCATTGGTAAGTTATGTCAATTCTTTACGTAAGTTGCGATACATTTATTTCAAGATGTGTCGGAAAGTTATGATACAATAGGAAAAGTTAAAAATAAAAAATAAATTACATTACTGCCTGGAATAGCGCGAAATGGCAAAAGCAAGTTCAGTACTTTAGAGCAAGGATAACTCTGCTGATTGAGGAAATGGTTAACAAATTTGAATTAGAGATGGGCGCGTGCCTATTTTTAAAACACGTCAAAACACAACACAAAATTTAAGTTTCAAACACGAACGCAATACGCACGGTTAAAATTTTCCCAACACGAACACGGCGCGACACGCACGACTTTTTCAACAATGTATAACTTTTTATGATGAAAAACAAATTTTTTTTTTGGCGACGTTCATTTAATATTAATTCGGGAGTGGCTCGTGTTAGTCATGTCAATTTTATTTAGCACGAACACGCACGAGCACGCAAGTATTCAAATACACAAACATGTCGTGTCACGCCGTGCCTGTTCGTGTTACAACAAAAACACGACATGCACCCATCTCTTATTCGAATACAAACAAAAAATTAACAAAAAAAAAAAGTTTTCGAGATCACATTAAAAATTTTATGTTATTGGATTCCCGAGAATTTAAAATTTCAGGGCATGATTGGTTAACTGGATTTTATAAAAACTCAATTATCTCATTTCTGTAATATTATTTCTTAACCCATTACGTGTCATGAGTGCCATATGGCACTGGAAATAGTGCTTTCTACTTTTAATTCAAAATGCATCACTGCTCGAATTTATGGAAATTTTCTTTTTAATATTTACTTAATATTAGCTGTGTTCCAATGGCAGCAGATCTGATCCGGATCAGATTCACTTTCAAGCAAAACAAAAACAAATTCAGAACCAGCTCAGATCTTGGTTCCATTTTCTGGATCCATGAATGCGTTCGGAAATCTTTTTTGGATCCATGGAAGCGCTCTGAAAATTACAGGTTGTGTTTGGTAGCACTGGCTTATTTCTTGACGGTTTGTCATTTACTGTCAAAAAAATATATTAAAAACATTCAATCAAAAATACATTAAATAAAAAAGCATAAAACAAAATTGATTAAACTTTCACAAAAATTCAAAGAAATCAGTGAAAAAACTAGACTTGGTTTTGGAATTGTTGATCAAATAGATTCAACGTTACTTGGGTTCCGGTTTCATCAAAGCTTGCAAGTTTCCTTGTCTTTTGTCACATCAGTAAAAAAAACCGATGAAGTCCGACGAATTGGTGGCAGAGCATTCTTTCCCTGCGCATTAAATCTTCTATGGAAGCACCACATTATAGTTGATTTTCAATTAAAAAGTTTTCTAGTTTAAATTATACCATTTGTTGAATGGCATAATAAAATTAGGACAATTTTTACATATTGGAAGATATTTTTTTTTTTTTTCAACTTTCTTAAATTTGTTTTTATACATTCAATGACATTTATGATTTGTTATTCGTATTTATTTTTGCCAATGCTACCAAGTTTTTTAAATTGAATCCGTGTGCGTTCCAATGAGTTCCGATCTGATCCGGATCAGATCCACTACCATTGGAACACAGCTGATATTTCATTCTAACTGGCCATGTATTCAAAATTATAATTTTTCATTTCCATTGCCAAAAAAATGGGATCAGTTAGGTTGGAAATCATAAAATTTTATTTAGTAAACAAATCATTCTAAAAATAGTTATATATCAATGGAAAGAATGTGATTCACACTTTTGAACTGTAATACCAAAGATATTATATACTGCTACAAGATATGTAGCTCGTTACTGACTATAGTAGAAACTGCATGAACTGATAAAATGTTGCTTGATATTAAACGAAGATAACTGTCAGAAATACGTTTGAGCGGTGGCAGCTGTGTTTATAGCACATAAATATGAAGAAGCAATATTGCGCAAATTACCCAAACAAAGTGAACTGAGGGCGCTTGTTCACCAAAATGTCAATTTTCTTCAAATTTAATTTTCTGATAATTCAAAATAGTATATTTGCATTTTTATATATTTTTAATTAATATGCAATATAGTGTATATTAAACACATTTTACCAAAAACTAATGAGCAACATCTGTTTTTTTTTAAGCAACATCGCAGATTATTCTTTCAGCAACAATTATTTGTGTCTGATGCACCTTCCACTTCATAACGAGTAACGAGCTGTCTATCTTTATTAATTTACTATCTTTGGTAATACTTGCAAAACACTATTAAAAAGTTTTGAGGAAGATATTTGAGCAAATAAAATGAAAGTGCCATATGACACTCATGACACAAACAGGGGGTAAAAGTTTTAAGTTGAATCTAAAATCTAGGCTAAAATTAGCCTAGATGTGAAGTTTCAATCAAAACGGCTCTAATGGGTTAGTAATTTTTGAATAAAATTTTTATGTAGAAAATAGTAAAACCTTTTTTTTTTTTTTTGCTTTTTGAAGGGGGGGCGAGCAAAAACTGTTAAGCACCGCTACAATAGGTTAAGTTAAGAAGTGGATTTTTTCGCATTTTCTTACTACGGCGAAACCAACCGCAAAAGCCTTCGACTTACATATTTTCGCTAATCTAACTGCTATAAATGTGTGGGAAGAAGCAACAAATTCTGACTGTAGTTGCTTTCCCATACATTTGTAGCTATAACAATAGCTGTGTTTCAATGGCAGCGGATCTGATCCGGATCAGATTCACTTTCAAGCAAAACAAAAACAAATTCAGATTCAGCTCAGGTCTTGGTTGCATTTGTTTCAAAACGCGATCGGAAAATTTTTGTTGGATCAATGGAAGTGTTCAGAAAATTACGGGTTTTATTTGGTAGCACTGGCTTATTTCGTGACAAATGGAGATTTCAAATTGGCCTTATGCTCCTCCTAGGAGTTAAAGGAGAATACATAGGGGAGGGGGGGGGGCTAGTGTGGACTGGGGGCTAGTGTGGACAAATTCAAATTCTCACGCCGTTTTGAATTTTTTGTTTCTGTTTTATATTTTTCAAGTTGGTATTTGCACTCTGCATCACCAGAAAAAAATTCATTTGTTGACAGTTCAGCTTTCCATGATAACGTGACCGAACGTGTTTTATGCAGCAAAAAGTAATTTTTTTGTTGTTTCGTAATTTAAGTGATACTTTTGAACTAATTATTCTTCTGCTGTTGTGTTAATAGATAATACAACTTAAAATAGTGTTTATTTAAACCATTGAAATTATTTTTGAAGAACTTTACCGTAAGATTAAAAAAAAAATATTTTTGTTTAAAAAGACATGAAGGGGCTAGTGTGGACATGTCCGCAGCAGCTGAAATGACTCCAGAAATCGTCAAACTATTTCTAAAAGCCGTTCCAAGAAAGTACGTTACTAAAAAGAAAGAACGGCAGATTCACGTGTCCCGATTTACCAGATACCAGCGAAATTTACCGAAATGAAATAGTGGCAAAGCTGCCACAACCACAACAACTATCGGAAACATCGCGATCAGCAAGTTATATGAAGTTTGAAACAACATGGACAAAAAGTATTTAATATTGGCCAAATTGTCACGATCCATGGTTCTCCAGATTTCGACATTACGTTTCTAAAAAGAAAGAACGACAGATTCACGTATCCCGATATACCGGATACCAGCCAAATTCACCGAAATGAATTAGTGGCAAAGCTACCACAAGCACAACAACTGCCGGGAATATCTCGATCAGCAAGTTATATGAAGTTTGATATAAATTTCTCCAAATACAACATGGGATAGCAGTTAATTTTTTATTTGTATTATTATTTGTATTACATCATTATTTTCTTGAATAAACATGTATCTGAACTCTTGCTCAAATTTTTGTATGAATTATCAAGTTTCTTATGGTGTCCACATTAGCCCCCAGTTAAATCAATGGTTGTCCACACTATCCCCGTGTAAGGGGCTAGTGTGGACAAATGTAAGCTCTTTTTAAAATGCATTAATAAAGCATTTATGAAAATAAAAAATCATAACTATTGATGCAATTATGAAGGCAAGAGGTGTAAGTAATCGCTAAAAATTACTTTATTACAAAACTTACATATTTATATATATAATTTTGTAATTATATAAAAATTGTCCACACTAGCCCCCCCCCCTCCCCTACATACATACTGGCTTATTTCTTGACGGTTTGGAATTTACTGCCAAAAAATTCGTAACATTTCAAAATAGTTTGGAAAAATTATCAAAATTCTTTATTGAAGAGCGCAAATGGAAAAAATAAACAAATGAATGTACAACATAAACCCATCGACAGATCTTATCATTTACCAGCGCTCTTTTGGCAGAAAAAACCTTAATATGCTGAAGAAACTATTAAATTTTGTTGTCCTAACAATATACACAATTTTCACATTAATTAATAAAAAATATACACAGTCTAAGGGCCAGTTTTTCAGTGCAAGTTTAGCTCATTATCTGGTTTAAATTAAGTTTAAACTTAGGAATGAGTTTTTCAGTGAATGTTAAACGTAGTTTAAACTTAGTTTAACTGAACGATATTGGCCGTTTAAATTCCGTTTAACGTACAATTTTATTTTGACAACTGTTGATAAAAAAAATCAAAATTGAAATAATAAAAAAAAAAATGTAAAACGAAAAAGGAAACAAATAAATAAATGCAGAAAAATAATTTGGAAAAGAAAAATTTATTTCAGTTGTTTTGAAGTTTATTCTTTTAATATTTTTAAAATAAGAAAATCACAAACTTCACTTCAGATTTATTTTTTTTTTTGACAAATTGCACATTGTAAATTATAAAGAATCTAGGTGTTGTTGTTGCAGCTGTAACGGTCCCGTCCTCTTTCTCAAGATCCACAACAGACTGTAGTCAAGAAAACCAAAAGTAATCACTTATGACCACATCTTTTATGTGAGCACTAGTTAAACATTGCAGCAACAAAGATGCCCTTGGGCAAAGTCTTAAACACTGGCTCTCTATACAACGTCCAAATGTAGCCACCCGCCACTTTATTGTTGCTGATGCTGCTCCTAAATTTGCTTAGCTTTCCAGAGGATTCAGCAGCATTTTAGGGAAACTTTTCTAAAAATTAAAATTTTCGCTTTGAGTTGTCACAAAAAATAATATTTATACGTCAACAGCTTGTCATTTTTCAGTAATGCCTACTAAAAATCAAAGTAAAAAGTTTAAATTAAACTCGCACTGAAAAAGTCATTTCATAGTTAAACGAGTTTAACAATTTAAACGAGTTTAATAAAATTTAGTTTAAACGAAGTTTACACTTGCACTGAAAAACTGGCCCTAAATATTTATTTTTTTTTTTTTTTCAATGACAATAATTGACATTTATTTTTATTTTTGCCAATGCTACTAAGTTTTTGAAATTAAATCCATGTGCGTTCTAATCAGTTCAGATCTGGGGGTCGATTCTGGTTCAGTAAAACTGTGAAGTGTAAAAAAACTTATCACTTTCATTTTCACCGAATCTTTTCACTTCACTTCATCGATTGAAGCGATTCTAGTTTACAAAGTGAGTTGAATAAAATTTTCAATTGTGGTGTGTGAAAAATAACTGACTTTCTCTAACTGACAAATAGTTTGATTTAAAATACAAATTTTATACACATACGTAATGAGATTCTGTTGCTGATGTAATAGAGGGTTTGCTATCTACATATTTTTGAGCATTGTGCTAAGAGTTCAATTCCAATGCGAGACAATTATTTTTTTTTTTTAATAATTAACGCTTACCTCTTTTTTGTTCAGCAGAGGTAGCGCTTACTCCCAAGGACATACAATGAAACGATGCTTCTTACTGAATTTAAGTGCTTGGTGCTGACAAATACATATACATAAATGTTAATGAAAACTTTTTAAATCACTCTTTTCCCTCTGGTCGAAATTGATTTTTAGAATACAAATAAACCACGATTGCGGCCACACAGTTCTAGCTAAGAAGAATGAAACTTGGTACAGATAATACTTGGGGTCGAAGTGTGATTGAAATTCAAATTCAAGCGGATAGTTTCTGAGTCTATGTATAAAGGGCAGACTGACTGATTTGCGAACCGATCTAAATCACGCTGTCCACTTGCTTTAGGTGTTGTGGGGAGCCAATTCCTTATATTTTGCAATTTTAAATTTATTCATCTGATCGAGCACCTTCAATTTCCCGGTCTATTTTAATAACTCGACTATGCCATTTACAACAGCTTATTGTTAATGTTACCTTTCTTTTTGTGCGAAATTTTCGTTTTTTTTATAGGAAACGATATTTGAAATACTATTGTTGATTTGTTTATGTTTGTTTTTCATTAAGTTAAATTTTTATCACTGTCAAATTTGTCAGTGAAATCTTTTGCTTGAGTTGTAAAAAAACTTTTCACATTTTTTAATAATTTTAACAACAAGAATCGCTTTTACGGTGAAGTTATAAAAAATCTGTTCACTTCGACTTTTCACTGAGACAGAATCGACCCCCTGCACTGTGGGAAATTTCGCCCTGTTTGCTGGCCAAAAATCGCATTTTAAACACCTAAAAAATAATGTTTTGGGTATACTATTCAATTGTGAATACTTGCGAGAGAAAATCCCCATACTTAATTTTTTCTTAAAGTTTTTATCCTTCAGCTACACAAGTGTCAAAGATTCTTTTTCTGAAAAAATAAAAATTTTGTTATTCTCCCTCAAAACGTTCGCATGTATTGGAAAGTGAATATTTCTCTTAATTCAAAGCTAATTAAAAGTATTTAAAATGGAAACGGGAACTAATAGAAAGTAGTAACTCTGTATATAAAAAAATTTGTCTTTTCGTACAGTGGTTTTAAAGAAATTTACGTTTTCTTCAGTGAGCTTTAAATCGTAAAATTTTTTTTAAATTTAAGTTTTGGTGAACCCGAAAAAACACAGCCCAACCAACCAATTTTGAGCTCTTCTGTGAAAAATTTGTTTGCACTTTTTTGCGATTTTTTAATAATCGACATTTTTCTCAGACAACTTTTCGACAAGAAATACAGACTTATTCGATATCTGAAGAGCCAAAGATGACAAAGAGTCAGCAGTTTTAAATCATTTGATAAATCTCTTGAATAAAGGTGATAGATCGAACTCGCTTGCGGAATATTTAGGTGAAAATTCTAAAGCCTTTTGCAAACATTTGAAATATCTACTAAATTTGCAATACTTTGAAAAATTTTGTTTTGAGACTGCTGATATCATAAAAGAAGTATCCCTGGTATCCAATGACACAAAGTCCTTATTCATTCTAAGGAAATTATTCAAAATATGGTACTTCCGGTAGGATATTTTGGAAAACACTCTCATCTGTCGGAATAAAATTTTTAAATTAGATAGACCGCATCACGCTCGCAAATGTGACAAAACAATAAACCTTTCTGACGTTTTTCAAAGAACTTTGAATACCTCAGATCCCGCCATTTCCAGCATTTCTTTAAGTAAACGGATAAAAGAACGAAAGCGAGCGCTACCAATTTTAAAACATGATGTTCTCTACACTCCAAGAAAAATTTCCACGAGATTTCAGCTCAATATCTTTATTTTTGCACTTTTGGCCAGCAAACATGTTCAAATTTCCCATAGTGCCCTGATCTGGATCAGATCCGCTACCAGTGGAAGTATCTAAAGCATAACGAAAAGTGGGCGCAGTTCAATAAATGCCACGCTCACTTTTTACCAAAGTAAAAACTTTGGTTAATTACTCAGGCATAAAAAAAAAAAAAAAAATGGAATGAACATTTTATTTATTATATGCAGTCTTGTGCACTTTTTGACGCTGAATCCGTCACCACCAGCAGAATTGTCCTTATACCTGCAGGATTTCGAAATATTGAAGAAAATGATGCGTTCAGTCTTATAGCGTAGTTACAGGAAAAGACTATGTTCTTTTTTATTAATGGCGTCGAATAGCCACACCTTTCCTCATAAAAATATACTTTCTAACTTTTTCAATAGAACTCTGACATTCGGAGTCATGATCCTTTGAAAATAAGGTATTTCAGCCCCATACAAAGGACGAAATTGTATTAGTATCAAGAAAGCGATTTATGTCCAAAAACCTTTAGTATTAGTTTGCGTTCAGCTTCATGCTTTTAGTCTTGGATGCGTTGATTTTAAGGCTGGCCTTCTGCGATTCCACAACATGGTCTTCAATCTTGCTTTGCATATCTGAGTGTTTGGACGATTGGATACCCCTTTTGGCCATATTAAGAGCTTTATCTAAGATATCATCAAGAACGTTAAGGAAGAGAGATGGTGATAGTAAACACCCCTGCCGTACTCCTGAATTAGTGGCGAAGGTCGGTGAGAACAACCCGTTGTGTAATACACTGCATTTAAAGCCTTCATACACGTACCAAGTTTATGGCCTTTGCGGCAATACCTCATCGCTGCAGTGAAACCCAGATGTTTTCTCGGGAGACACTGTCGGAAGCAGTGCTGTAGTCTAAGAAGATAAGTTGAAGCGCAGCATGCCACTCACATGATTGTTCGACAATTATTCTAAGGGTGTTGATTTGATCCACGCATGATCGGTTTGGCCGGAATCCTGCTTGTTACCTTCGAAAGGCCGAATCAAGTTTTTCGCTTATCCTGTTTAGAAGCACTTTTGTTACTGCTTTTGATATTACTGAAAGCAAAGTTATTTCTCTATAATTTCGGCACTCAGGAAATCAGAAGATGAAGAATCTTAGCTGATGTAATAGGGCATGGTTTAAGCAGTTCAGCTGTTATTTGATCTAAGACGGCGGCCTTGTTGTTTTTCATGCCTTCGATAGTCTCCACTATTTCATCGGTTGTAGGCGGCGGTGTTCGTATTCGACTACTACTGCGAGTCACTGCAGATGTTAAAAGATTTCCGTTTTTGTCTTTGATAGGGCGATTCTATTGGTGTTTTCTTCCAGATAGTCTGAGGGTGATATTGTATAGCTGTCTGAGGATTTAAGCATTTGCAGCGCTTTCGGCTTTGCTCGCAAGGTCGTTATACATTCTTCTTTTGTCGAGTCTACACAATCTCCCGACTTCTTTATTGAGAGAGTTAAAGACCTATTTGGCGTTGTTCTTTTGAACTCTAGTTCTAGCGTCATCTCTCAGTTTTTTCGCGCTTCATTTTTTTTCAACAAGACACCACGTTTCCTCGCTCATCCAGTGTTTCTTATTCGAGGGTCGGCACTAAAGTATTTTTTCACTTGAGTTTATGAAAGCAGCTTTAGTGGCACTCCATAATGTTTCAATGCTTCCATCACAATTGATCGGGGTTGTTTTACGTTCTTCAACAATAGACCTGCGGATCTCGTCGTTCTTTAGCTTAAGCACGTCGAATTTTTTTGCTACAGATTGTTCACTGGGACGTGTAATAGCGGCAAGTTTTAGTCGAATGACCGTGATGACATATTTTAAATTATGTTTAAAGAAAACGACTAGAAATATCAGCTAATTAATCGGATTCTACGGATGAATATTCCATATTATAGATATATGGCTTCAAAAATAGCAAAAACGGCATTTTTTGCTTGTGCCATGATTAGCTTGCACGGTGTACATCATACGACCCATCATGTTGCTAACTGTACTGAAAATCCATGAGTCTTTTCTGGAGAAATTTTTAACTTGAAGTTTATGACCTATGAATAATTTCACGTTGAAATGTGCCTTTAGATGCGTTTAAGGGCGAAGTGCTGATAACAGAGTAAGCGGCTGACGATAATGAAGCATTTCAGCCGGTGAATTCCCCGAGGACGAATTTGGTGTTGAGAGATACTTACATAATGACAGTTCTTTGTTGACATTATACTTCATATTTTTAGAAAATGCTTCTTTTAATATCCTCACGAATCGTTCCGCCAAGCCATTGGATGCGGGATGGAATGGTGCGTTTGTGAGGTGCTCAACGAGATTGAGCTCACAAAATGGTTTGAATTCTCTAGACGTGAATTGGTTTCCAATGCCACTGACAATGGTTTGTGGTAACTCCACAATGGTTAATATTTTTTGCAGTAATGCAATTGTATCTTGAGATGTTGGTGTGGACATCTCTTAGGTGTACAGAAACTTGGAATATGAGTGAAATAATTTCGGAAAAAGGTCCCGCATAGTCGATATTAATGCGTTCCCAAGGTTGTTTTGCCTCAGGCCATGGTGAGAATTGGCGTTTAGGGCCACTGGCCATTGATTAATACATTGATAAGGACATAAGTGCCTAGCGAGTTAGGATTTTAAGAAATCCTAAATCTTTTGCAATTTGAAAATTTAAGTTCAAATCTTTTTACCGCCTTAAAACGTCTTTTAAAATCATTTATGCTGATGATGACTCAACTAGAGTTGAAATGCATCCAATAATAAAACTAAAACGTAAATAATTGCTTTTTTTTAATAAAAGCATGGTCGTTTAAAGCGGTAAAAAGATTTTAAATTTTTCATATAAAAATAGAACAAACAAGTGCAACCTTATCAGAAATAAAATTTTTCCGACAATTTATACTAGTGATGGGACGATTAACCGAGATACGATTAACAATCCGTTTTTTTTTTTTCAATTTACGTTGAACTGCATCATTAATATCCTTCGATTGTATTCATGTATTTTCCTTTAATTCCTAGGGGGAGCATAGGACCAATATGAAACGTTTCACTTTGTTGCGATCATGCGATGACTTTGATCTCTTGTCACGACTTTCCCGATTCTTGGATTTCCTTTTCCGACGATTTTTCCAGTTGATTTTGGGTATATCATGTCTTCTACTGCCTTGTGGATTCCACTTAGAGCCTAAAGATAAACTTCGCTGTGTGGTCTCCAGAGAATATGACCCATCCATCTCCACTTGCGCAGCTTGACCTTGTTTGCATAGTCGATATTGATGCGTTCCCAAGGTTGTTTTGCCTCATTTCATGGTGAGAATTGGCGTTTAGGGCCACTGGCCATTGTTTAGCACGTTGAACAAGATTTACACATTGCCTCAATAGCTTCGTCTATTTTGGAAAACCATACATAGCGTCTTGTCAACTGCTTCATGCGACTTTTTCCCGAGTGTGCTTCACGCAGCATGCTCTAAACATTCTGCTGTAAAGTTTTTGTAGACCATAACTCTAGTACCTATACTTCATATGTAAGAGTATGAGTATTTTTTGAAACAATTGATAGAGGCAAAGTTAAACATATAATCTGTCGCTATCAACATGTCTTTTTCTCTGGTAGTTCTGTTCCAACAAATCTTAGCTTATTTATTCCTAAATTCCTTTGAAGATGGCAGTCAGGAGGATGTGGTATATTCGGATATTTCTAAAGCATTTGACAAAGTTTCTTTATATCAAAATTAGCGATGCTTGGTTTTCATTCTTCATTTCTGTCTTGTCTGAGATCTTTCTTAGTAAATTGGTTCCCTTTTGTAGTCATTGATCATGCTAAGTCCCAACCTTTTCTGGCAACATCTGAAGTACCACAGGGCAGTCCTCTTCTTTTTATTTTGCTTATTAATATTATTTCATCATGTTTCTCGTCTGTCTGGTTCTCATTGTATGCTGATGATTTGAAAATTTATTATAAAGTGAAACATTTCTTTGATTGCGTCACTCTACAAATGGAATTAAATAAAATTGACACTTGGTTTAAAAACAGTAGCTTGTCGTTGAACTTTAGTAAATGTTTTTGTAGGACCTTTTCTAAGGTAAGTGCTCCTTTGTCTTATTCGTATAGTGTTGATGATATGTTGAACAAATCCGAGATCTTGGTATTATTTTTTTTGATGCTCGTTTAAATTTTTTTAATCACGTTAATCATATCTTACCAAAAGCGTACTCACTTTTAGCGTTTATTAAACGTAATAGTTCCGCATTTTTAGTTCCTTTTACCATAAAATATCTGTATACTGCATTTATAAGATCTAACTTAGAATATGCATCTCTTATTTGTATCACTTATTATGGAATGCATATTGCCCGTTTGGATCGTATTCAAAAGAAGTTCATTAAGTTTGCTCTACGGTCATTAAATTTTACAGAACCATTACCCTTATATGAAGCGCGTTGTTTGCTTATAAATATTGATAGTCTTGAAAAGAGGTGGTTTCTGCATAGTCTAATGTTTATTTACGATATAATTAATGGGAATATTGATTGCCCTGACATTCTTCAGCTGATTTCATTCAATGTACCCACAAGAAATTTAAGAATTTCAGACTAATTTTTCATCAAATGCCATAGAACAAATTATGCCATTAATGAGCCCATAAATATAACGCTCTTATTACTAAATAATAAGTTATATAAAGATGCGTCAATTGATTTCTGTTTGAATAAACAATTTAAATCTATGCTGATCAGGCTTTTATAATAGTATAATAATTTTAAGATTATCTTACTTCATAGTAATTAAGTAAAATTGTCCTAATTTGTAAGGATCTTTCCAAAGACTTGAATAAATAAATAAAAAAATAACCAGTAATTTTTTTGTGGATGAAATACACAGTACACAGAAAAAAAAAACTGACGGTAAAATTAACTATAAATTTTGTATTCTATAGTTTTTCCAATTTTCTATAGGAAACAAAAACCAACGACGTATATTTTTATCAAGATACACAACTCGTTACTGTGGTCTGTGGAATTTGGTAAAATTGATGAAATGTTGCTGAAAGCGGACAAACGATAAATCAAAATGCGTTTGTTTTTCGAATTCTGCGTCTGTTTAATATAAAATTTTCAGGAAATCGAACGCACCGTTGGCATAGCAACATTTTATTCCGCTTTCAGCAGCTTTATTTGTGTCTAACCAAATTGCACAGACCAGCGAGTAAGTCAAACGAATAGAATTTGAATATCTTATTCATATACGTCGTTACAAAAACAACAATTCAAAATTTCAAAATCAGCTTTACTTTTCTACAGTTGAATTCAACTGTACATTTTGTATTCCATAAATTTTTT
The DNA here is from genome assembly GCA_951812925.1 of Calliopum simillimum. Lineage (NCBI taxonomy): Eukaryota > Metazoa > Arthropoda > Insecta > Diptera > Lauxaniidae > Calliopum > Calliopum simillimum. The sequence goes on along the minus strand of OX638368.1, from coordinate 82,922,941 downwards.
TTTTTTTTCATATGAATAAAAGTTTCAGTTGAGTTTTTAAAAGGTTCATAAAATTCTCACATTGTTTGCCATTTGAAATGGTGCCACCGTAGAAGTTGTTTTCTACAATTTCTTCGGCTTTTTGGAAACGGCTAGTTACAGCCCTTCTGAGCTGCTTACTATTAAACCGTTGCAAAACAGTTTTAACTGTTTGTAACAGTTTATATTGTTAGCTGACCTTTTTCGGGCCAGTTTTTCAGTGCAAGTTTAACTCATTTTCTGGTTTAAACTAAATTTAAACTCAGGAATGAGTATTTCAGTGAATGTTAAACGTAGTTTAAACTTCGTTTAACTGAACGATATTGGCCGTTTAAATTCCGTTTAACCTATAATTTTATTTTGACAACTGTTGATAAATAAATCAAAATTGACATATTTTATAAAAAAATCGAAAAAAAACAAATAAATAAATGAATAAAAAAATCCATAATTTGAAAAAGAAGAATTTATTTCAGTCGTTTTGAAGTTTATTCTTCGTCTTTTATTATTTTATTTTGAAAATAAGAAATTCACAAACTTCACTTTTGACCACTATTTAATGAAATCATGTTCTGCATATGATTTCCAATCACTATGACCATAAAATTGCTTACACATTGGAGCAACCAAGATGCCTTTGAGCAAAGCTTTGACACTGGCTTCGTATACCAGGCACCAACCTCCCAACCGGGTACATTTTTCATTCAATCAGCTTCTTCATCGCGATTGCGACGCAATTGCTTTAGTAATTCCCGATCACGTTCCGCGGTGAACAAAGTTTACAAGACATTTTTCGCGGACCGCACTTGCTAAGCGTTGATGTAATCCAACCGTAGTGGTGGCCTGGCCAAACGTCAATAATGAAAGCCTCAAAAATTACTTTTCGAAGGAATATGTGCAATTAAAACTTTGTGTAGCCACCCGCTGCTTTATTGTTGCTAATGCTGCTCCTGACATTTTTCCACCTTTCCAGAAGAATCAGAAGGATTTTAGGGAATCTTTTCGAAAATGAAATTTCTCGCTGCAAGTTGTCAAAAATTTCAATATTTATACGTCAACAGCTTGTCATTTTTCAGTAATGCCTACTAAAAATCAAAGTAACGAGTTTCAGTTAAACTCGCACTGAAAAAGTCATTTCATAGTTAACG